>CM053746.1:36114530-36172223 GCA_028658305.1 Pachyuromys duprasi | reverse complement strand
G
Source organism: Pachyuromys duprasi (assembly GCA_028658305.1). Classification (NCBI taxonomy): domain Eukaryota; kingdom Metazoa; phylum Chordata; class Mammalia; order Rodentia; family Muridae; genus Pachyuromys; species Pachyuromys duprasi. Next base: position 36,172,222 of record CM053746.1, on the reverse strand, counting down.
TCTTGTGTGTAAAAGTGTGTGGAGTAATGTGTCTTTGGATGTGTTGATATCAAGACCAAAATGTGAACTGAAGAAGCAAAGATGCTAGCATATTCATTAAATGATATAAACAAACGCCAAAACATGACTATTACTCTTAGTTTTATTTCTGCAGGAGATGCTTGTGTGCTTGCGTGTTTGTATGTGTGTGTGTGTTTAAGAGGTGAGATCAAGTATGAGGAATGTCAGTGTAGACACCTGGTGTTCATGGAGTCGCAAGAGAAGGATTCTGAAGGCAGCTAGGAGCAAGGTAAGTCTTCCTTGAGGGATGGTGTGAGCAGGATTGGGACAGAGGCATGGAGAGGGGAGGGATCCAGTGGAGAGGCAGATGGGAAGATGATGGCATTGTTTTTAATTACCTTAAAGACTATTGTGCAAAATGGGTGTTTGGATGTGGATTCATTGACACAGTACCCGAGGTCCTGATGGCATACATCTCTGACAACGCATGGACGGGCAAGATGAATGGGTCAAGCCAGTCTAATTATAGCAAGGTTTTTCCTCAGAGAGACAGCCATGAGAACATTCTCCAGAGGCTCTGCCTCCCAGCTCTCTGGAATCAGACCCTTTCTGTCTCCCACTATATGCACTGTCTAAGAGCAGAGCTGATAATGAATAACAGAATGGGGTTCTAGGATTGTTCCTTGCTGCTAGAGGCCTGCTAATGTTCTGCAGGACACACTCCTGAGGATCCCGGGTCACTTTGCACCATCTCACAAGTTGGAACACAGAAGCCTCCTTGCAGAGAAACTTAAATAACATGACACAACAAGGTGTTAATGGACTCCAGCTCACTCAGCTTCTATCCCTGCTGGGAAAGTAAAACTCTCTTACAACATTGTTCTTCTTGGTAGTGCTGGGCTTTCAGCACCTCAGGCTCCGAGTTTTGACTTCTTTATTTGAAAAGTGACATGTTTTCCCCCTCTTTCTCACTATCTTCTTCCTTCTTTCCTTCCTTCTCTCATAGGAAGAAGTTCATCCCTCTTTGCCCAGATTTTTTTTCTGATTTCAGTACAGAAGGTCTTGCAATCGAGAACCTTCTATGGTTTCTATAAGCCCTGCCTCTTTGCTTGGTGACACAGCCTCACTTGTTGTACTTCAGCATCAAAAGTCATTCCATTATGAATCCATGATCTTGCAGAGATGGCATCCTCATTCTCAGAGGTGAAGACAGACACCCAGACAATGATGAATCAATAAAATGGTTCACATCTTCCAAATGGGAGCCATCATAGGCTCTATACACATAGAGAACAATTTTATAAATATTATATCGTTATATTCGTAAACAAAATTGGGAGATAGAGATGGATTTTCAAGTGAAAATGGACGCTTGGCCTTATTAATTACATGCCTGAACATCAGAGCTTTTTTGCTCAAGACTAAGCAACATACCTTGAAAAGAAATTGGTTCCCAAGACCAACAACATCTAGTGAGGACCTTCTTGCTACAGCATCCCATGGTGGAAGACAGAAAGGTAAGAACATGTCCTTGTATGAGAGAAAGGGGATGAACTCTCTTTCAAGGAACCTAAGCCCTTGATAACAAGTCTCTCTCATGATAAAAGAGATGACACTAACCCATGCCCTCTGCCCTCCTGGTATTCTACTCTCTCACCAAATCACATTGTTTAAGAAACATATTCAAAGAGAATAGGCGCTTTCTAGCCAGAGGCATCTACTGGCAGAAGATGGGAAAAGGTGGTACAATGCTGGCCAGAGCTTTGTGCCAAGAAAGAAAATGGAACCCATTTCTCTCCAAGCTTCAGATACCCTGGCAGATGACAGGCTGATGTACGAGGGCTGTGCCTGCAAATATTTCCAGTTTCCAAGGCTGACTGGTCCATCTATCTACAGACCACATGTCTGTGAAACTTATGTACTGGGGAAGGTAGAAGGGGCCTTATTCATCACCTAGCCCAAGAGACTCATTTTATGGTTGGGGGATGGAGGTCAGCCTTGCACTAAACAATACCTCAAGGTCACACAGGTGACTAAGGAAGAGGTATGTGTAAGTCTTACAACTTAGACCCACAGCATTCTGCAGAAATGCACCACTGCTCCTCACAGCTGGACGTGAAAGTTATTCATGGAAAAAAAAAAGAATTCTTTCTTCTATACTTCTTATTTCCACAGAAGGAAGCCGTTGGGCTTGGAGCCCATGCACGCCTGGCTACGGTTAGTTAGAAAGAGAAATCTGGAGACATTTTACTGGGTGCATTCTAAAGAGGCCTAAAAACATTCCTAGGGCCACCAACGAGGTTTGAGGTAGGACAGAAAAAAGGTGGGATCAGGATTGTTGCTGTGAGAAAGAAAAAAAAAAACTGACCAAAGCAACTTGAAGCAGGGCTTATTCTGGCTCATGACCCGAGGGTACATGAGGACAGGAGACCAAGGCAGCTGATCACGTTGCGTTCACAGTTAGGAAGCAGATGGAAACGAATGCCGCTTTGGCTCATTTCTCTTTATTCACCCAGGACCCCAGCCCTCTGAACAGGGCTACGTACACTTAGAGTGGGTCTTCCTACTTCGATCCTCTTCCATCCTGCACTTCCATCCAGCCCTTATATGGCAGGAGACCAGAAAAAAAAAGAGCCCAGGAATCCCAGGCTCGGAGCTCAGCTTCATGTCATCTGCTGGATGACCCTGAGTAGGTCTGACTCCCTCCCCTCAACCTCTGACAACCCCCTACTTTCTGATTTTCCTATTGAGCCACTAATTACAGGTCAGATCAGGGTGCTTACAAGACACGTATCACAGGACCTGGTCTAGGATGCAAAGAAATGGCGTTGGACATGACTGTTGGTGGATATGTGCCTCCTAAGCCCATGTAGGAAGAGCAACTGGTGGGCCCCAGTTCTGAGTCTGGGCAGCACCATAGCTATATAGCACCCAAGTGCTCCGTGGACTTTAGCTTAACTGTTTGCCCTCTATTAGTCTAAGTCAGGGCTGTTTGATTCGTTTTTTACCTGAGAAAAATGTCCACAACCCCTGGCATATAGGTACATAAAATAGAAATACAGATCAAACATTTTCTATAATAAATCATAAAGAGATGAATATTAAGGGCTGGTGACATGGTTAAGCAGGTAAAAGCCCGTGTTGCATTTAGCTTGAGTATCCAAACCCTATCTAGAGAATCAGCTTGAGCAAGTTGTCCTCTGATCTCCATTAACACACTATCTCATACCTGTGCTGACACATGTGCGCGTATGTACATACTCACACAATAATAAAAAAAACAATTAAGAAAAGAAATTTGTTTTTAAAATAAGTCTTTGCTAGCATATAATTTCACTATGTAATGAGTAAATCTGTATACTAGTGAGGCAGACACAGTTGCTTTTCTAGCATAATATACCCCAGTGATATCTAGGAGCTGTGGTTAAAAAATAAAATGAAACAATAATGTTTCTATAAGGACAGAAAAGTGCATGTATAGCCCAAACTCTACAAACCCTAATGTTAGTTCCAAATCTGATCCAGTAATTCCCAGGAAGCATCCACTAAGGTCATGACTGCCCTGCACATGGTGTGTATTCAGAAACAAGGCTGCAGTGAAGTTTGGGGACACAACATGGGCGAGTGATGTCAGAGAACCTCGGGTCTATTATACATTTGATTTTGAAATAATTTTTGGCCTCTGCCTACTCAGAAATCTTTTACTGTTGTCAAAAGTTGTATGACCCTTTCAATTAATTACGGTGCTGTGATTTAAGAGGCTGTAGCAGGATAGGATTTGGCACAGCCCATACCTGGTAGAGCCGGAGTGACATTTACAAAATTAGATAAATTAGAGGACAGAGGAAGCATAGGCTACCCAAGAATTTTCTACACTCTTCCTTTAACTGGGGCTTCTCCAGCGCTCTAAGTCAAATTCTCACTTGCCAGGCATCCTAGTTTGCTTTCTGTTGCTGTGATTAACGCTCTGACCAGAAGCAAGCTGGGGGAGGAAAGGGTCTATTTGTTTTATGCATTCTGATCACAGCCCATTATTGAGGGAACTCAAGCAGGAACAGAGGCAGGAACCATGGAGGAACTCTACTCACTGGCTTGCTCTCTGAACCAGCACAGACTGCTTTCCTGCAGGTGTGCAGGAGCTTGCATCCTAGGAAGACCAACATCATCTTCCTCCTGTCTCCTCCTCTGCCCTTCTTCCAAGACTCTGACTCAGTGCCTGCTGGGCTGCCAACCCACTCACAGAAACAGGGAAGAGTATGCCAGCTGTACAAAAGCTGTGTTTGGACAAAGCTGCCCCTTCCTTCAGGCTGTTCAACTCACTGCTGCCATCACCTTGGACCTGCCAGCACTCTGTCACTCAAAGCTGCCCTCGGTTGGAATCCAGACTCTGCAGGGCTGCGAGCCAGACAAGAAATGTGAGATCACAGTAACATAGGCTATGGCAGTTCCACCATTCTGACCTCTGACATATCAGAGTGGTTAGAAGCATCCCAGTCCATCCATCTCCCCAGCCTCCTGGCTCCCAGTGTTCTATCCTCAGCTATTCAGTGTTCTGTTCTCAACTGAGGACCAGAATGCTAAGGTTAGGATAGCTCTGCCTTCCCTGCTTCCATGGCCGCATGCTTTCACGGTCACATGCTGCAGGGGTGATGCCTGAAGCCTTTCTAAGCAACAGAACTCCATTCAAGAGCAGAAGAAAATCAGTAGGCCCTGGACCCAGATCTCTACTGACTGGCAATGTGACCATTACCTGCTTCCTGAACAACCGAGCAGCAGGTATCTCCTCTTAAGGGGAAGGGAGGCATAATACCTCACTACAGGTGTGTGTTGGGGAGCTCCTGAAAACAAGGATGTGAACCCCAGTGTACTGCTGGCTCTCTCTATGCCACACCTCCTCTCCTCTTGGGGCATGGCAGATGGTGACCCAGAAACCACTGGACCACAGCATCCAAATGATCATTTGGTTCCTTCTTCTGTCACATGGAACAGCAGAAAAGGCATATAGTCTTTGGTTTTTTGGTTGGTTTGTTTGTTTTGGTTTTTTTTTCTAGTCTGCAGAATAGAGACTGGGCCTCTCTCCTGGTGCTAACATAGATATCGTCTTCCCGTGAGTGGGACAACGGAACCTCACCACCTATGGGCTAGCATGGACCCAGTATCTGATGTGCACAGAGACACATTCTGAGCTAGATAGCAGGTACCAGGATTTGGACAGGCTCTTTTCCATGATCTGAGTTTGAGTTATCTAAGCTTCTTCAACATCCATTTACTCAAATAGCCCTGGGCTGGGGCTGAGGAGTGACCTGGCCTGCCCAATTCTGAACTCCTGATGTAAGGCCGAGATCCACCTGATGTCACCGCCCCTCCGTTTCCCTCACTCCACCCCACCTGAGGCACCCAGGTGGCCCCTGTAGATTTCAGAGTACTACACTGGCTGGGCTAAGGGGTGGAATCTGACCTTAAAAGATCCTAGGACATTTCAAAATGTTTATGCACCCTCTGTGGGTGATATTTTTAGACACAAAAAGTTCAAATTCCAGTAAACAATCACGAGAGCATGCAGAATGATAATTCTTAACCCTGATAAATCCCCACGGGTGACCAGCCAAGTCAGGGTGTCCTCCAACATGTGTAGGTGATTGGAGATCTGGGAATTTTTGTCCCCTATGCAGAATCAGAAATACTGTTATTTAACTTAATTGACAGCTATAAAACAGCTAACGGAAGCCACTCTGTCTTTTTTAAGCAACTGTCATTGCTCTCAGTCTCTGCAAAATGGCTTGCAGAAGTGTCCTTACTGCTCTCTGTGGTCTGAAAGTTGGTCTCCCCTCCTCTGATACATATGTTGCAACCTAATAAACAGCATGGCATTATTAAGGGAGGAGACTTTGGGAAACGATTAAGTTATAAACACTCTGATCATTCTGGATCAATGGCTGGATCACTCCCTTACAAGAGCTACCCCGTTTGTTGCCATGTGAAACCCCCCCAAAACCACTCACTGTGGTGGAGAATAAGCCCATATCACACAAGGAATCTGACGCCTTCTGAACTTCCCAGAGACTCCAGACTCATGAGAAAAAAAAAGTGTCCAACCTAAGGCACATTTTCTTAGCAGCTGGAACAGACTAAGACACTGCTGTTGATTGCTATTTCATGGATGAGCAAATTGATGCTCTGAAAGGTTAGGCTCCTTGTGAGACGTCATCTGAAGCAATGACACCCCAAATCATATCAATTTTGCTGCCTTTATTCCATAGGCTTAGTCCCTCCTTTCCTTCTTGGAGAGTTGCCGGTTAGATGTGATGATGTCATGTGTAAGCCGCTACAAATTATAGTAGTTTAACACATGGGCTGACTCACACAAACAAGAGATCAACTCCAGGCATGAGCTATCGGCTGTTTGCTAATATTTGTCTGGTAATTTTGCTAATTATGTGTTCATTTGTCATTTGCCAGTGAGGGTCAGGAGATAAACAGTAGGAGGCACCAGAGAGTTGAGAATCACATATGGAGGGTGAGCTTATGGAGGCTGGTCTCTGGCTTAGATTTTTTTTTTTCCTTTACAACTGAGGAAAAGCCACCGTTTTGACACCTGGGTTGTTGAGTAAGTGTAACCAGGTTATGGAAGCCCATGTCACTGTAAAGGTGCCCAGTGTTGGCCCTTCTAAAACTCTGTTCCCAAAACTAACTCAACACACTGAAAACACTCATCAGTAAGGTGACCATGATAACAAGCACTGAAACAGAGGACAGCAGCACTCCCCAGGAGGTAGAAACTTCTAGAAGGTTTGTGGTGGGAAAGGCAGTGCAGTTCTGTGGCGCCTTCCACCCTTTGTGAAGACTCCCTCTTACAAGATGGCCCCTGTTTCCTCTCATAGGCTACGGAGTCTCACCTCCTTCCTCTATGCCCTGGTTAGACCAGGTTAGACGCCTAGGTTAGGTGAATCCAAAGGACAGACTTCACAAAAAGCCGTAGGTCCAAGCGTCACTCCAAAAGATGAGCTCTATGCATCTCAGCCCTCTCTTGGAAGCTGAGAACTGAGGCCCTTAAGGGTGGAGGGCAGCTCTGCTGGACAGGTTTCTGTGAGGCCCATCCACATGAAGACACTTACTCCTATGTGTTGATGGAATCCTTACCTTCATCATCTTTACCTTCTTCATCACAAGTTCCTATGCCAACAAGTTAACGCAAACCATACAGTGCTGCTTTAACAAGGGTGTCCAAAAAGAGCACTTAGGGTCCTAGGGTCTGACTGTCTCTCCTAGCCCTGGAGGGCTCTTCCTCCATCTGTTCCACCAACAGTTTACACACAGCTCCTCCCCTCCCCTCTGACCAAGCCACTGGCCTTTGCTTGCCTTGTTCACAGGGCTGCTGTACACATTTGTTTATTGCACACCCTTGAGCTCCCAGCCTCCTGCCTGCCTGGGTCTCCCACAGAGATCCTTTCTCAAGCTCCTGCTGGGCAGGACTCATTTACATTTCACTCACCAACCTCATTTAGTTAATTTTCTGCAGTTAATTCAATGTTCACCGAGTGGCTCTGGATGGCATTTGCATCCGTCACCTTCCAGGGCTCAGAAGGAAGGGCTCCTGGGTGGCTGCTTCCCTGCTGAGATCCCCTAACTTAAGCAAAAAGCAAAAACATGGCTCCCTGCAGAAGTGCTTGCTGCAGGGTCAGCTTGGGCCTTTCTCTGGCTGTTGCCCTAGGATTAAGGGCCCAGGTGGGGGGGGGGCAGCAAGTCCCCTCTGTTTTAGCAGCTTTGCCCAAGCTTGGAGGCAGCTGGCCCTTGCCCGAGATCTCCTACCTTCTGATGATTGCTTGTGCATCCATTTACAGGTAAGTGCCTGCTGTGCCAAGCGCTTCTTTCACCTTAGCCTAAAATAGCTTGTGCTTCAGGGAGTGCCTCCTGGTGCCTAGATTATTACAAGGCTTGGGAAGGAGGAGATGTAAAATAAAAGACATCAGGAAACCCAAACGGGAAGAGTGTGGCTGCTCACAAATCTGGACACAGAGGGCTCTTGGCTCCAAACCAGCTCCTAACCAGCTATTTCCCTGCCTCCACTCAGCTGAACCCATCTTCATCCTGCTGGCCTTACTGGCAGACCATCACGCTAGCCATCCATCAACTTCTTGTTCCAGTTATCCACCACTCCTCTAGCCCGTTGAAGACAAGGTGTATTAATAGATGTTTGCAGTGAGTGTCTGTGACAGCAGCCAGATCCTTTGGGAACAAATTCTGTAAACTCCAGTCTCTGCTTCCAGAGCAGTGAAGGCTTGCAGCTCATGTCTATGTCTCCCTGACACTTGTGGTACCCAGATATCTTTTGGGATGGCACTGTCTGGCTTGGTTGCTTCTGGGTTTCATCCAGGCTTCAAAGAACATACATGCATATGAAGGATTGCTGCACATGCTGAGCATTGTCAAAATGATCCCAGAACTTCACTTGCAGCTTGCTCTCAGTCCCTGCCTCAGTTTTCACTCACTACCTCAATGGGCTGAGTTATGGAGCTCTATTGAGCCAGGAGTGATGAGAAAGTAGCTGGAGACCAGAACCCTTAGCCATCGTCTTGTCTGTGACTATGCATGCAACACTCATGCTCACTGCATGCAAGGGCCTATGAGCAGCGAAGCCCAACTGCTGGAAAGTCCTGCAATCTCCTTGCTCTATGTCTTGTCTGTCCTGTCTGTGTCTGCCCAGCTGCTTTTGCGGCTCATCTCTGATATTTCTCGGCATCCTCTTCTCTGGCTTATGTAGCCAAAGGCAAGTGCAGCCTAAAGAATCCACTCCAGTCAAGACAGGACAGAGAGCCTCCTCCAGTGCCATAAGTAGTCTATGCCTACTTTGTAAGAACTCCTGGATGTTGTCAACCTAAAGGGTCACCAGATTCTTCCAAGTCACCTGCCTGATTGCAAATGTATTCTGGGAGAGAGACTAGGTTCCATCCCCTGTAGAGGGGACAGCTGGGAGGTGAACTTGTTCAAACTCGTGGGGATTCGCCATGAGACAAGATTCTCAGCACTGCCCTTAAAAGACTAACATTGGAGCCGCTCGAAAAAGACAATAGCATTGATACTGATTCCAGCAGACCTTTCACAGGGTACATTACTCAAGCTGTAACTGATTTAAATACAAGTTTTACTAGGTTCGTAAATTAGGTTGAGCCACCCAATTTCCCATAAAGGAGGTAAAACAGGTGGACAGCCATCTCTGAAACAACACTGATAACTATCCTGCAGCCATTCCAAAAAGACTTTTCTTCTCCCTCAGCCCAGGCCCACCTGCAGGATGGCTGTGTCCTCCAAATCCACCCAGACTGCAGGAGTACCTGCTGAGTAGCCACTGGCTATGTGTGGCCATTAAGCTCTTAAAGCATAGGCTGCTCTGTACTGAAATGAGCTATCTTTCTAAAGATACGCACTAGTCTTGGAAGGTTGACTATAAAAAGGTCAAACATTTTAGTAACGTTTTCACATGAACTGCATACTGAAATAATATTCTTAGGATCTATTTTGATTTTGATTTATGTGCACTTGTATGTGTCTGCCTCTGTGAGGGTAAGCCACGTGTGCATTGGTGATGGAGGATGACAGAAGAGGACACCAGATACCCTGGATCTAGAGTTACAGATGGTTGTGATCTGCCCTGTGTGGGAACTGCGAGCTGAACTCAGGTCTTCTGAAAAAGTAGCAAGTGCTCTGAACCACCTGATCTCTTCATCCAGTCTGAAACAATAGTATTTTTGTGTGTGTGTGTGGAGGCTGGCAAGATGAGGAAATCAGGAGAGGCCTGCACAAGTCTGGCAACTTGAATTCTATCCCTGGAACCCATGTAAAGGTAGAAGGAGAGAATCAATGGCACTGAGTTGCCCCCTGATATCCACGTATGTGCCCTAACCTATGAATACACACATATACACAACAATAATAAACATGTTTTTAAATATATTAAGTTTGACACATGGTGTTCGTTTTAGTTTTGATAACACTGGGTTTTGTTGTCATAAAACATTGTATGACAATTTCACCTTTTGAAATTTGATTTTATGGCACATAATAATTGCACGTATTTAAGGAGTATGGTAAGATGAACGAATGCATGTATAATGTGTGGTAATGAAGTCGTTCTAGAGTACACTTTTAGAGAAAAGTGCCATCTGGTTTGCCTGGTGTTTCCTCTGTTTCAGGTTGCAGAATTCATTCAAGCCTCAGATGAAAAAGTGAGAAGAAAAAATCCTGGAGAGTCATACTCCATTGCCCCCCGTATAGTTCTATAAAGTACCCTCCTGCCTCATTCCCAGGGCTTCTTAGTTAGGGTTTTTATTGCTGTGAAGAAACACCATGACCTCAGTATCTCATATAAGAGAAACCATTTAACTGGGGAAGCTTACAGTTCAGAGGTTTAGTCCATGGTCATCATGGTCAGAAGCATGGTGGCGTGCAGACAGACATAGTCCTGGAGAAGGAGCTGAGAGTTCTATAACTAGATTCTCAGGCAGCAGGAAGAGACAGTGTGCCACTAGGCCTAGCTTGAGCTTCTGAAACCTTAAGACACCGGCCCCCACCCCGGGCCCACAGTGACACACTTCCTCCAAGAAGGGCACACCTACTCCAACCAGGTCACTTCCTGTGAGTTTATAGGGACCATTTTCATTGAGACCACCATTGTTTCCAGGTTTCTGAGGCCCTCAAGGACAGGCAGAGACTATCACTGTGTCCTGTCTCTTGCTCATCTCTCTCAGTTCCCATCCTCCCTTCCCCATTGCCCACTGCCCTGGCCTCACTTTTCTTCAACACAGCTAACCACACCCAACCACAGTACCTTTCAGCTGAAATATTCTTCCTCAGATGTTTGTATGCTTCTCTTTCTCTCTTTGGTTCTCAATTAGAAAGCCTTCTTTCTGCCTCAGAGAAGGCAGCCATGATTCACTCCTAGACCTCAGTGAAAACCAATAAGGTATCACCTTTCCATCCTGTTTAGTTTCCACTCAAGATGGTTACAGCTTCATTTCCTTCAACTTGCACATTCGTTCTCTGTCTTCTGCGGACAGTGAGGCAGGCAGTGTGATCAGAACAGGACATACAGCAGGGCCAATGGGATCTGCCCAGATCTACAGATAAGACTGAGGCAAGATGATGCAAGGTATAGTGGGTGCTCTGAGCTGGGAAAGTCAGTTATTTGATAGCCTGGATGCCTCTTCTTCTAGGACTTTCATGCTGGCCATCTGCCCCATCCTAGGTAGCAAGAGCCAACTTCTCTCAGGAAGGAACCAAAGAGAACCTAGCCTCTTCCTTGGAGATCCTGGTGGGAAACTGATGTTAGAGAAGGTGCAGGGTGGAGTAGGAGTCCTCTGCCAATCAAACTCCTTCAGCCTTAAAGATCGTGTTTCGGGATGCTCCATACTAACCTCAGAGCCCCAAAACTGCATGATAGTTCTACTCCCATTATCCTTCCCTGGTCACCCCCTACTCTGCATAGCCCCAAGAGGCAGAGCTTGTCCCTCTAGGACAGCAGAACCTTTTATTTTTGATCACCTACCCAAATCTACTTGGGAGTCTTTTAGGTCACTAGCTACCATGACTATCAAACACTTGTTCTAGGGGCCCCCAGGAACATGGATTCCTTACTTTTTTTAAGTCCTTTCTTCATAGAAGGTCCCAGCAGCCTGAAAGCCACCCCCAACCCAGGAAGCACACTGCCTCGTGATGGGATGGTCACATTCAGCAAGCATGCACTAATAGCTCTGCAACGATGCTGTGGTGTGTGTGTGTGTGTGTGTGTGTGTATGTGTGTGTGTTCTCTGAGGACACAGCATCTGCTGATCCCCCGAGATAACCTCTACTCTTAATGGCCATCCTGACCCCTCTGCCGACTTACAAACTCAAATCACTTGTTCTTGTAGCTCTCATAGTGTCTCTTGTATATATGCTGGGAGCTGTGGGGATAGGAGAAATGTGAAAACGTGCCCATCACCCCAACTGCCGGGGCTCTGGTAGAATTGCTGACATATCCACAGGGTATCCAAGTCCAGCAGTACCCAGCTGTGAGGGAGCAAGGGAGGCAAGGGTCAGGTGCTTGAGCCATAGACACAGACTGGCCTGGGGGTGGTGCTCTGGGAGGGAGTTGCTGATAGGCCTGGCTTCCTGATGCATGTTAAGACTTAAGACTCTCCAGCTAAGTCTGCAGAGGCTTTGGGTAGAAGTTTTTGGGGGGAGTAGGGGTGGGGGAGGGTTAGGGTTAAGCAGATCTCAGGAGTATGGCATAGCACTTAGCCATGACAATGAAAGCAATGCTACTTCTGACCAATAATGAATGGATGCAGTAATAGCCACACATTACAGTAAGGAATGAGAAGGAAGTATAGGGACAACAGCCGATTGCCAAGAAGTCTACGTAACTACCTTTGGACTAAACCCTAAGTAAGCTCTCTAAAAGCCTGTTCTCTTTGAACCTCCTTGTAAAATTCTCTCTTCATTTGGCATGGGAGGAAAATGAGGCTTGGAAGGTAGAAATATCCCCCTGGGGACATATGTCTTACAGAGAACAGGTTTGATGCCTCATGCATCAGATCCCAAGCCTTTGTTATGTCCTAAACCCCTGCTCTTCTCTGGGACCCAAAGAGCACAGGGATTTAATTAACCCATGGGTATTGCAGAAGTATCCTTTTAGACTCCCACCTGCTACCCTTCCAGGGACTTTGAGGCACAAACCCAAGGTCAGTAAATAAGTCCAGGCTCTGCTGAAGTGACATTGTGGAGTCAGAAGAGGAGATTTACTCTGTCAATGACAGGCCATGGTGCTGGGCAAGTCCATGACCTCCAGGAGCTGCAGGATCTTCGCCTAAGAACTGGGGACACAAAAGTTCTAAAGCCGTGCCACTGTGGAAGTCAGACAGGGAAGGACCCACTCAGAGCCTTGTCTAAGTTTGGGGTACCTGTCACGGGATTATTTTGAGGTCACTTACATAGTTTCTCTAGGCACACATCAAACTGGAAGGGGCACTCACTCATTCCCCCACCTCTCGGTCCCTGCCAGCCTTGTTTCCCCATGTGGGTGATGGGTCGGTGATGGTGCTCACACACAAGGTCACAGGGTCCTTAAGAAGCACCTACGCTCGGGGCTGGCACATGCTAAGTACTCAGTTAATTTCTACCTTGGCTCCTCCTCCCCAAGAGGAGAAAACTTGGGGTGTCCTGCTCAGCCCTGTTTCTACTTCAGTGCAGGGGTGACCACTTTGATGCTGGCCTATTTTTATGGTGTGTGTGTGCGCGTGCGTGTGTGTGTGTGTGTGTGTGTGTGTGTGTTACCAGAGATAGACCCTTCCTAACACTGGGGTTCCAGGCATACCTCTCCATACATGCTGCTGAGCCCAGGCCCTCGTGACAAATGCCTTTCCAACTGACCGATCTCCTCAGCACATAAGTTTCTCTTAAGCCAGACGTTTTTTGGTTTTTTTTTTTAAGGAAAAAAATGTTTTTCATCAGAAAGCGAAATATATTCATCACAGAGAATTTGGAACATGCCAAGAAAAGGAGAAACAAATCACCCGTGGTTCTCTGAACCTTTCCAAGCATTTTTCTCGCCTTCCTCTCCCTGCAGACTGTTCTGTAAGCTGGGGAGATCATCCTCAGGTCACAGCGTGTGGTTTCCTGCATTCTCCTGCTTAGGATAGAGCAAGCCCTCCCTCGATGGTGTAAATGCAGTTTTTAACGGCTACCCTGTGATTTATCTAGGCAGCCTGGTCTACAGGGCCCCACATCCACAAAGTTTCAAACAATGCTCTTCCAAGTCAGAGAGACACGAATATTTGATTCATAGGCTCGACTGCCACAGGGCAGTGGTACCCAGTAGATACTGACAGTTTTGCAGGTGCCCGTCCCATCTTCTGCAACCCCGATACCATTTTTTTTCCCTGATGATCTGGGTTGGGGGTTGGGAGAGTGTCTGACAGTCACAATCAGAAAGCCAAGGCTTTCTTAGGGAATAGGGCCTCAGGCTGGGCCCAAACCTCCAGGGAAAGATCAGTGTAAACCGGTATGCTCATTTTCTCCTTTCTGGCCTACTTTGAATAAAGCCCCAGGGCAGATGGGTTTCCTGAGTTATCAAGACTTTAAATATCTGCCTGGGGCTTCCCGATCTGGATTCCGTAAATATTTTCCTTCCTATTCTTCTGCCAAGATACCGGCCTTTTGGAAGGACAACCTAAAACAAAGGAAAGGGACTTCTTAGTGAGGGGAAATGGGAGACAGAATTCATGAGCCCCTTCTCTCCAAACGTGGGGAAGGGGCTGCCAGTGCAGTGACCACCACCCTGTCTCTTTCAGTGCAGGGAGGGCTTGCTCTTGTCTGCAACCTAGGTCACTATGTCCCTCAGTGATCCTACTATCTCCTTCCCCAGTGTCTTGAGCCTGTCTGGATCACTGCTGGACTGGCCCTGATTCCTACCCAGCTGCCCACTCCCAGAGAAGGCACCATGCCTCCACTGCTCCCAGTGGTCCCACTGGCCAGGGTTGATGCCTGTCCAGTAAGCTGAGTTTGCATGTGGGACCAGTCCTTATCCAATGACTGTTAGCCCCAGTGAGCTCTGCTAATCTGTTTTGGGGTCCTCAACCCTTCATTGGCCTAGATCCGTACGGTAACCTCTCTTAGCATCTGTCACTTGCAGGCAGACTCATCCACACTCATATTAGCAGTTGCTGGAACAATGGCAGCCTTGGAAGGATTGATATCTTTACCAGTGGCCAAACAATTGTCACCAGGTGGTATAGGAATGTGGACCGGCCCATGCTTATGCTTGTGAGTCCAGCTTTGGCCTTTCCTTCCTCCCCACTGGCCAGGGTTGATGCCTTCCAACATACTTTGTTGGTGAGGCCAGTTCTTACCCAACGACTGTTAGCCCCAGTAAGCCCTGCTGCTAACCTGTTGTGGGACCCTCACCCTTCTTATTGGCCCAACACAGGATGAGACCTATGTTTTTACTCCCCTGTGCAGCCATATCTAAAAGATGGTAGAAGAAAAGCCAGGTGTGGTACACACTTGTAACCCCAGCACCCCTAGAGGATTGGGGATTTGGGGCCAGCCTTGATTACGTTGTGACTTCAAGGCCAGCATGGGTTACAAGGAAGATTCTGACTCTAAGAGAAGAATGATAGAGCAAGGTAGAGTTAGAAGCTTTCTTAAATATTATAAGGGGGTTTCTCTGGATTGTTCTGTTAGGTAAGCATCTCACAATTATAGTCAAACAATTTTTTTTTTCCTCATTGATCCTCCCAATAGCCCTGTGGGACAGAGGAAGGAAGACTGTAAGTATATTTCTTAAGTTGGCCCAGCCATTTGGTAACTGGGTAGAACTAAAAGCAAGATTTGTTGTTTTCAAGCTTGGTAATTTTGCCTTTACTCAGTCTCTTGGGTTTCAGAGAAAGCTGCAGTCCAGAGAAGGGAAGAGGCCATTTAAGGTCACACAGCATGTCAGCTGAGCGAGGCTAGGACTGGATCCAACTCCTCCAATTCCTTGGTTCTGCTCCATCAAAAAAAAAAAAAAAAGTACAAATGGATTGGGAAAATGCCCATTGTAGCATGAGGCTCCTTTTAGCTCTGGGATGCAAAGCAGTTCCTCTGAAACCTTACAGTGGGGTGAGTCCCACAGCACAGGTGAGGCACACCAGGAGGCCCGGAGCTGGAAGTAAATGACAAAGGGCAGCAGGCAGACACCTGGCATCAGTGCACTGGGGCTGAGGAGTGCACCCAGCAATGCTCACTGCAGATGTCCTGACTCCATCCCAGCAGACACAGACAAACATAAGGGGGCCTCAGGGTGCAGCTAGGACGTCACTGCGCTTATGAAGAGCAGGGATCCACTCACCCAGCGACTAGGCATATATAGTCCTGGTCGAAACGGAGTGATGACAGGAAGAGAGGTGCTTGTTCTGTCTGATTTCCTGCTGGTTGCGCAGTGCCGGTGATTAAACCCAAGTCCTCCCGCATCCTACAGTACATCAGCTTCTTCACTGAGCTGTAGCCCCAGACCTTCTTTCAGTGGTTTATTTTGAGACATTCTCACTAAATTGGCTAGCCCAGCCTCCAGCTTACTCTGAAGCCAAGGCTGGCCTTGAACTGATTATGCTTTTTGCCTGAGCAGTCTGAGCAGCTGGGATTAATGGGTTTACATCAAACCCAGCTTCTCTTTGGATTCCCTACCTGAGCCTGGGCAAACCATCAGGAAGGGTCATGTGACCAGCACTGGCTGGCTGGCATGCAAGCCTCTAGGTCTCCCATCCAGTTCCATTATCTGGCTCTTCCACTGGCTAAGCCTGGGCTTAGGCTTGTCAGTCAGTCAGACTTCCGTCTGGCTTACTCCGTAAGCTCCAACACAAGCTGCCCTCCCAGCCCTGACTTGTAGTCGGCAATATGACAAAGTTTTCCATATATCACCGCAACACATCTTTTACCTTTTTAGGGAGCAGGGGCTGTGTCTCTGGAGGAAGAACCGGAAGTCTATGTCAAATGCAGGGTATGGAGGAACATTTGTTTAGTAGGAAAAGAAGTAAGGGGTGCATCATCCCCTCCTTCCTCTTCATTGTGTCCCCACCCTGCCCTTCCTCCAAGCAATTAAGTGGAATCCATCCATGCCCTGAACTGGGGAAAGCACACTCGGGGAAAACACAGCTTCAGCACTCAGGGAGCGTGGAGGTTTGAGGGGGAACACAGCTATCTGTCAGACACAAATAATCACAGCACACGAGACATCGCAAAGGACTGTGCACATTAAAGAAACACTACACTCTGGGTGTCCAGAGAAGCCTGAAGTTTAAAGGGGGATGGAGTGCAGTGAGATCTCACTGTAAGGCACCTGCCTCGCGCGTGTGAAAACACTGAGCTCTCTCTTCCTGGAAGAACAACATGAACTGTAGAGCAGGAGGGCTGACGTGCAAGGAGGCTGGTGAGGGAGGGGAGGGAAGGATCATAGCCCTTGAGATCAGGCTGCATGGACCACCTGAGTGTGGCAAAGAGCCCTGTGTCCATCCTGGCAAGAGTTAAACTGGCTGAAATGGCCAGGTGACTCACGTGGAGAATTCTCTCAGAGGCTGCCTGCAAGCAAGCAGGCATCCAGGCCTCCCCCCTCCCCCATATCTTACAGAAGCCAGGCAGGGGTTCTTCTGGAACTTTCAGTTACTGGGCTCTTAGAATTAAAGCAGCAGACTGACCCCATCCCAGATGGGAACCTGGCAGGATAGGTACAGAGCAGAAACACAGGGGATAAAAACATTGCAAGGGGAGTGGACAAGCAGGGCCCCAGGGGCTCCTCACTGCAGAGGAACCCCACTCTAACTCTCACCGCACCACAGAGCCTAAGGAGCTCATCCTTAAAGGGCCCCAAGTGAAAGACTAGTAGAGACCTGGTATACGCTCAGTATCAGACTAGGAGACACAGCTATGGCCAAGGGTGGTGGGTTGCAGGAGTTGAGGGCTTACAGCCATTGGGACCAAGAGGCTGAGGAGGCAATGGTGGTCAGGCGGCAGCCAACCCACAGATGAGAGTTGTTTCTCTCTGTGTAAGGTAGAGGGGAGGGAGGAAAAGTTGAGAATGTGGAAAGGGGTGGGAGGCAGCACCCTGAGGGAGTTGCCTCTGCTCATGCCTAGGACAGAAGAGAATTTCTGAACAGCTCTAAGGAGGAGCAAGAGGCTCTGGAGCTAGGCCAGACCAACGTGCTTCTGTAATACTAATGTCCCCTCCACAAGACAACAGAAGTCTGCATAGTTGCTGTCCACTTAATTGCCTATGCCTTATTGGGCACCAGGCATCTGGATACAGTGTTTACATGGAGGATTCGACTCACTAATACTGCCACATGGTTGCCCTGTATTTCAAAATAAGTCACAAAGAAAAATGTTTTAATGGATCTATTTACAGTTGGGGCAAACCAGGGTGGGGATGTCTAATTTCCACACTCCTCCATTTTTGGCTAGACATGCTAATTCCGCAAGTGAGAGAAGGGTGATAGTCTGGGGGCTGAAGGGCCAGAGTATGGAGTCAATGCTTTTAGCCAAGGCAGTTTCTAAAGCCCTGGATCATTTCAAAAGGCAGAAGACAGAGGTGTCCCAGACTATATAACCAACGCACTCATTTGGGCAGGACTGCTAGGAAGTAGGGGAATCTGAATGACTCCATGAGCAGATGAGGGAGGGCTGGACCAACATTTCAGGGATGGACAGGAGGTGGCAGACCTCAGCAGACACAGAAAGACTGGACATGCCTGCTCCACAGGTAGGGACTGGAAGGAGATCCTCGCTGCTCATCAGCTTTCAGCTCTTAGACAGGGACCCAATCCCTTTTGTATCTAAATGAACCATCCTACCTACAGTTGACATGTGTCAGGATCTTTGGAGATCACCTCAGAGGACAGACCTAATTCACTTCCAGAGATGCACAAGGTCTTTCAGCAGCCAGGAGAAGAGATAGGTGTGTGTGGGGGGGGGGGGTTGTGGGGGAGAAGAATAGTGCTTGGGGCTCCAGCTCTCAGATTCCTTTTCAGAGTCAATATTTTTTTTCCTCTAGGTAATTTGAATGTAAGCAAGATGTAGGAATGTATGGAGGACAAGGAGGCCACAGATGAGTGAGTGGCAGGTCATTGCTCAGTGGCAATCACTATGGAAACAAGTGGCAGAGATAGACTGAGGGTCTGGAGTCAGGGGTCAAGCTTTTTTTACTCTTAGCTTCACGTTCTATCAGAAGATGGTTTCTGTTGATAAGATGTAATTCCCTTCAGATAGCGGGGATGGGGGGGGCAGGGAAAAGGCTTAGCTTCATCAGCAGAGTACCAGAAAACAGCTGCTGCCCCCATTGCAGAAGCCACGCCTCCTGTCTCGGGGCTGACCTCTAAGTACCACACAGGTCCTCCGGCTGGCTCATGTAGACCCGAGATGCTCCCGCTGCTAATTGGACATTGTCATCTTGAATGTACGGCTTTCCCTCCAAGTACCAGGATGCCAACTTTGTGACAGATCTTACGAGATATAAAAACTCCAACCTGTTAATTTTCCAAGTAAAGTTCCTAATCTCATGAAAAAAAAAGGCTGTATTGCTCTTATCAGACCCATTTATACAAGCAAATGCTGAGGTTAATGAATGCACCGAAGGGCCCACAGTAAGGAAATGATGGAAAGGAACTTCTGAATCTCAGAGCACTGTCTTATTTCATCATCAGCTCCAAAGGGAAGCCTGGGGAAGAGGAAGAGAGTGCTTGGCACTGCTCTGCAAAACCACAGAGGATAGACACCACCACCTCTGCACATATTCTCATGCTCTACTTCATTGTGTGTGTGTGTGTATGTGTGTGTGTAAGTGTATGTGTGTAAGTGTATGTGTGTGTGTATGTGTGTGTGTGTGTGTGTGTGTGTAGGCCAGAGGATACCTTGGGTAACATTTCCCAGAGGCTTTTCCCCTTGTTTTATGTTTTATTAGCCTAGGGGCTGTTCCCTTTGTTTTATGCTTCAATTATTATGTCTTTGGGTGTTTTGCCTACATCTACATCTGTGAACTATGGCTATGTGTGCCCGGCTCCTGTGGGTGCCGTATTCCCTGGAACTGGAGGTGCAGAGTATGGTTGTGGTATCCCCATTTTACTAGTGAGAAAACTGATTTGGGGGAATCTGTTCTTGAACTTGTTTTTGTTTTTTTTTCCCTGACTTATCTGTCATTGTTCATTTACTTAGAATTCCACTGTAGAAGCTGCTTTTGTGCAAGGATGAAGCTGTGCCCAGTCCTAGCAGGATCCGTGTTAGCTTCTGAAGACAGTGAGTCACCCAAGGGGAAGTTTCTGTCTTGAGGTCCTCAGGTCCCCCAGGGGCATACATTCTGTGTGAAATCTCTGGTAGGATGTGTGGATGCTTCACAGGGTTCAGTGCTACAGACCTTGTGGCTTCCATTTGGTAGCAGTGGTTAGGACTGGTTTCTTTTTGTTGGGCTTTCTGTGGTGCTTCTGCTTATACCGAGGGAACTGCCCTGTAGAGTCCGGGCTGCATGTGGGTAGGAAAAGGAGGAACATGCATGAGACCGCTGATCCAGGGCTTAGTGCAGTGACCACGACTGGACAGCTGGGTCAGGGGATGATGCGCAGCAGTCAGCACAGCATGGACATTCGCACTCACCCATTCACACCCATGTATACCTGTCCAAGAAAGGAACCCAAAGTTAGGAATGTACCCCATTACAGATAAAAACTAGGGTATCGGAAGGAGAGGAGAGCAAAGCCTTAGCACTTGGCTACAGGGGGAGCTTGCAAGGCAGAGGAAGTCCACTTCTAGGCTTCCAAGGAAGGTGTCCAGGCGGGGTATGGGCCTGGGCTAGTCCTTCTCTGAACTGTTCTTCCTCCAGGGACTGCATAGGAACCTTTCTGCCTTGTTTCCTCCTAGGGTCCCCGTGAAGGAAGAAGGCCTGAAGGTGGGGTGAGCATAGAATGGTGAGAGCCTTTGCCACTCAGAAAACAGTATCTGTGACGCTGGGCTCAAGGCAACTGTCATTGTTACCTCTGTTGCTCTCCCTCCAGAGAAAATGATCACAACTCTGGAAACATGGACCAGCTAGACCAGCTGGATGTCCATGTCTCCCTCCCATAGCTTATAGCTGGCAAAATCAAGGTTTAGAGGAAGGTCCAGCTGATTTTCACTGTTCTTTGATAGGTTGGTGCTAAGAGCTGGGCTCCATTAGGGTAGTGGGAAGAATAATAGAGATGGCTCTGACTTTCCTGCTGACTTCTGCCTTGTCTCTAGGAGGCTTACTGGGTCCTACAAGGACGTTAACCGGGGACGCAGGTTCCACACAAGTTCTTGCTTTCAACCCCAGTGCTCTACAGAGTCTAGGTGCAGAGAGATACCCACTCAGAGCTCTGGTACTAGGGAGCCTTTGGAGACAGTATGTGCCCAGCCCCCTGTGGAATTGGCCAAAGATCACACAGCCATGACTCTGAAACTTAAAAGGGACCTTAAAGTTCACCTAGTCCTCCAGATGGAAGGGCTGTCCTGTGATGGTTACCACCCACCAGGATCACAGGTTCTGAGCTCCAAAGCCACTGAGCCTCTACCTGCACGGTGCCATGACCCCACATGCCGTCTGTGTGGCACAGACACTGCATGAGGGATAGCCTTGGTTCTAGAAAAACCACAATATCTGATTACTAGTTTACTAGGCTGAGGACTTGGGGCAAGTGGAAGGCTCTTAGGTCTTTGGTCTGGGTGTCTGTAAAGGACTGTCACTGCCTACCTCGAGCAATCACTAAAGGTGATGGGGAGGAATGAGTGTGTCACGTAAATACAGTAAGATGTGGAGGAGGTACTTAGAGCAGAGAGCTTTTTCATGTCTTTAGCTAAAAGGTCTTTAGGGTAAGTCTACCTTGTGCCATGACAACACAAGAGTGGCCTCCCACACAGTGGATGTGGAGAAATGACCAGGACTGTGCAGAAACACGGTTTTATGAATGGATGCTGGCTGTAATAGTTCCTTTTCTTGTTGCTATGGCAAAATACCTAACACAAAGGCAATTTAAGAAAAGAAGGAAGGGTGTTCTAAGTCACACTTTGGGGGTATAGGATGCAGTCCTGTCCGGGAAGGACGACACAGTGGCTTGAGGCTAGTGGTCACATTGCATGAGCAGTCAGAAAGCAGAGCAGAGAAGAACAGAAGCCTGCCCTCAGCTTGCCTTCTCCTTTCTGTTCAGTCTAGAACTCTGACCTATGGAAATGTGCCTCCACTTTCAGGGAGGTCTTCTGGTCTCAATTTACCATCTAGAAGATTCTTTCACAAACCAGCCCTCGAGATTGCCTCCTAGGCGACTGTGGATCCTCTCAAGTTGGCAATCAATATCAACTGTCAGGCTGACACTCGAACTGAATATGAGGTTCATATGCCATAAAATGCACTCTTTTAGAAAAATTTCCAGCCATTGCAAACATCCCTCTGAGGGACATTAAAACGACTCAGTGGGTCAAGGTGCTTGTTGCCAAGTCTGATGACTTGAGTTTGATCTCCAGGACCCACACGGTAGAAGGGAAGGACTGACTTGCACAAATTATCCTCTGACCTACACACACTCTATGGCATGTGTCTGCAACACACACACACACACTAAATAAGCAAACAGAATTTAAATATCATCTTGAGTTGGTAGAGGATGCAGGCAAAAACAAGTGGAGGGGCAAAACTGGATATCTCACATCCCAACCTAGGACTGTGTCTTCTTCAGCAGGAGAGGACATCCTCATGGGCATGAGGATGCTGGATGGTGAAGACACGGGCACAGCAAACACCCCTGGCACCCCCTCTGATGGTTCTCTAGGAGCCAGTTGGCATAATTAGTACTCTGCATGCATGCTGAATAATTGGAGTCTCAGCTCCTGTCTGGGGGCCAGACCATGGCCTATCTAACTGGTACCTTCACAGCCTGGCATTGTATCCAGCACAGTAAACTTTCATGCTTTTGAAAATTTCTAACTTCCATTTGCAAATAATTAAACATATACTAGATAGCAAATAAACTTTCTATGTTGCCTTGGGGATTTATTATTTCTTATTTTATTCCAAGGAGACACAGAGTTGAAGAGAGGTGTTTAAACATATGCCTGAGATCACTACCATGAGACATATGTCGCATCCTTCCTTGGAATCTGTGGACCTGTGACCCAGCCTGATTGGACGGATAGTCAAAGTTCTTGGTATGGGTGACTCAGTTTCCTCGTCTCTGGAGGAGAGACAGCATATCTAACAGCAATGCTGATTGGCTGTCATGTGATTTGGAAGAGTGAGTCATTTAAAGTCTTGAGCAGCACAGTGCCTGGCACATAGCAAGGACCCCTGGGATTTTAGTTATCATCTTATTATTCTGCAAGATAGAAATAATTGTCTATGTTTCTCAATGAGGAAACTCTGACAGACTAGGAATGTGCCTTAAAACTAGAGTGTGTGCTCTATAGGACTGGGAGATGATCACTCCAGGCCTGCTACTTGGTGGGTAGCTAGACATGTAGCCAGGTCTGGCTGTGCCTGTATCTTGGAGAATGTAATATATGCATATATAAAGTCCATAGAATGGAAGATGGACCAATTGTCCTTCAGATGAAAGCCTTATTGGGAGAGCTGTAAGCATCAAAGTTGTATGTACGCGGCCATGATGGAGCCCTGAAAGAAGAACCAGTTTCTCTAGCCCCCTTTAGAAGACACTGATAAAGGTCCAGTTTAACTCAAAGCTATCTTGGATCTGGGCAGTAAGAAGCAGGTAGACATTGCTTACAGCAACTTGGAAAGAGAGAGAGAACAGTACGCATACACACCAAACACAACCCCCACTAAACTGATTACTATATAATTCCTTATTGCCTCATACTCCCTTCTTCCTATCCAATTGCCAATTCATTTATTGAAGGTCTCACTCATGGCTCACATCTGCGAAGCCTCCTTTGAGTCTCTAAGCTAGAACTCTCTGAAGAAATCTCCAAGGCAGGTGGGAGATATCTGGGAAACAGAGGGTAGCTAAAGGCTCTGTAACTCAACAGGGAAGGTAGGTGACCAGGCGCATCAGAGTCCAAGGCCCCTAAGAGGCTGAGAACCAGTGAGGCAATGCATCTAGAGACCTCTCAGGGCCTCTTTTCAGAATCAGGCATTCACTACATGGCTCTTCTGGGAACTTCAATCCCCTCTCATTCCAAGTACCTCTGGAGTTGACTGTCAGGTAAGGCTCCTCACCCTCAGGTCTGAACAAGGGTGTCTGGGTAACTCTATGCTGTGCTTCTTTTCCTGTTGGAATGGGCAGAAATGTCTCCAGCACTCCAAAGAAACCATTCTATCCTAGCCCAGCTTGATGAGTCCATGGCTTTACCATGGCGACTTTCAAGAACTTGGATGCCTAGGATAGCTACATCACTGGAAAATCTCACTCCAGATGTGCCACCTGGGTTCTTTGTCCAACTTGCAGGCAGCTCCACTGAAGAGTCCTCCCTCACCCCCAGCAACTGTTTGATGTTTTTATGACCTTGGGAACATTATGAGCTTTCCTAAGTCTTCAAAGAGGCATGTGAATTTCATGGAAATCCTGAGCCTCCCCCTTCCTTTTGTGGTACTGCTTCCATATAAGAGAAACAGAGTCCAACACTCAGGTCATTCTTCCAGCTAAATCAGGACTACAGAAGGACAAGCCTTCCACCCCACCACCACACATAAAAAGAAGCAGTGCCAGAATGAAATGCAACTCTTTAATGAATGCAGACCATGTTCTCTCAGCCAATATCGAGACAAAGTCTATTCTGCTGCCTGTCACTTGAAAAGTAATAAAGCAATAGCAAAGTGATATATACACACCGACATATATATATATATATATATATATATATATATATATATATATATATATGTATGAAATATATGCCAACAATAAATGCCCCCTTCTGAATACTGAAGGGAAGATGGGATTGGAAACTGGGGTGACAAGGAGTGGGGGCATGAGGATTCTAACAATAATGTAAATGAATTCTTTCGATGTCAACTCAGCCATAATTCCTCACCCTAATTGCTTTGGCCATGTCCAGGCTGAAGCCCAGAGAGAGGCAGGGCCTGACCTCAGCCCCCTTGCAATTTTGGAGCAAAGGCAACTGCGCCCCTGGCTCCTTTATGTGAATCCAGTGTTTTCTTGAGTTGCTTCACTGGCAGGGTGCAAGCTGGCCCTGAAAGAGACTGAGCCCTTATCACCATCTCTACTGCTTTCTCTCTCACTTCGCTCTTAGGAAGAAAAAAGTTCTGAGCTGCTGGCACCCATTCACTGGCAGCCCAGCAATTACATCTCTTATTATAAAACTGTCAGTTAACAAATTGATCTTCGGAGTATGATTTAAGTCACGGCGTGCCCAGGCCTCATCTATTCCTTGGCAGACTACACCCTTAGAGTCAGATAATCCTGACTGTGAATCCTGCCCCTGTCGTTTCTTAGTTAAGTGACAAGGGTTCTTATAACTCTCGGGGCATCCATTTTCCCTGTTGTAAAACAAGAACAGCACTGACAGCTACCTGGCAAGACAATTAATGCAGTAATAGAGCTCTGGAGTGCATGCTGCAAATTGGAAACCACGATGGGTCATTTCCATGCATGAACTCCCACCATCTCCCCAGCAATCCTGGGAAGGAAGACCCGTTATTAGTCCCATTATGTGGATGAAGAAACTGAGGTTCTTCGACAGTGATTAACTTTCTTAAGGTCACACACTATGTGTGGTGGAAGGAATGAGAAATGTCTCCCAGAGGTTCGAGTATTGGAACACATGGTCTCGGGTTGGTGGTGCTGTTTAGAGGGTTATGCAACCTTTAGGAGCAGAGCCTTGTTGCCGGAAGAAGCATGCCACAGTCACAGCCATCGAGAGTTCAGAGTCTCACCAAACTTTTTGTTCTCTCTCTCTCTGCTTTCTGCATGTGGATAGAAATGTGATTTCTTAGCTTTCTGCTCTAGTCACATGCCCTGCCTCCTCTTGCCGCTATTGACCCTCCCTTTGCAGCCCGAAGCCAAAGTAAATGCCTTCCCCCGAGGGCTAATCTTGATCCTGTTGTTTTATCGCACCAACATGGAAGTAACTAATGTTACCACATAAGAGATGGCACTGAGAGGTGCTAGGCCACACCTCCTTGATTCCAGAGTTGACTAGACCAGGAAGACATGTCTTCTTATGCTGTGTCTTTAACTCCTTCCTGAAACATGGGCAGTTTCTCCAGCCTAAGGCAGAAAGCAGGGCCTTCCTGAGGAGGCTTCAGTAGGTAAGCTGGCCAGAGCTGCTTCTTCCCTGCTATCCTCTGAAAAGAATTCCTGTTGTACTCAGTATTTCCCCAGCTAGCAAGGCAGTGGGCTAACGGGGACCAGGTGTGTCCAGTTTGCAGCAGTCCATCCAAATGTCTGTCTGTGACAAATGCACTTCCTGTGTTTGTGTCACATTTTAGTGTAACACCCTTTAACAAGAGAGAAACATATAGTCAAATTGCCTTTGGCTACAAGGGAGAACAAGACATAGTGAGAGGGCAAGGGAGGGAGAGAGAGAGGGACAGGGAGAAAAGGAGAGAGAGCCAGGGAAAGCAAGAGAGGGAGAGGGGGAGGGGAAGGAAAGAGGAAGTGGGGAAGGAGAGAGAAAGAATGAACCAGTACCGTTGATAATGAACAATGAAGAGTATGGTTTGCTATATTCTCCCTCCAAACTTTATGTACTTTCCAATTTGATCAAATAAAAAACTCATGCCTGTGAATGCTAGGGTGAATATGTGATGTCTGGAACCATGGCCATCACTTCTCATGTGCTGAGTTACATAATCCGATCCTCACTTTTCCCATCCCTGCAATGGGAGTAATAACAGGACATTCTTCTTCAGGTTGCTCTTCAAGTAAAAGGAATGAACATATGCTGATTACAGCCGTGCTGACTGCTCATGTTGTGCACAGAAGGAAACAGGAGCCAAAGATGGATGGTGTCTGAGTCCCTAAGGACATCATTCAGCCGCTAAGCTGACTAGTTCCCCCAACAACATTATCTTTAGACTTTCAGTCACAGGAAATGATATACTTAACTCTCTCATCAGCCACTTAATTCCTTCTTTTCTTTCTTTCTTTCTTTCTTTCTTTCTTTCTTTCTTTCTTTCTTTCTTTCTTTCTTTCTTTCTTTCTTTGCTATTTATAAAGTTATATTCCGTGTTCTAAGGAAACAAACTGAATTTTAGACAAATGTATAGTCATAACGGGGAAAAACGTAGGAGTAAAGGTAGAATTAGACTCTGGCTTGCCTTATGCTGGGACCTCTGGCTGCTGTGCTGAGGTCAGTGACAAGAGGTCATCACAGTATCCCAGGGCGCTGATGGCAGTGGAGGTTAAAAGTGAAGTCAGGACACATCCAGAGGGCTGCCAACCACCATGCCACACGTGTGAGCTGTAGACACCTAGAGGCCTGCTCTTCACTCTGCCACGTGGTACAGACAGAGGAGTCCCAGCCTGTGCTGCTGCTGAGGGCTCTCTGAATCTGTGGCTATACATTGGCAGGGATTGGTGTCGATGTCAGTTGCTCACGTCACCAATAGAGACCATTGGGACAACTGCCATCTGGGAAGCTTCCTGGGACCACTTGGATGTCCAGGGACTGTGCAGAACCGCCTCTGCCCCTCACTGGCTGCAGCACTCTCAAGAGCAGGCCCTACCTCTCACCAGCTGTAGTGCTAAGGAGAGCCTTACTGGGCAGTGCAGGTGGCCAAGGGCAAAAGCACAGGTGTGCTGCTCCCACCACACCTCTGCCATGAGAAGGCACAGGTGTGGAGGTGATACTCTCCTGGTCATGCCCCTTGCCACCTACAGCAGTCAGGAGAGCTGGCCCTATCCTTCGCTGGCTGCAGCGCTGCAGAGAAAGGGCCCTGTACCTTGCCTGGGCAACACAGTGGAGCTAGTGAGTGAAGACATGGGTGAGCAAGGGATCGAGAGTGGGGGAACTGCCTCAAGCCATTAAGGGATGCAGCACTTAGAGTGGACCCCTTCCCACGCCTTGACTGGACAGCACAGCGGTGCTGGTTCTGAAGGTATGGGTGCAAGTGAGTTGGACCTTCGGGCATGAGAGCAGGAGAGCTGACCCTGCTTCCTGCAGATGTGGCACTGGGTGGCCTAGCCCGAGCAGTGCTAGAGAACTTGCCCTCGTGGTGCAGGGAGGGGAGAACCAGTGGCCTGACCGCCTCCGCTAGCACCCAGGCCCAGATCCAAGGCTTTAAGTGGGCCCACCCCAAATCTACAGCACCTGCGAAATGTTGGGGTACGTGAAAGGGCCAGTCCTGCCGATCCGGAGCTGCAGGATCTCCATGACACAGGGCAACAACAGGAAATGGGGAGGAGTCCCGATGAACCATACCGAAGGTATCACAGAAGCCAGAGACCTCGAACCAAACCAGTGACTCATTGCAATGAACATTTGCAGATGAAGATGTGTGAACACAGGGATATATTGTGTGGCACACTACAAGACAAGATGTTTTCTATGCTATGTTTTGTTCTGTTTGTGGGTTTTCTTATTTTGGGGAGTTTGCCAGGGCAGAGGGTATCTATGAAGGCTTGGGGAGATGAGTGGGACTGGAGTGCATGATGTGAAACTCAGAAAAAGTCAATAAAAAGTTTAAGGTAGAATTAAACAAATAATGCTGATTAAGTATCCACAAAAGCAGAAAATTGTTTTCTTCTATAAGAAATAATCATAAAGTAATTGTGGTACGTGAGACATACAATATACAAATACGAAAGATTAAAAGAAAATAGCCCCTGATAATACATGCGCACGCACACACATATATATACACATATGCACACATACATATGCACATGCAAACATCCGTACACATATATGTTGACGTGCAGGGCATTGAACCCAGGACTTAGTGAACTCTAGAGAATTGATATTCCACTGATTTACATCCCCAGCTCTTCCCTAAATATTAATATTGGGCTGTATGTGGTTGTTTTATTAAGTGCTTTAGTTTCTTTTATATTTGCTATGACTGTCATTATTTTCCCTCTCTTTCCATCTTCCTTTTCTTCTGTTCCCTACCCCCCTCTTTCTTTCAATGGAGTCGTGTACACCCAGGCTGGCCTTAAATGTCAGATATTCATAATCAGCCTCCTGAGTGCTGGAATTACAGTGCACACCGCCACACCTAGATTAAAGAGTACATTTCTAAACTATACGATTCACATAAACATTAGAAACAGAACTATGAGATCATCTTTATAGAACGCACCAAAAACTTGAAAGCGTGACAGTATGTTGAGTTGTGAGATTGTGGGCAATCCTTTTCCTGTCTTTGTGCCTGTGCAGACACTGTAAATTTCCTGCAACAAACACATGCTGCTTCGGTCCTGGAGACAATACATGCAGCTCTCCAAAATACCTGGTCCAGTGTCACCACCTTCAGAGTCTTCCAAGCCCTTCCTTTTAATCAGCTCAATAGATTTTCATTGTGTGTTTAGCATGTACTTAATATGATGCAGTAACAATATTCACAACCAGCTTTTCTTAGATGTCATGATCATACCTTCATGTGCATTATAGTAATCCTTTCACTAACCCCATAAAGCATTGAGAGAGTTGAATTAAATCTATCTGAGGCCACAGCTCTCAGGTGATAGACTTGACACTCAAATCCTGGTCCATTGTACCTACTTGGTTGCTGGCCTTCTTCCATCTACAGTGAGAGAAACATAAATCAATGTAATCTATAAGCCTGGCTTTAAAACCCCAGAAGCCATCAGGAAGCTCAGAGGATCATTTCTGGAGATTGCAGACTCGTCCGTATTGACTGGCGTAAGTTGATGAATCGATTAGAAGGAAGGAGCAGAAATGGAAATGGAGTTTTCAGATGATAGAAGGCCTGAAAGGGTAAACTACGGGGTTCAAAGCAGGGTTGTCAGGAAACAGCCTTCAGTCTTCATGGGGTGAGAGGGGCTTGAACTCCTTTGCTTTGAGAGGAGTGTTTAAGCAGGACCTTGAGAGTGAGGCACTGGAAAACTGCTCACCTGGTCCCCAGCAGGTGGCACTGTTTAGGGAGGGTGGATACAGGGCTTGCAGGCAACCTAGGGCCATAGATGTAAGGCTTTTTTGTGGTAGCCCGGCTCTGCTTGGGGTCCAAGGACTTTACATCTTGATCTACTTAGTAATCTGATGCTCCTGAAGCCACAGGTGCCACCTGGTGCTCCTGTCACTCCTCCACCATAGTGTACTGTATCCACAAGAAAGTCCTTCCCATCTTAAGCTGGTTCTCTTCAGGCATTCTTCCCATCGTAGCAAAGAGAGTGCATACCACCACACTGGGGCTGCAAAAGGCACTAGGGTGAAGCGGGCTATAAACTCCTTTCTCTTCAGGAAACAGGACAGAGAACTGAATGAACTGGTCTAATGCAGCAATCAAACAAGCTCCTAGGCAACTGCAAACCAAGGGTGTATAAGCCCGAGACCCACCGGCCTCGGTAGAAGTGAGATTCGGCCATGGGCCATGAATACAGGTCAGAGCTGCTCTAGAGTCTGAAGTCCACAGGAAGGTACCTATGGCCCAGCCTCAGCCTTTAACCACCAAGGGATCCATGTGCCACAGTGATGGTGTCAGCCACCTTCCCCAGTTTTACTTTGTGATCCAAGGCCACCCATGTACCTGAATCTGGGAACACTCTTCAGTCTCTCCTTGAGGCATCCCAGAAGGCTTACCTTGATGCCTTGATCAGGGATCCAAGGAGCAGCAACAACTCAGTTTGAACACTAAGATGAGACAAGGCTGCGTCTAACACCCACGCAATGCCAGTAAAGCTGTAAATGTGCCTCAACATTAGGTGTGGGGAAGAGCTTTTGCCAGCCCTGGCTGATGGTCCCCAAGGACAAGAGCATCCTCCTTTCTATGACTTCTCTACCTCCCCCTCTTCTGTGAAGCTGCGAGTGTTTTGTCTGAGGCTATTTGAGGCACCTTATGCAACAAAGACTGACTTGCTTTCTTTCATACCAAGTTCGTGTTGTCAGGGAAGCTTCTCTGCCATGGCCTAGTGTGTGATCTGTTGCTTAGAAGGAGCAGTCAAGGGCTCCAAGGGAGTCTGTGGTTTATGAAGATGCTCATAGCCTGAAATAGAATGAGGCTTTTTTGGGGTGGTGGGGAAGTATTTGTTGAGTAATATCTGACTCCCTTGGATCTCTGAGATGATAGACACAGCGTAACATTCTTCCGGGCATGGTATTAACAGAGAAGGAGGTCCAAGCTCACTGTCCCCACTGGAGAGATTGGGAAATGATGATAGAGATGTTGGTGTCGTGAACAGTCATATCATAATTAGCTGTAGATGTGATCCACTGTCCCTAACACCAAGGTCTTTCCAAAAATACCCTTCAGGCAGACCTTCTCTAGGCCTTGAGGTAGACGATATGGTCCATGACTGCCAGTTACAACTTAGCATCATTGAGCTTCAGGACCACCCTTCTCTGTGTGCCTTTGTCTTGTTAGAGCTGAGACGCCTCACTTGGCTAGCTGGTTCCAGATATGTTCTGCCTATAGAGGACACTGGAGTCCTGGAAGGCTGGGGAGAAAAGGATTTCTGCCTCCCTTCCAATGTCTTACTCTTGCTTCTTCTCCTGTGTGTCTGCCCAGAGAGCTTCTTCGCTAAAGCTGCAGCTGAGGTCGCTGTGTGGTCTTCCCAACAGTTGCAGAACCAGCTGTGTAAATCCACTCAGTGTGCCCTCTCCCCTCTCCTCTTATTGATCTCAGTGCAGCCCCCACAGAGTCCCTGCATAGACTCAGAGACACCAGTCCCAGCTGTGTATCATCACCCTTCATGCTTCTGCATTTTCTTCATGCCCACAGCTCTCCACCTTCCCTCAGCCCACGAGACAGTGATGCTTCTCATAACAGCTGCCTCGGAAATACCATAATTTGTTACAGCATCTGCCAAGTACCTAGCTGATGAGCTATCTCTACCTAAAACTTCTTATATTGAATTTTCTCTCTTTTCAGATGACAATCTGTCTCTTGAGTGCCCATTGGTATAGCTGGGGACTTTCATCGGACTGTTAGGAAGGCCAGACCCACAGGCAAGGAAGAAACAAAGCATAGATAGAAAATCTGACACATGATAGGGCATCAAGAAATAGGTACTGAATGGAGAATAAAATGAGTATGTAAAGGAGAGGGTTGGTATTGAAGGAATGCCGAGGCATGAGCCACTGAGAGAGGTGAGGTTAGCAAACAGCCCTGGAAGAGATGTCTCCAGAGAATGAGAGTGGAAAGTCGAGAAAGGGCTGTGTCTTAGAACTGTCATCAGAAAGTGACACAAAACCAGGCTGGCTATGGGGAATAGTTCTTTCCTTTTGCTACCTACAATAACAGCTCCTTTAATATGAACATCATCCCGGACTTTGACCTCACTCTTTTGATCATCTTGGACAACATGCCAGTCATCTTGGCAATGTCTCCCCATCCTGTGGATTATAAGAGGAGAAGGCAGAAGGGGGTTCAGCTTCTAGCCTAGCATTACCTAGAGCCAATATTCTTTATTTGAAATCCCTTTTAGGGAAACTGAGAGCCTTGTTACATGCTACACGTAGGTAAATGAGCTACATCCCACATGCTCACCTAGAGGCTAACCCTGAACCACCAACAAGGACCTGTGTGGCAACCCTTTCCAAGCATCCTGTGAGTCCCAGGATAAACTTCCCTCCTTGGCTAACTTCCAGAGCCTTTGGTGGTCATGTCCCTGCTAATCCCTGGCTGATGGTATAGCACCTTCTCCACCCTGAATTTATTTTCACCATGCTGGTTTTCTGGGGTGTACCACTACCCTCTACCTCAGGATGCCCATTATTCTCTTCCTCGGACACACTTCTCCTGCCTGTGGGGCTGTGAGCCAGCAGTGGTGTCAGCATGCATCACAGAAGCCTTGTTGGGACAGCTTTGAAGGACACACAGGTGATCAGATAGCAAGTAACAGACAGCCACATGGAAGAACAATGGGGAGGAGGGAGATCTGAGCAGGAAAGCTTGTGCAGTATGTTCATGTGAACTCCAGGGCTGTTTTACTGCCTCGTAAACCACACAGCATCCCAGGCTCTGTGGGATGCAGGCGGTCTCCCCTGCTATCACATTTAGGCAGGAATAAAGTGCCCATGTCAGCTTGTACCCAGAGCTGCTAAGCAGAGCACACTCAAGGTGCAGGCAGCCCCATCCCTCTCCAATCAACAGGATGCTCTTTAAATATGCAGGAGACTTGCCCTGCTACTGCTAGCATCCTCTGGTTTGCTTCAAAGTATATGAAAAATTTGCTTAATATTCATGTTCTTCTCCAAAGTAGCACAGATTAAGTATGGTGGTGCAAGGAATGGGAATCGCTCTTGGTAAAACAAACAAACAAAAATAACCCCACAAAGACAGCTGATGTCATGTCTTTCTGCCCAAATGAGAATGCTTTGGGGGTTAATCTTAAACCCTTGCTGTGGAGAGCCTTCAAGGGTTGGTTCCCCCACCCCTACCTTAAGCTCCTTTCCACATTCTGCCTTGCTCCATCTCCTGTTGAGGGCCCAGCTACCCGCCTGTATCACTGGCTGCATCTTGTCCTAGCACCTCCCCAGGATCCCTGCAGTGTCTGTAATGGAAGCTAGCCTTTGAGACTCAGGAGATGGCTCGGTGAGAAAGAATGCCTGCCGTGCAAGCATGGCCGCCAGAGTTCGCCACACAAACTGTAACTCCACCCCGGGAGGCAAAGGCAGGAGAATCACTGGGGCTTTCTGACTGCCAGGCTAGCTCCGGGCCCCGGTCTCAATGGAAGAAGATAGTGAGTGACACAGCGGAACAGCCAACATTGTCCTCTGGTCTCAGTGACTGCGCATGGGTACAGGTAGGTACACTCCTCCCCATATATGCACATATACTGCACGCACAGACATAGACACACACGGAGACACACAGATACAGGGACACACATACACACACACTTTTGCAGACCTGAGTGCTGAGCCCTGGTGACACAACTAGAAAGGGCTGAGCTGAGGTTCAAGCCCTAGTAGATGCCAAAATTCAGCCCCCATCATGGTTGCTTCCTGTCCATTCCATGTGTCAGTGCCTCTTTGCTTTGTTTCTGGTCCATTGAATCCTGACTTCCTTTGTTGTTCCTGGGTGTACTGGGGTCCACCTCTTGCCTCCTGTGCTGGGGTCCACCTCTTGCCTCCTGTATAGCAGTTGATTGACGTAGGAGCAAAGCACCATGTGTCCAGCTTTGGACCTATCTCATGTGCTTGCTCACTTTGGTACAGAGTAGGTGCTGACAGTTTGAGAGGAAAATGCCAGCACTGAAGGAAGCATAGGGTCTTGTGCCTTCATTATCGGACAGGAAAACTGAAGCCCAGAGAGGGGGAAAGCCTTCACCATGCACTGTGCAGTCAAGAAGGAAGCAGGCTTGCCCTGCCATTGTGCTAATTACGTCAATGCTGTGCTGGCCGTGGTCAATGCCGTGCTGGCCGTGGTCAATGCCGTGCTGGCTGTGGTGCAATGTACACTACATATCCTATGTAATATGCAGTATTGTTTGTGTTTACATGGTTGTGTGCATGCATGCATGCGTACTCACCATTCTGTGCATGCATGGAGGGCAGAGATTGATTCTATCTGTCTTCCTCTGTTGCTCTCCAATGAATATTTTGAGACAGGGTCCCTCATTGAACCTGGAGCTCACTGATCAGCTAGCAAAATCCCGGGACCTAACTGCCTCTGGCCCCCTCCCGTAGGTTTTATAGGGACATATTGTAGCATCCCTTTATGTGGGTATTAGGTATCTGAACTCAGGTCCTCATGCACGTGCAGCAAGCACGTTATCTGCTGAGCCATCTCCCTCACTCACAGTATTATCTTGCATCACTGCCATGGCACTGCCATCATCTTATGTTTGCTGGATGAGAGGACTGGGCTGGTACATGCTGTTCAAGAGGAGATATGAGTACATTCACTAGTGCAGGTCTCTGGCTCATGAGGTCTGTTAAAAGGGCTGCAGGTGGCCAACAGAGTCCAGAAGAACAAGGCAATAAGATTGTTGTCCTACTTAATAACCTTCTAAAAGGAAAGATCATGGAACTTGGCTTCAGGAAATCTGGGGCTGAGACCTCTCTGATGCCCCAAGAGCTAGGGAACCCAAATAAAATGCCCCCCCACCCCGACCTTTGAGCCTTCTTGCTTTCAGGGTAGAAGCACATGAATAGAATGTCTAGCAGCATGCAGTCTTTACTCCTCATCACTGTGCTCAAGGCAGCCATTACTAATCAGTCACTTAACTGTTCATGTTGTGTTCGT
The DNA here is from genome assembly GCA_028658305.1 of Pachyuromys duprasi. Classification (NCBI taxonomy): domain Eukaryota; kingdom Metazoa; phylum Chordata; class Mammalia; order Rodentia; family Muridae; genus Pachyuromys; species Pachyuromys duprasi. The sequence goes on along the minus strand of CM053746.1, from coordinate 36,137,370 downwards.
GGAAGGCTTTGGAATGCTGGCTTGAGCCGACCTGTCAGATGAAACTGTGTCACCATTTTGGAATGGACGCTTCTACAACCATACACTCAATACAGGAACTCTATAAGGCTGACAAAGCAGGATTGTCCCTCAAGTTTAGTGCCCGGGGAGCGTGGTAGAGGCAGGCCTAGATCCCTCTGAATTGGAAGTCAGCTGACATTTTTTATGAGTCAGTTTGCTCCTTCTACCATGATCAGACCATAGGCTTGGTGTTAAGGTCCTTTATCTAAATAACCATCTCCCTAGCTTTGTTGAAAAGTCTTACATGGTCCCTAGGCATTCAGAATACTCAGTCCAGGGAGCTGATGACAGGGTCTGATGAGAGAAAAAACCCAGCACTTCATTCTTCATTTCACACTCAAAGGAGCCAAATGGGGCCCGCTTTCCCAGGGCCATGCTGCCAGTCTATACTCGCCCCATCTGGAACCCATTTCTCCTTGATTCTATCTGTCAGTCATTGCCCTTCTTAAGCACACATGCCCAGATTGCACCTGTTGATAATGGCCATGATTAAGATCTCATCCCAATCAAGGAATGGCAGGAAGAGGCCAGATGCTGAGGGCAAGTCAGGCTATGTGCTGGGGTGGCCTCAGATAAACTCCTCCGCATCTGGTTATGGTTGCCTTTCTGCCATGACCCTTTGGAACCTCCTGGGACATTTTGAATCCTTGACTGGAGAGGGAAAGTGATGGGGGAAAGTGATGCTGGTGATTGAAGACTGAGGGTTTGGGGTTTCCTGGAGATCCCTAATTCCTCTCCCCCAATTCCACACTGGTCCATCTAGTAAATGACATTCTATGAAGAACAAAGGGAACTGACTCACAATGGCGGCCTACCCCTGTGAGGCACCACACAGAGTCTGTGCAGCTGCCAGGAAAGTACTCACAGATCACTCACTTTCTAGGCCAGAGGATGTAGGTTCAGAAAGGTTTGGTGACTCTTCTCAGACCACACAGCAGTGAGTGGCAGAGCTGTAATTTCTTCTGAACACAACTGGCTCTAGAGAGCCTACCCTCTGAGTTTATTTGGATTCTTGTACATAATATGAAACATGGAGATAAGTGATGTCAAGCCACCCCTGTCTCATCAAGCTATCAGTGTACCAGAGAGCTAACCCAATCACCCCAATAACCAAAGGATGGGTATAGTCCAAGTATCGCAGATGAGAGCTGATGTCACAGGAAGTGACATTCTGGGGACGGCCTACACTCCTACATATGGGCCACAGCAACCAATAATATTATTAAGAATGGACATTTGGCTGTGACATAGGTTCTACGGTCACTCTCACAGTAAAGAGGGAAGCAAGACACAGAAAAATTAAGGAACTTGGCTGAGATCACACAGCTGGGATTCATTCTCAAGCAGGCAGGCTGGATCCAGGGCTCATAGTTCTGATGGCCTCCCTGAGCTGTGCTTCCAGATGACCGGAGCCCTAGAGGATCTTGGGATAGCAGTGATGCCAACTGCCTCCTGTTGGGGGAGGTGACTAACCCAGGAGAAGTGGGGAACAGAGTTCATCTCCACCCCCTCTCTCTGCTCAGGCCACTTGCTGACTCCTTGCCTCCTGCAGTGCTGGGGACAGTCTTGCAAGGCCAGCAATCAGTGCTCGTGCAGACATGGGGAAGAAAGCAGGAAGGGGAGTACCTGTAAGCAGGCGCTGAGGCACTGTTTAAAGCACCATCTTGTCAAGGGAGCCAATCCCCCTCAATGAACAGTTCAGGCAAACGGGGTGTTCTCTGGATTCAGTTTTCAGCACACCTGTGCAGATGGTGTCCTGAGGAGGGGAACTGTAGAGAAGCCAAGCTTTGCAGTACATAGGCTTTTAGGACGCTTGTCCCTCTTTCCTACTTTTGCTAAAGAATGAAGTGACTGTGAAATTAGGAATCATGTGACCTGGAGCTGCAATTCAATCATACTATTTTGTAGCTGTGTAACCTTGGGTAAATTATCTAACCTTTCTGAGCATCCAGCTATTAACTGGGACTGCCAATGTTCCATGTAGAATTCTATGAGGATAAATAGAAGCAAAGTAGCTTTTAAGATATCAAAAAATTCACTCTGGCAAGGGGCACCTGAATGACACTCACTAACTTGGCAACACTGTACATTATAACTCACTAGGGGAAAAAAACCAACCCTGAGGATCAGGTGTTGAAATGAGAAGGGGAAGTCTGGTGTTATCCACTGTCTAAGAGGACCTCTTTTGAAGAGAAGTCATTTCTATGTGGCTTCTCAGTTCACCTGGCCATCTACTCCATGCTGTGAGGTATATAGAACTTACTGTACAGATGAGAAGACTATGCATAGAACCCGTTATACAGATGAGGGCCAGAAAGACTTGGGGCATCGTCTCTGTCATCAGATGAGTTCACAGCTCTGACCTTTGTGAGTTAATTTTGTGCAGAATTGATTTCTGGATTCTTGTTACCCAGCAAATCTGGAAACATGCTCTCTGCTGGTCTTTACACCTAACCCAGAACATCAGGCATTACCTCACAGGTTTCCCTGAACTCCCCTCCACAAGTCTTATCATCTGGGCTGTGCCTCCCGTTTCCAAGGGCGGGTCCCACATCCCTCTGCAGGGACCTGCCAGGAGGGAAGATATGGCCTGAAATAGTTCTCCCATCATCCTCTCCCCACACCCTGTTTTTATGAGTCACATCTCTTTTCTGATCACCCATGCTGATGTCTGGGATGTCCCCTGTTGCCTTCTTTCCTGTCTCTTGTCACCCACATTTGGGCAACTCCCCAAGTGTCTTGTCCATCCCACTCCCCACGCAGAGTTCTGCTTATAATTGCAGATCCCACTTGGAGGACTGCTGGAGAATCTGCCATCCTTCCTCCGTACCTCAGGAAGCCTCCCCAGCCCTCTGCAGGGAAACTCTTTAATACTTTGGCTCTCCATAGCTGTCCCTCCCTCTAGCATAGTGGCTAACTCACATCTCCATTGATGTGACTCATGCTTAATTAATAGAGGTTGTCGGGGTCAAAAGCTCAGCACTGGCATTGTCCCCTGGATCCCCTTCCACAAGCCTAAGATGGGGAGGGTGTGTGAAAACTGCAGTCGCTCAGCCCCTGTGCTCAGGAGGTCACAAGCCTGGTTCAGTATTTCCTGTGACCTAGTTGAAGTCACAATGACTTTTGAACCATTAGGCCCGGGCTTTATTTTTGCCCTGGTCCTGCAGATGACAGGAACAGATGTGTTACCTATTTATTTCAATTATTAATCAAATTTTGGGGCATGGAAAATTGAACCCAGGGCCTCCTACATTTGAGGCAGGTGTTCTACCACTGAGCTATATCTTTAGGTCTATTTGTACTCTGAATTTTGAAGTAAGATCTCACTAAATCACCTAGTCTAGCCTTGAACTCAATGTAGACAGGCAATCTTCCTGCCTTGTTTTGCTGGGATCCCAAGCCTGTGCCACCAAGCTCAGCTTCCTGTGTTTTATTAATATTATCCTCATTTTGCTGTTGTCGGGATGAAGGCCTTGCAGCTAATAAGACCAGGATTCATGTGACTTTTGTCATTAGTTATGCTGCCCTGTGGGCCCACTGTGTGTCAAACGCATAGTAGGAGCTCAATTTGTGCAACCTGCTCAAGCTCCCCCATTGTCATGATACTCACCCTACTACTGAAGTGTTACTTCCTGCCCTTGAAGTTGAACAACTTAGTCTTTGTTGAAAGTCTGACCCGCACCAGCCCAGTGACTTTCCCTTCCCACTCACCATCCAGAAGCACAAAGATGCCCCCTCCTTTGTCCCCATGTCTGTCCCAACAGGGTCCTGGTAGACTTCTATCTACTGTTCATGATCTGTAGCTTCCTCAATCCTGCCTCTGTAAGAGCCGAAGGGGCTCAGAGCAGATTGACGGTACAATGAAATCATCCTCCCAGTGGAATGTGTAGCAGTGGGGTAGGGGACCAGGATGCACCTTCTGTGTTGCTGTGTGTATGTGTGTGTGTGGGGGGGTGTTTGTGTACATGCATGTTGGGGTATTCATGGAGGCCAGGCATCAACCTCAGATGTCCTTCCTCAGGTACCATTCGCCATGGGGTTTTGTGGGTTTGTTTGCTCTTTGTTTTTAGAGTCGTTCCCAAAGTCAGAGCTTGCTGAGGAGGCTAGGCTGGCCAGTGAGCATCAAGAATCCTCCTGTCTCACTTTCTCCAGTGCTGGGATTATAAGTCTGCATTCAGCCTGCTTGCCTTTCTGTGTGGGTTCTGCGCATCAAACCCCAGGCCTGTGATTTTGACAAAAACTCTTCTCTGACTGAGTTGTTGTCCCAGCCCAGGACACATGACTTTAACAACTCACCTCTGCATGTATCCCAGGACACCTCCAACCCTTCCAGAGAGCAGCTGGACATGGGGCAGACTCGTCAGCTAGGTGGTTTTGTACTTCTGGCCCAGGAAGTGTCCATCTGCCTGCACATGGCTCTGCTTCTTCAGTGCATTACAGGGACTTACCATATGGCAAGACAAGAAACTCCAGCCATAAAACAAGCAATAAAACCCTCAGCACAACCTGCCCGGATGAAATCTGGCAAGAGGACTCAGGCATGATGGCTAAGACAACAGCTTGGAACCGTGATGTTCCACAGGGAGCCAAGCTCTTTCTTGTGCTAAGAGAGGCATGCCAGCCTCAGAGTCCAGCCTCAGTTGGAAGCAGAGGAGGTAGGGGTAAGCTTTTAAATATACAAATCTCAGGGAGTCCCTAATAAAGATGGTGTCTCACCCTAGAGTGTAGCTCAAACACCTGTCCTTATTTATACAAAGCTTCCAGGATGATGCCTAGTATGGCCACTTGGTGAAACAATTTGTGGCTCTAAGGAACATGAAATGTGTCTGACATTTTGGGCTTTATTATTTAAATTTAGCCCTGTGGTTTAGAGAGAGCTTCAGAGCAGTAGATGTGTGTCTTAGAGCCTCAGTTTCTATTGATCACAAGTACTAAATCCTCATTTCCTACAACAGTCAAGCATGACTGTGCACTGTCCAAAGAAATGAATGAACAAGCTACTGAATGAATGGTGTTGTCAAACAAGGTACTGACCAAACCAGGGACAGTCCCACAGGACTCGGCAGTCCCCACTATGATTTGGGGACCAGAGGCCAATACCTAAGGCAGACTCTGGGAGAATTACAGCTAACTTGGACAGGAGTTGCCATGGTCCTTGTGAGTGTTCCTCGAAACCAGTCCCTGTGAGCATAGAAAGGAGTCCAGCATAAGGCTCCAAGCTGCCTGTACTTTTCTTCACCCCAGGTGGTATTCTTTCTGAAAGCCATGGCCAGAAACCCTCTCCAGCATGTTGCCAGGATGCTGAGAACAAAGCCAGGTGTCCTGCCTCGCTCATGCTGACTGCTGTCTTGGGTCCCACAGGGATACTTCTCCTGGGCTCACGCCACTCGACTGCCGTTCATTTCTGCTTCCCTGCAGGAATCTGTGCAATGTGCAGACTTCTCAGAGGATGCCCAGCGGCACATAGAGCTCAAGAACACTGGATCCTCAGCAAACACGGGAGTCAGGTGAGAAGATTTCACGGGGCACTGAACCTTGCCAGCCTCCTGCTTTTGTTTGTGAAGTTGTTGCAACAGAGGCCCACCTAGTCCAAATCAGAAAAAAGCACCAAGGAGCCCAGACACCTCTGCCCTAAGCCTGGCCCCTACTGCAAATCTCAAGAGGCTCTAGCAGGAATACTTGGCACTGGGGAAGGGCTCTGGGCAGTACAAAGCTTGAAGGAATAAATTCTGCCATGGATTGCACATTCACACACATGGAAGCACACACCAACACAGGTTCACATGCATGCACACACATATACACTCACATACCAGCTCCTGGAAGCAGAAATTTGTGGGTTCCTATACTGCTCTTCATGTATATAATTGAAACTTCTCTTTATCAAGATGAGGAGAAAGCAGTTGAAAGGAAGGAGAAAGAAGGTTGAAAGGAACTCTCCAAAACTACTCGACTATGTCAGGACACACCTCTATACTCAGGCTGACATAAAACACAGAGAACTGGGTGCTGTATGAGTCCCCCAGCCTCATTTCCATAAGAGCCTTGGACAGCACTCTACAGAGGTAACACTCAGACTAACGTCTTCAGCCCTTGACCTTGTGCTGGGTTTCCAGCAATCTGCATCTGTGGCTTAATTGGGACAGGGAGAAGTGAGTGACATGCCAGCCTGCTTTTGTGTGGATAGGAGCTGTGAGTCTTAATAGTCATTTTTATCCAAGACAGAGAAACACAACAGAAATAATAATAAGCCTTGGGCTGGGGCTCAACTCATCATAGAGTTACAGACATTTTCCCATTGGGAAACTCAAGTGACTCTTCCCATCCTGCTTCCACCTCAGGAAGAGAGGAATAGCATCTTCCCACCACCATCTAATTCTTTGAGGCAAAAGGGGCGGCTTCAAAAGGCTGAGTGAGGTTAAAAAATTATATTCGAATTACAAACTACAGACTGATGGATGTCAACACAATATTAGCAGCATTAGACAGTGTATTTGTCAACTACACTAGAAGATTTCTTTGCAGGTCTCATCCTTGTTGGAAACCCCTGCAGATCCCAGCAAAGAACTTGACCTATAATATTGATCCATGTCCATTTGATGATGGGGGCATCTACTGCCTGTATGATAGAAACCTGATGGTGAGGAGGAAATGCTCACAGCCAGCACTTCTGGGGGACCCTGAACTCTGAAGGAGAAATTTCTTATTCATAAAGATGATCTGAGATCAATGCTGCTCAGAGTTTCTGTGATCTCCAGGATGGGAGTCTTCATAAGGAACTGTCCAGTCCCTGGACAAAACAAAACAAGTCACTCCAAACACCCCTTTTATTTCCTGAAGCCCATGCTTTCCTCCCCTCAAGCCAAGTCAGTGAGAGGCTCACTGATGCCTTTGCTTAACCCTTACGCCTTCCCTACCTTGATTTGTTAAATCTATCTCCAGCAAGAAGCTGGTCCCCAACAAGAGAACACAGCATACATCAGTTCCCAAGTTTCAGGTGGGGACCTAGGCCCACCAGGGACAGTAAAAGGGTCCTTGGTCATGATCGTGGCTCTTCATTGTCAACTTATTGTCAGGGTTCAGAATCAGCCATCAATCAAACCTCTGGGCATGTCTGTGAGGGCATTTCCATAAAGGAGTAGCTGTGCTCTCAAATGTGGGTTGCATCATCCCATGGGATGGGGTCTGAGGGCGTGATGGATAACAGCATAACTCACTTCTCCCTGCTTCCCAGCTGCAGGTGCGATGAGACTAGCTCCCTCCTGCTTCTGCTTCTTCCCTACAAGAAGCCACACTGTGAACCAAGTTAGTTACTTCTGTCTGGTATCATGTCGTAGCAATGTGAAAAACCTGCATGACCATTTATTGCAGAAGCAAAGAAGAGTACAGAAATACTTTGCCACGCTTCCTCCATCTCCTTTTCTCCCTTCTTCTTCCCCCCTCAGTTTTCTTCTATGCAGATTAGGAGCTACAACTGGGGAAGGAAGAATGGACTTGATGAGCTAACCCAAGGCAAGCACTCGGTGTCAGAATGTCTACAGGCAGCCCTGGGTGTGAGCGCCTGTGGAAAAAAGACCTCTCACACCCCGGAGAGGCTGCTGGAGTTCCCAGGCTTGGTGATGGGGCTAAGACCATCTCAGCAGGGACACGGCTAGAATACAGTGCAGCACGGAGCTTCAGTCTAACTCCTGAAAGCTTCTGAAGAAGGACTCAGAGTTAGGTAATAGGATCTGGAAGAGATACCGCAGATCTGAGGCACAAGAGAGCAGCCAGCACAAACCTCAGCTCTACCGGGGACCAGCTTCTGGCTGGAGCTAGACTCTTAAACAGAGGCTGGTATAAGGCCAGAGCACAGACATCAGTGAGCCTCTCCCTGGCTTGGCTTGAGAGGAGGGAAGCATGGGTTTCAGGAAATGAGAGAGGTGTTCAGGGTGATTTGCTTTGTTTTGTAGGCACAGGGGCTGGACAATCCCTTGGGAAGACTGTAAGCCCGGAGATCTCAGAAGCTCTGGGCAGCATTGATCTCGGTTTGTCATTATGATTAAGAAATTCTCTTGCAGAGTGTAAAGCCCCCAGAAGTGCTGGTTGCGAGTGTTCCCCTACTCCTCACTGGATTTCCATCATACACTCGGTGGGAGGGAGGTGTCCTCTCCATCACCGCTTCATATGCAGCTGGGGACAGGTTTCCAGAGTCAGCGGTGGAGGGAGAAGGTGAACAGCTATGCTGAAGAAGCCTGCCAGGATGGCCAAGGCATGGCATCCATGGTGATGGGGAGATGGTGTTCTCTGGGGAGCCTATTTCTGCTACTCCCAGACAGGGGACAGCAGGTATACCAAAGCAATCACTCTATCTAAGTCTGTCTTGCTGAACCAGTGGTTTTGTTCATGGCTGAGGGGCTACTTGCAGGATCATGACTGGTAGATGCACATCCAGAAAGTCCCATCACAGATTGAGGGTTTGTGAGAGCTGCAACACGAGAGTCCTTGTGGGACTTATAGGCAATGACTGTCACCATTCAAGAAATTCTCCAGAAATTGTTTATTGTTCCTATAACCCTACAGGACTTTGTAAGAACTCTGAGTCACCTTGTACATTTCTTGTTTCATGAGATCCACCCTCTCGCCCACCTCCTCAAATGTTTCTACCCAGGCAATGTCTCAATCTAAGGGACCCAGCTATGCACAACAGAGAAGAACCTCAATGTTAGGCAATCAGACCATTTCTTTTTTCTAGATGGCAAGCAGGACAGGGATGTAAACCTCAGAAGCAATTGCTCTAATTTTCAATTACAACATTCACACGCGATGGAGCTCTGGGCTCTCCCTCAACTGTGGGGTGTATTTGACTTTGACTCACAGGACCTCCTGAGCATATAGACACAGGGCAGTGGCCTGGACCTTCTCATTCATCCTACCCAGCTGCTGCAGGGTGGGAGTGACAGCCGTGTTTACACAAAGGCTTATTAAAGCAAATAGGATTTGGCCTAGTTTACACACCAGCCCTTCCCCAGCTAAGCGTATTTGCTGTGTTGCTCCGGGCAGTTCCAGCAGAGAACACACCACAAACAGTGCCCTTGTGGCTGCATGATGCTCCCACATACCTTGTCCCTTTGCTTGGGGATAGTTCTAAATTATGGAAGCCTCTCTGTGTATCATTCAGAGTAGAGCCAATTCTGGCTTTCTGTTTTCTGTGCCGTTCTCATTTTCCTCAGAGTCAGGAGCGTTACATTATCAACTCTATACTCATCTTCCTGGCTTTAGTTTTCCCAGCGGAGAAACGGGCTGATTCCAGGAAGTGCTTCCTTGACTTCCTTTCTCTTCAGAGTGTGTGCGCCCTGGGAAGCCTGGAAACTGGACATCCTGAGCTGAGAACCAGAAGCCTGAAGTCATGGTTTGGGCCTTCCCTATCTTTCATGGTTGAGTAATTCCCTGGATGTCTCTGAGTCTCAAGAGTTGTGGGTTGCAGTAGAAAAGAAGGGCAAGTTCAAGGGCCTCTGAGCTCCTCGTCATTCTCTTGTGCTTTTCTCTAGGCTGTGTGCGTGTGTGTCCATGCATTCATCCATAAATGCATCTGCATGTGTGTACATGCTGACCACCTAGCTGCCTTTGCCTGTGCAGCTATCCTGACCCCCTGTATGTGTACACATTTTTCCTTGGGCAACCACCTCCCACCCAGTGTCCAGTAGCATTGGTGGGTGTGTCCCTCGGGGAGTAGGGCCTGAGATGTGTACAGGAGAGTTCGGTAAGCCAGCTTCTATTTTCCTGGAAGCTGACTTGCAGTGAGTGCCTCTAGGAGAGAATGCAATTGACATCTGTCACCAACTATTCATAACTTGACGATACTGAAGGAAGTCCATGGACAACTTCCTCCACACTTCCTTTTAAGGAGGCTGCACTTTTATCTTTTTGTTCTCATTTTATGAGAAGCTTCCTCTCTACCATTCATTTTTTGTGTCCAAGTCCTGTAAGCCTGCTGACTTCTCCTTTTCTTGAGGAACCCTGTCTCTGCCCTATGCAAGCTCACAGACCCCCAGCTCTTTGTAGACATTTTTGGCTTTCATTTCCTCCACAGACAATCACATCACTAAAAAGGGTTGCAGTCTAATTTGCTTATTTTGAGCCTTGTTTAACTGTCCTCAGTAAAATATAAGGCACACTGGGGAGGCATTTGCTTCTGCTCCATTTGTCACTGTCCCTTCAGAACTAGGCCTGCCACATGGCAGGTGCCACTCAATATTTGTGGCGTTAATGGATGTAGGAATGAATGCTTGAAAGGTGTTCAGCCTTTGGTTTGGTGGCTAACCCTGATGAATCCTGTTTCCCATCCTTCCCTTTGGATCCTGATGCCTCTTTCAAGCTGGGTAACCCCTTGTTGATGTGGAATCATGAATCCTGCACACAAGCAGGCATTTTACCTATACAAAGGCTGTGATACGCTTCTGGCTGCCTCTCTAGTGCAGGTGGTTTAGTTATTTCCCTTCCTTCAACTCACCCCTCTTTTCCAACCCTGTCCTGGACCAGACTTAGAATCTTCACCACTCTCATCTAAGGAAATTCAAAGTTGCCGAAGAGAATCAGGGCCAAGAAGAGGATAGCCTGTGTGAAGACAGGTCTCCGTGGGCCAGGAACCTGAAAACCAATTTGGTACATCAATTTTCTGGCTGTAATAACGCAGACTCCCACCAGAAAGCAAAGTCATAAATAGGAAAGGGAGTTCCAGACCAGCCCACCCAAGTCCAATTCAGCTAGATATCTTGAACTTATCTCCCAACTCTGGTCCTGTTAGTCATCTTACCTTCTACATGGACTATCTCTCAGGTCAGCCCTAAATCACAGTCTGTCATGGTCTGTCCCTATACTTTAGACTCTTCCTTCTCTGCATCTCCACTGGTACTTCTTTCTCTGTTGAATGAAGTCATTTTTTTAGCACCCAGCTTCACAACCTAGACCTCACCACCCAGGATTCAACTTTGCCTTTAAGGTCAATCAAAGTGATGGATTCCTCCAAATATACACTATACTGCCAAATCTCTGCCCACCTGAAGGTTTCCTGTGCTTGAAATCTCCTCAGTCCTCTGCTACACCTCCTTTTTATCCCTGTGCATCACTAAACTAGACAGAGCCTCTTGGGTCAATTGTGAGTGGGCCTGGTTCCCTTTCTCAAGCATCTGTTGAGGGAACTGAGTAACACAGGTCATGTAAAGGTATAACGAAATGGTCTCCTTCAGTCAGAGGTGTCTGCTTGCAAAGTGCCTGTGCTGCATTTCTATAATTTCCCATTATAAATCTAGGGGCACATTCCAAATCACAGCTCTGTGTCCCCATGGCCATGACGGCCTTTCCCCTGGTCCTCCCAGCCACCTCTGAAATCTTTCCTTAGTTTCCATGCAAACTGGACTCCTGATAGACGCCCACGTGCTTTGCCTCCTTACCTGTGCTCCACTTTCTCAGTCCCTCTTCCAGCTGGAGCCCTCAAGAGTGGGCTCCAGGACAGAGTAGAAGCAGGGACATTATTGAGCCCAGGGTATGACAAGGTACATTGTGCATTCCTTTGCTCTGCGGCCATTCTGAGAGGAATGTGTCATTATCTTTGATGCTCAGATGAGCATGGAGAAACAGTGATAAGTTCAAGGTCAGGGACTCAACGGAGTGTAGCTGTTTTCTCAGCATCAGGTGGCCAAGGAGAAAACTAAATATGACAGAAACCAGAAGACTCTGGGGCACACTTGTTCTTGTTCCTATGCCCTTAAAACCCCAGCTGTAAAATGGGGTTTATGCTGGGGGCAAGAGTAGGCAGGGAGGAAAGAGTGTGGCTGTGCCAGCTGAGCATGAAGGGAAGAGGATGGCATGCTCAGCCATGCTAATTTTGACATTTTCCTGTGTGTCTGCCTGTCATCAACTTATAATTTAACCTTGTGATGGTGATGCCTCTGGAATGTCAACAAGGCTTGTTGGAATGTCATCACAGCCCCAGCAGCTGGCCCCAGTATTTCTGATATAAATGACACACAGCTGTGTTTAGGCCCACGCTCTCCATTCCCCACCCTGAAAACAGTGATGTGAAGTACACTTAACCAAAGAGATGGTCCTCACTTCAAGGAGAGAGAACTGGTAGGGCTCCCAGGGACTTTTCCTATGGACTGCTTTGCCTGAGCCAGTTAACTTAGAATGGCTGCTGAAAAGCATTAGATACAGATGACAGAGACAGGGGGCTGCCCCCAAATAAGACTGGAAGGAACATGTGAGTGATGGACCCTACCCATGTCCAGAAAGATTTTGTTCTTCAAGAGACTCTCACTGGATCTTCCCTCATTGCCTTCATGCTCTGCTGATGGGGAGTGGAAAGATTATAGTGTTTCCATCTGACAAAAGTGGAACTTGAAGCTTTGCTATAATGACTTTTCAAATGGAGATGTAAATAAATGTCTATTCATTTCAGTTAGGTCACCAATGACAGACCACAGAAACATTGGTAATCAAAGCTAGCTCAGTGAACTAATGAGTTTAGTGGTTTCTTACAGGACTATGGTTAAGAAGTTACTGACTGGAACAGGAATTACTCAGAGGTAATTGCTTTATTATAAGCTCATACCAGCATGAGTGAGGCCACCTCAGCATGGATGATGCTTCACGAAAACTTGCACCCTTTACAAATAAAGGTTAGAGAGTATCTTCTCCCCAGTAATCGCTGTGGCCTATGTAACCCTGAGGCAGGGCTTTATGAGTCTGTATATTTCAGGAACTTCCTGAGACTTGTGAGTTTTGGTTAGTTCCTGAGAATTGTGAGTTTTCTTTGTGAAGAAATTGTGAGCCTCTCTCCAGAAGGGAGGAAATGACTGCAGAACAAGCTCAGAGATGGGAAAGAAATCCAAGTGGACAGAGTGAAGAAGCACAAATAGTTTGGGTGCAAACTGTCTAGATTTTATGTTCACTATTGCTCCAGTAAATCCCTGTGGAGTGCTCACCTTGCACGAGCATTTCAGAGCATGGTTTCTCTCTCCAGAAGACCCATAGCTTTAGTCTATACAGTCTTCTCCTTCGAAGTCCTCTCATGTTACTCAAACAACCTATGCCCTTTTAGTGCCCTTTCCCTCCTACCCAGCATCTATGTTTGAGGAAAGCTCTGGTGTTCCTTGATACCTCTGTTTGCTGGTCTGTTACAACAGGAGCCTTTGACACTGACACTCCCAGGAAAAGAGAAGGGCTGCCCATATTGGATTCCTATGTTTTGGTGAGCAGACTTGGAAAGGGGACTGAGAGTCACTGTACTTTCTTGGCTCTAGAAGCCTAGTGTGAGCCACTGCCTGGTTGGCTCATGGATTGTCCTGGCCTTGCCAGCTCACAGTTTTTGTTCCACATGGAAATCTAAGGCCATCATTCTGGCACTATGAGTCAGGAGATACAGTCTTGTACCTGTCTCCTCTTGGGGTAGGTTAGGTAGGTACATGTATTTTTTTTTTGTGGCTGAGACTCAGACTCACGCCAGTCCAAATCCTTAGATTTGTCACTTGATTCCACAGCTACCCAGAGCTTGGCAAGTCTCTATTGGCTGTGTTCTCCCATGATGCTTGGGGTCCAGCTGCTGGAGGCATTGGTTGCCTGGGCTTCCACCTCAGTGCATCCAAGCACTTCAGGAGGATTTTCCTTTGAATACTGATATCTAGCTAGCTAGTAGACAGTGAAAGAAGCTGCAGATTTTGTGTATTTTAGTGTGATCAGGAAGCTACCCCTTGTAGCTGCATCCTTTGTCTTCATCATGGAATGTCCAGAAAAATCAGGCTCTTTCAGAAGGCAATTACACAAGAGGGATAGAATTTCTAAAGAGATGAGAACACCATGAAGGGTGAGTCTGCATATCAAATGAAACTGCTAACAGATTGGGAGAGACTCTGCTAGCTAAATATCTGACAGTGGATTAATACCAAGACTATACAAAGAACTAAAAAAACTAAATACCAAAACAACCCAAAGAACTCCATCGGTGAATGGGTTCATAAAATGAGCATGCAAGTCTTAAATGATGATGTATAAAAGGCAATGAACACATGAAAAAGAACAACCTAGCCCTCAGAGAACTAGCCTTCAGAGAACAGCGAACCAAAAGTACACTGAGGGTCCCATCTCTCCCTAGCTAGAAAAATAGTCACTAAGAAAACTATAACAAATACTGACCAGGTTGAGGGCAAAGGTAACCCTTACACACTGTTGATGGGGAAGAAAATTAGGTCTGTCCATTATGGAAGTCAGTATGGAGATTCCTCAAGACCTATCACATGGCCTAGATCTACCGCTCCTGGGTATTTACCAGAACTCCAAATTAACATGATCACAGGGTACTTGCACATCATTTTTTTTTTACTGTAGCACTATTCACAATAGCTAAGTTATATAACCAATCTAGGTATCCAGCTACAGAGACATGAATAGAGAAAATGTATATTGTCAGCCATAAAGAAAAACAAAGTTATATTGTTTGCAGGATGATGCATTTAACTGGAGATAATCATGTTAAGTGAATTAAGCCAGTCTCAGAAAAAGAAACATGTTTTCATTCACGTGTGGTTGCTAGGTTTTGTACACATACATTAATCGTTTGCATGCATGGGGCAGTCTAACCCAGTGACTGTCAACCTTCCTAACGTTGTGGCCCTTTAACACTGTGGTGACCCCCAACCATACAATTATTTTTATAGCTACTTCATAACTGCAATTTTGCTACTGTTATGAATTATAATGTAAATGTCTGTGGTGTTTTCTGGTGGTCTTAGACAACCCTTGTGAAAAGATTATTTGACCCTCTCCAAAGGGGTTACAACCCACAGGTTGAGAACCCCTGGTCTAGGGGAAAGGTGAGGTCTAATAGGATAGGGAGAGAGAAGGTCATGAGCATGGGTTTGGAGTATGCTCAGCATGTGGCTTGCACTCGTGTGGAGTGATCTGATGTAACAGCACCATGACAACGAACATATACAGTGGCTTTTTCAAAGAAAGATATTCATGAATGACAGGAGGCACAGGGGGATTAGAGAATTGACAGCAAGATGAGTGAGCAGCCAGAGGAGGAAAATTCTGGAGAATCCAGCCACATCCACACAGAGAACTGAAGGCAGAAAGGGGCTCATTCTGTGATGTGGAACCCAGGGGCCACATGGAACAGAAGACCAGAGCACCTGAATCAAGAATGTTAGCTTTTGCTGTCTGTGTGACAAACGGGAAGATCTACTCTGTCTCTGTACTCATATCTTCAACTTTGAAGTGAGAACAGGAAGTCATGCATGCCCCTGATCCTTACACTGAGAGTTAGAAGCAGAAGGATCAGGAATTTAAGGACACTATCAGCGATTTAGTGATTGTGATGTCAGCCTAGGCTACATGGGATCCCAGCTCAAATAAATAAACAAATAAAAATGTAAACATGAAGGCAAGTTAGCCTCCCACGTGATGGTCACTTACATACAATGTTCCCAGGCCTGTGTCTATCCAATGGTCCAGACTCAAAGCTAGTCATCGGAGAGTAGGCATGGGATTAGCTGGGCAGGTCCTGTCACAGTCTTCATTTGCCAAGAGTGTTGGTGCCCACCTATGAGTGTACCAGGCTAAAGGTGAATCTGACCATCACACTGGGCCAGCTCGGTGCAGATACCATCTGGACCTTTCCTGCTCTGTACCTAGGGGTTGCAAGAATATCAGAAGGGCTGAGGTGTATGCAGCAAGGCTACCTAGAATGCCTTCTAGTAATTCCTGTGATCCCTGTTGAAGGAGGCGAACAGCCACCAAATGCCACCTTGGTGACAATTTTGAGCAGAGCCAATACTGTCACTTTGGTCTCTCCCAGTGACAGCCTCTCTCGCATTCGCCACTATGAGCAGGAGAGAAGGTAGACAGTGACCAGCAGGCAAAACCCCTCAAAAGTCTGGCTCAGACCACTGGGCCAAGCTGTCAGAGCTGGTTTTCTCAGAAGAACATGTGCTTGCTCATGCTTTCTCCCACTCCCTGGCTGCTCCTTCTTTCCTCCCACTCCTGTAGACTTTTCACTGCCCAGTGGAGACTCAGCCATCCTGGGAAGGCTGTCAGTGAGTAAGGCCAGTGAGAACCATATGCCTACCATCTATGCCCAGACAAGCTCCATCAAAGCCAAAGTGGCCTCCACTGACACTAGTGTGCCCCCCCACCCCCCACACACACCATGTCTTCTTCCATGGAGCCTATTCCAGTGCCAGGATGGATTCTCCTCTGTCCTCTCTTCGTAAAATTGGGCAGGAAAACCCTGTGTATTGGGAGAAGATGCGAAACTGACTCTTCTATGAGAGCTTCTCCAACCCCTGCCTCCCCAAAATATCTAGTCTACAGAGTCAGGGTGTACCAGCATTACCAGTGGGAAAGCTGGAGGCCTGAGCCAGGGTGTGCTGAAAATTACCAATGGAAAAGTTGGAGGTCAAAGTCAGGGTATGCCAGTATTGCCAATGGGAAAGCTGGGGGTCAGAAAGCCTACCATCCTTACAGTACAATACAAAGTTAATCGGGAGTCTACCTTGACCTCCAAGAGCCAGGGTCCTTCTCTTTTTGTGCTTGGCGGCCCCCAAGTTACCTTACATAAGAGGAACTTGGGACCTCTGTCTTGCCTGCATCTAGGAGCCACAAGGGCTAGGGTAACCAGCTTGTGTCATCTCTCTTCAGCCCCATTCCTCTTTGTCTACAAGACAGAGCCATGGCAACTGTCCAAACTGTTCAGTCTGCCTGGGATTCTGAGTAAGATTTAGCCCATCTAAGTATCACAAATTCTCAAACAGAAGCACCAAGGAGCATGGGCTTTCAGCCAAGTCAGAGAATATGAAAATCAAGATAATGAAGCCAGATGAGATGGGGAACACAGGAACGCTGGGGAAAGCATCAGAGAGCAGGTCCTTAGACACACAGGTGCAAGGCATACCCCAGGGATAGCTTTCAGGGCTCAGAACACAAGAGCCTGAGAACCCATCTGAGCCAAGAAGAGAAACTAGAGCTGGCCAGTAGTCTCCATCCCAGACTTGGTCGGGATCCAAATCTGTAAATACTCTTGTGTCTGACAGAGAATGGAACAAGAAGGGACTTTGCGGGCGGGGGGGCGGGTATGCTCAGAAGAAAGAGCCAGACTAGGAAGGAGCCTGGGGCTGGGGCCGGGAAAACACAGCCCTGTGCCTGGGAGACTATCAGGGTCTTGGGAGAATGGGTGACCGGTTACAAAAGGTTGTTGCAGAGCTTCTGTAGTGGCTCACAGATCCTTTGGATGAAGGAAAATTCTATTTATTTAGCTCCTAGTACTCACCCTCCACTGCAGGGAGATACCTGATCCAAGATCTACCTTCTCCTAAGGACAGTCCCATGGGATGACTGAGCAATGTGACTGTAGGAGGGTGTGAACGCCTCTTGGGAAGCTCTGAAGACTCATTCTGTATCCAGCCTTGTCAACAAAACCAGCGGAGTATTTACTGAAATGTGTCTCCCTCAGCCCCTCACTCTGGCCAACCCAGCTTCTCTCTTCTCCAGTACATACGTGGCCTCAAGTCATTCTGGCAAACCTATTACCAGAAAAGTCTCACTGTAAGGCTCCCTCCTAGAAAGGAAACCTGTACCATAATTAAACCTGAGCAAGGAAACATCGTTATCTGACCACAACGCACCAGGGTCCATCAGAATGGCCATCCTACTTGACCTTCAAGACAACCTGGAAGACTTTTTTTTACTATGCTCACCCAGCAGGTAAGAAAATGGAACCCCACGCTTTTAACGGGAAAGAGCAAGCAACTGATGCAGCCAGGGCTTGATTCCAAGTCTACTGATCTTCAAAGTGTACGGTCTTAAGTTTCTTGCACAGTTGTAGAGAAGATGCAGGGAGGGTCATTGGAGTAGACAGTATGTGGTAGTCATCATCAGAGAGACCTGGGATCAAATACAGGTTTCATTGCTTAATAGCTCCGAGGCTTCAAGCAAAATCAAGAACAAAATAGAAGACCAAGGAAAGGACAGAAGTAAGGGCTTGCTGACACTGAACATCTGCTTTGTGTTTGTGTGTGTGTGTGTGTGTGTGTGTGTGTGTACACAGCAGGTACCTTGTTCAGCATTTCCATGCATCATCACATCTACTCTCAGACTTTATGACATGTTTTTTTATCCCCACTGTATGGATGAAGCATATGAGGCTCAGAGAGGTGCAGCAAATCAGCCAGGGTTGCACAGCCACTAAGTAACAGAATCTTGATATAAAACCAGTCTTATCTGACTCCAAGTCTGGACATCTTAACACTTCCTTTGTCAGGATCTGTGGTATCCCAAAAGAAGACATGACAGATCAAAACACTGGGGAGCCTAAGGTAGCCTGTTAAAAGCCTAAGTACCTGGCCAATCAGAAACTAGAAGAGGGCTGCTTCAGACTGACCTAGTTCGGGCCTGGACCCATCACTTCTGAAATACCGCAGCCGCAACTCTGCCATCATTACCAGCACGGCACAGCCTTGGGCTGAGAGCTGGAAATAGCCCTGTATGTGTTTACCCTGCAATTACACGCTACGTTAAATGCTCTGCAAGAACATGGCGATCACCCTGCAATTAACTGGGCCTGTTTCCTGGGCAAGGAGGCTAGAGACAGCTACTCGGGGACATCAGTGTTGCCTGGTTTCTTAACAGACCTGGGGGGCACCTTGTGACTGGTGCTGGAGTAGGAGTAGGTCCTGGCTGGAGGAGACGGCTCCACCAGGGATGGCTCTTTCAGTTGCTAGAGTATAGAGAGTGAGTCCTGTGCCCTGGGGTCTCTTGGCTTAGACAGTGTGTGAGCTGTTCTCTAGCTGGCTTCTCTTCCTCAAGCATCCAGAGATCTGTACTTCCCTGCTCGATGCCCTGGATTCTGTTCACCTGTGCACATAAATATATATGAATTCAAAACCTTCTCATTTGAGACAAATTTTAGCAAGGTGTAGGGATGACACTTGACTAAACAGTTTGTGCATGGACGACCATTGGTCAATCAGTCCTTCTGTCCCCCCAGAAGGAGCTATTTCAAAGCTGCGAGTGTGCAGACACACATGTGCTTGTGTTGCCAGTTTAGCAAACTCCCTGCACATGAGCTTGTGTGTGTGACAGGCTGTTCACACACACACTGTTAAGTGCATGGTGGGAACTGGTCTCCCGTGGCCAGTGAGTCCAGGGAACAGGCTTCCTGGTTTGTGCGGGAGGATGGATAATAAATACCAGCAGAAGGCATTAAGGAAAGAATTATTACATATTTACTGCCTCTGTCATTTTCTCCTAATTACGTCTTGGCGAGCACAGTCTCCTGGATGAGTTTTAAATCTCAGTGTCTTTAAAAATGTAATAATAAATCAACATGAGTCCCAACATTCATAACCACTCAGAGAAGGGCCCTCAGGTGGGTGGCGCCCCAACCAGCCACTTGGCTCCATTCCCCACCGCCTTTCAGGCTTTGGACATGACCCTGGATCAGCAGCTAGAGTAGATGACAGAGCCAGGTCCCACGACTGAAGTGGAATTAGTGTGAAGTGGAGAGCCACCCAGAATCCCTGTGTCCACCCAGGCCTCCAACTTCTCATGAAGCATTGGGAATCGGGAGCATGACGTCTTTCCCTGACCAGTCGCCTCTGTTTCTGGACTGAGGAGTCAGAGCAGGACACCATGGCCATCAGCTGGGGCTGGTTTTGCCTCTCCAAGATATTTTGAGTGGTTACATCTGGGATTCATGCATGCGCTTGGTATGTAGTGAAATAGAGGCCAGAAAGGATGCTAATACCTTTCTGGGTAAAGGTACACCCAGAAAGGATGATAAACACCCTATAATGTGTGAGGGACCCCTTCCCTCATGGGTAGTCCCGAGGGGCAATGGTACACTGCTGTCCCAATCTGAGGCTTGTCATGACAGTCAAATAACCTGGTTCCTTGGGGCTTCAGTTTTCAGGCCTCCTCTATTCTTTTCTTCCCCAACCATCTGGTTGCTGATGGTAAGGACACTCAGGCACACACACTAAGATCCCATGCACCTCACCCTTTCCTGGTTGAGGATCAAACCCCCTGAGGATGTGTGGCTCTTGTAGCGGACTGGAGTGGACACCGGCCTTGCCAGCCCATGAACACTTGCAACTGTCATTCCTTCTCTCCTCTCTCTTCTGTCTTCCTAACTCCTCCTCATCTAACTCCTGCTCCTGCTACCCTCTTCTTTCCTCTCCCTCTCCCACCTCCCTCTTTTGCTGGCAGCCCTAGGGGTCACGTTCAGGGTCTCACACATGCTTGTCAGTAACTCTGCCCCCGAGCTGTATCCTTAGCTCTCTTTTCTTCATTTTGAGAGAGTAGCTAACTAACTTGCTCAGGCTAGCCTTGAAGTTCCTGTCCTTCTGCCACAGCCTCTCAGAAACCAGCGATGATGTGGGTGGTATAGGCTTTCTCTTCTCCTGAGGAAAGAATCATGCTGCTCTCACTTGCCTCAAAGGTCCATCAGAAGCAGTGAAGCCAGGAAGCTCACTGATGTTTCACCAAACTGGCCTAGCATGACAGAAAGGGGACCAGTGTGTTCTCATCTGCAAGACGAGCTGAGAGTCAGCAAAACATCCCAGGGAACATTACAGACACCCAAGAAAGTTCAGCCTACTGATTTCTATTACTGAAAGACCTATGCACAGACAAGGCACAGGTAGCCCTTCCCAGAAGTCTGCATACATGCATGTAAGTGTGTGCATGCATGTGGATCTGCAGGTTTTGACTCATCTTTTCCCTCTCTTCAACTTCTAGATGGGAGTGCTCTGACCACACTGTGGAATTTCATGACTTGATCCCCTATCCCCAACATTTGGGAAATTTGCAAAGACCCTAAGTTGATGTCATCTTTTATTTTTTCTTTTTGTCTTATCCAGCACATTTTCACCCTAATAGGCACAGTACCGCTTTTTAATATAGTTTATGGCTTATCGTGTCTTCGCCTTATGATTGTGGGCCCCCAGAGGACAGATAACTTGTGGCCTCCATTATAGGACTGCAAGTGCCTGGGACATCACCTGCCATGTGACAGGACAGGCTCTGAATAATGGCTCATCAAGCATCCACCAAACCTCTGGCGAAGATCTCAGCACGGGCTGAACTGAGTAAGCAGCACTCCCTGAAGACGTCTAGCCACAGGAATGATTACCTTCTGATTTCTTTCCCCCTGGAGCCCTCAGCATGACCACTTCTTTGATGCACATTTTTCTTGGAAATTTGGTTATAATGCACCAAGGATCCGGCCTTCATCCATTTTCCTCAGTCCTTCTAGGCCTGTTTAGATTCATCTCTGCCAGGTTTCAAGCTTATGAGTTCCACAGATTTGTTATCCGCAATGTCAAGTTTTCTTGAGATCCGCAACACTGCTCTGGAAAGGACTCTGAATGCCTGCTGTTCCCTAAAGTGCCCAGATGCTGCCAGAGAGTAGGGCACCGGCTTTCACACCACAGCAGACGTTTTTCAGATTGGAGTCACCTACTCCTCAGAGCAATCTTCCCAGGTGAGTCGTAATCCTCTTTTATAAAAATGAGTGTGTGAACTTTGGAAATTAAGTAGCTTAGAGACCTGGGATTCTGAGAGACGTTGGCCAGGCTCTACAGCTATTTCAGCATAGAGCATAGAGTAGCATCCTAAACACTGGAGTATAGGACAGGAGACCTGGAAGACATATCCATGTGTCTACCTTAACTGCCTTCCCCATTCTCTTGTGCACCCACATCAATGACGGAATAGTTACTGTCACCACATTGCCCAGGTTGTTCCTTTGCTGGCCATCATTCTAAGTACCTTATATGGATTAAGTAATTTACTGCTGAAAACCCTACAGATGGATCTCATTGCATGATGAGTCAACCAGTGATGTAACATGTTAACTGGCCATAGGTCATATAGCCATGGACCAGCAAAGACACTTACACCAGTATCAGGGACAAAGAAGAGTCAGACAGGCTACCTGTTGTCCTGAGAGCAAGCAGCCATACTCTTATACTGAGCACTGACTCCAGATTCCTCTGCCCTTGTTCCTGAGGTCAAACCAAGGCCCCAGGCTTGCCTCCAGGCTTTGATTTAGTTTCCCAGGGTGTTGAAGCTCCCCATTTCTTATGGCATAACTACTGATGTCAGATGCCACCTGAATCCTCTGTATGCCCTGATAGCCCCCTCCCATCTGCTTCCTCAGATGATCCATGCTGGGCTACCAGGTACTAGGAAGGCCGGCAGGCCACCATGCCTAACCCCTTTAGTTGATATTCAATGAGCCTGTGGCCCCGAAGGAATTCCGATGTACCTGTCGGATCCAACAGAGTTCTGGAAAACTCATTCCACTACCCTTTTGTTTTTTAAAAAAGATTTTATTTATCTATTTATCTGTAACGATGTGTAGGCATATGTGTGTGTGCATGTGGGTATGTGCACACAAATGCAGATGCCTACAGAAACCCAAACCTTTAGATGCCCTGAATGTGGAGTTACAGAAATTACAAGCCGCCTGATGTGGGTGCTCACAACCAACTCAGGTCCTCTAGAAGAGAAGCAAGTGCCCTTACCTGATGAGCCATCTCTCCAATCCATCCAACGCTTTTTAATCTAGTAGCCCATTAACCATTTGTATCATGCGTGAGCACCTACTGAATGGACACACCAGAGGCAGCCAGTTCTGTTGATGACTGCTGGACTTAGCACTGGTGCCCACTCATACCTCCATTTAGTCAGGTCTTCATTGAACATGTCTGTAGACTCCAGAGATCTAAAAGTCTTTTTTTTT
>CM053746.1:36072554-36114030 GCA_028658305.1 Pachyuromys duprasi | reverse complement strand
CGTTGAGCATTTCTTTAAGTGTTTTTCTGCCATTCTATAATCCTCTACAGTCAGGTCTCTTTTTAGCTCCATACCCCATTTTTTAATTGGATTGCTTGGTTTCTTGCTTTTTAACTTCTTGAGTTCTTTATATATACTGGATATTAGGATCTAAAAGTCTTAATGCCAAACTGCTCTAACACAGTTGAGATTTTGTTTGTTTGTTTCAACACACACACACAGTTTTAGAAAAGAAACACAACCAAGTGATCTAAAAGATCAAGAAATATCAAAATCCTGTAGTAGTCGGTCATTTGCAAGGAAGCTGCCACCATGATGTTAAGAGAGGCAAGCCTGGGGAGGAAAGGAAGCGTCCTTGAGGAAGTGGCACCTGAAAGAAGTCTTTCGGATGGTAAGTATGATTTAGGCAAGAAGGAAATGGGAAAAGAAGGAGCATGTGCAAAGGACAGAGAGAATATATCAGGTTTACAAACTGCAGCAGTATCATATCATACAAGATATTATGGTGGGTGTGGTATGGAATGTGTGGATGGCTAAGCATACACATCTAAAAGGCAAGCCTCTTCCAAAGCATGCAACTAACACTTGACGGGTGCCTACTACTTATCAGCCCTACATTTCATCACAATCCCATTCTTCAGTTGGGGAAACTGAGAAAAGGGAACAAACAGACTTGTGAAACACGGAAGCTGGCCTTAGATAGCTAATCCTCCTTCCAGATTGCCCCTATTATTTGCTGATATTACTCTTTGCTCCTTTACCAGCCCTTGTGGGTTTTGGTTTGTTTTTTTGTTTTGTTTTGTTTTGTTTTATTTTGCTTCCAATGATGCACTAGGCAATGACATTCACTCTGTCATTCTCTCCAGAGACAGCTCCTAGGATCTGGGTACTAAGCCACCTCTGCCTGCCAGCAGGGGAAGCCCAGGAACCTTCTGAGCTGTGATGTCTACTTCCCAACTGTCCTGACCCTCAAGCTGATCCAGGTCTTTGTCCCAAAATGTTCCCTTATCTGGATTGTCTGTTCAGGCCACTCCGATTTCCTTACTTTTTTTCCCCTAGCATGTCTTCTTAACAAATCTGAGAAATATACTTTGGATACTGCTTCTGGGAAACCCAACATTAAAGAAAATCCGTGCCTGAGTGAATTTGAAGGTTTTCCCTTGCTAGAGGAGCCATGATGGTATCAGCAGCAGGAAAGGGTAGAGGGGGAGTGGGGATGATGCTTTCAAGAGCAGGGACATTCCTGGGAGTGCAGGGGAGAAAAAGAGGGCCACCTGAAGTGGTGTGAAGTGAAAGTTAGAAATGCAAGTGTGTTTGATCTGTAAGTTCAGTACAGAAAGCAGCACACAGGGCAGGAATGCCACACGGGTGCTCGCAGAACTGAAGAATTTGTCCTGCCCTGGTGGAGCTATGGAAAATAGTGCAAGATATAAGATCACAGCTCCCAAGGAAAGAATGGCTTCTCCAGCAATAAAGCCAAGGAAGCTTGGCCACAGCCCTGTACTTATTAGCACTATGCTGTACAGAGATTTTTTTCTAAATTGCAAAATGAAGGAGAGCGTGTCTTTAAGACTCAGGGAGTAAATACAACTCACAAAGATCAGAAAGCTCCTGAAACTCAGGAGCCTCACAGGCTTCTCCCCAATATTATACAATTAGCAAATAGTTGCTGGTAGAAGAGGCTTGTTGACTGGTTGAACTACATAATGGTCAAGCAGGAAGCACAAGGGTTGCAGCTTGCATGGTTAGAATGAACGTTTTGTGAAGCTGAAGCTTCATCCATGTACCTAGAATCCCTTACCTTCACTCTTATAAACAGCCCCAGTAAACTCACTTGTGCACTAAGCTAGACTAAGCAAGACTTTTCTTGGGTTTGCCACATCTATGCTGATGCCACATCTATGTGAAGCTGAAGGTCATCCATGCACCTAGAATCCCTTACCTTCACTCTTATAAACAGCCCCAGTAAACTCACTTGTGCACTAAGCTAGACTTCAGTGAAATCTTTTCTTGGGTTTGCCACATCTATGCCACATCCGGGGTAAATAAACATTTGTTCATGTTTCCTCAGGTAAAGTCCTACAGTGGGTAGACACACCTCATGTCCAGTTGAACACTTTAACTTTCCAGCTATAGACTTCTCTTTCCTTGTTCTGAAGTATGAGCTTGATTCTCTTAAAGAACATATTCCAAAGACATTGACCAAGAAAATGAACCATTCTTAGAGTAGGAAGAGAAAGAGAAAGAGAGGATTTTTACCATGTGAATATGACATGTTCCTATTAAAGGTTTGTGTATTAAAAGTATGGTCTCTGGCTAGTGACATTAGTCGAAGGTGACTGAATCATAAATTCATCATGAGTAGGCTTTCAGAAGGTGGAGGATGATGGGGGGGTGTCTTTCCAGGACCCTTTCCTCTGTGTCACTTTCTACTTTCAGGCCACTAAGAGGTAAATAGGCCTTCCTGTCACCATGATGTTCTGTGTTACCTCAGACTCAAAGCAATGAACATAGTTTTTTTTTCAATACAGAGTCTCTGAAACTGTGACCCAAAATAAATCTTTCCTTCTTTGAGTTTTTTCAGATGTTCTTTTGAAGCAACAAAAGGTTAAGAAACGTGGAGAGAAGTAATTCTAATGTCCTATGCAAAGCAGGGTATGGTGGTCAGAATGATAATGGCCCCCATAGGCTCATATATTTGAATGCTTACCTAGCAAACACTAGCTATTTATTTTGTTTTTTTTTAAATGTAAGTTGGGGAATTAAGACTGACCACAGGGTCAACCTTGGACTTTACTGTGTAGACTTAGAAAACAGCTGAGTAGAGGAGACAGATAAAACATCAGCTCGATTATTTTTGGTGAGGAAAAGTTCTATGAAAGACTCACGGGCTCTGCAAACAATTTTGAGCCCATTGTCTTCTTCACTTTCCCATAAGGAGCACAACTCAGTTTAGTTGTATAAATACTTATGGTGAAGGAAAGGGGAAAGGGAAGGCTATTGGAAGTAAGATGCATCTTCTGCTTTGGAATGCTCAGGTTTTCTTGGAGGAGACAGCCACTCAGAAAACTTAAACAGAGTGTAGTTTGGGAAGCTCTGGATGAGAGGTGTGAAGGGGATGCCAAGGAGGGAGTAATTGATTTTGCCTAGAGCACTTTGAGAGGAAGCAACTAGATCTCCACATTTCTCCCAGAGCATTAAACACACATAGTAATTTTCCAAATGAATTAACCATGAATAATGACATATACTTATTAGTTCAAAGACATTAATTCAAAGACAAAAGGATATACCACCTCCCCCCCCATCTTAACCCCAAATTTCTAGGTCACAATGTTAAAAAGAATAAAAGGATGGAGAATAATTTGCGAACAAAGAATTTTCTAGAATCCAAGTCAAACAGCTTCTAAGCTACATGAGTAAGCTGTGGTGTTATTTAAGAGGGTTCACCACTATAATGAAAACATTAGATGGTGCTTTTATGGGTGGGTTGGTATGAGTCTTAGTGCTGGCCTGTGAAGGGAGAGATATTTTATTCCCTCTGAACTGAATAGCCATTGTGAAGGCTGAAATAGTAAGGTTAGGAAACAGTTCTTAGAGTCAGCTGGTTCAAACCCCTCTTTGGATTTGATGATAAGGAAAACACACCAGAAAAGGAAGCAAAACTGGCCAAGTCACCCAGCTGGGAACAACCAGAACAGAGTCCGAGGACCCTGATCCCCACTGATTTCTGCCACCTGCCTCTCAATAAACCATTTGCTCCAACTCTCCCAATCCAAACAGCCTCCAGGCACACACACACACACACACACACACACACACACACCCTTAAACTGACCCCCATGTGATCCACTAGTCCATCTACATGTGTGTTACAAGTTCTGGCTTCCGCAGATCATAATCTGGCAAGGAAGAATAATACAAATGTAATGAACTCTTGGCTTCCACAAGAGCATCACAAAACAGCCTCATCTGCTATTCCCTGCCAACCAAGACAGGAAACTCTGCTAACTTCATTAATAACTTAATGGGATTATTAACCACTACCTAGTGGGAGATTTGGTCTTTCATCTTGGTAGTGGGAAGGCATCCATTTTTCATGCAATTACAGTCTGAGAGGGTCATCACCAGGACTGCCAATTGTGGGCTTATTAGGAGCAATTTGGACATGAGATTGGATTTCCTTTTCTGCACAGAATGTTTTGTTCAAAGCAAATGAACTTGTGTTCCTTATTTGTTATTTGACACAGGTTGTCCGGGAGGTGGGTCTACAGGATTTACTCAGAGATGAACCTATAAGAGCACTTCATAGCAAACAACCTGTATCATCAGGGTTCTGAAGAAGAGGCCCAGAGTTACCCACTGCACTTCCAATTAATTAAGAAAACATACTTTCCACCTAGTGGTGCACAGGCAAGAAATTTTCTTTGCTCTGTTTTGGCCAGGGAGAGCAGCCCTGTCAGAGACTCTGATTGGATGCCAATGACATCATGGGGACAGGAGGATGGTCAAGAAAACAAAAGGAGGGATGAAAAAATCATTTCTTAGGTCTGCCTGTGGTCCAGAAAGCACCCATGGAAACAATTCCCATGACATCAAGAGCTAGATTACTTCTGTCCTTTTACTCTTTTCACTGGGAAGCTCAGTATCTAGGAGCAATGAGTCAGTGCCCTCCTTACCTCTCTTCCTGCCTCTGAGCTCAAGCACTTTACATTGGTAGCTTGGGTGGGAGCTTTTGTTAATAGAGAAAACAGCAAACACCACAGATCAGGTTCAGTCTCTCTGTTTAAAAAACATCACTAACAATACCATTAACTGTATCCACAATGGCCAAAAGTTAGGGCAAAAAGCATACAGCAGGAATTTGGTAGATAAATAGATGAATAGGGCCAAATCACCTGAGTACTGATAGGTTCTAGAAAGAGACAGAAAGATGCACAAGAAAGTATCAAACCAGCACACATCAGATTCCTTTAATGTTCAAGTGCCTTAGTTAGGGTTTCTATTACTATAATAAAACACTATGTCCAATGGTAACTTGGAGAGGTGAGGGTTTATTTCAACTTACAGGTTGTAGCAAACCATCTAGGAAGGTTAAGGCAGGAACTCGTGTAGGGAACATGGGGAAATCTTACTCAGCCTCATCAAGGCCCATCAAAGCACTCTTATCTAGAACTGTGCAAAGTGGACTTGACCCTTCCACATTAATAATCCATCAAGACAATCCCCTACAGATTTGCCTGCAGGCCAACCTTATGGAGACATTGTCTCCATCAAGATTCCCTTTTCTCAGATGACCCTAGAAAATGCTATAAAAGCTAGCTAGCATACCAGACCACAGCCATTCCAAATCCCTGCTATGAGGTTGGACATCAATGTTTGCTAAACACTCTTATGTGATTTCCTAAAGTATCCCAGTTTGAGAATAGCTGTTCTGAGATCAAATCCATCATGGCTCTTCTCTCAGGTACCAGGTGAATCTAGATGAGCAACTGGATTGGATTGAAAAATGCCTAGAAGAGCACAGAGACACTTCTCTGCTTCTATGCAGGTGTGTCTAGGAACATACAACCCAGAAACAGAGAGGTGAAGACCTCCCATGAATTCCATGAATAGCCTGGAACCCATACAAGACCAACCAACCAAACAAACAAAAGCAAAAACCAACAAAAACAACAAGGTGGGGGGAGTATTTGACTCCACTCTTCTTCAGTAGGTGTGGTTGCCTGTGAATGTCAGAATCCACATACTCCCGCATTTGAACATGGACTTGCCCTGTCAACTCTCAAGAAGCCTCATCTTCCTCAATGCTGCACCATTGATCCCTTCTATTCTGAAGCCTCCAGCTTCTTGGACTTAGAAATGACTGTTTTCCTTGGCTCTTCGGCCGGGAGCTGGCCATTGTGAAACTATCCAGCCTCAGATCCTATGAGCCTGCAACTCATGACTGTCACACAGAAAGGTAAAGAATCAAGCAAAGGGAGGCTCATTGGAGGCTAAGGACCACCCCTGTAGTAGGAGGCAGGCCTTTCTCTCCACAGCCATCTTTGTTTTACCATTCCTCTTTAAAGGGGGAAATGAAGGTGCTTTGTTTTGTTTTGTTTTGTTTTGTTTTGTTTTTTCCTTCTAACTATCTGTGGTCTCTTTAGCATCATAGTCAAGCATGCTCCAATTTCAAACTTCAGGTGTAAGTCATTTATCTTTTCTGAACCGAGAGTCCTGATTGTATCAATTGAGGTGGGCAACACTTGGCTAAGCTGGTGTCATGGCCTGGAAGCAGGAGGGAGCTAGACCATGGTGCTGCAGCCTACTCTCTACTCTGTCCTTGCTGCTTAGTTTCCTCTCCTGAAAGGGGCCTAATAAGATGCCGAGGATGGGCCTTTTCAGTGTGGGAGGGGCTTGTGCTCCCTCCTACTCCCTTAGCGCGTGTCTGTCTTATTCATCTGCACATCTCCAGAGCCCAACCCAGTGCCCTCTACTTAAGACATCTATCACATTAAGTTGCTATCACGTCAGCTCTCCTCTGCTCTGCAAATGCTTCATCACATGCAGGGCAGCTCCAGCCTATTACGGAGCCGCCGGACTCTGTCCCAGTGACCCAGTGCTGCCCCTGCTACTTGTGAATTGCTCAAAATGTGTCAGCAGCCACCCAGAACCTGTGGATAAGCTGGCCAAATTATAAGATGAGCCACGTAATAGCGAATAACCCAGGGATTCACCATGGGAGTTGGCAAATGTCCTTTCATTTGTCACCCTGAAGAACACCGCATGGTGTCACTTGGCTGTGGCCAGAGGAGAGCATCAGAAGTCACTCCATGCTGTGAGACCGGAGGAGTTTTCTGACTACTCAGCTGCATCCCTTCTTAGGTTGCAAAGTTGCAAGGTGCACTCAGCAATATCTACTCGGTAATTGCTTCTTTCCCTGAGCGTGCCAGAGTGGATGTGTATTTTACTTCCCTTTAAATGAGGGTTTGCTAGCAAGCCTGTATGTTTTTCTCACCTAATAACAAGTGACAGCAAAGTGTAAAATTAGCTATAACAAGTACGGGGTTGGGGGTAGGCTGAATTTTGCCAACTCCCTCACAAGATGAAAAGTCAGTCCTGACCCTCAAGATGAAGTGGCATCTAGGAGGTTGTGGTCTGAGGTTCAGCCAATGCCTGGTTCTATATACTCTCAGGTTTGGGGGTTGGAAAACTTATGGTTCCTTAACTTAGGAAGTTATATTGCTGTAAACATCAGCTCATTTGATCCAAGAGTCCCAAACAATTGGGACAACACAGGAGAAATGGGCTTCTTGTGATAGGATTTCAAGCATTGCACCCTTGAGAACCTAATTTCTATGTGTGGCTCACTCAGCTTTTCCCATATAGAATATTTGGATTGATAAAATTGCTCGTAAGATGCACTAGAGCATTCCATATCCCTCATAACTACCCTGCTTGCTAGGCCTGTGGCCTCAGAACCTAGCTTCATGCAACCAAACCCTACATATCACCAAGACATGCTATCCTCACACGTCAGAGCTGGGGCTCTGTATTAGGGCAGGAATTCTCATCCCCTAGTATTAATCACATGTTTATAAAATAAAGGTAATAATATTCTATCCACTGACAGATAAGAGGATAAAACTGGGAAATTTATGTAAACTGGAGCCATTTTCCATCCTCACAGTCCATTTTCAATGTCCTGACCCTTCATCTATTCCTGCTTGTCTCTCCCACTTCATTTCCTCTCCACTCCCATCTGTGCCTTGGCTCATGTTATAGCAAACAGGGCCTCTCCCTTTCTCTTCTCTCTCTCCTCACTCTCTCTTTCCTTTTCTCTTTCTCTCTGGGATCTTTCTATTTTTTCACATTTAATGCAGAATAATTGACAGAGAAGAATGATGAATGTCTGTATTGCAAAATTTCATGTTCCATACGAAGGACCATTGTGAACTGACCATCACCATCCAGCCAGCTAAGATCTGTCACCTCTCACATCTTACAAAGTGCATTTTCTGGGCAGAATACTGACGATCCACTCTTAGGAGATCTTGAGTACACAGCAAAGCCTTGTGCATTATAGTCGCATTACTATACCGTAGTTCACAAGCACTTCTACATCCTACACAGGACACTTCGTGCCCTTGACAGTTATGAGCCTGTTTCTCCTTTGTAGCCTGAGGCAACAATCATTTTACTCTGTTTCTACAAGGTCACTTGTTTTCCCCTCCAACCCACATGTAAATGAGATCATGCAGTATTCATCTTTCTGTAGAGGCTTATTTTGCTTAACATAATGCTCTCCAGGATCATACACCTTGCCCCACAGATGATGGACTTTCTTTTTATTTTACGGATGAATATTAATTCTGTGTGGGAAAGAAGTTCACTTTTTTCCCATTGATAGACATTTAGTTTGAATCTTCATCTTTCCTGTTGTGCATTGAACCTTCGAGTGGAAATATCCCTTTTAGATGATGGTTTCTTTGTGTGTTTGCGTGTGTGTTTGTGTGTGTGTGTATGTGTGTGTGTGCATGCCTTTGTGTGTAGAGGTCAGAAAAGGACCCTGGGTCCCCTGGAGATGGATTTTTTTAAATAGAGAACATATGGAGTGGAGGTCAATCTGTGAAACATGGACTTTTTTCTTTTTTGAGTATTTATTTATTTATTACAATTTGTTCATTATATATCCCAACTGAAGTCTCTTTCCTCAACTCCTCCCAATCCTACCCATCCTTCCTCTTCACCCCATCCCTTTCTCCTAACCTACTGAAAGGGGGAGCTCTCCTCCTCAGTCATCTGCCCATGGCTTATCAAGTCTCATCAGAACTGCCTGGATCCTGTTCCTCTGTAGCCTGGCAAGGGCTCATCTCCAGGGGCAAGTGATCAAAGAGCAGGCACCTGAATTCATGGTAAAGGCAGTCCCTGATCCCCTTACTCAGGCATACACTCATGGTATATTAGTCATATAAAAAGGATAGCCATTCTAAAATCTACAGACCTGAAGAAGCTAAACAACAAGGAGGAGTCTAGAGAGGATACTTAAATCTCATTCATAATGGCAATCAGGGTAGACACCAGAATCAGTGGAAGAGAGGAAACAGAATGGGAGCCTACTATATAGAGGGTCATCTGAAAGGCTCCACCCAACAGGAAATTGAAGTAGATGCTGAGACTCACAGACAAACTTTGGACAGAGCACAGGGACTCTTATGGAAGAAGGAAAAACACAGAAGCACACAGAAGGGGCTGGAGTCCCACCAGGAGACCAACAAAAACTAAAATATGGACATTTTAACAATAAGAATTTTGTATCCTATTTAGCTTCTTTCATCAACATATTAGAGTTTTCAGTGTACAGATCTTTCATCTCCTTGATTAGTTTTATTCCTAAGGATTTTATGTTACTACACACAGAATTGTGCCCTTGTTCAGATAGTTCACAGTTACCTTGTGGGAATACAATTGCTTTGTATTTGGAGTATGTATATTGTACCAATTTCCTGGTGGATTTAGGGGCTTAGAGATAGTTTGTGTGCTTTTGGTTTGCATGTCTCTTATTTTTCTTGCCCCGTTTCTCTGCCCAGCACTTCAAATACTATGTTGAGTAGTCATGGCAAGACTGGGCATCCTTGTTTTCTTCCTGATCTTAAAGAAAATTGTTTCAACATTTTGCCCATTCAAATTTAGCTGTGGGCTAGTCATTTCTGACCTTAATTTTATCACTGTTTCTTCACATAATTTGCTGATAGTTTTCATCACTTAAGGTTGCTGAATCATGTCAAATACTTCTATGTTGCTGTGATAGGCCAGACCACACTATTGGGGGGAGGAGACTTTGGGACTTTGAGTAGAAAAACAGGTGAATGTTTTAAGTGGGGTTTAGTGGGTTATACTAGTAGGAACGTGGAAGACAGCGGTGGTGAAGGTGATTTGAACTGAGGAGTCTCAGCTCAAGCAGTTACAGAGGAGAAGAATATTAATACGTGGCCCATTCTTACGATATTTTGGTAATGAATATGGCTTCTTTCTGCCCTTGTCCGAAGCAAATCTGCCTGGGGCTAAACTGGATGAACAGCTTTGGCAGAGGAAATTTCCAAGTAACTCAGCATTGATTGTGTTGTGTGGCTGTTAGTGGCCAGTCTTATGCAGACCTATAAAGGAAAGGAGCAAGGAAAAATACAAAATGTACAGTTGGAAAAGCAAAGGAGCACGAGGAAGTGTAAACATTAAAAAGAGGCTGATGATAATTGGAATAAAGGGGGTGGTGACCCAGAGCAAGACCCCTAAGCTTCCAACTTGTGAAAAGGAGTTAAAGAAAAGTGAAAAGGAATTAAAGGAAAAGCTTAGTGCCAGGCATAGTGTAACATATCTTTAATCCCAATACTCGAAGGCAGAGGCTGGTGGATCTCATAGTTCAAGGCCAGCATGGTCTAACAGACCATGTTCCAAGTTCCAAGACAACCAAGCTTAGGCAGTAAAGGCAACCATCAAAAACAGAAAGTTGGTGAAAAAAATGTATTTGAACGAGTAGGTCGTGTTCCAGCCCTAGAAAGCAGCAGAACTTGGTGGCTTCAGCCACATGGTTCTGGTTTTAGAGTCAAACATACAAAAAAAGGGTTATGGAATCTCCCTCCATGACCAAGAAAAGACACTGAGGCCATATATGTGTCAGGGGTGTCCCTGTTTAAAGGCCCAGAAAGACCATTGTGTGAAGCTTTCAAGGTGATTGCCTTGGAGACCCCAGAATATTGGAGATGCCAGAGTCATGACGCACCTGTTGAGGAAAACTGCTAACATGGAATGGAACCAGCCCAAGAGAGAGATGTATGTTACAGTCAACAAAGCTGAAAGGAACTGGAGATCTGAAGAGTACTTTGACATCAGATGTGGAGACGCAGAGTTCGAAGTTTTCCCGGTTGGTTTTCAGTCTTGTTTTGGTCCAGTATTTCCTCACTATGCTCCTTTTCCTCCCTTTCATAATGGTAATGTATCCTGTGCCATTGTATGTTAGAAGTATGTGATATTTTTGCTTTCATATTGATTTTACAGGCTGTTATAGTTAAGAGGTTGCCGTGAGTATCAGAAACCTTGAACTATGGACTTTTAAACACTGTTAAGACTGTGATACACTATAGGAACATCTGAAGTTGGACTAAATGCATATGGCGCTGTGATATGGCCACAAGCCTATGAGGACCAGAGTGGTGTGAATGAAAATTGCCCCCAGAGACTCATGAGAAGTAGCAGATGTGTCCTTGTTGGAGTAGGCGTGACCTTGTTGGAGAAACTCTGTCCCTGGAGGCTAGACTCTGAAGTTTTAGAAGCTCAAGCCAGGCTTAGTGGCTCACTGTCTCTCTCTGTTGCCTGCAGGTCCAGATGTAGAGCTCTCAGCTACCTTTCCAGCACCATGAATGCCTGCATGCTGCCATGCTTCCTGCTATGATGATAATGGGCTAAACCTCTGAACTGTAAGCCAGCCCCAATTAAATATTTCCCTTTGTAAGAGTTCCCACGATCATGATGTCTCTTCACAGCAGTAAAACCCTAACTAAGACAGCTTGCATTTCAGCAGTACCAGTTAAGGAGCTTAGCACTAGTATTTAATCTTACTCACTTGAGTTTTTCTTTGTTTTTCAGTCTGACTAAAAGTTGGTCAGTTCTATTTTTCAGAATCAAAACTTGGACTGAGGAGATGGCTCAGGCAGTAAAGAAACTACTGAGGATCTGAGAATCGTGCAAGCTTGAGGAACTAAGTTCAGTCCCTTAGAACTCCCAGGTGAAAAGCTGGGAGTGAGGGCATGTGCTTGTAATCCCATTCCCAGGAAACTAAAGATACAGTCATCTGTGGATGCCTGGCGAGCAAGTCTAGCCTGTTTAGGGAGCCCCCCACTCCCAGTGAGAGATTCTTTTTCAAAATTCATTATAGACATCTCCTGAAGAACAACACCTCAGGTTGTCTCCTAGCCTCCAGAGGAACAGGCAGATTTGTGCTTGTGCACACACAGGCACATCCGCACACACCACATACAGTCCAAATTTGGTTGCGTTAACTGGTCTCTCCTTGTTTTGCTGATTTGTTTCATTCACTCTCACTCTGATCTTTATCATTTTCTTTGGACTTTGTTTCTTTCTTGAATTCCTTACGGCTAAAGTCAGGCTGCCTGAGACCTCTCTTTTTTCCTTAATGTAGACACTCATTACCGCACACTTCCCTCATGGGGCCACTTCATATTCTCTGCCTCTCAGAAGTGTTGCTGTGCTAGGCTTTCATTTTCTTTTCTTTTTTTTTTTCTCCCAGTCTTTATCTGTCTCCTCCTTTGACTTTTTTGACTTGTTATTCCAAATACGTTGTTTGATTTCAACATATTTGGGTATGTCCCACATGTTATTGCAACTACACAGTTTTGCAACTATATAGATGAAATGATATTTAATATGATTTCTGTCTTTTTAGGTTGGTGGCCTGAGTTGATCTATCCCAGAGAATGCCCTGTGCGCTCTTGAAAAGGATGTGTAGATGGAATGTTCTGTACCTGTCGGCAAGGTCCATTTGGTCTATAGCACAGTTCAAGTCGATTGTTTCATTATTGATTTTCTGTCTAGAAGATCTGTCCTTTCTTGAGAGTAGAATACTGAAGTCCCTGCTATTTGTTTCCTCCTTGTCCCTTTCTCCTTGCCGTTCTGTTCCTTCTTGCTTTACATATTTAGGTGTTCTGTTAACTGCATGAGTTCAGCAATTATAGTATCCTTTGGTTAGCTGACCCTTTTGTAATTATATGATGACTTTCTTTGTCTCTTGTGTCAGCTTTCAACTTAAATTCTTTTCTGTGTAGGGGCTGGAGCAATGGCTCAGTGGTAAGTGCCTTTCCTCCTCTTCCAAAGGACCTGGGTTTGACCTTCAGTACCTACATGGTGGCACATAACCACCTGTAATTCCAGTTCCAGCAGGGAAAGGAATGCAATGTACTATCCTGGTCTCCAAGGTCACTGCACACACAGTGCACAGACATATGTGCAGGTGAAACACTCACAGAGACAAAATAATCGAATAATTTTTAAAAAAATTAAAGAGTTTAAAATTTCTGTGTGGTATGCGTAAAGTCACAGTTGCTCTCTCTCTGGTTGGCACGGGCAGGGACCTCTTTCCGTCCTTTCAGCCTCTACATCCCGAAACCCAGAGAGTCTCTTACAAGCACAGAGTGTTGTCCTCTGGAGGCTCCCTAATCCAGTCAGTCACTGTCTTTTGTTTCAAATTGTTGATGTAGTGACACTTCAAGAAGTTATTAAGTAAGGATTTAAAAATTGCTTTTCTGCTTGTTTGCTTTGAGCCAGGTTTTACATTAAACAGGGCGGCCTGGAACTGACTTTATCCTGCAGGCTAGCCTCCATCTTCCTGCAGGGTGTGACAACGTTCCTGCTTCTCCTCTTCAAATATGGGTGTTACAGGCCCGAGTCATCATGCCTGACTACTATTGACATATAATAATTGCTTTGGGGGTTGTTTTCTAGTTTCCTTCTTCCTTTCTTGCTGTTATTCTTTGATTGGATTGTTTCTGAAGTACTATGCTAGGATTCTTGTTTCTGTCTTATGTGTCTTTGCTGCAGGTTATCAGGGGCTTCCTTAAAACATCATTGAACGGGGCTCGGAAGCCAGTTCAGTCAATAGAGTTCATGCTACATGATGGTGAAGAACTGAGTTCCATCCGCAGACTGCACATTCAAGGGTGGTTGTGTTAGCACACATTCGTAACTTCAGCACTGGGGAGATGGAAGCAATCTCTTGGAGCTCACTGGCCAGCTAGACTAGGCATCTTAGTCAGTCCCAGGCCAGTGAGAGACCATGTATCAAATCAAGGGAGACAGCAACTGAGGAACAACATCTGACATTGACTTCTGGCCTCTGTACATGTACCTTCATTCACTTGCAACCTGCCCACCACACACAGTTTTATAACGTTTCCATCAAATAACTCTGACCACTACTGCAAAGATGCTACTTTAACTCCTCATATTTTTATATTGTTAATGTCACAACTTGCTTCTTTTATGTATTAAATATTCAATTACAAATTATTATAAGTATAGCTGTTTGTGATACTCTTTTGCGCTCACATTAGTGATAAAAGTGATCTATGTGCTGCATTACAGTACTAGAATGCTCTGAAGCTGACTGCAGTACTGTCTTTACTATGTGTTTTAACTTTCATGGTAATTAGAATCCTTTCATTTTGCAGTGAAGAACAGTTCCTCCCCACCCCCGCCCCATACACACACCAGTGTTTCTGGCCAAGCAGGCCTGGTTGACAAACACCCACCACATTCACTTGTCTGTGAAAGTCTCAATTTCTCTTTCATTTCACTGAAACACAGCTCTTCTGGGCATAGTATTCGTGTTAAAAAAAAATTTTTTTAATTCTTCCCACATTTTGACAATGCCATCCCAGTCTCTCTTGGCCTGCACGGTTTCTGAAAAGATCAACTGCTAGCAACACTGAAGTTACATTAGCTGACTCTCTTGTTGCTGAGACCAAACACCCTGCAAGAAGCAAATACATGGAAAGATACCACTTTTGTTTTAATTTTTTTTTTTTGACTTTTCGACTCACCGTTGGAGTGAGTGGTAATATTGCAGACACTGTCAAGAAGCTGAGAGGACAGGAAATGGGGCCAGACTACGAAGTCTGGCCCACCTCACAGTGACCCACTTCCTCCGGTAAAGCCCCACTGCTTAAAGATCCCAGTATTTCTCCAAACAGCACTAACACGTGGAGGGTGTGTGTCCATCTGCTCGTGCTTATGAGGGAACACATCACACTCAGACTGTGTCATCTCTTATATTATGATAAACTGCTTTTCTCCTGCTGTTTCCAGAACTCTTTTTGTCTTTGGCTTTTGAGCATTCGAGTCTATTGCGTCTGTGAAAACTGCTTTGTGTTTTAACTATTTGGGGTGCACTCATCTGCATGCTTGTTTCATTGTCTGGATTAAGGGAGTTTTTGTCACTTGACTTAACTACTCATTGATTTGTTTATGTTGGAATCAAAACCTGGGCCTTGCACACAGTAGGCAAGTACTGTAACATAAAAAAAAGAGAGAGAACAACAACAACAACAAAAAAAAAACACACCTAGCTTTCTGTTTACCTTTTATTTTGAGACAGGATCCCATTAAGTTGTCCAGACTTGCCTTGAGGTGACTCAGGAGCTGAGACAGGTCTTGGGCTCTGTGATCCTCCTGTATCAGCCTCTAGAGTAACCGAGCCACCAGGCCTAGCTCAGTCAGCAGTTTCTTTTTCTAAGATAAACTGTTTGTCCCTTTCCCTTTCTCTGCTCCTCAGACCCTTCTACAAAGGCCGTGCTCCTTTGTTCTGTTGGTTGCTGTCCCCTAAGTCTTCTTGGAAGCCTTCGTGGTTTTCCTTCCTAGCTCACAGGTTTTAGGGGGGCTTCTCTGATCTCTTGTGAGGCAGTATGCAGATGTACAGCTCCCTGGATTTGGTGATTCACGGTCTCACTGTCTCTCCTTTGTTCATTTAGTGGTAGCCTGTCTCCCTGATTGCTCATGCCCCTCAGGCTCTAGTGTGGATGTCTGCATTTTGATGAGCAGGCAGGCACCTCTTCCAGTCTCGGCTCTGCTTCAGTAAGTTAAGTCCTGTAACAGTGGGCCTTTCCAGCACTTCTCAGTAGCATAACGGGGTCCGTGGGAGGGACACAGTTGAACTCCTCACAGGCGAGGGCCTGGATTCTTGGCCCACTTTGGTTAAGTCTAGAGTGCTGTGTAACCAGGCCTTGTGTGTGGGGGAGCAGACCTGCAAACTGGGTACGTTGGTTTTGTTCAGGGGATGGAATCCACAGAAAAATAAATAAAGTTGTTCATTCACCCTCCTTTCTTCCTGTGGAAAACCTCTGTGCTATGCTGCCCGGACTTGAGAAGAGTTATATGTAATGGGAAACTGTCCTTCTGGCCCATGTCACTAAATCTTTTCTTATTGCTGTGCTCTCCCTGGGTACTGTAATCTCTTACCTGGATTCGTTTGCATTGATAGAAGTATTTTTGCACGTGAATAGTTCATGGTATGTCTGTGAGAGGCATGTTGTCCCCAACCCCATCAATATCAATTTTGTTTCTCCTCTGACTCAGTCTTTTTTATACAGTTTAAAACTCTGACCCTCTTCTGGGGAAAAAAATACCTTGCTTACAAGGCAAACTCCCTGAGCTCACTCAAGTTCTAAGCTCTCATTTTGAATGGGACTCCAATAGCTCAGAAAATAATAGTAAGAACTGACGATGAGTTTTAGCAAATAAAATAATTCTGTACAGCAAAGAGAGAGAGAGAAGAGAATAAAGAGAAAGCCTAAAGAATGGAAGAAAATCTTTGCCAGCTATTCTTTGAACAGAATATTAACATTCATAATATACAAAGAACTTGAAAGTTTGATGAAAATGGATAATCTGATTAGTAAATGGACAAATGAACCAAATACACACTTTCCAAAAGAAGTACAAATGGCCAGTGGATACATGAACCGTTCAATACTTTTAGCTATCAGGGAAATGCATGTCAAAACTACATTGGGATTCCATCTCACCTTGGTCAAAATGGCTATCTTGAAGGAAATAAACAAGAATAAAAACTGAAGAGGATTTAGACACACACACAAATATCCTCAAATGTCATTGGTGGGAATATAAACTACAGTTAGTAGCCTCTGTGGGAATCAGCATGGAGATTTTTTCATAAACACAAAACAATGAGTACTACTGTTTGATCCAGCTAGTTCGATCCAGCTAGACTACTCCTGGGCACATGCCCCAAAGAATCAAAATCATCATAGAGATACATGTGCACCTAGGCTCATTGCAAGCACTGTCTACACTAGTCATGTTATAGAATAATAGTCTATAGATGGATGTGCCATTTATGAAGTTTTATTCCACCATAAAGAGTGAAATCATATCATTTGTATTAAATGAACAGGACTGGAGGCTGTCATGCTAAGCAAAATAACGCAGACAAGAAGTTCCAATGTCACATGTGACAGGATCCCACTCTTCTGTAGACTGTGTTGTGATTTCACATCTCCACTTTGCCAGCTGGTGTTTCTATAGGGCTTGGCCAATAGAAGAAACTGGAGAGGACTGCGGGGCAGAATAAGGAAGGAAAGATTTGCATCTTCTACTTTGCTTCCTGCGAACACATTGTCTGCTTCCTCCTCCCGCCAGCACCCCTACCTTGCAGCTCCAGGCATCAGTGATGTCTAGTCTAGTAAGCTTTCCACACACATCAAATCACATGTCTGGTATTCCTTCAGAAAGGCCAGCACTAGTGGCTGGTGGTCCCTTCTCAGACATTCCAACAGGCTACCCCTTCCATGGCCAGAAGAACTGACCCATTAGGAAAGAGCTCCCTCCTTGGAGGCCTTAGACTGGGCTCTGCAGAATCTTTCCTCTGAGCTAATTCTGACATCTTCATTTTCTTCTCTCAGTTCTACAGATGCTGGCTGCTTTTTGCAGTGACTATCTATAATAACGTATTCCCTCCTTGTCCTTTACATTATCTAGTGAACAATTCATTATTTCCAACTAATAACTCTTTTGATTGAATTCTCTTTGTTAAAAAATTTGGGAAGACTTTTCTCTCCCATCTGGACACTGATGAATTCATCCACACACAACCTATGACTTACATTTATCAAAGGGCATATCACACATACACACAGCACTGCTAGCTGTCATTAATTTTACTAGGCTCTTTTTTCTTTCTATGCCTAGGGCCAAAAGTAGACTCTGGTTCAATGAACACTAATGAAAATCTGTGAATAATAACAAAATAAATGAAGACATGAATGTGGATGTCAAAACAGGTCCAGGCACAATTGTTGGGGCTTTTGTTATGCCCCCTTTGCTGGGATTCTTTTGGGTGGGGTTTATTATGACATGTTCCAGTAACAAAAGAAAAGCTCACAGTTGAGAAACCAAGGGATCACATTCCACATTCATTCATGAGACACCCAGTCCATAAGAGAGACAGCCTTTAGCCTTGGGGTCAAACCTTGGCTCTGTAAATTAATATCTGCGTACCTTTGAGCAAGCGACTTAACCTCTCTGACCTCCGTTTTTTTCACTCATAAGATATGAATAAATCCCCTTTCAAAGGCTTCTTATGAGAAATAAATGAAAAGAAACCTATGCAAATTAGCATATTGTAATAGATGCCACAGGATAGGAGCTAAATATTAATGAGTCATCTTTCTCTCCCTCACCCCACCCATCCCTTTACTGTCATAAACTAAAGCATTGGTAAGAATCAAAGATGCTTCATTTTCCAAAGATACCCAGGAGGAATGACAGGCGGCTATCAGTCTTCATCACCATCATCATCGTTATCTCCATTGCAATTAAGTGATAGCTCAATCAAGGCTTGGTGCTTGGCAAATGTTACTTTATGCACTCTACAGATGAATGTTTGCTTACCATTTATAGATGAAAAATTCACAGAAGAGAAACTCTTGAACAGGGCCCAACAGCCAGCCATTATAAAAATTATAATAGAATTACATGTATCTGTGGACATCTGCTCTTCTGTAACACTAAGTTTTAACCCTATGGAGTGAGTTGGGTCTATCCTGTGCCCTCATGTGAAGCAGATATTAGCTCCAAGTTTGGGTCTTGCTAAACAAGAACACATACTTCCTAGACAAGCGACCCTTCTTAACCGCCTTTGTTCTGCCTATGACTTTAGTAATGGCATCATCTCACTGCCGCCCAGAAAGAGTTGCCCACTTCATCCCTGTGATGGACACGGCAATGGTGGCATCTGAGGCCATTGTTGGAATAGCAGCCTTCCTGAAAACTCTGTCCTGTTCATTCCATCCTGTTCTGGTTATCATTCATCAAGAACATCCCAAGTAAGACTTTGTTTGGGGTTTTCTTTCTTCTTAGCCCTGATACCCAGCTGATAAAAGGAGAAGTCATGGAGTGTGGGAGATGGAGAAAGGCCTTCCATCTGAGTTACTTGGTTACCACCTGCAGAACATAAGCTTTCTGGGAACAGAAAATAAGGCTTTTATATCCTGCAGCAACCACCCACCTCTACCATATCACTCATAGAAGAGCAAATACACAATGGATGCTAACTACAAACAGCCCAGGAGTAGTGGCTACAGAGAGAGTGAAGAAACTGGGCTGTCCTTGCTCTGTGGTTAATTTGCCTCTGGCAAATTCTTCTCTATCTCTCAGGACTTTCTCCTTCCTGTGCAGGAGCAGTAGCATTCTGAGGTACAGGAGACATATGCTGTGGGGTCAGAGAAACCTGATTTGGGATCCAGTTTTGCCTGTGACCTCACACAAGATGTGCAATCTACTTTCAGGTAATTTCTTCCTCTGTCAAGTAGGGAAAAGAATATGAAGATTATGTATGTATCACTCCTAGAATAAAGGTGAAAATCTTGTCTTCTCCTGGATCCTGATGGATGATATTACTGAGGTCCCTTCAAGACCTGCTGTCTTGGTCATACCAGGTCCTCTCAGATCTGCAAACTTCTCATCTCATTTTTACACAGGAACAAAACCCCATAAATGATAGTTAACCTTAAACATGGCAGCACTGGGGAATTGGGGGTAGGGAGGCAAATTTTACAAGGTTACTACATTTCACCTTCCTACATGGATTGTATTCCTGAGATGGTCTAGAAACCATAGCAGGTGTCTTGAGGAAGCCATCAGAGCATTCATGGGTTTTTTTTTTTTTTGCATGATACATGATACTGATACATGAACTACTCAATGTTCTCTGTAGGATAGGGCATAAACACAGTTCATTCAACTCTTCTACAACCTACTCTCTGTTCTTGCCTAAGAGACTTCTTTTTATGGAAGGTTCAATCATAAATTTACATAACTTCTGTTCAAACCCTCGCCCTCAACATCCTTCCCTCTTCTTTTCGCTTCTAAAGTTCCCAAAGACCACTGTGTCTTTCAGTCTCCCAACACATAGACATTCAAAGTCCAAGTCAAACTGTTGATCAAGCTGGCAATAAACCATGAAATAGTTTTTCTCTGATGTGGTTATTATTTACAGACATACAAATGCAAGAGTGACTGGTCATTGGGGCTTCTTTATAGGCATCAAAGGAAAGTCTATGAAGGCAAACAATATGGAGTGGGCTCAGAATCCCTGCAGGCAATGATATGTCAAGCTGTGAGAATGAATCCTAAGCTGCAATGGAGATCCCAGGAAGTTGGAGATAGCCCAAATATGGGACATCTACCTAGAAGAGCAGCAGGCAGTAAGCAGAAGTGGAGGAAGGAAATGGTCATGTAAGCTACAGATGATGAAGATTCAAGCACGGGGAAACTAAACTCTGGGGAAATAACATCACACTGCCACTGGCTCCTGATGCTGGATGCGGAGCTTCAGGATTTAACATTTTCCCTGTTAGGTTTTGGTCCTGCTTTGGTCCCATCATTTCTTGCTAAGAATCTATTCCTCCCCTTAGAAACAGAAATGTTTATCCTCACTCATTGTGTTTTTGAAAGTCTTAAAATTGCTTTTAGATTTATAAAAGAGCTCATAGCTAAGAATTTGCCTTGCATCTCAAGAGACTTTGACCTTGAACTTTGAACAACTTTGGGATTATTAAGACTATTGAGACTCTTTGGGGAGGAAAGTTTCTGTAAAGCAAAGAACACTGTCGACAGAACAAAACGACAGCTTACAAACTGGGAAAAGAACTTCATCAGCCCTACACCTGATAGAGGGCTGATGTTCAGAATATATAAAGAACTCAGGAAATTAGACACCAACAACAAGATAATCCAATTTTAAAAATGAAGTACAGAGCTAAGCAGAGAATTCTCAACAGAGGAATATCGAATGGCAGAGAAACACTTAAAGAAATGCTCAACATCCTTAATCATCAGGGAAATGCAAATCAAAACAACTCTGAGATTCCATCTTGGGGGTGGAATGAATGCTTTTAATGTTATAGGATGGACACGATCCTTTTGGTGGACGCTGAGGGTGAGGTCTTATGCTTTTAAGATGTATTTGGGTGTTGGGCTGACAACATGTAGGCTAATGATGACCAATTGTAACTGTCCATTTCCAAAGTACCTATGAGGTTAGCAAAACACATGTCTGAGCGTCGATGAGGATGTTTCTAGAAAGGACTAAACCATGTGGGAATACTTTGAATGCTGGTGATTGCCACAACATAGGCTGAAAGCTTGTTGGAACAAAGAAAGAACAGAACCCTCAAGCTCTGGCATTCTTGCTGCTTTATGGATGTGAGAACTTGAGACACTCCACTCCGCTGTGTCCTACCCTTCATGATGAAACTGTGAGCCCCAGTTCATCTTTCCTCCCTCATGTTCTTTATGGCAGGCATTTTGGCAAAGGGATGCAAAAGTCTGAGCAACACAGTGACCTTCCCAAAAAGTTTGTGAGGTCTTTGAAAGCAAAGACTTTCATCTTGGTCTTCTTCACGTCATCAAGGCTCTTCAACATACCTCCTGTTCAGTTGTGCATATACTATGCATTGTGTCACCCACCAGGTACCTGCAGCTGAATCAAGAGTCCTGTCTTGTTCCTTCCCGGAGTCTACAGTCAGGTGGGAAAGACAGAGCTTAACTGAATGAGCCAACAACCGGGTAGGAAATTTAAATTGTGAAACATGGTGTGAAGGATGCCACTGGTGCTTTAATGAAAACTAATTGG
Organism: Pachyuromys duprasi; assembly: GCA_028658305.1. Lineage (NCBI taxonomy): Eukaryota > Metazoa > Chordata > Mammalia > Rodentia > Muridae > Pachyuromys > Pachyuromys duprasi. The sequence goes on along the minus strand of CM053746.1, from coordinate 36,092,327 downwards.
TAGAGGGGATTACTTAGGATTCTCCTAAGAGGCCTCTCTGAGGAGATGCCATTTAAGCTGCAGTCTTAAGGATTTGAAGGAGCCACCTAGCTGAAGGGCTGCAGAGAGCCTTGCAGGAGCAAGAAAAGCCTGTGTGAAGGTGCACAGATGGAGTCTGGAGTGCCTGCAATGGAGGCTGGGGCTGTGCCATGCAAGTGGAGCAGGGCTGAGTACGGAGAGGGAGGGAGGAGGAAGGGGGTAGAGTATTACTAGGAAGGAGTTGACGTCTTTTTAGCTGGAAAGTGACATAATTAAATCTGAGTCTTGAGTGATGGCTCTGACCTTAAGACTCTTCATCTTAAAGTAAGGTTTCTAAGCACCTCCTCTTCAGGGGTCTCTAAAGTGAGAGAGCTCCTTTAAACTGGGAGCTGGAAGCCCAGTAGTGAAAGGTAAAGAGAGATAGCACAGCCACAAGCCTCCAGCCCTTGGCACATAACAGGAATTCTGCAAGTGTCTTTTTATTGGGCTATGCTTCTTTCATTGTTTTTGTTTATTTTGCAAAGAAATGTCTGAATAGCTTGAAATTTGGTCAAGGTCTGTGGTCAGGAAGGCTCTCTATTACTGCTGGCAGCTAAAACATCTGGACCGTTCAGTGGCTAATTTTTAGAGCAACAAAACAGGCTTGCTTACGTGACTGGCCACCAGCCAGATCCTTTCCTGCCCTGGTTTGAACTTGCCTTACTGAAAAGATGTGGACAACCAAAGGGCAAAGGAGACTTTAAAATAATCAAAGCAAACAGCATCATTTCATGGAAAGAACTAACACCAGAGATGACAAGAGACTGTGGGAATGAAAGGCCAGTCAGTTCCAAAACTGCCTTTAGAACCTAAGTCTCCTACTGAAGTCGGGATGCTCCTTTGGCCGGCCTGTCAAGAACACAACTTTGGATTGAAGAATGAGCTGCATCAGGGAGCCTTTGAATTCACCTACTGCCAAAGTCAAGTTCTAGCATCTTCACAATTGCTAAGCTGCTTGCCCCAGGGAGTGGAGGTGCCTGCCAAGTGAATGAAAATTCATGCTCTTTGACAGTTGGCACAGTCTAGCTTGGTTCAATCAGGCAGGATAATCAGGTAGCTGCTCTCTACACTGCAAGGGTGAGTGTGTACCTTTCACACTACAGACATAATGGTGCTGAAAGTGCCAAAGGCTCAGAATCTAGAGAGACGACTTAGCAATTAAAAGCAGTGGCTGCTCTTCCTGAAGACCACGGTTGGATTCCCAGCACTCACATGGCAACTCACAACTGGCTGTAGCTTCAGTGTTAGACCATAGGATTTGACTCCCTCTTTTGGCCTCCTTGGGTACCAGGCATGCAAAATGTACACAGATATGAATTCAGACACAACACTCATTCACATAAAATATGGCATCCACTTTCGTTTAGCTTTATCAGAGAAGGGAAGCAAGCCCACTGCCTTGGAATTGAGAGCTCCGCTGAAGCAAACACCTGGGGCTTCCGATGCTAGGCCCAGTGTTCTATCAAGTACACATCAACACGGCTTCAAAACTGCATCCTACCCCCTTCTAAACCGTGCCTGTCCAAGAGCTCCATCTGCTTCTCTGTGCTTCCCTCCACTTCCCCCATTTGAGAGGGATGGCAGAGCACCTATAGAAAGCGTTCTGACTCTGGGATCTGCAGTACAGTCACTGTCATGTCTTGTATTCGTACTATATTACAAATATGTGCACCTCAGCCTTCCCCAAATGTTTGTCCCCACCCTGGACCCAACGTGAGGCTAAACAGAGTTTCTGCTGTGGAACTCACATAGCCTCAGAATGAAGAGCTGGAAGCATGATCTTCCCAGGTTGTTGACTAGGAAGGCAAGCCCAGGTCTGGGCTTGCCATTCAAATCTTACACTCTTCCCATATCACTAAGATCTATCTTACTGAAACTAAAGACTCAGGCTAGAATAAGATAATTTCTGAGAAACTGGATTCCGAATTGTACATAGTTCCAGGACAAAATGGGAATGTTTCCTTTCACTGACTGGATGCAGTAGCTCTTACAAAACATAATGTGACAAGGGAGGAAAGAGAAGTAACAGCTAGCTGAAAATGAAAAGGATAGACAGAGTGGCCCCAGGACCTAAGTCTAGGCTACCTTGCCAATGCTAAGAGCATAGTTCTCAGGAGCCACTAAGTAGAGGTTTGTAACTGGAACTCAGGAAACACCTTTCTTTCCTGTGTATGTTCTTTTTTCTCATTCTAGAGGTATCTCCTCCCCATTCCTCTGTTTAGAGAGATCTAGAAACTCCCTGGGTACTTTAACTAGAACAGTGTGCTGCCACTGGTTCAGTTTCTAGCCCTAAATTAACTTCTTATACCTCTGATTTTTCTTAACCGAGTGTGCAGGCAGTAGTCCTCTTACCTAGCCCAAGCACATACCCTGTACCACCCCCAAAAAAGTGCCACCCCTGTGAAAGACCATCACACGGAAGATCAAAAAGAGATGGCAGGAAGAACATTTGAGTAGGAAGCCCATCTGGCCAAGGCTTCATACTTGGCTTCAGTCTACAATGTAGGTTTTTGATATCCAGACTAGCTTATACAGGCAGACGTTCCCATCTTGGGATGCACCAATCAAACTTATTGGATGCTGAGCCACCACACAACATGTTATCTTGTAGCCATGTTTTCTTATTTCTCAAAACAAGTGACCTGAAAACCAGGGTGTTATTTGATTTTTTTTAGACCTTGGAAATACCCCAGTAGTACAAAAGAATAGAGACTATCACTCTGATTGCACAGATGGGAAAGCTGAGGCCCAGAGTTTTCAGCTCAGAGCCAACATCACAGACAACCTCAAGTTGTGTTTTCTGATATGGAGGCCACCAGACACATATGACTTACAAGAACTCACAAAGTAGTAAGTTCAAATTGAGAAAGTCTGTAAGCGTAAAATATGCATCAAGGTTTCTAGGTAGAATACAAAAAAAAATTAATAATTGATTACATATTGAAATGATCATATTATTTAAGGTGAATTAAATAAAATGCGTTATTGAAACTCATTCTAGCCCTTAACTTTTTAAAACCTGTCCCTTAAAATTATTAAATCTCGGGGGGCAGCTGCATACGCCTGTAATCCTAGCACTCTGTGAGATAGAGGCAGGCAGATCATGGTGAAATTGGGGCCAGCCTGGTCTACAAAAGGAGTCCAGGTCAGCCAAGGCTACACAAAGAAACCCTGTCCTGAAGAAGAAGAAAGAAGAAGAAGAAGAAGAAGAAGAAGAAGAAGAAGAAGAAGAAGAAGAAGAAGAAGAAGAAGAAGAAGAAGAAGCAGAAGCAGAAGCAGAAGCAGAAGCAGAAGCAGAAGCAGAAGCAGAAGCAGAAGAAGGTATTTAAGTCACACACCAGGCATACTTTTGTTTCTATTAGACAGTGCTGCTCAGAGGGAAATGGGTACCACTTACCCCAAACACACACTAGCTTCTGTTGCATCAGGGGGAAGGGGGCATGTCTGCTCATCATTTAGAAGCAATTTTTGGGAAGTTGAGATAGACTAGCTCTTTCCCACCTCAGTAACAATGGTCTGATTTGGGGGGTTGGACTGGGCTGGACTGAGCTGAGCTGGGCTTTCAGATGCACCCCCTCCATACCCCAAAAACTCTGTTCTGCTTCCACAGGAATCCACTATGTGAGGGTAAGGGTATACACAGGGGCAACATTCCAGATGAGAATGTCATACTAAATACAGGCTTGCTTCCTATAAATCACCTTGATTTGTCACCAAATGAGATGGCAAAATGAGACTCCACAGGAGGAAGTGAAATTGCAGCTGTGACACCAGCTTCAACCAGCTCTGACCAACTGGTGAAGAGAGCCTAACTCAGGTAGGCTTTGGTTCCCATCCTCTGTGGGTGAGTGGGGGAGTCAGGATGAGGTGCCAGTTTTCAGCTGCCAGCCAGTGTGACCCTGGTCATCTAGCCATCCCTCTTTTGAGAGTTTTGTTTTAATTATATTCTATATATACGGATGTTTTGTTCAAATGTGTGCCTGTGCAGCACGTGAGTGATTGGTGCCCAAGAAGGCCAGAAGAGGGTGTTGCATCCCCTGAAACCAGAATTACAGACAGTTGTGAGCTGCCATGTGGGTATTGGGAATGGAATCTGGCTCCCCTGGAGGAACAGCCAGCCAAGTGCTCTTAATGATTGCATCATCTCTCCAACCTCCTGGCCACCCCTCTTGTGCTAGGCATTTCTTAGGATCCAGGGCCACCTGAAAACGAGCTTCAGGGCAATGTCCATCCATTTAATGCTGAGCCTCAGGTCAGATGAGGCATTGCATAACACATGTAGTTCTGGGTGACGCACCCTGCCATTCTTCTGATCCCAACAAGCCACACATTTCCAGTGACCTTCCTTTCTGAAGATATCCCTGGGCTGGGCCCTGCATGGCTGTGTTCACATTGGCACGCATCATCTGGAGACCAGTGAGTGAACAGAGCAGTTGGCACTTTCTTCTGTTCTCTAGGATTGTGTTTGTGTGTGTGTACATGTATATATATGCGTGTATAGATGTGTGTGCATATGCACAGGTGCACATGTATGTTTATGAATGTGGAAACCAGAGGATAAACTCTGGTGTTGTACCCCACGTCCTGCCCACCTGGTTTAGAGAGTCTCACTGGCCTAGCACGTGCCTGTCAGGCTTGGATGGTTGACTGACACACCACCTCCATCTCCCAGATACTGATATGATAAGCACACAGTACCCCACCTGCCTTTTCACGTGGGTTCTGGGGAATCAAACTCAGATCCTGATACTTGTACAGCCGATACTTAGGACTGTGCTCTCTCCAGCCCCGTTCTCTGAAATCTTGAGTTGAGTGCTCTCTCAGAAACTGGTTCTTTTCCTTGAACAACGGGAATGATGTTGGCTAGAAGAGTCCCCAGGTCTTTGCAACTCTGACACATGCTCTGTGCTGTCATCCCAACACAAGAGAACAAGAGACGCACATGGGCAGACATGAGCACACAGAGAAACAGGCACATCCCATACATACAGACATACACCAGCATATACGCACACATAGACCAGTATCAGAGGTAAGAAAAATCTGAAACACTCCTGCTGCCCTGACCCACCATGACCCACCCCCGGAGTGACAGCCCCACATTCACAGACGTACAAGCTAACAAACTGAAGACGCACACATACAAACTCACACATAGGAGGAGAGATCCAGATACACACAGAGAGAAATGCACCACGGCTCTTCCATTTTGAACATTTTGAAACTGTCACCTATGCATACGTGCTCCCCAACCTGCCCTCCAAATTTCATGTGCTGGCAACTCAGAGGCATAAAGTGTGCCCCTGGCCCACAGTAACAAACCCCACAGTGACAGAGCTGGGGCATTGGTAACCCTGGCCACTTCTGCAAGTCCCATCCATGGCCTGTTGTTGCTCTCCCCTGAATGGCTTCTCCTTAATCCCCAGAATGTGGTCAAGTTCCTCACTAAGGAACCCTCTTCCTTCACCCTGGTCTCTCCCCTCCCCTCATTCTGAGCTCCCTAAAGAGAGGGCCCTTCCTTCACTCTCCCTGGAACTCCTCTACCTCCATTCCCCACTCCACAGAAGTCTTTCCAGTACTTTGCAAGGGCTTTCTCACTGCCAAGTTAAATGCACTTCTGGTCCTCATATAACATTCTTTTTTGATGCGCCTGCACTTATAGTTAGCTCCTTCCCAGCTTCTGTGTCCCCTCCTGGAGTGTTCCTTCTCAGCCATCATCAATGGATACTTCAAATGTTCCAAGATTATGCCTCTAGTCATCAGGCACATATGTGTCTCACCTCTCCATCCCAGACGTATCACCCTTGCCAGCCCTCGCATGTGTGTGGAGGTCAAAGGACAACTTGAAGGAGTTTGTTTTCTCTCTCAATCATGTAGGTCCCGGAAATAGGATTCAGGTTATCAGGTTTGGCTCAAAGTACCTGAACCTACTGAGCCTGTCCAGCAATATTTTCTTATATGAGCTTTTTTTTCTGTTTCTGATTTGAGTCCTTTAAGACAAGCATTGACTTATTCATGAATTCCCAGAGACCCACAGTAGTCCTAGTAAACAGTGTTAGACAAATACTTATTGAGTGGATAGATGAATGGGCAAGTTTATGGATAGGGAGATGAGTGGCTGAGTAGATGGGTTGGTGGATGGATGAATGAATGGATTGATGGATGGGTGAGACTAGCTTAGCCAAGGTTCACAGTCCCACTCAAATCCTATTGTTTTTCCTCTCCTGGGAAGGTCAACCTCTAATGTGGATTCCTGGTGACACCTAGCAACAGTTGTCATGACAACTGTTAGCCCCATTTTCCTGGGGTGCTATCCTCCCCACCCCCAGTCACCACCTGGATCCAGAGAAAATATCTCCCCTGCTTTAAATCTAGAAGCAACCTCCTGGAAATAATTAACCACGTGGTCAGGCTTCAGCACCCTGGGGCAAAGATCCTGATGAAGAGGGAGACAATTGGATCTGATGGAATCAAATATGCTTAGGAACTCTGGGCAAAGGGAGGAGGGATAGGCTGTGACAAGTGGCTTTGGATTCCAGAGTAACCTGAAGGGAAGCTTGTCCAAGGAGCCTCCATTTCCACAGGGAGAAGAGAAGATGCTAATGTTCCTGGGGTTGGATGGAGTGCAGTGTTGGGTGGCTGGAAAATCCAGCTAAAACACAGAGTGTAACTGGAATGTTGGCTTCCTGGATCCTGCAAGGTACCCTTCAAACCTATCCCTGACACAGCTCTAAAAGTTGGCATGCATGCTCAGGCAGGAGTATTTGCCTGCCTGGTGATAAGACCCCCCTTCCCTCCGCCCTTGCAGCCCTCCATGCCTGAATGAGAGGTGTGAGATTCTTTGGGACCAGAAGGTGCAGAGTACAGTGAAAGCCAAGAGAACAACTATTCTCCAGCAAGTAGCTCTGGAGAACTGATTTTGTACAGGGAACTTTCCCCTTTCGTTTCTTCTTTCTGGAAGCTAGTCTGGGTTCATTGCTGTCAGACTCGGACAGCTTGATGGGAAAATGAAAGCAATTCCCATTTACCCAGTACTTATTATGTACCAGGCAGTATTCTGAGTTTTTTATGCAAATTAACTTGTTTCTGCATTTAGTAGCCTCATGAAATGAGTGCTGTATTTAGCCCTCCTTTCTATGGATAGGGAAACCAAGGCACAGAGGTTAGCCAAGATCAAATTCGACCAATATCTTACACGGCCACACGCAAATCTCCAGTCCTGAACTATCATCTGACACTTTCAAACTTATCTGCCAATATTCCTAGGACTTGGGTTCAGCTCTAGGCTGCAAATCTAAGAGCCAAAGACATTCAGTGTTTGTGCGGTGTTAGCTCCTTGGACAGAATGCAGGGCATGGAGTAAAGGAGGCTCTAACCCTGAGGTTGCCTATCTCTGGCTTTACTGCCTTTGTCTCTCATACGGAAACCTGAGCTGCAGGCTCCAGCCTGCTTTGCTCGAAGGTTTCAGATATGGCTATAGGCAGCGACAATCAAGCACATTCACACACAGGATCAGAACACCTCAGCTGTGAAGCTGCTTCCACACCTTGAAGACAATGAAGCTCCGGACTCTTGTCTATAAGGTGGCAGGACAGACTCCTGAATAAGCCTTCAGAATAGCCCAGCTTCCCCATAGCATCCGAAGGCACACCACCAATGCCTTAGTTTACAGCCATGTCTCACATGGCTGAGCCCCAGCTGGAAAATCCAGGCCAAGGAACATTAAGTGTGACCCCCTGGGGTATCACATGGCTATGCATGGCTCATCTCAGCTTCATGAGGCCCAAGGGCAAGGTTCTGATGTGAAGCAATCTCTTCCAGGCTCCCAGAGCCCACCACTACAATCTTCCCCCACAAGACTATGCTGGAATGTCTACCAAGACCCACATCTTTGTAATTTCAGAATCTTGTGTTTTAGAGATCACCCATCCCTTTATGACCACAGAGAAATCAGTGAACTAGACAATTAGTACTTTCTAATCTCTTTGTAATGTGATTTTCTTAGCATGTCTTTGGTTTCAGCTTTGCCTATGTCTGGGGTCTCTGGAATGCTAATGCATTTAGATTGAAAAGAATTTTTTTTGTTGTTGTTAGCTGTGTGCCCTTGGGCATAGGCTCAAGTTATTTCGGACTCAGTTTCTCCTCTGTAAGATGAGAACATGACCAACCTGCATGATCCTGGGAATCTCAGGTGGGGCAATGTTATATAGAAAGACAGATGTAGACTCAGTGTTCAGACAAAACAGCCTGTGATGGTTAGCCTCAACTGTCAGTTGATGGGGTCTAGTATCACCAGGGAAATGCGATTCTGGGAATGTCTGTGGAAGACAATCTTGATTAGGTTAACTGAGGTGAGCAGATCTGCCAACTGTGGGTGGCTCCCCCATCCGGGCTAGGATCATAGAGAAGACCAGCTGAGCACAAACACTGCACTCTCTTTCCTAATTGTGGATACAATGTAGCACGGCTTCAAGCTCCCGACACCTTTATTTCCCCACCACCTTTGAACTGGGAGCTAGACTAAACCCTTCCTTTCGTCCTAAAATTGCTTTTGTCAGGATATTTTATCATAGCAGCAAGAAAGGTAACTAAGACAGGCTCTTACAATTCCAAAATAAATATACCCATCATAAAGCAAATCTAGCACACTCTTTAATTTTGGAAACGTAACCAGCATCCATAGATAGCTAAGGGGAAGTGTACCAGAATGTGCTTGTGTGTATTTTCAAGAGTGGAGACAGTGAAACTGCCTGTAATGGATCCATCATGATACTAAAGTGTTTGAGATAATGATTAATAAAAAGGAGGGGCTACAAACAGCTGACATATACATATATAGGTATATATATGTGTGATGCTGATTTATCTATAGATGCTATAGATATTCAAGGGTGAGTAGAGTCCATCCTCCTTATCTGGAGGAAACTCACATAGCATTTACATGGAGGAAATGGACTTTAAGTTCAAAATTCTAAGCATGTGTATATGCATATTCATGTAAGTATAGGTGTACATGCACATGTATGTATCATGTGTGCCTATGTGTCACAGTCAGAGGATGAGCATAAGTGTTGTTTCTCAGACATTGGCTACCTTTGTGGGGAGGCAGCAGGGAGAACCTCTGGAACTCCTTGAGTAGGTGAGACTGGCTGGCCAGGGAACCCGGGATCTGCTCACCTCCTCCTCTGCAAAACTGGGATCACAAGTGTGCTACCACCACCCCTCACCTCTCACGGGTTCTGGGGGATTGAACTGAACATTGAAGTGTTCATGCTTGCAAGGTGAGTACTCTACCTATGGATCTGTCTTCCCAGTCCTCTGGGTTTGGTTTTCTGCATCTTACAGTGTTGGAAAATCTATACCAATTCAGTACATTGCTTTTAAGTAAGTGAGAGGCTGGGCACAGAGAAAGAAAGAATTCTGCACGCTCTCCTAAATTCATAGAGCATAAGTTATTTATCACAAAGTGTAACACTTTAGTTTATCAGAACCAAAGGAGACTCTGAAACGTGTCTCTTTGTCCCGTTATTTACTGCATTCTTGTGAACCATCTCAAAGCACAGTGGCTTCAAACAACCAGGGTTTTATGATGTGCTGTGATCCTGCTGGCAGGCTGGGATGTTCCAACTTGGTCTGCTCACAAGCTGCCTTCATCTGCAGCTGCTGGGGCCTGGCCTTCTCTGGGCCAGCTGTGCCTGTCTCTCTGTGCTCTTTCATCTGCATGGACCAGTCCCAGGTTCCAGGAAGATGAGATAGAAGCTGAGAGGATGCTTGGGGACTAGATGCCAGATTGTGTTACCACTTCGATGTTTGGACCAAAACAACCACAGAACAGAGAATCCGTGAGGCCATTAAGCAAACCTCCGTAATGTCAGCAGCCAAATTGTCAGTCATTGTTTTTACCAGTGTGTTTGCCTGGTTTTCTGAATCCAGTGATCTTTGGCCACAGGATATAGTTGACCTGACAGCTGTGCGCTTTGGATGGTCGGATGGTTTCATCTCCTCCCGAAGCATTTTTATCTTAGCTGTTTTGGCTTTCCAGATTTTCAGATGCCGTGATTATTCGTTCAGCCAGGCTTAGCTCAGTCTCATCCTGGGTTCACGTTCCCAAGCGATTTACCTGGGCTCTGCATTGGAAAGTTAAGGTGGGGTGGCTTTCTGAAACTCATTGCCTATTCTGATTACACAGAATCCCTCCTGTCTCTCAAGAGCCCTGGGCTCTATCTATGGAATTTCCTTGAGAAATCTCAAACACCATGGGGTCTGTGGGTTCACTCTCCTTTGCATCCTGTCCTCTTCTCTTTCCCTCCCCTCTTCTACCTTCCCTACTGCCCTTCTTCCCCATTGCTTTTCCCTTCTCCTACCCCTCCCTTTCCTTCTATTGCTCAATGAAACACCATGACCAAAAGCAAGTTGGGGAGGAAAGGGCTTATTTCAGCTTATACTTCCAGGGAGGTAACAGTCCATCACTGAGGGAAGTCAGGGCTGGAACTCAAACACGGAAGGAACCTAGAGGCAGGAGCTGGTGCAGAGGCCATGAAAGAATGCAGTTTACTGGCTCGCTCCTCCTGGCTTTCTCGGCCTGCTTTCTTATGGAACCCAGGACCAACCATCCAAGGTATAGCGCCACCCACAATGAGCTGGGCCCTCCACCATCAATCACTAATTAAGAAAATGCCTTACAGATGGATCTTACGGAGGCATTTTCTCAATTGAGGCTCCCTCTTTTCAGATAATTCTAGCTTGACGATCAAGTTGACATAAAACCAGCCAGCACATTCCTTTTCCCCTCTCCTTTCAATCCTCTTTCTTTTTTCATGCCTCCTCCCTTCCCCCTTTGCTCTCTTCCCCCTCTTTCCCTGCCTCTCTTCTCCTCGCTCTCATCTCCCTTTCCTTTTCCTTCCCTATATATTCTTCAGATTCAAAAGACCACTTGTCCCTCTCTCTCCTTCACAGGGAAGTAGCCTGACCTGAGAACAAGCTTCCCGGCTGGGACCTTGCCTTGTAGACTAGTGTGACCTGGAACAACCCACCTTCCACCCCGAGGTTTCAATTTCCTTACTAATAGAATATCCAGCAGCCTGAGTGAGGTAGGAACAGTGTGAGCCTCCTCTGATCCAAGCCAGACCATCCAGTGCAGATGTCTTAAAATCAAAACAAGAGCCCTGCTTTATTGAGATGCAAGACTCACCTCTCCAGTCCATCCACTCATACTTGAGTGGCTTAGCTTATCATCCACAGATGGATTGTCTTCCCAAACAGCCTCTAGACCCTTAAGATAATCAAGACAAATTTGAGGCACCTCACTTGAAAAGACAGTCCTCTGGTGGTTTTTAGCTCTGCATGCTGGCGGCTGTGGCCTTTGAATGCAGGGCAGGGGCCAGGGCTTGGTTAAGGATGCGCAGCTGAAGCCTGCAGCTAGGGGAGGCAGCCGCAGCCATTTAGTATGCCCTGCCTTCAGCACTGAGTGGCAGCCAGCCTCGGAGCCCTGGAGTGGCGGGGGCAGCTGCCAGAGGTTGGGCCACCCACACCCCACACACATAGACAGTTGGGGAGGAGCCTTCTGTGAAAACAGCATTGAGTGATTAAACCTCCCTTCCATCTTTCTCCCAGGACCTACAGCCAAACACAATGTTTACTTCATGTTTTTAATCCTGAAAAAGTCTACCTGAAACAGGCTGAATCCTGCATAGCCTGGATTACAGAGGGACAGTCATCTTGTGCGCAGCCGCCTGAAGAGCCCAGATCAGAGCAGCCACACAGTGGGGAAGTCTCAAGCTGCCCGCTGCTCCCTGTCAGTCAATGGTGAATTGGGCTCAAACTTAGCTTTGCAGCTTACTAGCTTTGTGCACTCCACAAGTCACACAACTTACCTATGCTTCAGTTTCCTCACATGTAAAGTGAAAACTGTGAATTGCAGTTAGATAATAGAGTATTTAACGGAAACAGAAGTGTTCAACATCCACAGGTTCCCTGTGGTCCTCTCCCTTCTCCCTGCGATCTGGCGGGGGTGGGGGGGGGGACAAAGAAAGAGCAAATACTGCCTGCCCTCTGGAGCTCACAGAACAGCTTGAGAGAAGAACCCCCTCCCCCCTAGAGGGTTTGAGGGACACAACCTGATTGTGAAGGATCCAAATCTGGCCCTATTCTGAATCCCTTCCTGCACTGTGTGTGTGTGTTTCTCTACTTGTAGCTCGGCCCTTACTAGCTTGTTGGACCTTCAGTGCTGCTCCTTCAGGCTGTCACACCCAGTTCTTGAGCCTGTGGGAACCTGATCCAGGAAGGCCCTGCACCTCCAGCTCCAGCTTACGATGCTGTGTGAAAATGAAAGGGCTCCTTTGCCCCCAATGAAGCTACCATCTCCTCAGAATCGCTGCTGCAGAGTTGCTCTTCCCACCATGCAAGTCATCCCTCGATCTCTAGGACTAGTATACACATCACAGAGGAAAAGATTGTGCAGACACCCTTCCAGGTAAGACTTCCAATGGGCCCCATCTAGGTCACTTGGACTTTTATAGGCCCAGAACCTTCTCTGGGAGAGGAACCAGGGCAAGAGATGAAGGACAGAGAGAAGTCAATGCAGCAGGACTATGCCACTGCTGAAGGAGGCAATACGCAAAGCCTCCAAAGAAAGGATATCAGAGGCCTCTAGAGCAAAAGACTGGCCCCAGATAGCTACCCCTAAGAAAGAGGAATCGTGGCCCAATAACTTTAACATTGAGTTCAGCCAACAACAGCGAGGAGCCAAACCTCATTGTGCTTCAGTTTCAGCATTGGGAGGCCCTTGGCAGAAGACCCAGAGAAGCTCACTGAGACTTCTGACCTACAGGAAATACAATGAATAATGTCATCTTACCCAAGGTCATTTGTTACACTGCACGCCATGATTATCAGGACCCCTGTCACCAATACCACCTCACCATCATAAAATCACCACCACCAGATCACATCCTCACATCTCCCACCAGCATCAACACTACTGCTGCTGTGTACCAGCCTCGCCCACCCCCATCACCTGCATCCTTGTATGAGTACTAGGTTTCAGCCTTTCTTAAAACGGATTTCCTGCGCATGGTCAGCCTGTGACTAGTCAGCCCCTGGTATACAGCCTCTGCCTTGGGTTTGTTCTTGGTACCATCTTGCCTGATGCTGGCCCGGACTCCTGTCCTCCTATGCCAGGTCCCACTCCTTGTTATTTGTTACTTCCTTTCTCAAGGCAGGTTTTAGAACTCCTGCCCCTAGGCCTGAATAGAGTGCTGACAGTGGCAAGAGCAGGTTTTTCTGAGGCTATGGACTTAGAGTCCCACCCAAGGAAAGAGGCTCATGCAGCCTGCAAGGCCTACCCTTCCTGGCATCTTTCTAGTCTTTTCTCCAAGCCCAGACCAGAACTGTGGTGTTTTCACAGGTAGCACGGGAATCCAGTTTTCAGTACCTTCAGCTGAGCTTCTCCACAGTACTAGGTCATTTGGGGACATCATGAAAATATTGATGCCCAGAGTCGGAAATGCTACCTCAACGGATCTGAGATGGTAGCAGATGTTAGTGTTTTTGAAAGCGTGCCAGTGGGCTTTAATGTGCAGCCAGTGCTGAGCATCACTTCCCTGGGGCTTGACAGCTAAGGCTCTTCCCCACTTCTGCCATGCCTAGCTCCAAGCCCATTTGAGCTGATTATTTCTTTCTTGCTTAATGTTCCCAGAATTCTGTTCATCTTTCGCCAAGATGGTAATGACCACAGACCTTCTTCATGCCATTGTCTCTCCTTCATTATTGCTTTCTTTCACTGGGCCTTGGACACTAGGCCCTGCACTTAGGTATCTCCTCCCTCCTGACCTCCACAAGCTGCAGAGGCAAAAGCTCTCTCTAAAAAAATATTAATAGGAACTATAGATGCTGCTAGAGATGCTCCATCTTCAAATTCTCTATACGTCTCAACACTAAACGGTTTTATTAGTGCATACTATGCGCCGAGCACTTTACTATACTGTGCAATCAACAATAACATGGAGTCCCATGGGATCTCTCCCCTGAAAGAAAACCCAGCCCAATAGCCAAAAAAATACAAATGCTATTATGATATTTAACGATCTCTTGGCATGAAATAGAGAAGTGGCTAATTAAAAGCCACTCATTAAACACCTCTTCCTGCGCTCTTCCTCAATAGATTTCTTTGTCTTAGCTGGGTTAAAAACACTCTTAAGCAAAAGCAACTTGGTGGAGGAAATGGTTTATTTGGTTTACACTTCCAGGTCCCAGTTTATTATTGAGGGAAGTCAGGGCAGGAACTTCCAGCAGGAGCTTGAAGCAGACACCAGGCTTGATGGTTCACGCAGGCTCACGCTTACATGCCTGGAAAATGGTGTCACCCACAATGGGCAGGGCACTACTAGTAATTAATACCCCACAGACAAGCTCACAGGCCAGTTTGAGGTAGGTAATGCATCAACTAGAGTTCTTCCTCCGATAAATCTAGGCTGTGTCAAGTTGGCTGTTAATGGCTCCTCCTGTGCCCATGACATAAGAAGTTCTTGGTTCTTGGAATACAAGTCTCTATACCTCTCTCTCTTCTATCTCTCTCTCCTTCTCCCTCTTTCTCTCTCCTTCCCTCCCTCTTTCTCTACTTCCTCCTTTCTTCCCTCCTTTCCTTCCTCCCTCTTCATCTTACTTTAATTTTCAAAAGCTCACACACAGAGCTGGCAGGCACAGCTGTGATATCTGTTTCCTCTCCAAAATCCAGGTGTTGTCGGTACAATGTTCTAGGTAGTGCAGCCTGAAGAAGGATTAGGCCGTGTGGCCTCTCAGGAGAATGGGGTTTAAGTCTCATTTAAAAGAAGTCTCAGAGAGTGCATTTAGGTCCCTTGCCCTTTCCCCTTCCGCCTGCCTTCCACCATGTGAAAAAAATCAGCGGTCTTCCCTCACTTCAGATTTACAGCCTGAAGATATCACCTCAGCATCAGAGAGTAGACCTTATGAGGCAATGGGGCCTTCTGGGCCTTACACCTTGGAAACCCCAGCTTTTTAACCTCAGAATGGTGAGGAGATATATATCTGATGTTTGTAAACTATTCAGTCCCAGGTTTTTGTAAAGCAGCACACAAACTGAGACAGGCTACTAAGACGGGTTCTTTAGCTGTTATATAGAGCAGATAAGGCTAGGATGGACACAAGGTTGTCAACAAGACATTCAGTCAACATACAACATTTAATCCCTGTGATGTAGAGATGTTATCTCATTCAGCCCTCACGAAAGCCTCATGCGGCAGCTATTTCCTACTCCATAAGTAAGAAAACTACAACATAGAGCTGGATTTGAACCCTGGTCTGCCTCATCCTTAGACAGTAAGCCAGCCCTACAAGGGGTTTAGCGAGGAGCTCCAGAGCTCATGGGCTGTACATGGAAAGGGATGAGATTGGTACTCTGGTAAACCTGGTTTCGCTCAGCCTGGGGCTGCTTCGGTGACTTTCCAAGGAGCCCCCGACAGAGTCTCTCTGCTCACAGAAACAACGCCTAGCACCTTCTGTTCCCAGCCTTGGCTGTTAATGTCAGCATTTAGTAACTAATGAGGCAGAAAGGGTTAATTCCAGATCCCTAGCTGCACGCACAGATGGATTTTTGAGAATTCCCCCTCTGCCCCACCTCCAATTAAAAGGCCTGAGCTTTTCCTCTTCCACCTCGTCCTCTTAGGCAGAAGAGGCAGCACAGGGCTCTTGCAGCTTAGTTACTGTCAGTAACATTAGCGACTTTGGGCTGTTTGCTCTCCATTTGCTTGCCTCCTGGCACTGAAACCTCATTAGGGCTCTGACAGAAAAAGAGATGGCTGCAGCAGAGAAAGAAACTCATCATTTGCCAGGAATGCGACTCTGGGCCTCCCCTGCCTGTTGCCCAGCAGGCTGACTGAGAATACACTGACCCCAGATCTCTACCGGAAGCCGGCATCACCTAAGCTGATGCAAGGTCAGCCCCTGGGAGTCCTTCCATCTTGCATGAGCCACCAACCAGCTCTTTGTGGCTGACAATCATTGATGCCTGGAAAGAACAGCGGCTTGCTTGGGCTCTGTTGAAGGGTCTGCTAACAAATGTACAGAGCAAATGAGGCTGGGGAGAGACGGGATGTTTAACCTACATAGGAAAAGCTTTTTCCTCAAGTACTTTAGCGCATTCATTCTGCTTGCTGAGTGGCAAGTGGGCCAATGCAGGGTCCCACGGGTGTCCAGTGGGCAGCACTTTGTTCTTATTTCAGTGAGTGCGGCAGTCATGTGAAGGAGTCCACATGGCAACGGTCCTCTTATGCATACACTTAACAAAGACATACCCCAACTCCTAGACCCTGTTCTGCTCTGAGTAGATGTGAGACCAGTGACAAGTTGTCTTGGTGCCTATGATTCTTCATCTAGAAGGTAGGAAAATGGGTAATAATTTCTGAGCTAAAATGCTGGCCTTTGAAAAGACACCTGAAAGATTCTATAGCAGTGCTGTGTGTGTGTGTGTGTGTGTGTACATACACGTTTCTGGAAGCCAGAAGACATCAGGTGGCCCATTTTTACTCCCAACCCATAGTCCTTCCTTGGATAGGATTTTTCTCTGAACTCAGAGCTAGCTGGCAACCAGCAAGCCCAAGGTAGCCTCCTGTCCCTGTCCCCCATACCCCAGCACCTAGGTTTGTAGGGATGTATGGTCATGCCTAATTTTTGACACGGGAACTGGGAATTAGAACTCAGATAAGATCTTCATGTTTGCACAGCAAGCTCTTAAGACTTAACCCGCTGGGCCTTCATCTTCTTAGCCCCTACATCACGGAGGCCCCTAGGGGTCAGAGGAACTCTATGAGTATTTACAGAGCACTTGCCATGTCAGAGATCTGTGCATCAGGAAGTGTCACTTTCCGCCCCAGCCCTGTCTCATTGACAATCTCCCTAGACAGCCTTGTCCCCCTACTGGAGGCCTCTGCACATCGATGCCCACAAGTCTAGAATGTCCTGACCCACTTTCGCCTAGAGCCTTGGATGATAAACTCTTCCTGGTTCGGATGGCCCTAGAGTGCCCTCCATTCTTTCAGTAATCTTTATTTCCCACCACTAACTATAATCAGTTAGTGATGAAGCCAAGGTAGTGGGAGGCCCAGCCAGTTCAAACGACGAGTCTGCCTTGCTCATTCTCTAGTCCTGGTCTCAGGCAAATTGCTTACCCTCTCTCTGAGCTTTATTTTTCTTACTAACACAGAGATAAAAATTCTGCCTTCTGGCTGGGAAGATGGTTCAGTGTGATGTGCAAGCATCAGGACCAGAGTTCAGATCCTCAGCACTTATGCTAAAAGCCAGGTCCATCCCCATTTGGCATTATATCCCCCAAGTGATACTATGCATGGTGCCTGTATACTTGGGTGATGGGAAGGTGAAGACAGTTGTATACCTGGAGCTCCTTGGCTGTCCTGCCTAGCACTATGGTTGGGCTCTAGGTTCAGTGAGAGACCATGTCTCAAATATAAGGGGGAGGGAACTGACAAAGCCATTCAATGTTCATCTCTAGCCTTCACATGCTCGTGCACATCAGCACATACATGTGCACACTGGAACATGAGCAATACACACATACAACACACATAGACACACACAAATCTTGCCTTCATGTGTCACCAAAATGCTACCGAGGATCAAGTGAGATTATATATATATATATATAACCTTCAGATATATATATATATATATCTGAAGAGTGTCAGTGTATACAGCCAAGGAGACTGTACAATGCTGATTCTATATTTATCAGGATCACGCCCCTGTCGTGAGTGGTGCAACTCTAAGAAGCTCTGAATGCCAGCCTTACTTTCTTCATCTTCAAAATGCGTATGACTGGCTGGCTCTGTCTTGGGAGGGCTCAGGATACTGATGGGACTTTGCAAAGGCAGCTGTTTGCCGGGTGAATTGTGGACACGGAGGCTTGCAGTGACAATTTGTTGATGTTTTCTGCAGAAGGCTGTGCCAGCTGGAGCTCCTGTCCCGGTCACCTTCACCCTGGACTTGGTGTCAGGGTGTGTTTTCCAACATACCTGCCCCAAAGGCTTAATGAAGTCAAGAGCCCTGCAGCAGTAGGAAGGTGCAGCTGCCAGCCATGCATGAAGTTAATTTAGCTGCGGGAAATGCCTGGTGGTTTGGGAAGCAGCAGACACGTGGATGATCCATCCACGCTGTCTGGGAAATGAACGGGGGGGGGGGGAGGACCCATCTCCTCCGATTCTGGGGGGCTTTTTCCCCACCTCAGCTGCCAGAGCCAGGAGGGGTGAGCAGAACTCACTGTTATCTTGGGTTTATTTGTTTGTTTAAGTTGGAAAGGTTTCTGAAAAAACACTTATTTCGTTGTTTTTCTACTTACTGTTAACTCAATAAAAGTGGTTCTTTTAATTAATCTCAGTGTTGCTGGTTCTGCTATTTTGAACTAAATAGAAAGGTTTGTTTTAGCCTTTCTGTTTCTGCTGCAGTCACTAGCCACTAGTCTATGTATAAACTCCCCCAAAGCAGGTGGAGGGTGAAACCTCAGGGATCAGCTAAGACAGGCTTTCAGGGTGCCAGGGAAGCTAGTGGCTGGGGGGAAAAGTCCTGCCCAGGAGGGAAAGCTCAGCCTTTCACTTGACATCTGCCAGCATCTGAGCAGACTGAGCTAGAGCACTTTCTCAAAGCACTGCAGTTGGAAAGAAGTTGCTTGATGCTCTTCTCCTCTCATTGAAACAGATACTTAGTTGTTATATGCACACAAGAGGTGATTATTTTTACAGCTGGTGCTATTCTCCCCTTTAAAAATGAACGGATAAATTCCCGGACACTTTGCAATGAAGCAACCTTCTGGTTCGGCAAACTCTTTCTTCCTATTGATTTTCCTCTTAAAATCAAAGCAGTCGGCTGTTGTAAAAAGAAATTGGGCCTTAGATTTAATAAAATTACCCAGGGATGTGGCAACTCACTCTAAATACTTGTTTAAGGAGAATATGAAAGCACTCAGATGAAATATTAATGAGAGTTCTGAAAATATTAACAATGTCTAGTGCTGAAAAAAAAAAGAGAAAGAGAGAGAGAATGCGGAAATAAGAGCTTCAGAAAACAATGGGCTGTTTTGGATTCTCCTCCCCTGACTTCTGCCCCCACCCCAAACTGCCCTGGCCAGTGAGACCTTCTGAGAGAAGTCGGATCAACAAGTTTCCCTCCCCCCCCCCCCGCAGCCCCTCCACCCCAGTTACAGATATCACATTTCCAAGACTCCCCTGATGTTCTTTCAAACACTGTCAGCTCTTGCAGTCACTAGAATTTACCGACTTCAGCACTGGAGAGGCGGTTTCTGGGATTAAGAGTGTTTAGTGTAATGAACAGGTGGACCTGAGTTTGGATGCTCAGAACCAGGTGTACCAGGTGTAGCTATGTGTGTCTCTAAACCTTAGAGTTACTAAGAGTGGGATAGGAGGGAAGTGTGGAGGTGGCCAGGATGCTCCCTGGGGCTTGCTGGCTAGCCAGCCTAGCCTAGGGAGAGAGAGAGAGAGAAAGAGAGGAGAGAGAAGGTTATTTTCAGGTTGCGTGAGAGACAGTGTTTCAAGGGAATAAAGTGGACAGTGATAGAGCCTGTATAGCCTCTGTTTGCCTGTGCACCCTCTCACACACATGCACATCGTGCCCACCTCCCCATTTCCCATCACTGGACTTTCTGCAGGTACCCTTGGCTGGTTACAGGACCAC
>CM053746.1:36039636-36072054 GCA_028658305.1 Pachyuromys duprasi | reverse complement strand
GGCAACAGCTCCCCACCCTTACCTGTATCCTCTACCTTGCGAACTGCCCAGAGAGACAAGGATTGTTATCTTAATCCACTTGGATGAGAAAAATGGGGTTTCTGGGGTAAGTTTTCACAGCCTGAGAAGAATAGATCAATGTCTAGACCATGGGCCACAGATGCCAAATTCTTTAGCACCCAACAGCCCACCCGCGCCTCTTGAGAAACTTAAGTTAAGCACTCCTTAACTCACTCTGCCCCACTGGGGGAGACAATGGTGGTAGTGACCTTGGTCCTGAACACTAGCAGGATCTGAGGCCTGACACTGCCTCCTCTTTGTAACTTTGAATCCATGCCTCTTGGAAAGATTATGGGGGCCAGATGGTGGCACACACCTATAATCCCAGCACTCAGGAGGCAGAAGCAGGTGGGTCTTTGTCAGTTCAAGGCCAACCTGGCCTACAGAGTGAGCTCCAGGACAGCCAGGGGTACACAGAGAAACACTGTCTCAGAAAGAAAGAAAAAGAAAGAAAGAAAGAAAGAAAGAAAGAAAGAAAGAAAGAAAGAAAGAAAGAAAGAAAGAACAGAAAGAAAAGAAAGAAAGAAAAAGAAAGGATTGGTTTCAGCAAACTCATCTGGACTTACATTAGTCTAGGAACTCTGCCAGTTGTTATGGCTGACACAAGCAATATAGGGTCTGCTTAGTGTGTGGGGGTGTTGCATTTGCATCAACCTTGTTTCACAGGCTTCCACTACCAGCTACGGCTCTCCTCTCATGATAACATAGGGACTCTCTCTCTCTCTCATTTCCATACTCCTCACCTGCCCACCTGCATCCTGTCCCCAGGGCCTCCCAGGATAAGTAGTCTGTAGTCACAGGCAGGTTGGGAGACACTTAAGTGCAGCTGAGAAATGGCTCCCACGGTGTTCGTGGAGACAAGCAGAGATCTACAGCAAATACATGAAGTCGTCTCCCTGAAGGGAAATTACCTCCTACTTCTCTCTTCACAGCTGCCCCTTCCCTCATCCCGCATGGAGCAGTCTTGTTAGCCTGCATATTTCTGAAACTCCTGTCATCTCTCACCCAGCCCTTGCTGCTCAGTTCTCATCACTGGTTCCTTAGGCACGCCTGGAACTCTCCTACCTCAGGGACTCTGCACATCTTCATAAAGCCTGTGTGGATAATTTCAATGCCTTGTTAGGAGTGGACTTTGCCTGCCCTCTTTCATGTGTTAAAATCCTCATCCAGGTATAACTGCACCTACAGACTGCTGTCTTCTGGAAGTAGCTTAAGTTGGGTAATGTAAGAAAGGAGCCATAACCCAACAGAACCACGTCCATGTCTAAACTTTGTGTGTGCTTTCTTTTTTGTTGTTGTTGTTTGCTTTTATAGTACTAGGAATGGAACTCAGGGCCTTATACATGCTAGGCAAATCCTCTGCCTGTAAGATATATTACCAATACCTGTTATTTACATGTACACATGAGGAGGTGTGGTCTTGTGTGTGCACGGGGAGGATAGAACTGATGTTGAGTGTTTCCTTTTTTGTTTTGTTATTTTGAGACAGGGTTTCTCTGTGTAGCCCTGGCTGTCCTGGAGCTCACTCTGTAGACCAGGCTGGCCTGGCCTCTGTCTTTATATATGCATCTGCCTCTGTCTCCCCGGGGTTGAGACTACAGGCAGGCACACAGCACCAAGCATGTTGAGTGTTTTCTTCGGATGTTTTTCACTTCTTTCTTTCTCTCTCTCTGTGCATGCGAGTATGTGTCTCTCTGTGTGTATGTGTATGTGCATGTGAGTGTCTGTATCTCTTTATCTGTGTCTAAGAGTGCATGTGTGTGTGTGAGAGTGTCTGTATGTTTGTGCATGTATGTGTCTGTGAATATGTGTGCTTATGACTATGTCTGTGTATGTATCTGTGTATATGTGGGCATGAGTGTGTCTGTGTGTCTTTGTGCCTGTGTATGTGTGTGTGAGTGTGTTGGTGTGTGTGAGAGTGTGTCTGTGTGTGTCTCTGTATATGTGTGTGAATGTTTGCATGTGTGTGTGTGTGTGTGTGTGTTTTATGTGAGTGCTAGGGGTTCTACTTCTACTTCAGGTTCTCACATCTGCCTCCTTCTGGGGTTATAGACACATGCCTGGCTTTTCCATAGGTGTTAGAGACACAATATCAGGTCCTCGTGCTTGTGAGAAACAGTTTGCTGACTGAGCCATCTCCCCAATACTATTTTGTTTGTTTGTTATAGCTTTTGTTTTAGCAGATAAAATCTTGGTAAGTCATCCAGGCTAGCCTTGGAACTTCCTCAGTAGCCAAATTGGTCTTGAACTTTGTGATGTTTTTGTTTGACCCTCCTAAAGAGCTGAGATTATAGGCGTGTGCCACCAGGCCCAGCTGCTCCTGCTTTTATTAGCATATATTAATTGTAAGAAGTTCACGGATTTCATCATTACTTTCATACACTCATACAACACAGTTTCGTGACATTCTGAACCTATATTATCTTCTCATCTTCCTTTCTGTTCCCTCTTCCAGTTCCCTCAAAGTCCCATTTTACATTCATAGGACTGTGGCCTTTTAAGAAAGGGCAGAACAAACCCTTTCCTCCCTACCTACCATAGAAGAACTCAGTGAGAAGGTGCCCATCTGTAAACAGGAAGAGCTCACAGCAGGATCTGAATCAGCTGGCACTTGGTTTAAGATTTTCAGCCTTCAGAACTGTGATAACAGGATCCAGTGTTTCTCCACTTTTTCTGCATTATTTTGTCAATGCAATCTAAGAAGACAGAGCTTAGAAACCAGACTCAACCAGGCAAGTTTGATCATCTTGCTAAATGCAACCGCTGAGGATCAGAGGAGCTGAAGCTTTTTTCCCCCGGGTTCACATAAACAGGGACAAATCTGCAATCATCGCAGCACACAGAGTACCAAGCCAGTTGTTAGGGTGTTCATCTACCCATTTCTGAGATGGAAACAGGTTTAGGCAGAGCTGTGACTTGCAAGAACTTCCCCTCCCCCTATGCTGCCAGCTACAGTGCAGCTACTGTGAGCTTTCACTGTCTAAATTCTCTGCCAGGCATGGTGCTGAGGACAACAGCTATGCTCCTGGAAGCTTTCTACCTGGGGGGAGGGGAGGAAGACTTCCAGTTTCCTGCCATCCCCATCCCTACTTTATACTCTTCAGAGATTAGGCACTTTCGTCATCCCAGACACACAAAAATAAGCTTGAGGTGAACCAGCTAATGTAACATTAGCAAGAAGGCATAGCAAGATTTAACCTACTTAAACACCTGTCACGCTGTTCCCACAGCTGTCCAGACTGTGTGCCACAGTGCTCATCAGTTTACAGGTGATGAGACAGAATACCAGAGATGTGAAGTAATCTGTGCAGGACATACAATCCCTGCAAGATGATACAGGAAAGCTGGCATTCCTAAGCTGGATCTCAGGGTAAATGGGGACGTGGAGGAGCACATGCCTCACTAACAACAAACCAAAGGGACCTGTGGTGTGTGGAGCACAAAGCAGAGCCCTAGAGGGGAATACAAGTGGGAACAGAGGAGCTTGTAATGCTGAGGAAGCCATCAGTACAGAAGGGGGAGGGGGATGGTAAAGGTGCACTGACTATCTACACACAACTGTTAGAAATTCTATCCCAACCTTCCTGGGTCAGGGTTGAAGGAGAGACTAGCTGGAGAGTTCAGGAGAGGATCCAAGCATGCAGCCAACAGCTAGAAGGAGCCCTGACAAGAACCTCTCAGCACAGTTCTCGATGACACTTCTGTACAAACACTCAGATGTGTCTTTTCAAGCACCAGGGAGATGGTGTGATCAAAGGGAGACAGGGCCACGTAACAGAAAGATGGGGCTGTTAGCCTTAAACTTGTGATAAGTTTCACCTCCCCTGACTGTGAGCTCTGAGGCCTCAGGAAATTGCATACCTCCCTGAGCTTCTGTTGCTCAGCTGTGACAAGGGTGAAACTCTGTCCCTCAGCAGGGAAGTGAAGGAGCTTACAAACCCAGCACACAGGTGACTGTCAAAGGAGACTAACTCTTCTCACTTCCCAACATGGATAACACTAAGTATGGGGTCTTGGCTTAAAAACAGGGTTACAATGCTTGTTTCTCTGCTTTCCAGGCTCATACTTTGGTTGGGATGCAGATAGAGGGACCTAAACAAGGGCATATTAGAAGTCATATGTACCACAACACCCTACTTTTAGTATCACTCACTCTGAAGAATCCCTTGCAACATAATCTGATGGACACCATAAAGACCAAGAATTTTTTTCCCCAAGAATTATATCCCCAATAGAAACATCTCTGTATGTTCATCAAGAGTAATGAGAATGTGCTCAATATTAATCATCCATTAGGAAATTGTAAAGCAAAAGTCTGAAGAGTTTCCACTCTTATGAACTCAAGAAGGCAACACCAGATTTGTATCAATTGTGCAGAACAACTAAAACTCTCAAATACTACTGTGTAAAGTGACATGGTCACTCTGGAAATCAACAGTGCCACTTCTTACATTTTTAAACCTGTGCCTATTATATAAAAATGAACTCATAGGTTTCCTAAAATACTTAAACATGAATGTTCATAAGAGCTTTGTGTGTAAGAGTCCCAAATTGGAAATAAGCCAGTACCAGTCAATGGAGGAATGATAAACTGTCGTATCGTATAGCCAGAAAACAGAAGAGTACTTAGCAGGAAAAAAAGAAAAAAAATCCCCAAACACACAAAGGATATAATTATGATGACCAAAAAACTCAGACTACAGTATAAACATACTTTCTCATCTATCCAGAAAATTAAAGTCGTTATATACCGACAGAAGTGGTCTAAGGATGACTGGAGGCATGTTGTGACGAGGCCAGGAGAAAGGAATTCTAAATGGGTACGTGGAAAATTTGAACAGCTATGAACTTACTGGCTACCTTGACCGCTTTGGTACTGACTTTGGCTCTACATATCAAGACTAAAGACACTGTGCACCAAATGTATGCTTAGTTTGTGGTTTTTCTATGCCGTATTTCTAGAGTGTAATAAAGCCAGTATAAAGATATATGCCAAAATTGTTCAGCAGATCTCTTCATAACGACCTCAAATTGCAAGCAGCATAAATACTTATAGCATTTATGAATATTGACACCTCCATATTATAGAATACTATACAACAACTACAATGGATATGATCACACATATCAGCCTAGATGATTCTTACAAGCATAAGGCTGCTCACAATAAACATAAATAATATATAGTATATACACCTCCAATGCCTATTCTGTTCCTCCTTCTTAGTGAGGTTCAAGCATCCTCCCTTGGACCCTCTTGTATCTTAGTTTCTTTGGGTCTTTGGATTGTAGTATAGTTATCCTGTACTTTGTGGTTAATATCCACTTATAAGTGAGCACATAACATGCATGACTTTTTGGGTTTGGGTTACCTCACTCAGGATGATCTTTTTCTAGTTCCATCCATTTTCCTGCAAGTTTCAAGATATCCTTGTTTTTAATACCTGGGTATTCCAGTATTCCATTGTGTAAATGTACCACATTTTTTAAAATCCATTCTTCAGTTGAGGGACATCTAGGTTGTTTCCGGTTTCTGGCTATTACGAACAAAGCTGCTATGAACATAGTTGAGCAACTGTCCTTGTGGTATGATAGCACATCTTTTGAGTATATGCTCAGGAGTGGTGTAGCTGGGTCTTCAGGCATTCCTAATTTTCTGAGAAAGTGCCAGATTGATTTCCAAAGTGGTTGTACAAGTTTGCACTCCTACCAGCAATGGAGGAGGGTTCCCTTTGTTCCAAACCACACCAGCATGTGCTGTCCCTTGAGTTTTTGATCATAGCTATCCTGACAGATGTAAGATGAAATCTCAAGGTCATTTTTGGGAGAGAACAAGGTAGGAGAGGGGATTGCTGTGGGGATTAAAAGTAGGGACAGTGAGGGGGGAGGTCATGTGAGAGAACATTAATTAGATGTGGGGCTCATCTCTGGGATTTTTCACAGACCTGGGGTAGGAGAGGCGCCAGGAAATCTATGGGGATCAACCTAGCTGAGACCCCTACCAACAGGGGATATAGAGCCTGAAGTAGCCACACCTTGTAGCCAGGCAGGACTTCCAGTGGAGGGATAAGGACACCAACCCACGCAAAAATATTCAACCCAAAATTTGTTTTCCCTACGAGGTATGCAGGGACAAAGATCAAGCAAAGATTGAGGGAATGACCAACCAAAGACTGGCACTACTTGAAACACATCCCATAGGAGAAAACCAGTTACTGACACTATTAATGTTATTCTGTTATGCTTGTAGACAGGAGTGTAGTTTAACTCTCCTGAGAGGCTTCTTCACCCAGCAGTTAATGGAAACGGATGCAGAGACCCAAAGCCAAATATTAGATAGAGCTCAAGAAGTCCTACGGAAGAACTGAGAGAGCGCTTAAGGGAACCAGAGAGGTCAAGGACTCCACAAGAAGATCTACAGAGTCAACTAACCTGGGCCCATGGGGGCTTACAGAGACTGAACCACCAACCAAAGAACATGCATTGACCAGTCATCGGCCCCCTGCACATATGTAGCAGATGTACAGCTTGGTCTTCATGTGGAACCCCCAACAACTGGAGCAGGGGCCCTCTCTGACTCTGATGCCCCCTTTTAGGTCCCATTCCCCTAACTGGGCTGCCATGTCTGGCCTCAGTAGGAGAGGATGCACCTAGTACATCCTGCAGCGACTTAATGTGTCAGGGCAGGTTGGTACACATAAAGGACCTCTGGCTTCTCTGAGGAGAATGGGAGGGGAGAATGGAAGGAAGGGGCGTGCAGAAGGGCACTGGGAGGAGAGGAGGGCTACAATCAGGATGCAAAGTGACTAAATAAATAAATTCTAGAAAAAGAAAAAAGTATATAGCATATGCTTCCATCTACCATTTAAAATTTATAAAAATACATCTGTGGCCTTGGACATTAGGAGACCAGAACATCAGGGGAGAGGTTGGGAGCTGATGGCATGGGTTGTAGGGTCCCCTTGGAGTCTGGCGATCCATGTCACTCATCTATAGTCACCTTTTCTTACAGCAATGCATTAGCTATGTACTTAGGAGCTCTCTGCTTCTATATACCTGCCATGCTTTAACCCACGCCTTATTTTGTAAAGGTTATCAGAGTGGTATGTAATAAAAGTCAGTATTGTTGGGGCTAAAACAATGCTTCTAACAGGCATTCAGAATAAGCAAGGAGCAGGGGTTGGATCACAAAAGGTGGGAGAGGGAAGATGCAATGTGAGGTGCCCTAGCCAGACAAATCATATGCCTGGACCTTCTGACTTCACAGGGATTCTATTCCAGTCCTTCAATGTTCATATACAGCAAATATATAAATTCTTTGCATGTGCTTCATGCTGGATAACTTGAACTTTGCAAGGTTGTGCTCTCCCAAGGGTGAGAACTCAGTTAATCCACACACCCAGTGGCTCAGAGGAGCAGAGAAGTGGTGTTTATTCGAATGACTACAAAACACTTTCACCTCTGTTCACCCAGTCATTTCTCTCACTCTTCTGAGATAAGAAGCGAGGGTGATTACTTTCCTTTCATAGAGGAGAAAGAAGGCTCCCATGAGTGAGGAGCCCTTTTGCAAATGAGGGCAATGGCTTAGACACGCAATGAATCTTGGCTTTAAGCCTTCTGAGGCTGTGACCTTGGCTGGAATCAAGGGCACAAGCCACAGCCCCTACCTCCAGCAGTTAGGTTCTCTCCCCAGCCCAACTATCAGAGCCAAAAAGGGGTCATGCTCTGCTCTGACTCCACATGGAGGACACACAGCACAGTTTTACCATCATCTAAAATTACTGTTTCTCCATGGCAACCTTTAACCCTGCCCCAAAGGCATGCATGTCCTCTCCAAGGACACATAAAGGTGTGAAATTCTCTTCATTATACTGTTGGCTAACTCAGAATGAAAGTTGTTTATACCCTTGAAACACACACACATACACACACCAAGTTGGATAGGGCCTTAAGGGAAAGCAGTCAGTCCCCTGGGAAGAGCAAAAGAATGCAGTGCCAGAGGAGGCTTAGGTAGGAGCTAAATCCTTTTGCACTGTCCCCTGTGAGGATCGCTTAGCATAATTACATCCCCTGAGAATCCACCTTCCAGATGGGCCCTGGGGCATCATTTACTTACAGTATTTCAAGCCAATAACATGGTTCTAATGAAGCAGGAAGGAAGAACAGAATAATAAAATTAAAAAGTCAAATTTCCACCCTTAATCTCTGGGACAGCAAAGAAGCTGTGGCTGTGGAGTAGCAGCAGGAGGAGGGTGGCTGGGGGAAGAAGCCCAGTTTTGAGACAGTTTTGAGAGCTGTCAAGTATTCCTTGTAGGGTTGGGGAGAATACACTTTAACACCATGGCTGCATCAGGACCTTGGTGTTAGAAGGAGAGAACTTTTAGGAGATGGAGGAGAATCAGTGCTTGTTTCTCTACTCCTCTTCCGCTTGGGGTCCCTGAAGACACGATCTGTTATTGAACCTACTTGTCTACCTGGAAGGAGAGACACATGATTGGGAGCCATGACTGGGGCCTTCTTTGGCCACTGTGTTCTGCCAATTAAGGCTTCTAATCCTTCTGGGCCAATCTTAGTTATTCAGGCTTTTATCAGTTCAAATGCACTGAGGAGCTTTGGCCACACAGGAAACTGGACAGGAAAAAGTGACCCTGAAGGTCCATCTTGTTGCTGACATAGGGATTAATGTTTGTGTGGAATCACCTTTGTTCTTAAGACAACAGGGAGCTGAATGTCCCAGCAGTTTTGAGACCCATCCCTGACCCCTTCTCATATGTGAACCACAGTCGCCCACTGTGCCTTCCCTTCCTGGAATAAGGCTAACAACAGTCACCCACACCCACTATAACCACTCTCAACTCTGTCACATGCCAGGCAAGCTCTCCACCTGCTGCTTCCACACCATGCACTCAACAGAAGACAAGGGAGGCTCACTCATGCTAGGCACCCAAGGCTCTCCTCTATCTTCAGAGAAGTTCTGTGGGACTCTATCTTTGTGTTCAATTTATTTCAGTCTTTCCCAGAAAGTTGCCTGGGAGAATTGCGAGAACAGTGAATAAGGAGGTAAGCTGTAGGCACCTGACCCATCTCCACTATCTATTTATCCCTGTGATTTTCAACAAATGACTCCCACTGTGTGGACTTCCACTTAATCTTCTGCAAATGAAGAAAATACAGAGATGCTAGGAATTCCTAAACAAGTGAGGTCTTCCAAGCCAAGCCAAGTGGCCTAGAATCCATCAGCAAAGCTGTTATAGGTAGTGCTGGCCTTGGAGGAGATGAGGAGAATCAATGTGGGTTTTGTGCCAAAAATGGGTGAGAGTTCTACTGTCAATCTGACTCTATTTAGCACCACTATGGGAACACAACATTGGGTGTGTCCATGAGATAGCTTCTAAAAAGATTCAGCTGAAGAGAGAAGAGCCAGCCTGGTTGTGACAAGTACCATCCCTTGGGCTGGGATGCTGGACTCAATGGAAGACAGAAAGGGAGCTGAATGTCAGCTTTTGTTTCTCTCTGCTTCCTTCCTGTCTGCAGTTGCAGTGTGACCAGCTGCCTAAACACTATGGCTTTCCCTCCTGCTGGACTGAAACTGTGAGTCAAAATAACTTCTTCTTTTCTTGTTACCGTCTGCCCAGAACTTTGTCACAGCAACAGAAAGGTAACTAATACACAAGATCATTGACAATTTTTTTCACAAATAGCTCCTCCTAAAGGGACGTGGAATCTGGGTACCTATCCCTTGAATCAAGGCTTCCTTGGGAATTAATCTGATCAGTGAAAGATCAGAGGAATATCTCTGTGCTACTGTGAGGTCTGAAGTTTGAGAAACCTCTCAAACTCTCTCTTTCAAAGCTCTCACTTTTCCTAGAAGAGTCCCACACTGTGTGTCAAAAGATCTAGCCACATGTTGAAGAAACTAAGTGTGGATACAGAGGCACCCTGTTGACCCTTAGATGGTCTAACCAGTGTGCTGAGTCACTGAATGTATGAGTTAGATTTCCAGTTCAGATGTGGCCATCAGATGCCTTCAGCCACATGAGGGAGCCAGGATGCCTAGCTGAGTCTGAGCGAGTTTACCAACTAATGAGTAAATAAATGGTTATATATGAAGTCCCTAGATGCTGGAGTGGCTTTTGGGAAAACAATAGATAATTAAAACAGATGCCAAAGGTACCAGAGATGGATGTACAGCCTCAGAGGGGTTGACAAGTGCACTTATAGGCATGGGTTACAGAAAACACATTGGGTGATAGGTTGCATAGTATCTACAAACAAACAAACACAACAAAACAAAACACCCCAGATCTTTGGAAAATTATTTTACAAAGACATTTCATCATCATGGATACATTAGCAGAGGAATTAGGGAACGCTGATTGGCCAGTGCCAAGCAGATGTTTCTCAGGCATAGGCTTAAGGCCACCCTTGTTCCAAGCATGGAAGGTAACCTTTCACCTTTAAATGTCCAGCTGACTTCTTAGCTTCCCCACAACTAACCAGTCCTCATTTCTATTCTTCCTCAAAGGACCAGAGGTAGAAAACCATGGAAACAAATGACTTTGTGAAGTGCTGAATGGGAATCGGAACAGCTGGGGTACAGAAGGGAAAAAGCTACTGTACTACCAATAATGAAGATACTGTTGTCCCTGATTGGTGCGGGAGCATCATACGGATTTGTGTCTGCTGATTTGGGTCAGCTTTCCTGGGAAAAATCAGTTTCTGTTACGTTTACTCTCAGGACAGACTTCAGTCCTTCCCACCTCTCACTATTAACCTGAGGCCACTAAGAACGTTGATACTGAACACTGGGTCTACAATGTATTTATTTATTTATTTATTTATTCGTTTATTTATTTATTTATTTATTTAAAATGTAATTTATTTATTTTTATATCAATCACAGGTTAGGTACTTTGCATCCCAGGCGTAGCCCCCTCCCTCATTCCCTCCCACTCTCCCCATCCCTCCCTTACCTCCCTTATCTCCTCCTCCCCACCCCCTCCAAGTCCACCGACGACGGGGGAGGACCTCTTCCCGTTCCATCCGACCCCAGTTCATCTTGTCTCCTCAGGGCTGGCTGCAATGTCCTCCCCTGGGATCTAGCCAGGCTGTTACTCCCTGGCTTGTATGGGCGAGAGTCAAAGAGCCAGCCATCAAGTTCATGACAGAAACAGTCCCTGTTCCCCTTACTAGGGTCTTCAGTTGGACACCGAGCTACTATGGGCCTCATCTGAGCAGGGGTTCTAGGCCATCCACAATGTATTTATTTATGCTCCCTCATTTATACCTTAGAGCGAACCTTTGAGGACGTCCTTATGAACCCCCGTTTCCATAGGCTACAATCCTGAAGGTCAGAAATATTAAGTAAAACCTTATGCCTATTAAGTAGCAGAGGTGACATTTAAATGAAAATAATTAAGGTCCCAGAGCCCATGTTTTTAACCAGCCTCTCCAACTGAAAGCAGCTCCCCCTTGCAACATCACCCAGGTGCACTTGCTCATTCAGACACAGAGAACCGTGTATTCCGCACATGCAGTCGGTTACAATGCTCCGTGAGCGCCCACTCAGATAGAAGAAAGCACACACTAATGAACAACCATGATCTTCACCATCATGGAGCTTTTGGTCTCCGAGCCATGAAATCTTAGCACTCTCTTTCCTATAAACCCTCAGCCTACAGCATTCATGAACCTCTGTACACACCTTGCAAAGCCTAGCAACCCCCTAGCTCCATTTCCTGACCAGGGCTCTAACGTCTCAAAGCCTGGTTTTGCTTATTCCTGATGCAAACTGTGCTTTTCTATGAGAAAGACTTGAGTGTTCGATTGCAAGAATGACACAGGTTTCCTACCCAAAAGAACTTCCCTTTCCCAAAGGACAAGACAAGGCTATAAAATAGAGCCCAAATTACCCAGTTATTTGGAGGTATGCCGAAGCAAGGCAGCAGACCCTAACTCCAGAAAGAGACAACAGACCTTGTAGTTTCAAAACCAGCCTTTTAAAGGAAAACAATTAACTGCCTTATCCTGCTCCTAAAGGGCCGACTTCCGTCTTCCCTGTCCTTAGTTAAAAACAAACAAACAGAAACCAGCTCAACTCAAAGTACACAAGATGCATTCTTGTGAACTCTGGTCATTGAGTGGCTAGATCCTGTGCCTTCATCATGGCTTGGCCTGAAGTAGAGATATAGAGATACCACATTTTCAGCATTAACTAAAGCCTGATTAAGCTGCTTGAAGGCATCTGAATTCTCATCTTGTATTTCTTCCTATAAACTTAGCTCTTCCATATCCTTATATCTCTAGTGTCAATATCCACACCATTTGCCATGTGACTGTGTAGGTCCTTACATTGAGAGTTGGAATCATGGCTCAGTGGTTAAGAGCACTTCCTGCCCTTCCAAAGGGCCCAGGTTCAATTCCAAGCACCCACATGGCAGCTCACAAATGTCTGTAATGCCAATTTCAAGGGATCTGACAGCCCACACTAATGCACAAAAAATAAAATAAAATAAATATTTTAAAAAAGAGTTGGAATCATCTGTTCCTTCAGCCTATGCAACTTTGTTGGTTTATTTGGGTCATTAAAATGCAGTAGGAAGGATGTTTCTGCAGCACTAGCCAAGGGCCTTAGGTGTGTCGGCTCCTTGTGTGAACTGTGAATGCCACTCTAGAGCATAGGAGTCAGCCTGTGTTCTAGGAACTGAAAAGAATGCACAGAAGCAAGCAAGAACTGCTCTGGGATAAAGTTTGTATTCCAGGGAATCAATGAATTATTTAGGAGAACCTTTGCTTTTCTGGGTCAGAAAGAGTCATTCAACCCTGTGTGTGGTTTAGATCTCATCCCATATCTGCAGTAGGGTTTTCAACTCCTATCAAGATAAAGTCTTTTCCAATGTAACAAATCCAGGGGTTAGATGAGCGTTAGTCTTAAAAAACCCTTATGGTAAATTGAAGTCTGTGTATAGGAAGCTTGATTCGTGGATCTTTCTCAAGGCCTCATCTACCTCTTGGCTTCTCATTCTTCTAGAATTGATATTCATCCTCTTTGCTGTTCCCCAAGGTTGTGGTTTTGAGGTTCCCTGAAATCACCTCTCCTGAACACATGACATTATTTTTCATGTTCTTCTAAACTTTGGTTGATAGAGACGAATGCAAAAAAAACGTGTTATATGCCTTAGGCAAATAGTACCTCTTCTGGAGGCTTTGAGATTTCTTGTTTGCAATTGCTTGTGGGTTTTGTTTGGTTTTCTTTTTCTTTCTGTTCTTTCTTTACTTCCTTTCTTCCCTTCTTCCTTCTTCTTCTTCTTCTTCTTCGAGACAGGGTCTCATAGGCTACATAGCTAAGGGTGACCTTGAACTCCTAATTCACTTGTATTTACCTTCTGAATGCTGGAGTTATAGGCATGCATCAGCAATCCAGTTGATATGTTGCTGATCCCACATTCATTGTGCTCCAGGGCTTAGACATTATGTGAAAATTCAACATACTTTCACAAATTCTCTATAGAAAAGACTATATGGCTATAACTGGATCTACCTTCACATGGTAGATTCTGTTCTGTGATGTCTCAGGAAAAAGATACTTAGGAAAACACTGCAGTAAGTTTTCAGGCAATAATGTTGGGAAAGAGGATATTTAAGGTCTTGGGAGAAAACCCTCTACAGTTGGACTAAAATCCAGTCAGTCCCAAGGGTTTGGCTCCTCCAACTTCAGGGGCAGGCTACAAGGCTATAAGATACACCTGCAAAGTGTCTTACCCTCTTCCTGCCCACCGTCTCCATTGCCCTCATATTGGGCCTATCTGCTGTCTATTGTTGCTTGGCTCTTCCTGTGTGGTCATACCCATTGTTCCCAGCAGGACACCAAAGCAACACGGCAATTTTGTCTTTTCACCTTCTAGATCTGTCATCATGTACTAGCCACACCATCAAAATATTTTGCATCTGCATGCTGTAGAACTTTCCATTTCTTCCAGCCTGAAAAATATTCTCCCTTGACCTTTATTCTGATCAATTTTACTCACCTTTTAAACCTCAGCAGAAAGTCGGCTTCCTAGAGGAATCCAATGTGGATATCCCCAGCAAAACAGTTCCCTAGAGGCAATCACTCCCCCTCTGTGTTCACTCAGGACCAAAGAACTTTCTGGATTTCACAGACTGGGGTTTACTTACTGGTCTCCTGGTCTGTGGAAGAAGAGGTGAGGGTTCCAGTACCCAGTGCAGCTCAGCACAGAAAAGGGATGAGACTTAATAAAACATTGTGATGCCAAATAAGCAATGGTGTTAGATGGTTTTGTCATCTAATGGCTGTAATCTGGGTCCCTATCCCAATATCCAGCCCTGTAATTTCTCCATGTTCCTGAAGGCAAAGAATGGACTCAGAAAGAAAAGGGAGAAAATGTAACATATCACATCTTCCCTCATAAGAAAAATGTTTCTGATCACCAGAAAATGTGTAAACTGCAGCACGGATTATTTGTCACCCATTCGTGAAAGGGTGGAAAAGCAAGCTATTTTTTAACCACTTCCAGAGGCATGCATCAGCTGGACTTCTGCAGCATGAGTGCCAGGTTATACACATATTCAGTGAGGGGCAGAAAGGACTGCTTCTCTGGGCAAGAAGGCTGACATGTAGTTCACAGCTACTCAGCTACAAGACCCTGGAATATTCTGTTTGCTTAGTCTGAGTATCAGGAAATAAGTGCTTGGAGGTCGGAGTCCTGGGGACTTGTTCTGTGTTAGAGGATTTCTGCCCATATATGGATTTTATCTTTTTCATATCATTTTGTTTTTTGTTTTTTGTTTGTTTGTTTGTTTGCTTGTTTGTTTTAGGATTTCTGACATGAGCATTTCATCTACATCACATATAGACAGCCTACTCTTCAGGTCCATTTAGCCTTGTCTGTATGTATATGTGCCTAGAGCTGATCACTCGGGAATGGACGACCTACACAGGAGCTAGCTCAGCCTCAGAAGTCACAGATTCTCCCTCTCTCAGCAGCCATTGACATCCTGTAGCAATTCATCTAGGGTGAAATTGTGGAACTCTCCCCTTCCACATAGGCCTGCCAATTGCTGTCGTCATTATGCAGGTCTTGTTCAGGCAAGCATGTCGTTGAGATTTCATGGGTGCATTCCCCTGTCATACCTAGGGTTACTACCTAGCAGCAGGTGTTCCAGTTCTTACAGTCTTTCAACTCCCTCTTCCACAGTTTTCCCCGGGGTTCAGGCAGACGTGTTGGGTATTCCGCAGTCACTTTTTCTCTGCATTTTGAGCAATTGTTGATCTCTGTACTAGTTTCCATCTGTTACAAAAGAGAAAGAAGCTCCGTTGATGAGCTACTCTTAAAAGAGAAAGGACAGACTTGATCTCGGTTTTCATTTCAGTTTCATAAAATGCAGAAGACTCTTACGGAGCACCTAATGGGGCACGTGCTCAAGAAGAAAGAGTGAATACATACTCAACCCTCAGAGTTCTTGCTGTGGAAGCAGGAAGCAGGTGTGAGATGCGTTTACTGTCCCAGCCATGAGGGGGTATGTGGTGCTCAGTCTTTCTAATACAGAGCAGAAGAGAAAGGAGGAGCTGAGGATGATGAAGGTGCTGGGGATGCTAAGGACACTCGGTTGAAGAACAGGATAACCAGAAGAATGAGAACATAATGTTGACAACTGGAGTTTAAACTCCAGGCTCCAACTTCTCCTAGCAATTTTAATGCTGCAGGGGCCTGGAGGCCCTAGTAGGGTACAATGAGCAGTGATAGGTGTGAGGCCAGGTGTTTCCTTGAATGTGTCAAACCTGTTCTCCCTGCTCCTGATTTAGAGAAAGAAGCACTTCTGACTCTCAGAGTCACTATTGTGTGACTGCATTCCTGGAACTCTTCAAAAACTGCAGGCAAGAGAGAGGTTATTTCTCTTCATACTTACAACCCATCACCAATGCCTTCTTCAGAAGAGCCCATGGCATTATGTAAACTGGCTTTCTGGATTTCCTTTGACCTCTTTAGCTCTTCTCTCTCTAGAGAATCCAAACAGCAGGGCTTGGCAGCCCCAAGCAGTTGCGCCATGGCACGGTAGATCTGACTGTTGTCAGGACACCTTGCAGGTTCTTGGTCCTACTGCATACAAACTTCCTCTTCCTGCCTCAGTTGCCTCACCAATAAAATGAACTAGATGATCCGAGTACATAAAAACATTATCATATTATCTCATCAAGTATGGCGCTCTACCATGTCAGAGCTACTATCAGTTGCTTTCAGATTATTTAAATCTAGTTCCTTCCTTTTTTTTTAAACTTTTATCTTTATTTAGTTGTGCACCTGACATCTCAACTGTAGTCTCCATCCTCCTCTCCTTCGGGTCCCACCCTCCTTCAATCTCCCTCCTCCCCTACACATCAGCAGAGGGGAAATCCTATAAATGCACCCCAGCGCTTCAAGCCACATCAGGACTGAGCACATCCTCTTCCACAGTGGCCTGGCAAGGCAGCTCCACCAGAGGGAAGTGATCGAAAAGCAGGCAACAGAATCAATGTCAGAAACAGCCTCTGCTCCCCTTACTAGGGAACCCACAAGAAGACCAAGTTGCCCATCAGGTACATATGTGTAAGGGACCAAGTTCCAGTTCATGCATGGTCCTTGGTTGATGCTTCAGTCTCTGCAGGACCCCTGGGCCCAGGTCCTGGACTTCTTGTGAAGCTCTTGCTCCTCTAGGTCCTTCTATGCTTCTCCCAACTCTTTCACAAGGCTCCCTACTTTCTGCCAAATATTTGGCTGTGGATCTCAGCATCTGTTTGGATCCTTTGCTGGGTGTTTATGCTATGCTCCCTTCTGAAAGCATAGCAGAATGTCATTGTTAGTGTTAGCGGTTGGCTCTCTGGCATGGGGAGGGGGGCTCAGGTTGGGCCATGGATTGGTTGGACATTCCCTCCATCTCTTCTATATTTTTATCCCTGCACATCTTATAGGTAGGGTAAATTTTGGGTTGAAGTTTTTGTGGGTGAGTCAGTGTCCCTCCACTAGGAGTCCTGTCTAGTTAGAGAGTGGCCTCTTCAGTCTCCATGAACCCTGCTACTACGGGTCTTAGGAAAGGGAGTGTGAAGGGAAACAAGTGTGGGAAAAGAAGGGTGGGAAAACAAGGGTTTGGAGCAGATCTGGGAAGAGTGGAGATGGGAAGACAGAGGGTTTGCAGAGAGAAGAGAGACTGTGGGCAGGGGCACTTCTGAGACAAGGTGGAGACCTACAATGGGGCAGGCTCCAGGGAGGATATGAAGATGGCTCTAGATCCATTCTCTTTAAGAAACTTGATGTCCTCCAGATGGGAAGGTTCACTCTTCCTTTATTTGGAGATTTCTGCACTTGACACATACTTTTAAATTAGTATGTGAACAAACTAGATGTTTTCTCTAGAGCTTAGAGCATTTTTTTTGTGTGACTTTGGTGGAGAAGCATCTACTAATTCCATTAAATGGCTCCAATGACAGACCAAAGAAATGATCCTACCAAAGTTCCAACTTCTTGAACCAATGAATTTATCGGAGTTATTCACAGGAGTTTGTATGAGTGGTTATTTATGGGAACATGGGTGAACCAAAGGCAGGTGCTTCACTGGAAATTCCACCCCATCATCTGTAATACATAAGTGGTGCAACCTCCATGACTCTCAACAGAGAAGCTCCTCTCTCCCAAGCATTCCTTACTGATTATATAACCTTTGGGGGAAAGGGATAAGTTTAAGGGACTTCCTGAGACTTGTGTGTTGTTTATTTCCTGAACCTTAATTCCTTACTACCCTTCCTCCAGGGTGGACTGTTTCAATTCAGAGGATGTTGTACCCACAGGCATCTGTCTTCTATATGTGCTAAAAGCCAAGGCAAGTCAGTATACTCTAAAATAACTAAACTTAATTGATTAGTGTTTTCTGAATACAGCGTATCTAATTGTTGAGCAAGAATGTATTTTAATTTTTCATTCTGGTAGGTGAAAGTCCATTTTAACTTTGAAGACTATTGTATATTTAGAAAGTTGTGACTCCTGATTATGTGACTATATTTCACTCATATTGAGACATGATGCTAAGACTGGTAGGTTAGCTGTCCTGCTTCTCACTCTGATTGATTGTTGTACTGACCATGCATCTATATATATATATATATATGTATATATTGGTTAACTAGTACCAAACAATTCCAGAGTACTATCTGTAGAAACACTCAACTTCATTATAAAGAAAACTATGTTTGAAGCAACCTTTTGGCTGACAAATCACCATGGATCCTTCTTTTCTTGTTTCTAAATTATAAACCATTTGAAATTTTACTATTCCGTCTATGTATTCATCAGCTTCCTCTTGTTATAAAAAAATGTATGAGGCAAGTAACTAATAAATAGAAAAGGGTTGTTTTGCCTCACAGCTCTGGATGCTTCAGTCTAAGATTAGGAGGCTTTATTGTTTTAGGCCTGTGGCAAGGGTGGCCATCTTGGTTGGGTAACGTAGTGAAGCAAACCTGTTACAACAACATACAGGAAGCAGGTAAGAGGAGGCCTGTGAGGAGACATAGTCTCCCCAAAACCCTTAAAGGTCCATAGTGCTTCCCCATAGCTGTTCGAATTCATACAACCTAGACTTTTCTCTGTTTTATTTAATCTTCAGCTTTTTAATTCAGAAATCAAAATTATAGAACTCTCTCCCTTTAGGTAGTACTCCTATGATTGGGGCATGCTGTCATCCAAACGCTAAGAATGCCCCATCTCTGTGAAGACTGATGATGGTAAGTCTGACTCCACGTGCTCCGTTCTTCATGACACAGCATGTGAAATGGACCAAACAAATGAGACTCTTATCATCTCCTCTGGCACCCTCTTCTGCAACTGAACTCAATTCACCTCTTCTGCCTTCCCTGTCCCTGGGGATCAAGATGCTGTGAGCCACATTTCCCAAGCCCTCATTGGCCCTCTCCTCCCTCTACTTGTCTCCCCTGTGTCTGTTCCCATATTATACTTCATCCTTCTGCCTTTATCATAGAGAGACAGGCCAAAGACTCTCCACGGGGTTTGCTGTTCCTAGCTGTATGATGTGTCCTCTGTCTTGCAGCTCCCTGCAGCCTGTGTCTACCACCTGTGGAAAGCTTTCCCTGCTCATGCTTTATGCTTCAAATTTTGTTCTCCCTGGTTGTTGCCTCTCTCTCTCTCTCAGGCTAGTGGCTCCATTGTTATTATGGTCATATATTAAGTTTAATGTGTCCACAAGGCATTTTACACACTCATAAAAATCAGGCGCTCTAAGAGCTGCCTGGGCTGAAGACAACAGAAATAGCCTCCCAGGTCCTAGCCGGTGCATCATACCATGATGCCCTCTGAATGTGCAGTTCTGGGTACTGTTTGGTGCTCTTGATGATAAATATAGTGTTGGGAAGAGGACAAAATGATTTCCCAGACTATATGCAAAGCCTGAGTCGTGATTGCTTCCACTTAGGTGATGTCCCACGGCATTAGCCATCTTCATAATGGGTGGCATTTGCTGAGTGCGTTCTGTATGGCAGGCTGCTCACTGAACGTTTTAGTTAGCCACATTTCCCCCATGTAATCTGTCTGGTGATCCTATGTCACAGGTTGGATTTAATTTTACAGTAGTATAGAATAAGAGAGGGAATGGAATTTGAGCCACAGTGACATTAAGTAGTGAGTGCAAAGACAAATGGCACCAAGGTGGGAAAACGTAAATCATTCAGACTCAAGCCATCTGGCTCTGCAGCCCGCCTGCTTAAGCATGCACAGACACTGGCGTTGGACGATGGCCATCCTTAAGGTCTAAAGACTCAGATGAATCTAAGTTGTGAACAATCAATTCACATAGCATGAGTGTGCTCTTCTGTTGGTACCCAATACCTCTCCTCTCTCTGTCACTGACAAGGATGAAGGGACAAAGAAGACCCTTCATCCTCCATGGTGTTTGCCTTTGTTTATTCTAACTTAAGGGATCATGAACATCAAGAGCTAGTGACTCTGACCTGGGCACATTTCCTTGGACTTTGGGAGCTCTGGGCACTGCAGACCTGCCTAGGATGTAAAGAGCTGTAAGCTAAAGTCTCTTGACACAGAATGCTGTAAATAACAGCATTAGTCCTGTTTCCTAACAGCTTATAGATGTGTTGACTAGCCAAATGGTTTCTCCTACTTCTCGTTGGACCCATTTTCTCATTCCACAAGCTGTAATTAATTTTCCTCTCTCAAACTATGAACTATTCTATTATCTCATTTATGAAACACTGATATCAACGACATCTTCTGAAGCATGAGGAATGCAAAGCACAGAGAGGTTGTTATTTGCCCAGAGCTATGAAACAGTGCAGGGCCAAGATAAGATTTGTATATGCTGGCTTGTAATGCAACACTCTTTCCAGTCAATGTGTGTTGAAAGCATTGACTTCTTCCTTCCTAGACTACAGATAACATAGAGACTGGCTGCTAAATCTGGCCTGGCAGCTTCCTCTTCAGTCCCAGCCTTTCTGAGAAACACACACTCATTCAGAGCACACACACTCATTCACCAAATAAACTCAAAACATGCAGAAGCACCTATCCTGCCTTACAGGACATCGGCTCCAATTCCACCTGCTCACTCCTACAGACTTGAAAGGTACTGTGTCCCCCAGTGCTAGTCAGAACAGCACAAAAAGAGCTCAGAGCTCTACAAGATGAGATGAATGATGAGATGATTCTATGTAAGATGGCATCGAATAAATACTTCATTCAAATCATCATAGCCCCCATATCCCCCTATA
Organism: Pachyuromys duprasi; assembly: GCA_028658305.1. Lineage (NCBI taxonomy): Eukaryota > Metazoa > Chordata > Mammalia > Rodentia > Muridae > Pachyuromys > Pachyuromys duprasi. Next base: position 36,051,212 of record CM053746.1, on the reverse strand, counting down.
TCCTAGTGAGGAGATAGACAAGAAAGGGACTCAAATTTGCCCATTGGGAAGGCATCCTGATAGGTTGAAGGCTTTAAAAAGGCAACCACATGAAGACTGGAGAAGCTCATCAGAATGGCTCTTGGCACCTGTAGGTGTTTCTTGGATAGTCCGTGGGAGTGAGAGCTCAGTAAGGGGTGAGGAGAGAGGAAGAGAGCATGCAGTTTAGCAGCCAGGTTGCACACAACCACCACACAAAATTCAGATTTATTTTCTTAGCTACAGGAGACCATTTAATAGATTCAAGGTACAAAGAGGCACACTTTGATTTACACTTTAAAATAACATCATGGAAAAATTTGAAACACACACAGGAAGTCTCTATGCCCATCACCAAGATTCAGCAACGTCTCACAGCTTACCATTCTTGTATCATTTTTAGAAATCCACCCACTTGCTACCCTCCTATTTGTTTATATTTTTTCCAGTTATGTTTTTTTCTTTCTTGAGGGAAAATTTACTTCAGTGAAATGAACTAATCTTGGCGGTATTATTTTGACAAAGAAGGCCCATGCTGCTCTCACAGAACACCTTCCCCTTCTCAGAAAGTTCCTTCAAGTCTCCACCTCATCAACCCTCCCTAGAATTCCAACCTAGGAGGCAACAGCTGTTCTTACCTCTTGCCTGATGTCATTTTTGCTTGTTCTGAAAGCAGACATTCACACAGTCTTACCATTTTATTTTTCTGTGTGTCCTGCTAAGCCTTGTCAACTAGACACATCCTAGAGTAATCTGAGAGGGAAAGCCTTAACTGAGGAATTGCCTAGGTCAGATTGGTCTGTAGGTATGTCTGTGAGGGATTGTCTTGATTATTAATTGATGCAGAAGGGCACAGTCCACTGTGGGCATCACCATTCCTAGGTAGGTAGTTCTTGGCTATATAAGAGATCAATCTAAACATGAGCCAAAGATCAAGCCTAAGATCGAACCAGTAAGTAACCTTCATCCATGGTTCCTGCCTCCCTGCTTGTTTCCCACCTTGGATTTCTGTCTGACTTCCATCAGTGATGTAACAGGGGAGAGTATGCCAAATAAACTGTTCCTCCCTTTGGCTGCTTTTAGTCAGAGCGCTTTACCACAGCAGCAGAAATCAAACTGGAATTCTGTGTCTTTCTTCTTTCATTCTGGGTAACACATCTGAGATTCATGAGTTTTCTGTTATCAGTAGTTTGCCTTTTTAACTTTTAATTGAATAAAGCTATACTATATTAATGTGCAACATGCTTTTCCATCAATTTTATGGACATTTGGGTGTCTCCAAAGTTTGGCAAGTATGAGTAAACCTGCATAAATATGCGATGATGATACCTATAGATATACGTTTCTGCCGTTCTTAGGTAAATACCTAGGAGTGGGATTGGATTATATTTTTAAGCATTGGGAACAGAATTTAGGGGCACCTGAAATGGCTGAGGTAGCCTACCATGACATATGCTAAGTAAGAGCTGCAGTAAAACTGGAAGGCGGTGATTGGCACTTGGCACTGGTGAGTATAATAAGATTTCTTGATGCAGTAGTTACAGGAGTAAGAGAATGAGAAAACTAAGAGTGACTACTAGGCTGTTAGGGTGACTCAGTGGGGCACATTTTGGGACCTTTTGCTGACATGGAGAAAATGAGGAGGAGCTAGATGTGGTGGTATGCACCTGTAATCCATGTGCTTGGGGGGCAAAGTCATGAGCGAAGATCAAGAGTTTAAGGCCAGTCTGGGAAACAAAGTGAGACCCCATCCCAAATGTTTGATTTCACAACAGGGTAGACATCCCGGAAAATATATGAAGGAGGCACTTGGAGCCTGGAGCTCAGAGAAAAGTCTGTTCAGTGTTGACCTCTCCCATGGATTCCACCCTGTCAAGATCCAGGCTTCCTACCTCACGATCTGGTAGAGACCTGATGTCCTGCTTAGTTTTATGTCAACTTAACACAAGCTAGAGTCATTTTGGAAAGGGACTTTTAGTTGAAAAAAATTCCTCCATGAGGTTAGCCAATAGACAAGTCTGTGGGGCATTTTCTTGATTGATGACTGATATGAGGGGGCGTAGTCCACTGTGGGTTGTGCCAACCCTTGGCAAGTGGTCCTGAGTGGTATAAGAAAGTAGGCTAAGGAAGATAGTAAACATCATTCTTTTATGTTCTCTGCTTCAGTTCCTGACTCTACGTTCCTGCCTTGAGTTCCCTCAGTGATAGTCATAAGATGAAATAGACTATTTTCTCCCTGAGTTGCTCTAGGTCATGCTGTTCTATCGCAACAAAAGTAGATGGAAAATGGATTGTATTTCATGGGCCAATTGTGTAAAAGTCTAATACCCCTTTTAGTGGTATGCACTGAGAAACTATGAGAGCTGGCTCAGGGTTGGCAGGCAGAATGGGGTACTGTGGGAGATATGCATCATCTTCAAAATTCTGGAGTCCCAGTGTAATGGGATGCAGTTAGGGCACTTTCTACTACTGACAATGTGGATGTGTCTGTCCCAAACAATGTAAAGACTGAAGACTCTGCCCTGAAGTAAACAAGCATTGGTAATACAGATCAAAGGCTCAAGCTGATTAAATTATAGCTTGGCCCAGTATCCGTCAACCCACACCTTTCACTTCCTTATACCAGTTCCTCTTCTAATGTATCTATCAATTTAATTCCCTGTGTGCCCTTCATGAATGCCTTTGAATTCTCAACCAGATCCCCAAGCTACACCGAAGCTAGAATGTTCTGATGTCTCATCTTCATCTGGGATCCTCTCAGACCTAGAGGTTAAACAACCCACCCCCAAAGTACGGCAAACTCAAATGCATTGCTGAATAATTGAAATGCCTTGAGGGAATGTGAGGGATGTGACTGGACAGATTAGCAATGTGTGATCATTAGCTTCTTTACTTCTTCCCAAAAGAAACCACAGGTGAGTGGTTTCACTCTGAATAAAGCCATATGTGCATTTAATAACTCATTTATTCAATCACTAAACTTGTACTTTAGGTACCTACTTCATGTTTACATTCTTCTATACAGTGCACTAGGACATTTCCCCCAAGTCAGTCTAGCCTGAAACTGCTTCAAGGACAGGCATTGTACACATCACCATTCTTCTGGTATTTTCTATGGTACCCATCACAATTACAGTTGTGTGAAAGACTCGTGGTCTGGTGACTACTCTGTCTTTTGCTTACCATACCCATCGTTAATGCAGTGTTCTGTAGAACTCCACTTGTCTGAGAGATGACCTTGAGCTGGGCACAGGTCCAGATGTAAGTCACTGCTAACGTTTCCAGAAAACTTGAATTAGAAGTCAGCAAGCCCACGGAGAATGTATCGACCAGTGCCTTCAACTCATTGGTGTAGGTAAGGCTGTTTATTTTCAAGGCTAAGCTTTGAAACAGCACATCCACCATCAAATAACAGAGAACTGAAATGACCTCACAGCATCTCATCTCAACTTAGAACCAAAAGGTTGCTCCCTGCAGTCCTCAGGCTGCTGCGTGGCTAGCCACGTCATGTCTTCCAGCGGTTTGTGTTTGTCTCTCATAATAGGCTTTGAAAACATTTCAGAATGGGAACACTGTGTACTGTGTCTTTGAATCGAAAGCCATACAATCTCATACCGAGGACACAGTATATAACTAATAAAGATTTCTTTGTTAGGATAAGCACTAGGGCATACATAATATACTTTCCAAAGTTCTTCATTGAGTTGTGCATGTATGCTGAGGCCAGGGCACACACAAGCATATACCGTAGGTAGAACATTAAGAAAAAAATACACACAGTCAAGAGACACATGAAAAAGATTTGCATCCTCACTGAAAAGCAAAGGAAAGCAGCTTTTAAAATGCAGTGAATTCATTTCTTACCCATCAGCTTGGCAAACAATTTAGACCAGGCATACCCATGACTAATGAGCATGGGGCAATTAGTCTCAGAGACTGTCATGGGAGCATACATCAGAATAGCCTTTCAGAGGGTGCATTGCATAACAATTGTAAGCATGGATACTTTGATCCAATATTTTGTTTCTAAAAAGGGGGGGGGGATATGAAGGATATTATTGACAGTGTACAAAATGCTCAGTTTGTAAAATGGAAATAACCCAGTTGTCTTTAAAAATAGGGATGATTAAATAAATGAGGGTACATCGCACAATAGGATAATGTGCTACCATTATGAAAGATGGGGTAATCACTAAAGGACTAATGAGGAAAGATGTTCATGATGTATTGTTAAAGAAAAATGTTGATTGCAAAGTAATGTGGCTCCTATGATCAGATTTTAATAACATGTGCATACCTAGTAAACAACACCATGGAGGCATGTTGAGATGGGCAGATGACAGATAGATACGTGATAGGTAGACAAAGATAGATAGATCAAGTTGTCATCAAGAATAAGCACCTAAATGTGAGGCAAGGTCAATGTCCTCAAAGATATTCTACTTTTTAACAAATATATATATATATATATATCCCTATTGTTTAATTTTTAAATAATCAACATGAATTGCTTGCTTTTCCAACTCATTAAATCTATTTCTGTTTCCAAAAGACAGACATATCCAGGAGGAGATCTTGTCCCAACGGGCAGTGTAGGGAATGGCCCCATAGTCCTCTCTTCCTGTATGCAGTACGGGGAATGGCCATGGTGCTCTTCCCCAGTAGAAAGAATGAAGAATGGCCCAAGGCTTCTCAGGGTTCTTTCATACACACACACACACACACACACACACGTAGGCTCTGAGGTCTTGATGACCAAATTAGTATACAATGAGAGAACAATATAGGGAAGAATGGTGGAGAGGGCTCCAGGGACAACCATCTGGGTTCACTTGGACTGAGAGATTTCATGCAATTCACAAAGGAAAGATTCTAGAAACTTCTCAAGAAAGAGGGACACTGGCCTTTCCTACATTGGGTAACTACTATAGCTTCCAAGACTCTATTCTGAAACCAGAGAACAATATTCTAGAAGCCAGAAAGGTGGTTTCTAATCCCAGGTCTGCCATAAAATATTTGTATTTTCTCAGGCAATATACCAATCCTCAGTGGTCCTTAGATGTTTCTTGTACAACGAAGAAGTGACACTGAGCAGTGTCTTGAAGCTCCATCACCAAGTGGTCACTGCCTGGGTGCTGGTATCATTGTAAAGGCTATTTTGCATGAGAAATGTTCATTATTTCTTGGATTTGGACCCTTGGCCTTTCAGGAGCAATGGCCATGTCTTTCTGTTTACTTCTGTCCCGAGAGAGACATGTGAGAGCTGCCAGATACAGCTTGAGCCTGGGAGGAAAAATTATATGTCTCAGGAAAGACTCAAGAACTTTCAAACTTCTGTCCATTCTGGTGTGTGACTCCTCCTCCCTCTTGGGTTGTAGGTACATTATGGTGCCTTCTAGAAACTAAAAACAAACAAACAAAAAGTAAGCCCACACCATCCAGAAAAAAAAAAGTTAATTCAGAAGTCAGAACTTAGCATCTCCATAGCAACTGACACCATGCACAAGCTGAGTCTACAAAACAGAAAGAGCTGGGGGAGATGCACTAGACCTACAGAGTCCAGTGCATATAGAGATGCAAGGCTCCCAATACTTATAGCAGTTGCTGACCTCTCACCTCTACCCTCCCCCCCCAACACACAGAGGAAAGGCCAGGAAGAACACCATCCCTTATCATCACATCATATCACATCACATCACCATCCCCTCTACTCTAAGTCCAGAAGATGTTCCTTCAATGCCATGGTCTGAGCCTCAACATACTCCCTGAAACTCCAAATTCTGAAATAACAGGTGGCTGTTATAGGCGTCTCACAAGTCCAGAAGTTAATAGGTATCTGTTTGGCCTCTTCAAGATTAATGTACATCACCTGACATAATGACTTGTAATAAATACCTTTGGTACATTGGTGGACAGTACACAGAAAAGGGTTTTGAGTGAGAAAGGGTAGAGTAGACAGTAATGGATGTGGGTATTCAGATATATTCAGGAACACACTCTAAGATTCCTAGGCCTGTTGTTTAGCTAAGACAAACCCTTAGAATATCTGATAGCCATTCCTATGCATCATTGTCACCAAGCATAAACCTTGTAGAGTCTATTTGTATTCCAGCAGGTACACATCCCTCCATCTTTATCAATTCTTCCTGAAGTCAGTTCAACAGCTCCTAAACTGGCTTCCCTCACCCTCTTCTCTCTCGTCACTTACACGGATGATAAGGAAAAAAAATAATAAGGAAATGCCTGAGAAAGAAGAGGAGAAGGAAGAAGAGAGGGAGAGATCAGATGAGAGTTATTGCTCATCATCTCAAGCAAAGATATTGAGTTAGCAAGTCAAGCAGAGAGGAACAAGAAAGACTCTGGCGAGGGAGAAAAAAAAAATCTTTGAAAGCATTAAGGTGAGGCTCTTAGGGAGAAAGAAAATGGCGAGCACAATGCTGCCAGGAAGCAGGGAGAAGACAAGATGGGGTGGGAAGACAGAGTGTGAAAGGACAGAGCAGGCCGCTCCATGTGGGGACAGTGGGTTTTAGGTGAAAATGAACCAGGAGCCCCTGGGCATAAGCGGAGGCCTTCCAGGGTAGCCTCCTTTCCAAGGCGAGACCCTGACACTGAGAAGAAAAAGATCTCACGGCCTCTGAACACATTAAGTTACTTCAGACCCACTCTGTTTAATCAAAAGATGCGTTGTTTTTTTTTCTCCAACTCTATCTGCAGCTTCCCTCTCCCCACTGAGGTCTGGCTGCTTCAGCAGCTTGCTTCAGAGAAGGGCATTTTGCAGCTCATTGGTCTATTCTTGAAGTTCAGTTAGGGCTGGCAAGATGGCTCGGCAGTTAAAAGCACTGGCTGCTGTTATAGAAGAACCAGGTTTGGTTCCCAGTACTCACACGGTGGTTTATCATTGTCCATGGCTCTGGTGCCTTTTTTTGGTCTCTGTGGGCACCAGGCACACATGCAGTAAACATACAGACATGCAAACAAAATGTTCACACATAATATAAAAATAAATACATCATTTTTTTCAAAGATAAATTCAACAACCCAGTGAAGAAAGTTATATTCTCTGTTTCTCCAATAAGAAAACAGAGGCTAGATGAATATTTAAAGCCAATGAGCTGAAATGTGGCCAAGCCAGCAGTTGGGTTTTTGCTGTTTCTGCAAGGCTGAAAACAGAACCTAGGGTCTCACACATGCCGCCCAAGCTCTCTGCCACTGAGCTATATCTCCAGCACTAGTCTTTTAATAACTTGGATTCCCCTCCCCTGGCTCTAAAAACAATATATTCTTATTATGAAAAACATGCAAACTAATAAAATAGCAAAATGAAAGTCACCCATAACCCTGTACCCAGAGAGAAATAAAAAACTTTGTGTATTTCCTTCTGGTCTTTTTCATTATTTCTTCTGTGAATTTATTAATTTACTTATTTGCAGAGGTGAAATTATCTCGAATAGATAGAGTTCTCTCTCAAAACGTCCCCTATCTGTGGTGAACAACCTTTCCGAGGCCACAATCTATTCTTCAGCAAGTGGTTTCACTTACCACACAGTAATATGCCAAAGTTACACCATATCTCTCTAATCTGTTTTCTATTCCTGCATATGTGGGTTGCTTTTCCACTTGGAGGCATTAATGAAGGACTCTAAGGAAGGTCGTTTAACATAACCTCTGTGTACCCTGGCATTGGACTTTGTGGTTTTGAAGAGAGAGCATGTTAGACATAGAGACTCAGGGCAGACAAGCAAATACAGAAAATCAAGGAATACAATCACAGAGCAGAGACCAGAGGCATGTCAGGGGAATGTGAGAGAGGTGTGGCTTTGTGGGATCAATAACCTTCCATGGGGAGGGCCACAGGTGATCTGGAATGTGGAATGCATCACATCAACAGGCTTTATACAAGAGCAATGGTGTTAATATTCAATGCTTTGCAGACCACATGATCTGTTGAAATTAATCAATCCTGTCATCAGCTCTCACAAAGCAGTCACAGACAGTACAGAAATGAAAGGGTGTCTCTGTTCCAATAAAGTTTTATTTACAAAAGTATTCCATAGGCTGGATTAGGCTTACAGGCTATAGTTTACCAAAACCTTGTCTAAAGTAGAAACAGATGTTTACAAGCTTAACAGAGTCTTAGATAATTATAGGCATCCTAGGTTATGCAATCAGAAGAAACTTTGAGAAGCAAAAATACGAAAGGAAAGTTCAGAGATGTTCTATGAGCCTTTGTTCACTACAATGAACTAATTAACGTCAGAAGAAAAAAAAAAGGTTTATTTAGATCTGAGTTTGAGAGGATCAAGGACAGGGGCCTCACTCTTGGTGAGGGTTGTTGGCTGCATCGCATGGTGATGCATGACAAAGATAGCCTCCCAGAGCAAGTAATCATGTCCTGATACAAGATGCCAGAGGGGAAAGGAGAGGGAACAGGATCCAGTTTTTAAAATGAGAATCTCCTGCCTGCCCCCCAAAACAACCAAGCTTCTGGGAGAAATCCTTTAATCCCTTTGGAGGTCACACCCCAGTAATCTAAGGAGTTCCCACTAATGTCTGCCTCTTGAAGGTACCACTCTGTCAACAGCAGCATTCTGAGAACCAAACTCCCTTGAGAGTCAGATATACCAAGAACAGCAAGGGAGCGGGGAAAATTAGGTATTTCACAGTCGTCTCGTAAAGATTGGAGCTCAGTCATAGGGATTTAGAATGCATAGCTGTAGGATGCTAGAAGTCTGTGGGATTCATTGTGTAGCAGATAAAGAATCTATTTATTTGCATGGGGGACATGTTCATATATAGGGATTCATAAAGTGCTGAGAATGACAGATATCTCTTAGAAATCCTGGGAAGGCTTCCAAAACCTAGAAATGGTGATTTTGGCTTTATATGTATCTGGGTTTCTGTTCTCTTGTTTGTATTCATTAGCATCTTATAATTTATTGGATTTTGTTCTATCTAGAGGCCAGAAGCTATCCAGTTAGAAGAAGCGTGTGTGGGGAGAGGCAGACAGAGGAAGAGGAAGGATCTGTGTGCCCACAGCTTGCTATCGGACAGTCCCAGTACCTGAGGCAGAGCTGGAAGGAGAGCAGCTTGTCACCCAGCTGTGTGCAAACATCAGCTGACTCCCTGGGCTAGGGAACAGGCTGTCTCCTGGGGATGCCTCCCAAAACATGTCTCCATCTGGATAGTCTGCATAGCCAGCCTGGAGGTCTTCTGTTTCCTCTCTTTGCACAGACCTCATCTTGTTCTAAGAGAGTGGCTTTTTCACCTCTCAGCAAGCAGCATCCGCATTACCTCAGAACTCATTTGAAAATGCAGCCACAGACCTCACCCTCTCCTATCAAATGGGAAGCTCTGGGGGCAGTGGGAACTGGCAAACTGACTTGTCAAGCCCTCCTGGGGATGTGGGACCCTCACTCAAGTGGGAGAGTCACAATTTATGATTCCCAAGAGCCCATGGCAATGGCATTGCACTATTGATCATGGTATGCAACTTATTTCCAGCGACCCTACCAGCTACTTCTTGCCATTTAACAAGTACTAGATTTTTAATGTGCTTTGCAGCTGTATTTTCTTTATTGCAAAACACATACCATTGATTGTTATGTTCTTTATGGATAGGGTAAACAGGTCCATGGACCTGTCTTTTCCAAAGACTATCCTTATTTATTTACTCAATAAACTTTCATTGACCATCTTGCCTGTGTCAGACACTGCTATAAGGTACACTTTACATTATTGAAGACCATCCTAGCCTAAGCTCTGAATGAGTAATTTCTTAGCACATAGGAACCAAGTGACACATGCTCAGGCCAATGGGGCAATTGGTCACAGGGCTGCGCAACTCTGCGTGTTATGGAAGGACAGAGGATGCACTGTAGCTTCTGGTGTCATTGTGTGGCTTCATCAAAGAAACAGAAGTTGAGCTGGAAGTGGCCATGTTCGTAGATATAGTTCATGACCTCATGGTTGCTTCAGACATCCAAGTGAGCAGGGATGAAAGGAGTCTGAGAGATGCGGTTGGTTGGGACCCCCAAGAGAACGCTGTATTACAAACCTCAAGTTGGACTCCCAAGACCTTCCAGAGTCAGAGCTCTGGGGGACAGATGCAATCCCGTCTCTGCTATCAGCTGTGTAAAGTAACTGAATCTTTCTGGGCCTCAGTTTTCCCACTCACAGAAGACTCCATTGGACGATTTCAAATAATTTTTAAGTCTGAAAGACTTCATCTAAATGGCGCTTGGACCTGGTAAGAAAGTATACAGTTTGTGGTTGATTAGAGGGAGGTACTTGACAATTAACACAGCACCACATGGAGAAAAAAAAAATGACAGCAATCCAGCCAGCCTGGACACCTGCAGTGTGACACCCCTCCCCTGCTATCCCCTGAGCGTGCCTATCATACCGTCCCCTCCAAGAACCTTTGTACGGAGTCTCCTTTGCCTAAAAGGCTCTACCCAGACTTTGACTTCTTTCAGCCTGCTGAGATGCAGCCTTCTCACAAGACCTCATACCCAGGCAGTTTTAAATCACAGGTCTCCCCCTTCGCTGACATGTTCAGTCCTCTCACCTCCCCCCCCCCCCGCTTTGTCCATGCCTGGAGCAGCGCATCCTGCTTCATCTCTACTCTGCATCATGTCTGTGGTTTATGACCATCTAGTCAGCAAGCTCATGAGAACACAGTGGCTTGCACAGGCTCTTTTGAACCCAGTAGGCCCTTGGTTCAGATTTGTTTTGATGAAGAACAGAGCCCTAGAGGGTCGTGTTGCCTGTGAGAGTCATCCCATGTGGCCAACCAATCTACTATGTACTTCCTCTGCTCCAAATCCCAAGCATTTTGTCTGGCATAGGACCAGAGACCTAAGGACATCAAAATATAGCTGACCTTTCTAATTTGCAGAGATACAGAGCTAAATCACTTGCTTCCTCCACCCCTCTATGACATCCTTGTAAATGTGGCAGGAATCATGGGGAGGGCTGGGAAAGGAAGAAAAAGCAAGTAGAGAGCGTGAGCAGTGCAACTACAGGGGCTTGTCAGGAAGCTGGAATGCAAAATCTCTAGAGGCTGGACCGTGCAACTATTTCATCTAGTTAGACCTTAAACATAGGCACAGAACAGGAGGGCAGATCAACACCTCTCTACTAGCAGCTGATTCTGCAACTAGGTCTTTCTGGAAGCTGTCTTGATTATCTTCCTGGGACCCATGGGGTATGCAGTGAACTCTAGAGAAAAGATATAAGGTGTCTGGGATAGCCCAGTGGGTGGGGAACATCTGCAATTTAAATTCAGCTCGGGCCCTGACGCAGAATGTCTTTAATCTTCACCTCTGTTACTCCAGGAGAGTTCACGGTGGAAAGTATTTCCTAGAGGAATGGAGAGGAAACCATAGCCTGTAGCTTTTCTTGCCCTGTCTTTGGTCTTTGTTTTAGCCACAGGCCCCGGTCCTCGTGAAACAGAAACCTCTGGTCCTAGGTCCTTCTCCTGGAATGCATCCTCAGAAAGGAGGCAGCCTTAGATACCTGTCATCAGATAACCTCTCTGAGAGTTTGCCAACGTCATT
>CM053746.1:35958548-36039536 GCA_028658305.1 Pachyuromys duprasi | reverse complement strand
TTCCCCCCCCCCCACCCTTCCCCTTGTGCATAATTCTACTCTGCAGCGAGGTGTTTGCATTTCTGTTCTGTTTGTGAGATGTTAATTGTGTCCTCATTGTAATTCCTTGTTCAGTGCTCTCACCTCCCTCTGAGCACCAACCTCCAAGAAGTCAGCCTGTTTGAGCTAATCAGGCTAAGTGACCAGAGGGAAGGCAGTCCCAGCCTCCCTCTGGAGTGACCTTCCCTAAGCAGTTTCTGCTCCCTGCCGCAGCTCAAGAGTCTCCTGTGACTCTCAACAACCACTGGGCACTGAGTTCAGTGACTCTGGGTGCCATTGTGTTTTGCCTGCTCCCTTCTTCCTGAGACATCCTGGGCCAGAGTTACACAGGGCCAGCTCTAGCTAACTCTGGTGGCACTTCATATATTGTGCCTTCTGTCTAACCTGTGCTACTGATCTCAGCCCGCCTGTTGTCCTAACTTTCCCACCTTGTGAAATCCTTCATCTTGGCTCCAGGCAGACCCAGGACTCTTCCTAAGACCCATCTGTGACTTGGCTGCAAATCTGTCTTCTCTACACCATGAGATCCTTGAAAGCAGAAGCAGGCTCTCATTCACCCCCAAATTCCTAGAGCCTAGCACTGTGCCTGGCATTTAGCTCTGATTTCTTCCCACTCCTCTCTTAATTAGGTAAAGAAAGGCACAGCTGAGCCAGAGAGGCCCTAAAGAAACTATTAAACATCTTGGTGAATTGCTGTTGTAAATTACACCCACCCACTACTACCCACCCACCACAAAGGCAATGAGAAAAGAAAGCCAGGTCTCGGAGCCCCAGGAGGGAGCTCATTCAGGCTAGTATTTATAGGAAGGCAATTAGCTCCTTTCTCAGCATCCCTGGAAGTGCAGGGAAACCATCTGAGAAGGCAGTAAGAAAGGGGCAGTATTGCCATAGAAATGGAGGGAGGGGAATGAAGTAGCCCCCCAATACTCTAGATACTGCTCGTGTTAATGAAGGCCTTAGTCCTGGAAGAAAAAAAAATATCCAAGTGCACGCTCCTCTGTTCAGCCTCTGCAGAAAGGGCTATTCCCATTCCTGAGAAGCCCTTGAGGCCCTGCTTTTGTAAGAGATTTCAGATCAGATCTGAAAGGGTCCCCCAGTTTCTCCCATACACTGCAGAGGAAGCCTGCTTTGCCCTGGAGAACTGCAGTTTCTCAGAGGCCAGGCTGAATTAGGGAAGCTGGAAGCAACTTTCCTGCTCAGGGGCAAGGTAAGGACATTATGCCAGCAGATCGGTGAAGCCTCCACATGACCTTGCCTGGCCTCTTGTAATCACTCCATAGTTGCTCATTCCTCCTTTGTCCCTCCCTTGGGTCACTGCTATCTCCCATCAGTGTGACACTTCTAAGATGCAATTCTGATCAGGTCACTTTCCTGCTCAGAATAAATCAACAGCTCCCCGTGGGTTTCAGGTTAGAAGTTCCCAGCACTGTGCAGGGAACATGGACTGAATCATGCTTTGGCTTTTTAGTCCCCTCTGCCCCCCAGTCCCCTCTGCTAGGACCCAGCCCATGCATTTTCATCTCTACCACACGGAGTCAGCAGTGTGTCCCAGTCACTCAGCTCTCCTGTTCCAGGGTCTTTGCCCATGCTGTCCTCACCGCCTGCCCAGAATGACACTTCTTACCCTCCCTTCTCTTTTCCCCTTCAAGCTCTTTCTCATTTTGAAAGTCTCTACCTTTCTCAGGGAAGACTCTTGGACTTGCCAGGACATAAATGCCTCCTCTCCCATGGAAGCTCTGTGTCCACCAAAGCAACCCCAGGGACATGTTTGGGGTTTTATTGTATCTCAAAATCTAGCACACAGCTGATTGCTAAATAGGTGGTTTAAAAATGCCACAGGGCTGAAGCCACAGTGAGGCAAGAAAGCCCCCTAGGTTGTAAATTTAACCCTTCGTTCACGAGTTGTTGTTCAGGAGTTGTTCACTGAGGCTTTGTTCAGCAAGTCTAGCAAGCCTGACATGGCTGATAGAGCGGCATCTATCTGAAAGAGGGACAGAGGAGGCTGTCCCTCCTAGGAGACCCTAGGTCCATATAGAATTTGAAAGCATCTTCTGCTTCATCAGTCTCCATGAAGATCTCCAACTCTTGCATGTAGAGTGAGATGTGGAAGACTTGTCCCTCCCTAAGTGCATGGAGTCCTGAGCTGATGGCTTCTACATCAAGCTGAAGTGATACTGTCAGTTATTTCCATGCAAGACATAGCCAAAGACTACTGAACTGCTCACTACTTTTCTATCCCTTATAAAGATGGTCCCTAAATGCTACCATTAACAGCCACTCAAAAAAGAGGCATACATCTCCTAGCCTATATGCAGTTCCAGAGACACCACAAATGATCTTCCATATTGTTTGATACACAACATTGGGGACACTGATCATGTAATTAGCATGTCAATCATGCCCCTGGATTTTTGTAGCTTGGTGGCCATATGTGCCCTGCTTCCTCAGTCACCTATAACTCTAATCCCACTTTCCTGGCACTCAGAACACCCTTACCCACACCCCAGTGGATGTGAAAAGGTGAGTTGGATGCTAACAACCTGACTCCAGAGACCACACATGCTGGAACCTTGACCAAGTCATCTCCTCTCTGAAAATGAGGCCTCTTGGGAGGTACCTAGAGGGAAGGATGGACAATCCCTGTGGTAGGCTGGGAAAAAAGGGAAAGGTTCACATCTCAGAGCAAGTTGGGCCTGGGAGAGTTAACGAAGAAATCAGGGATCCTAAGTGCCATAGAATCTAGCTACTTCTAGCTCTCCGCTTTTCCCATATAGGAACTGGACTGTAGCAATGAGGGAGTTCCACCAAGGATCGCTGAATGAATCAGCATCGAGGCAGGGTTCTGTGCTGCTGCTGCCCAGGGCTCCTTAAGACACAGACCTGCATTCTTAGTGATGGAGTGAATCTGCCCAACAGCTTTCATAGGCTTTCATCCACAATCAGCTGGCAGATCCATGCTCTCGTCAGTCCTGTTCATTGAGGATCCTCCCACCCACAGTGCCAGGAGCTCTTTTGAAAAAGACGGAGAGCACAGTCTCAGTTCCCTGCAAGTAGGGAAGGCTTTGCCCAGCAACCCGTGGCAGTCTCTAAATGAATGCTGGCACAGCACCAGAAGGAGGTACAAACCTTTAGGAACAAAGCTGTTCTGAGTCCAGTTAAGATAACATTTGCACTACAAGTCCTCAGGAATTTTTGCAATGTGGACTTCATCAACCCACTCCAGAACTGCTGAATCTGAACCAGGTGATGGGAAGATCTAATTTATAAGCTCTCTGTGAGTTTTGACAGCATGAAACTTGAGAACCAACATCCACAGGAAAGAGGGGACCTAATGGATGTCATATATTCACTACTCAGTCTATTCCGGTTTCCTAATACACGAGTGATTAATTGACTGGTTGATTGTTCTGGTGATTGATTAGTATCCTAGAATGGAAAGTAAAAACAAGAGACCATCTATTTGTTACACTTAAACTCTGCTCTTTGCACACATGTATATGTGCACCACACATACACACACAGAATGGGGAGGAAGGAGGAAGGAAGGAGAGAGGAAGAGGGAGAGAGGAGAGAGAGAGACATTGAGGTGTATACATCTCCTCCTGAAATCTACAACAGACATGTGGATTGTCGGGCAAAGCTTTGCCTGGGTTCGGGAAATAGTGACATGTTCTTGGTTATTTGGCTCACTGGGCACTGTTGAAGGACTCATCTGGAACCCACAACCTCAATTCACTTTCCCTTCCTGAAAAGGCAAAGCCCATGTTTTAACTCTCACCTGAGCACCTGTTCCCCTTCAGGCCCTGCCTAGGATTTCATTAAGTGGGATTTGCTGTGCTTTTTCACATCAAATATCATTTGTACTTCTTGTTTCTTAAAATTCTTGCTACATGCTTGGCTCTGGCACTTACGAGTTCCATTACCCCCTCGACACCTTCTTTTATCCCTATGAGCTTCAGTCATCTCACGTATAAATTGGGGAGAATAGTTCCAGGCTAGCAGTGAGTATTAGAGATAATCACAGGAATTGAATAAACGTGAAGTCTCTTCCCTATTAAACCCTATTTTCAAGACAGCAAGGCCTGGTTAAGAAATCTCATGGGACTTTCTGCTCCTCATTTGCTTTTTCATGACCAAAATCCCTCTTCACTGGACCTCCTTTATGGGTGCCTATGGGTCTTTGCTACTGCTATCTTTTCTACCTAGAACAAGCCACTCATTTCTGCTGTTCAAAACACCATTTTTGCAGATTGTGCTCAAGTTCCCCATTATTGTTTTAGGATAATTTCTCTAGATCCTGGGGATGTGTCACCCACCTCTCTGGTTCCTCTTCAGCACGTGAGAATATTAGCAAGAAAGATCACTGACTACCTGGCTTTGCACATATGAAATGATTTTTTTTTCTGCCAGTGTTGAGCCATAATAATTGAGAACAAACATTGGATCATTTTCATTTTGTCAGACAAAAATATATTTCTAAACCCTGTGTTCTAATGTCAATATCATTAAATGTGGAATTTTAACACCTAAAGATGTAAAAAAGGGGGTGGGAAGGGCTAGCCATTGTCCTTAGAATAATCTGGCTCCACAAGAAGCTTAACTCCATTTCTTAGTTTGCCCTTTCTGCTTTAAACAGATGAGAACACTGTCACAGGCCGGCCCCAGTACCAGGATTGGAGAGTCCATGGCCCAGCTCATTCACCTGATACTTGCAGTAACATTTCCTGGAAGCATACAGACAATCCCATCCCTGCCCTCTGCCCCACCCTCAGGAGCTCCCTCTTCCGGAGGAGCGCTTGCTATGCATTGTGCTAGCTACCTCATGAGTTAGTTCCTCAAATTATATTCCCCACCCCTGAAAAAAAAAAGAGCTTGTGATTTCTACCATCCCCCAAAGAACAAAATGTGACCAATCAAGACCAGAAGATAAAGGATCTGAGTTGAATGTACAGCCTGGAGTTGGACCTTGCTTCCTTCCTCCAAGCCAAGCTTTGTCTTTTAGAATTGGCAACAATGTTTTTCCTATGGATATAATAAAATATGTCTTTATTGTTCTTTCAGTTTCATATTCGTAGTATGCAGATATTTAGTTATTTGATAAACATTTATAGGGCTGCAGGTGCAGTTCAGTTGGGAGAATACTTTCTTAACATGCACAAAACCCTGGGCTCTACCCATGGCACCAGATAAAACTAGGTGTGATCACGCACGCCTGTTTATCTGGGCACCCAAGAGATATACATGACATTCTATTTTGAAACAAACAAACAAAAAACAAATAAACAAACAAACATTGGTGTTAGAGAGAAATCATGCCAGGTAAGGCACTGTCCTGAGTGCTGAAACTTACATGCACCATGGCAGACTGAGTTGGGGCCCTGTGGAAGGTACATTATTAACATGCACACACCTGCTGAGTGATGAGCAATAATACAATGTCTTATTACTGGCTCCTTTCTAAATTCCAAAGAGTTTTTAAAGACCATGGTGACAGACAGGTGTGTACAGATGTTAAAAAGTGCCCTGGGCCTCTCTGGGATGAGTAATTATGTTTTCCTTAAAGCGCCAGGGTGTGCTACGGAAACTGATGAGCCACAAGCCTTTTTCAGAATGGCAAGCCTACACCCGAGCTCCACTGATTTATTACAAGAATGAACTGAATTTAAAGGGGACAGATGCAATATCGATTCTATACCTTAAAATATGCCTTCTGCACCTCCCTGCCCAGTCCAGACCCTCCAGCCCCATCTGATGCAGAGAAGATAGATCACAGGCAAACTTTTCTCTTCGGTGACTCATTTCATCCGCTCAGCCACACTCCGATCTCACACCCCTTCAGACCTGCTCCGCTCATCTCTGCTTCCCACCTGTCTTCATCTCATGTCTCCAGGGCTTTCTAGATCCTTCTCTGTGTTCCAGTTGCATAGATCTCAGAGTCAGGGCTAGTGCTGAGCTCTCAGCGATGCTCATTCCACGTCCTCCTGGGTCCCACATAGTAGTCTTGAGCTCACTAACCTCACTTTGAGCCCCCACCCAGACCTCAGTCATGTCATTGGCATACAGATTATGTCAGAGTCTGCGAGGAGCTTCATAATTTGTGCCTTGAAGGTCTGACACAGTTTGAGGGGTCTTCAGTGTCTATGACCACTTTCTAATGAATGCACTACTCACATTTGGTGTGTGTGTTGGGAGGGGGGGATGATTTCTCCTTATCAGCAAGCAGAAAGCTCCACTATTAAAATGTTTAGGTTTTTTCCAGATTTTTCTACCTGGTATTTTTATTAATTAATTATTTGAGAATAATTATTTGAGAATAATGTATTTTGATCGTATTTACCCATCCCCACAACCTCCAACACCTCCAGGACCCACTGCCACATTCCCTACCCATCCAACATTGTGTCCTCTTTTCTAAAAATAAATAAGTAAATAAAATCTCAATTCCGATTTGTGTTACCATTATATTCTGGCAGTTTGATCATCTACAAAGGGTTGATAAATCTACTGGGGACCATACACTTAAAGAGGACTAAGTCTCTCCCTCTCCTTCTCTTTCTCCCCTCCCCCCTCATCTCTGTCCTCGTCCCCCTTCCAGAAGTTATTGATTGCCAATAGCTCCTCAGCTAGACCGGACTTCACGCCCACCTCCCCCACTCCTCCGTGCCGGGTCTGTGACTGAGGCTGAGCTCGCACAGGTCTTCTGTGCGTTGTCACAGCTTCCGTGGTGGGGCTACAGTGCAGATGCTCCGTTCTGTCTGTAAGACTGTTTCCTTAGTACTCACCCACGGCCCCTGGCTCCTGCAGTCTTTCCCGTCCACACTTTAATTATTAACTTGACTAGGAGCACCTGGGAAGGGAGTCTCCGTGAAGGATTATCTAGCTCAAGTTGACTTGTAGGAATATGTGTGGGGAATTGTCTTAATTACACTAATTGCTGTGGGTAGGCCCACTCGTGCTGTGGGTGGCACCGTTCCCTGGCATAACGTCCTAGACCCGCACAAGTGTAGAGAGGAGGATGAGCACAAGCAAGCATGTCCTCATTCATTCTCTCTACGCATGCATGCATGTATTCATTCTTGACTACGACGGATGTGAGCAGCTTCTTCAGCTTCTTACCTGGACTTTCCCCAAACTGTTAGTCTATAACCTAAAAGCTGTCCCTAAGTTGTTTTTGACAGAGTATTTTGTAACAGCAACAGAAATAAAACCAGGACAGCTGTCCTCCCTTGGAGAAGAATCCAAGTGGGCACATATGACCCCAAACATACTCAAATGCTCCTAAGAGTAGGCAACCACTTGAAAAGTGCAGAAGCCATTGATTTGCAAGTGAAATAACTCATTCAAAGTAATTCAAAGGTGTGCCCTACAAGAGGCCACAGGGCGCTTTTGGTAGAGGAGGCAAGAGAGAAGGAACTATGAAGGTAGAGTTGGGGACAATAATCCAGCCCTCCTTTAATCTAAAAAAACCTCCTCTCACAGCTCTGCCAAGCCTATGTCTTGGAGGGTCTGAATTTTGTTTCTTTATACAGTTACCTGAACCACGAGGGGAAAGGAATATTTAAGATGAGCTAAGACAACAGCACCATCTTGGTAATGACCTTCTTGTGTACGCAGGCCCTCACAGTGCTCATACTGAGAGGTATGGCTGTATAAACACACAATAGCTTGGTCATGTAACCCCACTCTCTTCCTTGCTTTCTCCCCACCCATGTGCACTTTGGCTCCAGAAAACAAACAAACAATCAAAACCACTTTATTGTTGGGGGTGGGATGTGGGAAGACTGAATGTATCACCATCCTTCTAGGCCAAGAGAAAGGATCCCTGATATATTTTCCTGGGTAAGAAAAGCAGTCAGTTGTTAAGTGTAATGCTGGACTAGAAGCTAGAAATTCAGGGTCCTGCATCAACCAAGTGGCATTTCCCAGACCCAACAATGACTGTAGATGTCTTCATCATAAAGAGTTCTGTCCTGCAACACTTTACAGAGGAAAACTAACTCTAACCTACAAATTGCTAACCCCCTTGAAAAACTAACCACTTAGCCCCTGTCTGAGCTGCAAATCTTTAGATACACCTGAGATATGATCTAAACCTTTTTTATGCCCAAGTTTGTCTTTTCATTTAGTCCATGAAATACAGTGGTCTGCAATTCCTTAGAAACCTTCTGAAGATCCAATTACCAATATCCAGGTAAAGTTAACTATGTAAATGTAGAAAGAGGGTCTGGTCGGATCCAGACAGCCAAAGCAATTCCTCTAGATCTCCAGGAGGTAGAGATCCCAGCTGGTAGCCTATCTTAGGCAGGTCCTTGGGTTTAGTCCTGGTACCTTTGGGTGGAATTGGGAAGGAATGAGGGAGCAAGTTACAGCTGGGATACAAAGTTAATAAACTGTAACTAATATTAAAGAGAGAGAGAGAGAGAGAGAACAGGAAAAGGGAAACAGAACTGCCAAGAGCATTGACTGAAGATGGTCCATAGTGTTACTGAGTCAAAGTGAAAAAGCTCCTGGGTGCTGTCAATCAGCTGCCAGGAGGCAGTTAATACAGAGAAAAGAACATTTGTGGGCTTTGGGGTCACATGCACCTAGAGGCTATAAACCTATATAAATCTATACCTTATGAGTTATATAATTTAATCAAGATCTTGACTTGAGCTTTGTAGTCTCCTCAACTACAGTACTACAATAGTGCATGTTTTCAAGAATGAAAATAGAAGGAATTAGGGTTTCCCATCTCCTATTTTCATTGTGGGAGGGAGGCTGGAAGCAAGATTATTATTGTA
Organism: Pachyuromys duprasi; assembly: GCA_028658305.1. Lineage (NCBI taxonomy): Eukaryota > Metazoa > Chordata > Mammalia > Rodentia > Muridae > Pachyuromys > Pachyuromys duprasi. The sequence goes on along the minus strand of CM053746.1, from coordinate 36,030,714 downwards.
TTGTTGTTGTGAAATGGTGAAGAAGACAAAGGGCTGCTTGAAAAGGATTGTTTTCAAAAAATTCTAGTGTTGGTGGCATAGCCTATACTCCCATGACCACAATAAATGCCTCACGTAGAATCATACTCTGTGCAGTGAGCAGAAGAGTTGAACCTTTTGGCTCTTCCTCAGTCTCTAGCTTTCATTGTTACTGGATAGCGCTGCACTGAATAAAATTTCAGCAAGAGAGCTCACCTGGTCCAGGAACCAGACTTCAAGGACACGGCTGGCACCTCTTAGCAAGGATGTGGGTAGACCCTAGTCTGGATTAGAGGCAGCAAGGAGGGAAGAGAGTAGACTGACTCACTTTCGCAACCAACCTGACTTATTTCACCTCCACTTCTTAAACACATTCCAATTCATAGTATTTGAGACACATAGAAAGGAATAAATAAAAGTAGAATAAGCATTTATGGATCTGCCAATGCATAAGAATTGAGACTGGCTGAAGCCTAGGCACGTCTTTGTGAACACCCATCCCCCAGAACCCATTGTAACATGGAATTCAGACTTTAATGCTCCCACAAATTACATTACACATTTACTGCGTATTTATTTGTTCCTGAACAATACGTGGAATTGTTTTTGCATGTTTTTAAACATCCTATCAATTGCACCATAAAAGAAACTCTTTAGTCTTCAGCTCGCTCCCTCACCGCCTCCGCCCTCGATTCAGCATTATGCTGTGTGATTTATCCGTGTTGACATGTGTGGCTCTGCTTTGTAGCTTTTCTCTGCTGAAACTTATTTGGGTGCACCACAATTTAGATATCCATTCCCATTCATAGATAATACAGATGTGTTTTTAACCCCCCAAAGTTTTTCTCTTACAGAATGCTGCTGTGAACATCCCCCAGCCTTCCTCCACACACAAAAGGTTGCTGTCATTCCCTCAACTTCAGTTTCTAGCTCCCCTTGACCTGACACCAAAGTCGTTCTGGGGTCTTTGCTCAGACCCTTGTTGTCTTTTTTTGGTTCCTGTTTCCTTGGGTCCCAAGGGACTGCTGTCTCAACTTTACCCTTGGGAATTCCTGGAAAGGCTCTCCTGGTCCTCTTTGCTTCAGGCAGGCAGTGCTGATGCAACCCACCCCAGCCCCACCTAATGGTTCCAGCTTCTTTAGAGCTTCTGCCTGGCTAAACTGGAACCTCCAAGAGACAAGGGTTACGACTAAGTTCTTTCATGCTGTGGTATTTTATACAAGAGTCCAGGCACAATGCTTGAGCTAGGGCTTTTTAATCCTGGGTCAGAGAGAGCAAGAGACAGAGCCCTAGGCTTCTCAAGCCCCAGCCGAGGCACAGGGTTGAATCACTGACTAAAGCTGAATCACTGTATAATGACTAAAGCAGACAAATAGGTTCTGAAGCGTTCCTTCAGTGAGTCAGAGTCTTAACTTGAAATGCTCAAACTCCTAGGCTACCTCCCAAGCAGACAAATAGGTTCTGACTCAATGTATACATGAATCAATGCTTTGTGGAGAAGTAGGCCAGACAAATGCGATGATTAATACACTTAACTTAAATCTGTCTTTATCTGAGTGTCTCCAAGATCCTATCTATGGGTCTGTGGCATTCTATGAATGTTGGGTCTTCTGTAGACTGAGAGCTGCCTGTTAACAACTTGAAGTTTTTTGGTTTTTTGTTGTTTTGTTTTGTTTTGTTTTGTTTTTCTGGAAGGCCATGCATCCAGTCCATCCCTACAGGATGAAGCTCCCAGGCCCCCAGTCACTTAAGGGCACTTGAGAAAAGCAACTGGCACTGTCTAGCCTGGAGCAGGTCTATTAGTACCCCATGAAGCCTTTGGCCCATAGAGGGCATTGAGAGTATATACTCTATCCCTCCTCAGGTCAACTTTTATATACAGCACACACCACAGTTGGAGCATCTTATGGTATTGCTGTACTCCAGGGAATGTATTGACAGGAGGAGGAAGAACAAACCACAAATGACTCTACAAAAGAGGGAACAGGGAAGAAAGCTGTCAGTGATGGTGGGGAGAGAGGAGACACGGAGATGCATCCATAGGAAATTGCAGGTCAAACAGCAGGTCAGGAAGTAGAGTCTAAACCACAAGTAGAAGAAAAATCTCTGGCACACAGTAAAAAGCCTTGCGATCAATCATGCTGCTGCCCTTTGCTAACCTCAGTCCTCAGCTAGATCCCTTAGCTTCATCTGTTAGCAGAGTAGCTGCAAACAGTCACTATGTGCCAATCAGAGCCAGCGACTAGAGGCAGCCTTTGTTGTCCTTGATTGAGTCAGAGCCTCATCTCGAAGTGCTGAAACTCCTAGACCCATAGCCGGGAAGCTGTGTTCCAAGCAAACATGTGGAGCCACCGCAAAACCTCAACTCCCTCCCCCCCCCGTGCTGTGATCCTCACGATGTGCAATTTGAGTGGATGAAGATAGTGAAACTGAGGCACACTGATACATAGCGAGGGTGTTGCCGGGTAAGCCCAGCGTGGCTGGCTTGGGTACAGCAACACCCAAGTCTTTGGGTTTCATGAAACTGTTGTTCAACCTAAAGCACCCAAAGGTGATTACATGTAACCTTGACAGCGCTCTCCAAAGATCACAAATTTGAGCCCGTCTCACTGGTGTTTCTGCACTGAGCTCATTTACCTCAAGGCAGATTTGAGGAAATTTGGGTGTCATTGTGCATATAGTACTAGCCCACCACAGCACCCACAGTGTCTTCCTAGGCTGTGTAAATACAAGCAATGAAAAGGTGTAGCATCTCTGCTATGGAGGGCCTTCTGGATGGACTGTGCAAAGGTTCGTTGTGCTATACAAAGATCATATGATGGATTTAGTAACAGTGTACAACAGGAATCAGTGTCTTAGAGAAGACACAGAAATATGTAGGCATATTCAGGGGCCCTGGGTGTGATCTGAGGTATGTGGCCCTGTGAAACTCAGAACCACCAAGTGGGATACTCTCCTGGTTCTTTTAGGCCCACTGGTTTCTGGCCATTTTAGGGTTCTTTATGTCATAGTAACCTCTAGGTCCCACAAGGGGGGGTACTGGGGTGAGCATTAAGATGTGGCCAGATGATCAAAGCTCTGAAGCTCCACACGGCTCCAGTATGAACCCCACTGGTGTGGATTTTGGGGACTTGACGGTGCCATTCTCTTCAGAGCCAGGCCTCTTTTAGAAACACCTGGGGTTGGAAGCTGGTGGTGCCATCAAAGGCAAGCTGGTAGCTGCATTATAAAGGCGTTGTATTCCCTCTTGTTGATAAATAAATCCTTTTCTCCTGAACAGCCAAGCTGGTGGGTTTCGTTGTAATTGCTCTGCACTCAGCAGAGAGCCAAGGCTGGCAGCCCAGCATCCTTCATCTCCGAAATATTAATTAGTTTTTCATGATGCTTTATTTTAATCATGAAGAAAAAGATATCAGTGGGATCTAACCAAAGAAAGAGTTGGGGAGAAGGAAGCACAGAAGACAAGTGGGGAACACAAATAGTACACGGTTGGAGGTGGGGAGGGCTTGTGTAAGAGGAGGGGAGAAAGGGAGCTGTACGCTCCCAAGCATCTGCTACTTCTTCAGGAATGATGCTGTGCTCTTCTCCATCCTCACCTCCTTCCCTGTTGTGTTATCTCCATCCTCACTGCCTGAACCTAAGGCCAGTTGTATTACCAACTTCATTTTGCACATGAGCAAGCTGGAGCCTTTCCCAAGGAGAAAATGTAGAATTTTCCGACTCTGTGCCTGTGTCCCTTTCAACAACATCCATTTGACCTCCCACATGTAGCCAGCCAGCAATTACCATTCTGGCAAAGGCGCAAGCTCCAGCCCTAAGAAATGCATGTGATGATGCTTGGTTTAATCTTGGCAAATCTGGGAGGGCTTCTTGGAAAAGGTGACTTCTAAGCTGTGCCAAGAAGGATCTGGAGAAATGTTCCCAGTAAAGGTGACAAGCTGGGCGCAGTGGCGCATGCCTGTAATCCCAGCATTCAGAGAGGTAAAGGCAGGCAGATGGCTGTGAGTTTGAGGCCAGCCTGGTGTACAAAGCAATTCCAGGACAGCCAAGGCTACACAAAGAAACTCTGTCTCTAAAAAGAGGTGACGAATGTACACAGAAGGACTATACATGAAATTCAGTGGCAGAGGGCAATGCTTATTGAGCATGGGATCCAATATAGCTTCCCTCTCAAAAAGAAAGAAGGAAAGAATGGATGAGGAAAAGGTGCCAGATAAGCATGAGAAAATAGATTATAAATGAGTGTTCAGAATCTTAAGAAAACTGCAAGACTGTATGGGGTGTTAAGCTTCAAGTTAGGAAGGCTAAGACAAAACAGATGTGTGGGTAGGCCAACTCAGATTCTGTCTTCATACATGCTTGAGAACAGAGCAAAGCCGTGAACACACCTCCATCGTAGTTGTGCTGTGGAAAGGTCCTCTGCTCCCAGCACAGAAAAAAAGATTTAAAAGGAGACTAAGAAGCTAGGTGGGGTGCTGCACACCTGCGACACCAGCTACAAAGGGAGGGCCTAGTGTTAAGGAAAAAAAAATAAGGGGAAGGGATGAAGCTCCGTGATTGTCTACTTAACCAGTATGAAGCCCTTTGATTCAAACCCCAGCACTAATAAATAGATAGATAGATAAACAAATAAATAATCGTTAAAATTAGATTAAAAGGAGATAAGGCAGCTGCAGCTACCAAGGTGAGAGATCCTGGTTGCCGCCTTGCACAGGGTGGCAGTTGTCAAAATGGAAAAATAAAAAAATACCCCAGACCTCACGCCTACTCCCTAAGCTCAGTTTCTTTTAGCAGCTCATGCAGGACAAGACGATCTCCAGTGAGAATAATGTCTCCCTAAACACAAAGGAGGACCACACACTGAAATCCCAGGCTATACCACACAACTGTTAGAGGTTCTAAGGATGTCTTTTGCTTTCTTAGATTTAAAACATCCCCAGAAAATGCCAGAAAAGGAAGGTAAACTGTGTTAAGAAAATGCATCAGAGAGCCAGGAGAAAGACACATCAGAAAGCCAGGCACAAGAGATGGGATGATAGAAAGATAGGCTGGGTTGGTAGGACAGAGGATTTAAGAGGGTGGAGTGAATGAATGAAGATTTGCTAGCACATATTGTATGCACTGGAGGAAAGTGTTAAACGGTGCCCTCCAGACAGACAGACAGGATGAGGTCTGAACCTCTGCCCACCTGACTTTAGTATGATCTTTGGAAACTGGTCTTTATACATGTGAATTAAGCGAAGATGAGATCACGACAGAGAAGTCCATGCTCCGTAACCAAACTGGAGTGGTGTGTTTGTGTGGGTGCAAATGGCTACAGGAAGCCAAGGCAGAGACTAGAGTTATACAACTCTAAGCCAGCAAATGCCTGGGGCAGCTGGAAACAGGAAGAGATAATGAAGGAGTAGTTCTGAGAAGGCATTAGAGGAATCAGGGGCCCTGCTGACACCTAAAGTTTAGACTTGTAGCCTCTAGAACTCTGAGAGACTATGTTTCTGTTACTTTAAGATACTCATTTTTAGGAACTTTGTTATGAAGACCTTAAGAAGCCAATACAGTGCACATCTGATTTTATGTTCCCCCCCCACAAACTGCATAAGGTAGGTGTTTTCAGTTCCCTTTTATAGGGCAGGAATCTGAGACCCTGTGACTAACAGGACAACTTATACCCTTCCAATAGGTGGCAGTCTTGTGCCCAGCCACTAATCTAGAAGTGCTTTTGTAGGTGAACCTCAAAGGATAAACAGGAAATGGAACTTATGGGATATGATCATGTGAGGAGCAAGAGAGCTCTCTCCTCTACTCCCCAACAGAAATATTGTGTGTTTACTGGAAATTGGATACAAGTCTAATGATGAAGATAAACTATAGTTGAACTAGACCTGGCTTCCTTCACAGTCTACCCAGGGAGAAAGAGATGGGACACAATAGCTGGGCATCAGAGCTTGGGAAACAGACCTCAGAGGCTTCCTTAGCTCTCTGTCTCCAGACAGCTTGATGATTGGGCACCTGGTGACATTACAACATCTTTCAGAGAAAAGAAATTTGACTTTATTAAATGAACACATAGTGGTTCAGGCATGAAGGGTAAATTCCCCCCAGTTGGGTGGAAGGGACAACTGAGAAGATAAGAACCAGGCAGCTTAGAATCAGAAATCCTGTGGCTTTTCCCGGGATCAATGCCTGGGATTTCCTTAAAGACTGCAGCACAGAGGTGTTTCTAAAGGGTGAGGGGAAAGATGCCAAGGAGAAGATCCTGGGACAACCTGCAAACAGACTACTGACGTTTCTTCTCAGAAAAGTCCCTAGCCAATGCCAGCTCCACAGAAATGGACACTCCAGAGATTTGATATGGCTCCATCTTCCACACATGGAAGGGATGTGGCTGTTGTATGACAGGACTTTTCCTACAGGGACGCGACACACACACATACACCAGGCACACACAAACACCAGGCATAGACCAGAACACGTCTACTCCAGGTAGCAAGCCCATGACAGACCAAAATACAGATACCACCAACTTGGACAGATACAAGTTCAACTTGGCGAAACATGAGTTTTACTGGGGTTACTTACAGGAAGATGGGTGAGGGGTTACAGGAGCAGAAATGATTTGAAGACAGCTGCATCACCAAAGCCCACACCAACATGGGTGACAACTCACAAAAGCTGGAAAACTGGAGCATAGTGCAGAGCATGCCGGCAGCTCTACAGGTCGGAGAGTGTCCTTTCCAGATGACTCTGGTCTAAACCTCTTCCAGGCAGCTTGGCTGGTCTCTGCTATTTTTCATGCTGCTTGGCTGATCTCAGCTCCTTCTAAGCAGCTGGGCTTATCTGAGAGTGACTGTCAGCAGTCTTTACTATTTACTCTTAGGAGAGGAGCCTAGTGAATCTGATCAGTTTGGGGTACTTTCTGGAGCTGTTTTGAGTTGCTTATTTTCTGTCCTAAGGTGTTTCACTTGGAAGATGGGCCCTTTCAATACTGGCAGAAACTGCTACCCGAGAACTGTAGTGACACTCGAATAGGAAGACTCCTCTCTGTTAGGAGATCGTTTGTCAGCCACACTGCACATCCCTGAAGTTCTGTCAGGAGACATCTAGCCCATATCCCATTTTAGGCTATTTTCAGAGAACACAAACATGTATGAAACAAATTGTGGGGGGCCCTGGGTTGATGGAGAAGAGAACAAATGGGGGGGCGCTTCATATCTACCACATGACTCAGGCTTTACTGGAAAAGTCAGCATGAGGGAGAGTGGGTTTGCAATGTGGGTGGAGGGTGACGCTAGCTGGGATGGAGAGGACCAGCAGGGCTTAGTCTGACAGAAGGACACTATACCAGAAAGCTGTGTCCAGAGCTTGCAGGCTGGAAGGGAGAATGGTGAGCATGGCTAGGAGGTAACAAGGGGTCCACATAGGTGTATCATGTAAGGAACATGTATTCCCAGGTTGGGAGGGATGGGGAAAAGGTAAGTGCACTTGCTGAGCAAGCACAGGGTCTGAGTTCAGATTCCAAGAACTCACATAAAAACTGGGCCAGTCATCTCAACGCCGTGTGGGGTGAAGTCAGTCACTGGGCTTGTTGGTCCCTGGTCTCGATTCTGTTTCAGTGAGAGACCCTGACCCAAAGAAATAAAACTGAGACTACACATTCTCCTCCGGTTTCTATATATAATGTTTTATACAAGGGCATATATGTCCCTATCCCCAATTTATCATTTCTTCCCAGAATAGCTTAAAATTTATTCAAAACACAGTGAGGAAGATGTCTGAACAGATAAAGGAACTTGCCAACAACCCTGGCCTAAATCTGATCCCCAGGACCCCACTTAGTATGATAAAAGGAGAGAACCAGCTCTGGCATATTCTCTGACCTTAAACACACACCCTAAAATAAACAAACAAGCAAATAAATAAATGTAATTTTTTAAAAAAAGAGCAGATAGTTTAGAGACAATGCACATGCCTTCCCTTCGATACAAATTCCCCTCCTCCTAACAAACATCTTACATTATCAGAGCACATTGGTTATAATTAGTGAGTTATTATTAACTAAAATCCATGCTTTATGCAGATTTAACTTTTACCTAATGCCCCTGTCTTTCCCAGAATTCCATCCAGAAATTGGCATAATATCAATGTTTTTAATGGAATTTATGGGAAGACAGAACAGATCTGAGGAGTTTTCAGATGTGATGATTTGCTGTGCAAGCATGATCCCTGACCAGGCTACACTCTTAAAGCCTCAGAGCTGAAGACAAACCGTCCTTGCTGACTACCAAAGAGACTGGAATTGAAAGCAACAGGAGAGAGAAAAAGACATGGCCAACAGAACCTTAATCTAACCTTCTTGTTCTTCATTTTTTTATATCAATGGGTGATTAATAAGTATTACAGTTCCCCCAAATCCATCCTCAAGAGAGGTGTTATAATAACATGTCAGGGAGGCGTGGATAGGCAGCATTATGGGGCCTGGTTTATAATGCAGTTGGTAACAGATGCTAATGTTCTGATTCTGCATTCCAGCGTCATTTATACCCAGATCCACAGTACAGTAAGGCCCGCCACATTGTAATTCTTCAAAGCAGTTGCTATTAATCACTCATTCATTATTAAAACACATTGTATTCATCCTGCTTGGCAGCGGGAGCAGGGTAGGCTCTGTTTATCCAGCTCAGCCATATCCAGACTGTCATCCTCAGACCAGAAAAGCCTCCAGGCCTCAGAACGGCTGGGAAGAAACGCTTAGACACAGAGGGCACCCTGGGGTCACTGAGAGCTGGCTCTCACCCCAAACAAGGGTGAGAGGGTTTAGATACCCCTGAAGCTGGGACTGAATGCCCATTGCTCATTCTACCTGGCATTCTCTTCCCTGAGAGTGAGCACTATTGAGCTCACTCATGTTCCCTTGGATAGCTACGCCTATCCCCACTTCCAAGGTCCTACTGTTACTTCGCTTCATCCCAAGCACCTGTGGGTCTTGGAGTCAGATTTAAAAGCTATATGACCACGTACATTGTCTTCTAGCATTGGTGGTATGACCTTGAACAAGTAGTCTGGCTTTTATGACCTTCATTTTCATCGATGGGCCAAGTGAGTCAATAATAACAGAACATGTGTCATGAAGTTGATATAGAACTGACTGTTAATTCTAATAAGAGATTTTGAGGATAACCCATACAGGCTCTTGTTATCACTTATTAAAACAATCCAAATATCATCTGGATGTCCCCAGAGAGGCACCATGCAGCCTTTCATCCCATAATCAGCCTTGCAGGCACTGTTTTAACTACTGGAGACATGTTGCCATACAAAGCCCAATTCTTCTTTCAGGGATCACCCATACTAGCAATTTAGTATTGCTAATTTGGAGCTAGAGCTGTGGGGGTCTGAAAGGCCCTGTCTTTCCCCCAAAGTCTCTGTGTTTGGCTTTGCTTTGCAACATATGCAGTGCTTGTGGTGGCAACCTTTCCATCAATGAAACAAATCATTGCCACCACAAGCACTTCCAGATAATCAGCTCTTCCTGATAAAGGCTGGAAGCAAAAAAACAGGGGCATGAGGAAAGGGCTGGGGTCTCGCTCTCTCCTTTGGGAGCATGGCACAGTGAAATGAAGACCTCTCACAGACACAACCTCTTAAAGTTTACTGATAGCACTATGTTGGGCTTCAGACTCATCTAACATATGGGCCTTGGGGTGGGGGGGGGAGATATACCCAATAACAGTACTACCTATGCCCTTTATTTTACAAAGGAAAATGTAACAGGCATACTATCTTCTCCTGGTACATGGGTCTTTGATGGCCCCCACACCATTAATGAAACTTTTAAGATGAAAACTGGAGAGAGTAGCTTACTGCAAATAGCTTAAAGATCTTTGAACATTTATTTTTGCACCATGCAGTGGTGGATACTAATATCAAACCTAGTATATAAAGTGTCTATGTCTTCTTGACTGTACAAGCATATTCCAACAAAGCAGAGACATTTCTACATCCATATTGTCAAACTTTATATACATGATATCACACTGTATGTCTTCTGCAGCTTACTCTTTTTAAAGGAAGCATTATCTTGACAAAAAAATCTTTTATCTAAAAGCCTCTTTCCTTCCCCACCTCACATACCAAGAAAACTGTTGTTTTAGTCTTTTGCCTTAGATGACATTTTCTTGTCTTTATAGTTTCATCTAGATATTACTTATATATAGCATGAAGTCATCTGTGTCCCTGTTAAGTAGTATTCCATTGCATGAATTTAGCATGGTTTGTTTATTCATTCTTTCACCCTCCATTTCCTGTATTTCCACCTCTTCGCCATTGTGATTAAGGTTGTGAGAGTACTTGTTTTATATTTTTATTGAGTTTTCCTTGGAAAAAGGATTACAAGTTCTGAGGCAAAGGGAAAGTAAGCACATTTTACGTTCACAAGACTTTATCAAGTGATCTTCCAAGGTGGCAACATTCTCCTTGCCATCAGGTGACGAAGTGTATTTCAGGCACTCTCCAGAAAGCAGTTGATGGGATTTTTTGCTCACTGATAGAATTTGCACATTCTCATTTTGTTATTAAGTTGGAGGCATTCTTTATATGTTCTCAACAGAAGCCTTTGACCAGAAATGTATTTCTCTGAGTCTGTCTAGACATTTTTCTTTTATGATTCCCTTTGTTGACTAGAGTTGTACATGATTTATTTTTTTATGAAATCTATTTTCTTTTTATTTTTCTGTCAATGTTTACTGATTTTTGTCTTAGAAATCTTTGTTTCATGAAGATATTCTTTTGCTTTCTTTTCAATGATTTATAATTTTGACTTCCACATTGACATTTAAGGGCTTTATCTAATTAAATGTATGGTGTGAAATCATGAATTTCACACACACACACACACACACACACACACACACACACACACCAGGCAGGCTCTTCTCTAGGCTATTATCTCAATTAATAGCACAATTTTCACGAAAGACTTTCAGTTTTGAATTATTTTTCTATTTTTGTAAAAAATAATTCACCATAAATATTTGCAATTATTGATGTCTTTTCTGATAAGCTAACAAAACTGGTATATCTGACTTTATTCCACTGTCAAAGGATCTTACTCACTATTATTTTGTGTCTTGAAACCAAGCAGTTTCAATCTTCCAGTCCTGTTTTTTATCTATCTATCTATCTATCTATCTATCTATCTATCTATCTATCTATCTATCTATCTATCTATCTATCTATCTATATCTATCATCTATCTATCTTCTATCTAATCTATTACCTATCTATCTGTTGTTGTATGTAGATGTTCATGCCTGAGGACACCACACACACAAAATGGCATATGTGTAAAGAGCATCTCCCCACACATACACACATGCCGTAGTATGAGTGTTGAGCTCACAGGGTCGCTTATAGTAGTTGTATCTCTCCTTCTACCATGTGTGATTCAGGCAAACTCAGGTCATCAGACATGACAGCAAGGGCCTTTATCTTCTACACTACCTTGCTGGCCTTCAGCTTTGCTCTTTTAAAATAAAAATTGTTGCATCTATTTTACATAATCTCATGTTCATGTACATTTTAGACTCATCTATTTCTATTTTTGAAAGCCTTTTGAAAGTATGATTTGGATTATGTTGAACTATGGATTACTGTAGAATCTTTAACACTTTTTATAACATGGATTTTCTCAGTCCAAAAATGTAGTATATCCCTCTATTTAGGGATTTAAGTTTTATTTTTCTCTGCAATGTTTTAAAGTGTCTAAAATGGAAAATTTGTGTGTATTTGTCGAATCTATTAGTGTTTACTTCTTGTTTTTTGCTATTGTGAATAAAATTTTTATTTTAGTTTTCCATTGTTTCTTGCCAATATGTAGAAATACAGTTTAATTTGTTTTTTTTTTCATCTTATATCCTAAGATACATTGAAATAGTTTTGGGAGCTGTCTTTGTTCACTCCCTAGAATTTTCTTGTTATGTGTTATTTGTCTATTTGAATTAGCAAAATAAGTTTACATGATTACTTTTATGTAAATTATTTAATGGTATAAATAAGCTTGTATGTATATATAACTATAACGCTCATGCTTATCAAATTCTTTCTTTTCAGTCTTTATTCTTTTATTTTTCTTGACTTATACCTAAGCTACTGACTTCATACTGCAGCGCCTATGGGACTGAACATTCTGGCATTGCCCTGCTCTTGAAGGGAAAGGCATTCATTACCTTCTGATGAGCATAACAAGCACTCTGTAGATGGTATTTAATCAGACTGAGGTCTTTCACTTGCCAGGAGGTGTCCACTTTAGCTCTCTGAGAACATTTTGTATAAATGGGTATTCGATATTGTTGATGCCATTTAGAGGGGTTCTATGCCTTAAGATAACTATATGCATAAAAGGGAGGTGCTCATTTGGAGCTTTGGCCTTTAAAGGTTGCTAGTGTAGAGACAGTCAATCCCTTTCAAGTGGCTCCTGGTAGGCTGCTCATAGCCCAGTAGATGGCTCTACACCCATGCACATACGTAAAGTACTGATTAGACTTGGTGGTCTGTGAAGACATGACATGAAGGGGAATATGGAAGGAGGTTTGGGAGGAATTAGAGGGAAAGGGGCTATCAATGTGACAAAGACACACTGTATATATGTATAAAATTCTCAAGTAATGAATAATAAATTATACTCATGTATATTTAAAATATGATTCATGATTTCCCTACTACTTTTACTTGTTAAGCACACAGACATTTCTAATTTTTTTGTTGCTGTTATTGTTGTTTGTTTGTTTTGCAAAACAAGGTTTTTCTGTGTAGCCATTGCTATCCTGAAACTCACTCTGTAGACCAGGCTGGCCTCAAATTCACAGATCCACCTGTCTCTGCCTCCTGAGTGGTGCTATACCATCATGGCCTAGTTGACAATGCTAATTCTTGAATCCTAAACAAAACTCATATTCTCCAGATTGAATTAGTCATGACATAGTATAATTGTTATACGTTTTTGAAGACTTTGCAGGATATTATTTAATTTTTCATCTTTGCTCATGAGGTCATGAGAAACATTCTTTTATAATGTTTTACATGGCATGCTATCAAGTGTCAGCTCATGGACTGGACTGATGTATGGATGAAATCTGCAGTTATTACAATTTCATAAGTAATTTGGTTTTGTCAACTAGCTATAGGTTTACCAAGTTCTCTAAGCTTTTGAGAAGGAAGTTTCACTGCTTTACTGTTTTCTTTTTTACTTCCTTTTTAATTTCTGCTTTGGTTCTACTGTTTTATTCCATCTTTTAAGTTTATGTGTGATGTGCTCATTTTTCTTTCTGGCCTTTATGAAAGAAACTTAGATCATTAATTTTACACCTTTCCCCTTATTGCAAACAATCAATGCAAACATTGCTCCCCTCCAGACACAGAGGAAAACAATAATGACACAATTATGAAAATACAATTCTGTGCAAGGTCGTATCTCCACACATTCTCCTATGGTATGACTCTTCACAGTTTGAGTTGTTTGAGATCTGTGTGTGTTTATATGTGCCTGAAGGCATGTGTGTTCTGAACATTTGAGAGTCAATCATACTCACATCACAGAGCCACCTACCTATCTATTGTCTATCATGTATCCACTATCAGCTATCTATTGCCTACAGTATATCGATCAGCTATGTCATCTATGATCTACATACATATCTACCTACCATCTATCTTGTTGTCTATATCTGTATTACATATATATATATACATATATATAATGTAGTATATCTATTTAGTGTGAGTACTGATTCATAAATTATGACTTTCCCCCATGGTTTACCATTTACTACTCACCTATTTTAGTGCACAAATTGTTTTAAAGTTAATCATTTGTCACCTTCTGTACTTGGCTGTTGTGTCCTTGTGACACCTCTGCACCATTTTTAGCCTGTCTTTTTTTGTTATTATTTCTTTTCCTCAATAACAAGTTATTCCAGGCTCATCTTTTATGTACGCAGTTCCAGCCCTGGAAAGAACCATTTCTCGGTAAAAATCCTTGTTTGCTTAAGTGAGAAATGTTTGAAAGGACAAAAATATAAGTGTTAGTTCTACTTATTATTCCTGGCATATTTGCATTCTTGGCTTTTTCAGCAAACAGTACGAGGAGATACAGGTATGTTCTGTACGTATGCTGACATGCTTATTCACGATCCATGGGTGCGTGTGTGCATCAGCGCCATCAAATGTTCACTCAGACATGCGGCAGGCATGCAAACACACACACACACATATGTCAAAAACATCACTCTAGACTCACCTTTCATAGAGTCTTCCATGACTTCACCGGCTTCTACTGCATGCTCGCACTCCATCTTTTACAAAGAGAGGCCTGCTCCTCAGAGCCATCAATAGCAAACTCCTTTTGTACAATTTGTGTTTCGTTTTTACTGAGACGGGACCCCGCTATGCTGCGGAGGCTGGTTCCCACTTCAACCCCCAGAATGCTAGGATCACAGGCACGCACACCAACTTCTTCTGTACACTTTGAACACATGTAAAATAGATCCAAGTTGCTCCATTCCCACTAGCATGTTGGGCACACTGGCTGGGAAGGGCTCGGAAGTTACTTTCAGGAGCTCTTCCACACAGCTCCACATGGTCCCAGACTCCACTTAGTCCCGTACCATGCTCAAAGGCATTTGGAATGGTCTCTTTTTGTGCCCTTCAGGCTAGTTATAGTATTAACCTGAAATAAAATTGATCCATTTATCAGTTTGTTTTCATTTTTAGGGTTCAGTATGCTTTGCATTATTTTGCTTTAATTTTTCAGTGTATTGACATTTTATTCTTTTTGGTTTTTTTGTTTGTTTGCTTTTCAAAACAGAGTTTTTTTGTGGGTAGCCCAGGTTGTCCTGAAACTTGCTTTGTAGACTAGGCTGGCCTTGAACTCAGAGATCCACCTGCTTCTGTCGCCTATGTGCTAGGACTAAAGTTATACACTACCATGTCCAGTGACATTTTATTTTCAGTGTATGTCAAAAAGTCAAACATTTGAAATATAACCAGGAAATGGGTAATATAATTAGGAAATTGAGAGTGTCATTGTTTCCCATGTCTTGGCTTGCTATCCTTCCACCCTCAAAGCATACCTTGCCTGTGTTGTTTCAGCTTCTTAGTCTGTCTTTCCAATCTTTCCTTTGTAACACTAAGTTGACATGCCCTTGTTTTTTGACACCCCTCCTCGGCCCACTTTCGTGCCCATCTGCACTACACTGTTTTACCAGTCTCTTTGAAGTCCAGTCTGCATTCATTCAGAAAGTCTCTATATCATCCATTTTCGACAAATGTGAAATGCCCTGTTGAGTGCATGGACCTTAGCTTTTCCAGAAATATTTCTATGCTTGAACTTTTAGGCACTCCTAAATAATTTTTAACCTAGAACGATGCTACAAGAATTCTCAATAGAAGAAGCTCTAATGGCCAAGAAGCACTTAAAGAAATGTTCAGTGTCCTTAGTCATCAAGGAAATGCAATCGGAATGACTCTGAGACTCCATCTTTATACCTGTCCAAATGGCTAAGATCAACACTCAAGTGACAGCACATGATGGCAAGGATGCAGAGCGAGTACACTCCTCCATTGCTGGTGGGAGTGCAAACCTGTACAAGCACTGTGGAAATCAATCTGGAGGTTCCTCAGAAAACTGGGAGTAGATCTACCTCAAGACCTAACTATACCACTTCTGGGCAAAATCCAAAAGATGCTCCACTGAACCACAAGGGCACTTGCTCATCTATGTTCATAGCAGCTGTATTTGTAATAGCTAGAAACTGATAACAACCTAGTTGTCCCCCAACTGAAGAAAGATGGTACATTTGTGCAACAGAATACTACTCAACTATTAAAAACTAAGATGTCATGGAATTTTCAGGCAAATGGATGGAACTAGAAAAGATCATCCTGAGTGAGGTAACCCAGACCCAGAAAGACACACATGGTATGTACTCACTTATAACTAGATATTAGCCATCAATTACAGGACATGCATGCAGATTCAGAAAAAATCTCTATCATTCATTTTTGAAAAATGTGTACTACCCTGTTGAGTGCAGGGGCCTTAGCTTTTCCAGAAAGATTTCTCTGCTTGAACTTATAGGCATTCCTAAATAATTTTCAACTGAGAATGATGCTACAAGAATTCTCAACAGAAGAATCTCTAATGGCCAAGAAGCACTTAAAGAAATGTTCAACATCCTTAGTCATCAGGGAAATACAAATCAGAACGACCCTGAGATTCCATCTTTACACCTGATACAATCCACAGACCCAAAGAAGTCAAGTAGACCCAAAGGAAGATGCTTGAATTTCACTCAAAACAGGAAATGAAATAGACATCTGAAGTAGATGGAGGGAAGAAACTGGATGGGAGAAGGGGTGGGGAGGGTAACAGGGGTGGGTATCAGGTTGCAGAGTGGTGGAGAGGGAGAGAGAACAGAAATTAGTCTGGGAGGGCATCTCAGGAACAGGAGAGGCTCCTGGGAATCTATAGGGGTGACCTAGCTGAGACTCCAAGCAGTGGGGGGAGGGGGCTAAGGACCCTGAGTCACCACCTCCTGTAGTCAGGTGGGACTCCCAGTGGAGGGAGGGGAACACCAACCCACCCATAAAACCTTCGACCCAAAATGTGTCTTGCCTACAAGTGTAGGGGTAAAGACGGAGCAGAGGCGGAGGAAATGGCAAACCAATGGCTGGTCCAACTTGACACCATGGGAGAGAGCCAATCCCTGACACTATTAATGATACTCTGTTGTGCTTACAGACAGGAGCCTGGCATAGCTGTCTTCTAAGAGGCTTCATCCAGCAGCTGATGGAGACAGATGCAGAGACCCACAGCCAAAATAATAGGCCAACCTTGGGGATTTCTGTGGAAGAGTAGGAGGAAGAATTGAGGGAGCCAGAGGAATTAAGGTCACCACTGGGTAAACTAGCCTGGGCCCGTGGGGGCTCACAGAGAGTGAACCACCAACCAAAGAGCATGCATAGACTGGGCCGAGGCCCTCTGCACGTATGTAGCTGATGTGCAGAGTGGTCAACATGTGGGTCTCCTAACAACGGGAGTAGGGGTTGTCTCCAACTCCATTGCCTGCCCCTGGATCCCTTTCCCCTATCTGAGTGGCCTTATCAGGCCCTAGTGGGAGAGGATGTGTTTAGTCCTGCTGTCACTTGAGGTGCCAGTGTAGGTTGATGCCCATTGGGGTCATTCCCTTCCCTGAGAAGAAGGAGGGGGAAAATGTGAGGAAGGGAGCATGAGGGTGGGACTGGGAGGAGAGGATGGAGGGGGCTGGGATCAGGCTGGAAAGTGATTAAATAAGTAAATGAATGAATGAAAAAAATGTAAAACGATGCTACAGCGAAACTCCTATTGATGCATCTTTTCCTGCACTTGTAAGCCCTTTCAGAAGCACACCACACATGTTGTGACGTTGAATTGTCTGGCTCGTGGTAGTCTATAATTTTCCCTGTGTTTTTGATACATGCATTAAGGATGTACCACTTCATTTCTAAATATGCACTTGTATTGCTGTCTAAGTTGTTTACGCCATTTCCGAAGACTGTAAGATTTCAAACTTTTAAGATGCCTTGAAGCCTAGTTTACGGCATTTGTGTTGCGCAGGCATCTTGGGGACACTCCACGAACACTTGAAAAAACCTGTGCTTTCTGAAGTGAGCCGGCTGTTCTAGCAATGTCAGCTGGGGCAAGAGAGCTCATTGTGTCCTCTGATCTGCTTCACTGCTGAGAAGCGGTGTGTTTTGTCAATGACAGTTAAAGAAGGCTGTTAAACTCACCATAACTGTTGGAATATCTGTTTCCCTTTAAGGGCTTTCACTGATTTGTTGTTTTATATTTTTAAGCCCTATGATTAAGTGCATACACACTTAGATTTATTATGCCTTCCTGACTTACTGACTCCTGCACATTAAAACATGTTTATCTCTAATGATTTTACCTTAAGAAATAAATTTTGTCTGGCATCAATTTAGCCTCCTTGTCCTACTCTTGTAAGCTTATATGGAAGATTCTTTTTATTTTAGTGAGGAAGTGTGTGTGTAAGTGTTCATGTGCTTTTATATGTGGAAATCAGAGATCTCCATTATGTGTCTTCACCAGTCATTCTCCACCTTAGTTTTATTAGTTTACTTTGCTCTTAGACAGTTGCATGTAACGCACACTTAACCACTCTCAGCCCCCACCCTCTCCTACCTCCCTGCCTCCACTGCCCATACCCCTCCACCCCACGGAACTGTCTCTCTCACATTCTTGTCTACCTGTTTGATTTTATGGGCCACTAAGTTTAACCAGGGCCTTTGTATGTCCATGGGTTGGAGCTAACTGTTAGATGCGCTCAGTAGTAGGTATACAACTGAAGATGGTGAGTCCCCTTTTTCTGTGAGCACCTCCCTCTCACATGACTGATTGCTGACAGGGCCAGTGCAGGTAAGCACAGATGTTGTGAGTTCATGGTTGTAATTGTTCCCATTAAGTTTGGAGCGTGACATTCCCTAGCCTTTCACCCTGCCTTCTGGCTCTTACATACCTCCTGCCTTCTTCTCTTCCTCAATATTAGCTCAGCATTAGAGGGGATGGTGTAACTGTACTTTTTTTGAGATGAGATCTTTCTGAAGCTTGAGTTCGTTGATTGAGCTAGGCTGGCTGGCCAATAAGCTCTGGAGTCCACCTATCTTGCTTCTGTAAGCACCGAGGTTATGGATTTGTGCCATGGCGTCCAGCTCTTACATACGTGCTTGGGATCCAAACTTAGGTCCTCATGCCTGCATAATCAGGTGCTTTAGAACCCATCCTGTTGCCTCCGGACCCAGATTGTATGGAATTTCATTTTCATTCTTTTTACTTTTAACCTATTCTGCCTACTTTCAACCTATATTTCAACCTTTCAAATATGGATTTCTTATGGATAATGTACAGTTGAGTCTTGTCTCTTCTGCCTTTTCTGGTGGATTCTGACGTCCTCTCTCCTCTGTTCAGTTTCATGCTTTTTGAAGATTATCCATGTTGGCTATGCATACAGCTCTAGTCTGTTTCTTTTTCACTGTACGCTTATGCCAAAGTCTATTTTTGCATTCTGTTATTGACTGCCGCTTAGTTTGTATCTTTTATGCATACCAGCAAAGGCACACGGTACCTTTCAGTATGTGTCTCCTGTGTATACTTGTGGTCCAGGAAGATTCAATGTGAAAATTCTGGAATGTAGTATAAAAAAACTCATTTATCTTTAATATGTAACCAGTCGCTTCTATGACAGAAATCAAAGTAGTTTTGCCAATTAATGTGCATCAACCACAGCTGAGAGTTCTTGCTGATCAAAACCTAACACTTAATAAAGTTACCCATGCACATAGATACACATTGCACTCGCTGTCTGACAGGGTTAGGTGGAATGTCACTGCTCTGTAGATCTGCATCTTGCCATGTGTGGCCTGGATTTTAAGCCTTTTCCCCCAAGAAGCCTGATTGTCCATATTCTTTACTCTCATTTTTTTAAGCTGCGAAACAAAAATTTGCACCCATCAAATGATTTGTTAGAGATCTCAGATCTGTAATGATTAGACACAAATCCACAGAAAAGAATTTCTCAGGGTAAGTAAGTATGTGTGTATGTGAGCGTGCATGTATGCATCTACCCAGAACATGCACACTTTATGACTATGTAGGTTGTTCAGTTCATGTGTGTGTACCATGTGCCCTCAGGTGCAGGTATGCGTGTGATGGTCATTTCTAAAATTCAGGTTTCTGCTTGAGGTTCCCGGGGTCGTCGCTGGATAGGGACCATGTTCGTGGTCTATCATTTCAACACATCTCAGTCTCCTCTCAAAAGGCAAGATCCAAGAACAAGTCAAGAAAACTTTGGAAGGACATCCTAAGAAGAGGCGGTGACCCAACTTGAGATGTAGATTTATAAGGAAAACCAGTGAACATGAGCAGCCAGGCAGTCCGCTGGAACTGCTTTACTCTTGCTCTAAGACTTCCTCTTTCAGATGTTGCCTGAGCAAGACAAGACCCAGAGGAGCAGACTAAGCCACACCCAAAAACAAATCTGAAAAACAAACAACAACAAAAGCCCTGCATCTACCAGTTGCCAGGGAAACCAAGCTCCTCCTAATTGTGCTGGGCTTTCCCACTAAGTCCCTCCCATTCCCCCTGCCTCTGCCTAGCTGCTGCTCTGCCTGGGGATTGCTCATTAGCCTGGGATTAGCAGCTGTGTCTGCAGTGGACAAACAAAGCCCTGATGCCCAGGGCTGTAAGCTGAGGAGAGCTGACTGGGGAGGCAAGGCTCAGTGGCCCGAGTGCCAGGCAGATGTCAAATCCAATTTGGGGAGAAGATCTTGTTAAGCCTCCTTATCAGATGACAAGTCCTCCTTAAAAAGAAAAAAAAATCGTCAGTCAAGAAGGTTTGAGATGTCTACCAGGCATCCATGCTCAGGTCAGACAGTGTTTTCTGTGGAGCCCACATCTTTCATATGCCATCAACCACTTGGTTCAAGGGGATTTGATTAGTCAGATAAGGATTATGTGTAAGGCTTGACAGCCGGACACTAATCAGTCTCTGCCCTTCAAAGTATTTATGTCTCATTATCGTGACCCTGTAGTGAGCATCTTCCTAAGTGGAGACCAACAGGGATGGCTTTGATTCTTACTCCATTTCCCTTTCAAACTTTTAAGATTGAAATATATGTATATATATATACATATATACATACACACACACACACACACACACACACACACACACACATATACACATACCGAAGCGCAGTGCCAGGAATCTGCAGCATAGCACTCTTACATTATACTTATTGAGTTTCACAGACAGGAAAGCTAAAACTTACTGTATATCGATCATATTGACTATTCAGTCCACGGCCCAAAGGGCAAAGGATGTCATCCACCTATGAATGCTGCATTTCCAACCTTTGACCCACTTTATTGTCCCTGTTTTATAGCTGAAGGAACTAGAATGGTGATGCGGGGCCATTGCTTTGAGTGAGAGCTTGTGTGCAAACCCAGCCCATTGGTTTTGGATTCCCTGTCTCTTCCCCTACAAAACTCAGCCCCTGGAGGAGAGATCTGTACACGCGGATCATCACTGCAGCATTGTTCATAATAGCGAAAACTGAGCAAAGGTACAGTAGTTCATAAGAAAAGAGAGCTATAGGAAATTAACACAGTGGAGTAGTTTGCCAGCTTATAAATGAATTTTCGAGATTATTTAGCAACATTAAAAGAAAGTGTGTAATATTCCTTTCAGTAAACAAAGAATATAACCTAAGGAGATAATAGGGGCATAAAACAGAGAATGAGGAAGCATATGGGGCAATACACTCAATATATACATGTGTGGACACTGTGTAATGATCAAAACTATCAAATGCACATCTATGTGGGAAAGTACTCAAGGGAACTTGACAAACAAAAGGTCTTTTGAAAGGGTATTTATTAGTCACAAAAGGTGATTTTCCCAAACAGTCATAATTGCTGTGAAACTGCATTTAAGGACAAGGCAACAGCCTGATGGAAAGAATAAGATATTCAGAAGGGAAAGATCAACATTTTAACAATGGTTCTTCCTTGTTCTCTGTCTGTGAAACTGAGCAATTTGATGTGTCATAACTGCACCTCTTGTCTTTTTCATGACTGTGATATTAACCCCTGACTGTTCTTCCAGAGGACCAGGGTGCAATTTCCAGCACTCATATGGTAAGTCACAACTGGCTGTAATTCTAGTCCCAAGGGACTCTGACGCACTTTCTGGCCTTTGAGGGGACCATGCATGTACATGTTGCACTAACATATATGTAGACAAAACACTCATACACATAACATAAATTTTAAAAAGAATATTAACCTTTAAGAATTATATTGCCAGTTAGATAAACTTAGTACATCTATAATTGTTGTGACAAATTAATAATAAAAAAGACCCTTGCTAGCAAATCAAGAAAAATAAGTGAGATATAAGATGGTCCATCTCAAACTTCTTGCACTGAGGATCTTTTCTATAGGTTTTCAGATGCTAGACAGAGTTGGGAGGAAGCCATTACACAAGTCTCAAGCCCCATTACACAAGTCCACAAGGCAGGCTGGGCCAGATAAGTAGGGAGAATTAA
Organism: Pachyuromys duprasi; assembly: GCA_028658305.1. Classification (NCBI taxonomy): domain Eukaryota; kingdom Metazoa; phylum Chordata; class Mammalia; order Rodentia; family Muridae; genus Pachyuromys; species Pachyuromys duprasi. The sequence goes on along the minus strand of CM053746.1, from coordinate 36,008,535 downwards.
CTCTTTGTCCCCATCATCCTGAGCCTAAAGCAGCCATAGAACAGGTGCCTCACTGACATTGATTGCAGCCCTATTCATCCCTGGGGGCTTCAGGAAGCCTGCATATGATACTAACCTTCTGTTGGTCTTCAAGGCATTCAAAAGACCAGACCTTAATAGAGGCTGGGCAGTGATGCCTACAGAAGCTTCAGAGGATAAGCCTCTACCACCACTTGTGCTGATGAAAATATTGAGAGATGGTTTCTTGGGTCAGAAGTTGCCCTGGACAGGTTGAGACCTATTAAAGTTTCTGTATGCCCTTATGACTGGGGGCTTTTCTCTCTGGAAGATCTCTATTTCCCAAATCAAATATAAGTTCAAGTAGAGTAAGGAAGTGAGAGGCAAGATATTATCACAGAGGCTAAACAACACTGACGGGTTTCCAGAAATCAGCACTACCTTGAGCCACAGCATCTTGGCTACACCCTTGGTGACAGGTTCTAAGTGAGCACTTAATTATGGTGACCAATTTTCTGGCGTGACAGTGTACACTCTCAACAAGAGGACCTCTTACTTCCATCCTAAAGACGGAAGTGGGGTGCAGAGGAATTTTAATTCAGAACATGGCTGTTCTGACAAGAGATCACATCCAAAGACCTTCTAGGTCTGTGTGATCTGGCTGGAATACAAACATGTCTTTATTCAAGGAGACAGAGGCAAGCAGATCTGAGTTCAAGGCCAGCCTGATGTAGAGCATGTTTCAGGTAAAGAAAAGCTTAGGTCCAGGCATGGTGGTACATGCCTTTAATCCCAAACAATGAAGGTAAAGTTAGTGTAGAAGGAGACACCTGTGTTTGAAAGTGATGTCTAACTGAGGGGCAGAAACAGTGATGAATCAGAGAAAGACCTTGACAGAACAGGAGAGGCCCAACTCTCCGAGAAGAGAGAGGAAAAGAAAACTACTTACCGGGCAATAGAAAGAGAGAAGGAAGTTTTACTAGGACAGTAATAGAGAGACAGGTTGCAGAAAGAGAACTCAGGTGAAGACAAAGACTGAATGAGCGAGAGAATGAGAAGGAGCCAGGAGATTGGAAAAGATTACTTGAGTTAGTTGGAGGCCAAACAGAACAACTGGAGGCCAAAAAATTAGAGCAGATTGAATAAATCTGCTGGTAGAAGAGTTTGAGTTTGAACAGCTGAGTTGAACTAGCCGGCCCAGAGCTCAATAAGAATAAGCAAGGGTGAATTTATTAAGCAGTAAGTCTAAGAGCCAGAAAACATTCTAGGCCTAGGTTAGATTGTATGGAGACTGGACGCTTCAGGACTAGGTTTCAGTTAACAGGCAGTAAGCCTCTGAGAAAATTACCTCAGGAAAATGAAAGTTACTTTTACGGTGGGGAGAGGTGGAGGGAGAAAGGTAGAGAAAGAATAATAACTCTAAGACTCTCTATGTATCAATCACAGGAGCATTAAGCAATCTTGGGGATTTGCTCCTCATCACCTGTCAGAAAATGATCATTAGCTATTTTGTGTGGAAATGAAGAGCTTGAGACTCCAGCCTTGGACTTAATCATCCTTCACCTATATTTTTGAACACCTGCCCTCTCCAGGAACTATGACCTCTAAGCAGACATGAGAAGTAATCAGATGATGGGTTTTGTCATTCTCCTGCAAAGTTTGATCATGAGGCTTCTTATCACACACTGTTCCCATGGGCAGATGTGCTCAGATCAAGATGAAATTGGCAATGCAGTTGTCCAAGCTGTCTGTTCCTTCTTGCCTGCAATGGGCTGAATGAAATAAATCTGCTTTTCTGGATTGGGAAAGGATTTTTCACGGATGTGCCTTAAGCGGTTCCCTAGAACAGCTCTTGGCTCATGGAGAATGGAGATTCACCTGGCATTCGAATACCAACTGGGAAGATAAGGTGTTCGTTTCTGCTCTAAAGTGAACAGAGAAGCTCTGGGAAGTGCTGCAGGGAGGCAAAAGAGCCTCTCAAACAGGGTGGCCCTTCTCTTCGAGGCTTAGGAGCTACATAAGATTTAGAGAGAGAAAGAAAATATTCCACCACTCGCTTGCTGTGTGTTCTGGCATTCCTCCCAACAGGCAAGGTTGCAGCTTGTACAGAAGATGGGGGAAGGGAACCAAGCATGTACTACTAGTCTGATGTCTGCTACCTAGCATCACTCTTTCCTCCACAATAATGTATCTTTGTTGAGAACAGTGAACAATTAGTTGCCACCTGAGAAACAGACAACAGTTTCAACCTATGATCCAAAAAACAGAGTCACAGAACCAAGGCCTGTCTTTAGAACTCACAGGGAAATGACTGAGCACTGTGGAAAGGAGAAAGACCAAAGAATTAGAAAGCAAACAAGTCAGTTAAGACAAATACATTTAATAGTTCCTGGGATAATTTGATGATTCTGTTCAACTCTGGCTTTACCCTCAAGGGCAATCTCCTATGAGCACAGTGTGTATGCTTTTATCATTGTCTTGGAAAACTGGTCACCTGAACAATACCAATGAGCTTCATAGAATTGTTAGATCACCTTCCTCTGGGGCATATTTTACTGACTAGTCACTCTCCTTATGAATCAATAGATTAGTCTGAGCCACATTTATTCTGCTCTGGTTTCAACCCTCTTCTCATTCAGCTCTCTCAAGAACCCCAACACACATCCTACTGTGCTGCCCATGGTGAACACTGTTCTGTGTTGTGCTGACCCTCAGTCTCTTAAAGTAACTAGAGGATGCACCGTCCTACACTGTATGATTGCACTTGTCTTTAGGAAGCTTTAACATTTAAGTTTCGGTACACAGGAAGTTATCTTTTCCCATCAGTCAGGATGGTAAGACCATGGGGCTTACCACAAGCAGCTCTTCAATGGCTGGTTGAGCATTTCTTGTGACTGGAAGCTGCTACCACTCAAGCCAACCATTCCATATAGACCCTCATGCTGAGCATCATTTCTCTGTGGATGATGCGTGCACGATAAACGGAGACTTGTATTGCTGCCCATGTCTTTATTGATCCATCCATTAACAACTTTCCCTCTTTCAGCTTTTGAGTGTGTGTGTCTTGAAGAAGCTCAAATATGACTGATTCTTCTAGGGTGACAACTTTAAATTCCTTAAAATCCTCCCTTTGTGGCTATTTCTGGACTTTGTCCTTATCATGGCTTTTCTCTTCTGAACAATTTTCCTTGTCAAAGATAAAGAATTTAACTCGCTGACATATTAGATTTCATACATGTAATGTTTACTATTGATTGTCAGTTTGGTTGGGTTAAAACTCACCTTTGATATTGGTAAAGCACACCTCTGCATGTCTATGAGGGTGTTTAAAACAATTAACTAAGGGGAACAGACTGGCCTGAGGGTTTCTCCACCACTCCATACTATGGCCAATAGAATAAGGAGAAAAGGAGACAGTCTGCCAGTACAGGTATATTCTCTCTCTCTCTTCCCTCCCCCTCTCCCTCCCTCCTCTTTCCCTCTCCCCTTCTCCCTCTCTCTCTCCCTCTCTCTCTCTCTGCTTCTTAGTTGTCATGACCTGTCATACCTTCTCCATCATGACAGACTAAAACCACGAGTCACAGCTACATCATTTACTATAATCTGGACCTGCCCTAAATTATCCCCAGCTTTGATTCCTCATCTAAGACTGGGAAAAAGAAGCCTGCTTCTGCAGACACTATTATGAGTGTTATGTGAGACCATTCAGACAAGAATGCTGCCTTGTTAGCTTGGCCTCACTAAGCACAGAGTATATGCCATTAGACATTTGCACTTATTTCTTAAATGGATCTGGGTTCCAGAAGAATGCTCAGGTAATCTGGGTGCCTAAAAAGTCAACCTTCTTGAATATCATCCTTCTAAGACCAGTTTGAAATCTGTTCCCCCCTGAGAACCTCTCCCCTGACACACAGACACACTGACACACATGCACACTACTCTCTGCTAAGAATTCTTACAGCACCTCGCTAGTTTGTTCCCCCATCTCATCCCCATTTTCCAGTTAGTCTTATATTAATTCCTATGAGCCATACACTCCTGTCCAGTCACAAACCCTGTCATGATTGTGAGCTTCCTCAAGTTAGGATATGTGGATGGCTCACAGTCAAATCTCCATGGTGCCTGACAGAGAGTGGGCACTAAGAAACAATACAACTTTACCACAACACCTACATCATCTCACCTAGATTCCTTCTCCAAGTAAGATTCAACCTACAGAGCGGCAGGCAACCTGATGCCTGCCCTGAATGCTGATTTCCTGTTACCAAAGCAATGGCAGGTTTTGATGTTGTTTTTGTTATTTATTTATGGTTCTGGTTTTGTGTGGTGGGGGTGGGGCTGTACTGGGTTTCTTGTTTTGTTTTTCAATACAGGGTTTCTCTGTGTAGTCTTAGCTGTCCTCGACCTCATAGAGATCCCCCTGCCTCTTCTTCCTGAGTGCTGGGATTAAAGGTGTGCACCACCACACCAGGCTAATATATTTTTTTTGGTCACAAAGCTTCCTGATCTCTTTTCAGGTAATCATGGGGACATGGATAACAATGTTACCGGAACCTGTAGGATCTTGCTACCTAATAGAAGGTGTCATTGTCATCATGGCAGAGCTATGAACTCAACATACCAAAGTACTAAACAGAGGCTTCTCAGTCTTTCTGCCTCTACCTGCCTCTTCCTACACCTTCCACTTGCTTCCTGCTTCTTCCCAAACTAGCAAGAATCTAATACAGCTCTCTCTCTCTCCTCTCTCTCTCTCTCTCTGGTGTATGTGTGTGTTTGTCTGTCTTTCTCTGTGCCTGTCTGTCTGTCTGTTTGAATGTGTGTGTGTACATGTGTCTGTCTGTCTCTCTGTATGTGATCAATGCATGTGATATGCTGGTGCTAGAGCAGTAAAAATTGTGAGACTGTGGGATAAGATGAATTCATTTTCCATGTTAGAAAATATATGAATTAAAAACAGCAAAGGATGGAGAACCACCGTGTGTTCCAGCATCAGATGACAGATTGGAGTACTAAAGCTCGGTGCCTCAGAATGTAGCTTTAGTTGGCAACAGAGTCACTGCAGATGTCATGATGAGGTGGGATCAGAGCTGGCTGGGCCCTTAACTCAACAGGACTGACAACCCCATCAGAAGAAGCATACATGAAAAAAAAAATCAGCCACGTGACAATGGGGTGTACATTGAAATGATGCATCTACAAGCCAAGGGATGCCAAGGACTGCTGACATCCTCAGAAGCCAGAAGAGACCAGAAAGGCATCCTTTGGAGGTTAAAGAGGATGTGGGACCTAGCCAACACTGATTTTGAACTAAAAGCCTCCACAACTGTATGAAGACAGGTTCCCATCATTTTAAGCCAACCGGTTTGTGGAACACTAAATGATGGCAGCCCTGGGAAGCCACAGCCATCACCAGCCAGTAGAGGATATTGTGGACCATCTCCCTTTTGTTCCCTCTTGTCTCCTCCCTGCCTTCTCTGTCCTAAGTTCACAGCCACCCAGGTTCAGTCTTTCTTTCCATCTGAACTACTAAAAAAAAACTTTCCAGTGATCCTGCTACACATCTGAGCACCTCAGTCTGCTGTCCACACTAGAAGGGCCTTCTCAGGCTCTCCACTTGATCAAACCAAGCCCCTCCCCTCTCTGAAATCCTGTGATGGCTCTGAGGTCTCCAGGGTACTCACAACAGGGTCTTTGCTCCTTCGCTCAAGGTCCTTCTAGATGAAGGCTTCGATCTGACCCTGGAATGACCACTTACCCCACACCCCCACACACTGTCATTCCAGATCTGTTGGAATATTTCAGTCCCCCATGATGGTGCCATATGTAAGGGTCATCATAGACTGTTTCTTGAGCCTCCTGGTTTGACCATCTTGTTTGCATAACTAACTCTTACTCTTGCCAAAACGCACTTTAGGAAAATTTCTCTGACTCTTCTCCTTCCCATGATTCCCTTCTCTGTACTGTTAGGAAGGTTACCTAACACCCAACGGATTTCCTCCATGACACTGTCTGCTGTAGAAGCCATCTCTATTTCTTGTATGATGAAAGTTGACACAGCCACAATGGAGACACCCCCAAAATAATTAGTATTATCTTTTCTTTATTTTACTTTTTGGATTGAACACATTCTTATTGAGGGCAGGTGATACGCTAAGAACCTTCATGCACTATTCCATGTCCTACTCTGTCATTGTCATCTTCCTGTTATTGCTAAAGAGGCTGATTCTCAATGATATAAATATTGATATAGATAGATAGATAGATAGATAGATAGATAATATATTGATATAGATATATATCCCAGCATACACAACTAGAAAGCGGCAAAAGAGATGATCCAGCCCAGGGAGGCAAACACCACAATACTGCCACATTAGATCAAGGGGCAAGTCAAAAGCCAATGAAGTCTCACAATTAAAATTATCTCTGGGCTATCCTGTTTGCCCTACTGAATGAGGATTAAGCCTCTTCTCTTCTCTAGGGTCCTCCTCATTGTTTAGCTTCATTAGTACTATAGATTTTAGTATATTTATCCTATATTATATGGCTAATATCCACTTCTAAGTGAGTATATACCATGTGTGCTTTTCTGCTTCTGGGTTACTTCACTCAGAATGATCTTTTCTAGTTCCATCCATTTGTCTGAAAATTTCAGGATTTCCTTGTTTTTAATTGCTAAGTAGTATTCAATTGTGTAAATATGCCAGAGTTTCTGTATCCATTCTTCAATTGAGGGACAGCTCTGTTGTTTCCAGATTTTGGCTATTATGAATAAAAATGCTATGTACATGATTGAGCAAATGTACTTGATATACGGTTGAGCATCTTTCAGATATATTTCTAGGAGTGATATAGGTGGATTTTCCTAATTTTCTGAGAACATACCATATTGATTTCTAAAGTGGTTGTACAAGGAAGACAGGGAATAAGACATGAGCCTTCCACAGAGGGCCTCTGAAAAACTCCACCCAGCAGGGTATTGAAGCAGATGCTGAGACTCACAGCCTAACTTTGGGCAAAGTGCAGGGAATCTATGGAAGAAGGGGAAGATAGAAAGACCTGGAGGGCACAGGAACTCCATAAGAAAACCAACAGTATCAACAAATCAGGGCCCATGGGGGCCTGCAGAAACTGACCCACCAACCAAGGACCATGCATGAAGAGGACCTAGACCCACTGCTTGGATGTAACCTATAGGCAGCTCAGTCTTCATGTGGGTTCCAAGGGCTGTCTTTGACAATGGACTCTGTTGCCTACTCTTTGATCACTTCCCCCTAGTGGGGGCGGGGGCATTGCCAGGCCACAGAGGAAGAAGATGCAGGCAGTCCTGATGAGACTTGATAGGCTGGGGTCAAATGGTAGGAGAGGAGGGCTCCCCCTTTCCAAGAAATAGGGGAGGGGAATAAAAGGGAAGAGGGAGTGTAGGACCTGGAGAAGATGATAGGCAAGGCTACAATAGAGATGTAAAGTGAATAAATTATAAAAAATAATTTAAATTAAAAAATAGTTATAAAATAAAAAAGTATCCCCAGGCAAATCACCTGAATGCAAATGGAGAGCTCCCTGGCTTTACTTGTTGGTTTGATATGACTTGTTTCTCGAGCAGGGGAGGAGAGAAGAGAGGATCACAGGGGAGAGAAGGAAAGCATCATTCTCCCTTGGTCCTTGGAGTTATGGTCCTCATACATCACACTCAGCGACATGCATCGGTGTTGGAGGCAGAAAGGAATAAACAGAAATGTTATAAACATCAGCAAAGGCAAACTAGGAATTATTTCACCTCCTGAACACAGGATAGAAAGCCATAGCTGGGGCTGTTCCCTGTGCCTTATTTAGTGTATAGTGGTGAACGGGGTCTTGGGCAAAGGAAGCGCCCTTCGTACTCACCCCCACCCCGCACCTTGTGGAGGCAAAGACGAATTAAAAACACAAGTGGCTCAGAGAGAGATAAATCAATTTTCATCAGAGCAGCGCTTCTGACACCACCCTGACAAATCAATATCTTTCTCCATAATGGAGTCACTAAAGCTGTGACTAAGTCACCAGGAAACGCAAAGCAGCCTCATAAAGAATATCGCAAAGCGATAGGATAGCCAAATCTGAATTTCAATTATGCACCTTCAAGGGCACACCGATGTCTTCAGTAGAGGAGTCCATCAAAAATTCATGGAGCCAGGCTTCACCACTCCCAGCCAACATTTCCAGGGGCTTCCAGACTTCGAAATTCTCTAAGCAGTGAGAATATGCTTAGCTTATGGGAAACACCTCCCACCCACCTGAGGGCATGGCCCTCCCCGCCGGTGATAGCATACTCAGTCATCACAGCAGCTAATTGAAATGATGCTCCCTGTTAACCCTGAAACTGGAAGAAGTTCTACACTTGCCAGGTTCCAGATAAGCATTGAGGCCTTACATCACAGAAAGGAGCCAGGGAGATTAAAGACATAGGCGCCATCAGCCAGAGCATTGGTGGGAGTCTGCCCAGCCCAGGCAGGAGGAAGGCATCCAGCTGTCAGCAGCACCTTGCTCAGCATAGTTATCAAACCCCATGTCCCCTTCCTAGACTTCCAGGGCATGGCATCCAGCTTCCTGCACCTGCAGTCGTTCTTGCTCAGCGGTGGAGGGGGTAGGGTATGTGTCCCAAGAGTTACTTTGGTCACACATCCACCTCTTGCTCTAATTTCTGAGGAACTCTGACAGTGGCCATGGGTGCACAGGCAGTCTGTTGGCTGACAGCCAGAGAATCGAAGTCCAAATCTAGCAGGCATTGCTGATAGTCTGAGGGCTCCTGCAAGCCCTAGCTTCCCTACTTCTGGGGTGGAACAGCTCTAGCTCATGGAAGACTTTCTTGAAAACACTGTCATTTTCATCTTCACGGCAATTGACACGGGTGTCGGTCATGCCACTACTGAGCAACCGGGAAAAATGGGGCCCAGAGGTCAGGTAAAGGAATGAACGTGTGGATAGGACCTAGAATGTGCTTTGCAGAAGTTCAGCTGGTATTGGAATTATGGTTTCTGTAATATTTAATATTCTACAAGACAGGTGAAAAGCTGTCTCATGGTGCTTGAGGCTCACTCATCTGCACAGGAGCATTTCAGAACTTAGATTGGTGCAAAACCATCCCTCAAGTACATTTTCCTTCGACCTGCCAAGGGTGTGATGCCGAAGAGGTGTGTAATGCTGATATCATCTAGCTGTTTTATATTCCTCAAGTGGTTCTTCCCTTTCTTCTTAATGAAGACCTAACCTCTTCATGTTCGTTAGCCAAAGCCTCCTCCCTCCAGTCTGTTGGCCTCTCCCACCTCAGTTCCACACACAGTTAGACCAGCCTGCTGTAACAGAATACCAGGATGAGTTGACTCAAGAGACAGACATTAATTTTTTTTTTCATATTTTTGGAACCTGAGATCCAAGATCAGGGAACCAGCAAGGTGTGGCTTCCAGTGAGGGCTGTCTTGTTAGTTCACAGCTTTCTTGCTGTGTTCTCAAGTCATAGGAAGGGAGGCGCTCCTAGTCTTGCTAGCTCCTGAAAGAGGTTGTTCTCCTCAGGACCTCTTCTAAGCCTGATCACTCCCCAGAGGCTTTACTTCCTAATATCCGAGAGAACATCCTCTGGGCAGGAGGATTTGCTGCGCTCATGGTTTCAAAGGTTTCATCCATCATGGTGGGGAGAGTGTGGAGCAGCCAAGCCAGTTCACATGGAGGCAGCCAGGAGATAGAGAAAGAAACAAATGGATACCCCCACCCCCCACCACAGTGTCACACACCCTGCACCTAGGGTTTACTACCTCCTGCTGATGTCACTATGTTATGAACCCATCAAAGAATCATCTACCTGTCAGATCTAATCCCTCAGATCTAACTTTCTCTGGAACCCTCTCAGACAATCCCCCCAAGCACCACCCACTCCAATCAGGTTGTCAATTAGGATTACCATTCCCACAATGCACTTGCACCAGGGGCTCAGGCTTCAACGCACAATTAAGATGATTACCAATATGCAGTCATTGACAATTCCCCCAGTTCCCCATGCCATGGCTCATGTCTCTATATGTGTCCTGTTCACACAGGTTTGTGGCTTTTCTGTATATTGTCTGATTTGCATACAATTACAATGCCCTTCCCCTGAAAGAATCACCTCCACCAGGACACCTTCCCTGCGCACTAGGGTAGACTCATACTTTTCTTCCTCAGTGTTCCCGACAAGGTTTGCATGGGCTAGCCATCGCTTCTCCGGCACAGCATGGCACTGTCTCCCATTGTCTGCCACATTGGCAGGATCTGTTGGATGTCAAGGCCTTGCTATTAGTGCATCTCAAGGGCCGAGCTCAGGTGCTGGCATACAACAGACACAGTACAAAAAGGTTCTCTTGTCTTTGTTTTGAGTCACAGTGGGTGGGGATGATGAGCGATCATAATCTCCTCCTTGATCAACGGAAGGTCTTAATGCAGTGCTGAGGACACTGCCAATTCCACAGAATCATCTCTGGTTAGTTTAATCAAGAAAGTGATGCATTAATGGATGGTAGCTACCTCACAAGATCTCCAGGATAGTCAAAGACAAGCCTCAGAAGAGAGCCGTCTCAAATGACTCTCAAACAATAGCGCTACGCGTTCCAGGTTGGCCCCTGGTCACTGCTAGACATCTTGGGACCTGGGAACCTCATCTCCTATTCCAGGCTGCATCAGTAAGTGACAGGGGATCTGCAGACACAATGCCAACTAAGTCAGAGACCAGGTATAACACAATTGAGATTTGTTCACAGTTCCCCAAGTACCAGACTGTATACTGATGCTCATGTATGTGCTTGGGAGATTCACAGCAGCCACCTAGGTGTGAGCTATGAGTTGGCCTGGACGGATGGTACCAGGAGCCTTATCAGAGCCCCAGTGCATAAGACCTTAGTCCAGAAAGCAGCCATAAAGCTGCTGTCCACAGAGCCTCTTGCTAGGTGTGCCGGTTCAACACTATCTCTGCCTGCACTGAGGTATGATGGGTGCTGAGGACTGAGTTTCTGCTCAGGGTTATGTAAATGCCTAAGAAGAGGGGTCCTCAGAATATTCGCCTCCCAGTTTCTCTCTGCTGTTGGCTGATTCCTTTCTTGCCAACCACCATGACTATGTTAGTCATGAGCGATCAGGGAACTCATGGTTGCTCTCTTAAGATCTCAGATTGGGTTTTCTGAATGAGCAGATCAGAACACAGGCCTTCTCACACCTCGATGTGCATGGCCTGGGCACCCTAAGGGGCCAGGGTGTCTGCAGGCTTGGCTGGGGTTTGGAACTCTGCATTTCTTACCAGCTCTAAGGTAAAAAATGGTACTGCTGCTCAAAGCATGTATTGAAAATCAGCCCCCTGACAGGGGACACAGTCCCTCCCTTATCACGCCATGCTCTGACTTGAAGCAAAAGGGTTCCTTTGAAATTCAGGCCAGAGGGGCAGGGCCAGGATGGGGAACATCTTACATCTGGCTGTACAGATGTGGCAGCGTTAGCGAGAACTCACAGCTGCAGTGCACAGAGGTCCACTAAAGAAAAGCAATACATCTTCTGTCGCAGCTAAGGCATTTGTTTCCCAGGGCCAAGAAGACAAAGGATGGGGGAGAAGAGTCAGAACCCTTCAAACTAGAGATAAAGATGGCGATATTAGGAGTAGGCCTCCCTGCCTCCATGTCCTGTCCTCATCCCTCTCCTCCCCTCGCTCTCCCTCCTGCTTACCTTTCTGACTTCATTCTGAACTCTAGAAAGTAGAAGCTGGGGTGGTCTTTAAAGCTCCCCCAAAACACAGCAATCCCAGCTTGGTTTCTTGTCACCTCTCCCTTCCTCTCTAGACTGGTAACCCTCCTTGTTCCTAAACTAGTCATGCGGCAGTTCATTTTGCTGTACCATAGGTGGCCAAAATCAAGAAGGAAGGCTTAGCCTGAGAGGATCTCTCTCAAGCTAGACATACACATGCTTCTCGGTGTGGCCTAGCCAAACACCTATTCTTGACTGTACTGCCCCTGAAATGCATACGCTAACCACTGAAGCAGTTCCAAGTCACTCCACAGAGAAACAGAGCTGAAACGAGCAGGGCCTCTGTCATTCAAGGACAGGAGCGTGTGGCTTGTGTTAAGGATAATGGGGGCGAATACAGCACAGGCAGAAAAGTGTAGCCTGGATCCCAGTGAGCCCCCACATACTGAACCTCTCAGGCTCTGTGCACAGGAGCTACATCTCCTAGGACTGCATCTGCATCCCGGCTCTGTGCTGTGTGAGCTGGGTGACCATGGGGAAGTCGCCCAATCTTTCTGAAGCATGTATTTCTTCATCTGTAAAAAAAAAAAAAAGGATGGTCATAGTTCTGTCCTGACAAGCTGTCATGAAAACTAAATGAGGGGGCTCACAGAGCACAGAGAACACACCAACAGCAGGAACATATAATGAGGACAATGTTGCTTCTCCAGGGCCTCCACATTGCATAATTGTGTGTGTGTGCATATGTGCATAAGCTCACATGTATGTGCTGGGCATACATGCCATGATACGCATGTGGAGGTCACAGAATAACCTTTGTCATCATCCTCTCCTTCCCCCTTGTTTGAGACAGGGTTTCTCTGCTGTTTGCCACTATGTACACTGTGATGCTTGGCTCACAGGCTTTCAGGGAGTCTCCTGTCTCTACACCTTATCTCACTGTAGGAGTGCTGGGATTCCAGACTTGCACTACAGCACCTGGCTTTTATGAGGTGCTAAGGATTTGAACTCAGATCTTCAGATTTGTGGGGCAAGTGATTTATACACTGAGCCATTCACCATATAATCTCTGGTATGTGTATGCTGGGGTGGGGTGCATGTACTTGAGTGTACCATGCATACACCCACAAATGCTTGTTCAGACGCCAGAACATGACATTGGTTATCTTCCTCTATAGAGCTCTGTCTTCTTACATTGAGATGGGCTCTCAGTGAACTAGGAGCCTACTGCTTCATCTAGGCTGCCTGGCCGGTGAGCTTTTGGGATCTGCCTGTCTCCCCCGCCACACACATTTTGGGATTATAGGCATGGGCTACCGCCCCCATCTTGATACATAACTGCTGTGCACTCCACTGAACCATCTCTCCAGCCCCATATAATCTTAATAGAAGAAGTGGAGAGTTAGAAAAAGAGAGAGAAATTGGAATTAGAGGTTCAGAGTTGACCAGAATCTAGCAGAGTTGCTAGGTGAAGGAGGAAGACTCCTATACTCTAACCAGAGTGTCCATGTGATGGTGGCATGCCCACACTCATATCCCTATTTCAAGTACCACTTGCTGATTTTCCAGGGACTTCCAGCAGAGGGAGCACATGGGACTGGCATTAGAAGGTGAAGCCAGGACATGCACAGCCTCTCTGGACACCAGCGTAATGCCCAAGGCCATCTCCTGCACGCCACCTGCTTCCCCCTGTGAACTACCCTTGCTCAGTGTAAAGAGAAGGGAGGAGAGGGTTGGCCTCTCTATGTCACTGCCTGAGCTCAACAAGTCCCTTCCTCTCTCAGGGCCTCTGTTTCCTCTGTAAAACAGGAAGGGGACACAGGCCCTTCCCTGTTTACCTCACACCGGTAGGGGAAAGTTTAGTGCTAGAAGATGAACCAGGTGAGCCAGTTCTCACTGTGGCCTCCAGAACTTTCTGAGAACAAAGCATTTCTTGCCTTTCTTCTCCGAGTCCCTAGCTGGCTTCTTCCTCTTTTCCACAGAAAAGTGGAGGAGAGAACAGGATGTCGGGTTATCAGAGAGCACAGTTCAGGTGTAACTCATCCGAGCGGCACATCAGAACTTGCAGCAGAGCCTTTAAAACGCAGAATATCCTAATTCTGTTGCTGGAAGGTCTGGCTGCCCTGGAGTGAAGAGGTCAGTGTTGAGAGCAAGCCCTACAGGGAGCACATACTAAGGCCACTCTGATCAGTGCCCTGAGAAATAAAACGTCAAGACATTCATTGAAGAACAGATGTCTACGGGTGAGCATGGTGTGGAAAGAACAGGAAAGCTGTTGCAGAGAAAAATGATACTGGACTGGACATGAGACGGTGAACAAACTTCTACCCAGGGAAGATGGAAGGAGAGGAGGAGCCTGGGGTGAGGGTGGGACAGGAGAAAGCAAGCCTTTGGGAAACAATTTGTTGGAGCTTTGGCCTAAGTTAAGATTTCTCCCATGAAGCACTGCAACCTGAGCCTGGATATGAAGACTGAGAGGAAAAGAGGGTATCACTGACTGATTAAGCAAACCCGGCAAAATGGGGAGACTATGTTTTGGATAAGGCACGTTGACAGTGGGAATTATGGGGGACCAGAGAGAGAGAAGCTGGGGGTGGGGAAATGTGTAGAACAGCCATTCTGAGTCAGCCACACACACACACACACACACACACCCCACTCACCACCCAGGTTCCGGAGAGGCAATATCACATGATGTCAGCCAAGCTCCCTCCCCTGGCCACAGGGAACTATAAATAGCCACACATGAAGATCTGCTCCCGGCTCAGCCTTAGAGGCAGAAAGGGCACAGAGGCCCTGACTCAGCCCTGTTGCTCAGCCCACTGTCCCTGAAGAAAGCCTCCTCATGGCCCCCTGGCAGCTCAGGGAAGGCAGGGATGGGTCACTGTTGGCATACGTAGAACCTGACTCCTGCTTCCAGATCCCCTCGGAGCAGTCCCACACACTGCCACAGAAGCAAGGGAGAATCTTTCATCCTGGAGTCTTGTGGATGTCCTCTTTAATCACACACAGACTTGAGATGTCTACCAGGGGCCACACTGCTGAGGACGAGGCAGCGGTGAGGCCCTGAGGGCACGAGAATCCGGTGTAGATGAGGCTCTGGGGGCACGAGACTCGGGAGCTAAGCTCTTGAAAGATGAGAGTGACCAACCAACTGACTCACTTGGGTCTTACCTCTCTGCCATTCTCTGGGGGACATTTATGAACTCTGGCTCCCTAAGTAACACTTCTAGAAACTTCGATGACCATTATGGATGCTGTCATGGAACCTGTCATGAGGTAGGCCTCCTTCCTGTCTTAGTTAGTGTTTCTATAGCTGTGATAAAACACCATGAGCATAAGCAACTCAAGGAGGAAAGGATTTATTTCATCGTACATGTCCAAATTGCAGCCCATCACTGAAGGGGTAAGGGCAGGGACTGAAGTAGAAGTTGTGAAAGAATGCTGCGTACTGTCTTCCTCCCTGTAGTTTGTTCAGTCTACTTTCTTAAAGCACACGGGACTAGGAGCCCAGGACTTGGCAATGTCCACAGTGCCCCCTTGCCTCCTATATCATCATCAACCAAGAGCAGGCACCCCAGGCTTGCCCACAGAATAATCCAGCAAGGGTGTTTTCTCAGTTGGGTTCCCTAATCCAAAACGGCTCTAGCTGGTGACGAGTTGACATAAGACTAGCCAGCACATTCCCCATGAGTTTGATCTTGTGTTCTTCAAGGAACAAAAGGCATCTCCTACAAGCAACAGGCATCCAGACACAGGTGAAGTCAGGCCAGTGAATGCTGGGATCTAACTTTGCCACGTACTAGAGTATAATTTTAGAAGAGTCAGGTAGAGGCTGAGGAGATGGCTCGGCAGTTAAGAACAAATAAGCTTATACTCACTCATAACTGCAGCTCCAAAGGACCCAGTGCCTTCTTCTTGGGCTCATATGCACACACACACACACACACACACACACACGGATACACATCATAGATACACATACAGGCATACACACATACACACACAGATACACAGACATACACATCACAGGCACACACACACACACACAATTGTTTAATGTCATGCAGCTTCCACAAACTTGAACTTCCTCACCTGCACTCACACTGGCCATCCTTCCACTGTGGCTGTATGTGCCTGAGTGCTCCCTAGATCCCAGGAAGACTCAGGAGAAAGCAGGCCATGCTTAGCTGGCCTCTGGCAATCAGGCACGGTTCCTTCAGGTCACAGTCTCTTCCTGGAAGGGACCTCAGCTACTATCCACTCCATCAGGGGCCTGGCTGGGCTCACTTCTATTTGATGATTTGTCTCCTCACTTCATTATGAGAGGAGAACTACCAACGTTTATTGCGTCTTAGAGGCCAGACCCTATGTTGGACATTCGTGATTAATTAAATGTTCCTGCTAACCCTCAACAGACACATGGTTGGATATAAATATGTGTGATTTATTTCTAGCTTTTTTTTAAAGAGGTGAGGAAGGAATATGAATCCAGCTTCTCTGCCTACAAAGGGCTTGCTCCTTCTCCATTATTCTCTTCGTATCTTTTTTTATGGCACAAAGCAAGGGAATGCCTTTTTCTGGGCAGGTCGGGGTAGTAATGTGTTTGCCTCTTTCTTCTCCCTTTTTCTACATTTCTGGGCAACCCTAGTGTCCTGGATGTGGGCCCAGGGGTAGTGCTCCATGGAGCTGGAACAGAGACTCAGTGCGTGCTCCTGAAAGCCCTGGCTCAGGGCTGTGGGACAGATGCCTAAGAGGTTGATTTCCACATGTGTGGCACCAGAGGTGCCAATGAGCCTTGCGCCCACCTGGCTGAGGGAGCCTCCTGAGACCTGGCACAGTGGGTGAAGCCATTCTTGTGAGTCAGCCAAGGGAACTCGCAGTTTCCCCAGGCCTCAAGCTGTCATCACAAGGCCTCCTGCTGTGTGCCAAGTAATTTCACCTACAAACCACACTTGTTCGCATCTGAAAACAAGACTGCAGTATAGAAGATTTCACTCTATTTACAGATAAAAGTATGGTTCACCATTAGGGATAATTGCTCATTGGGAGATGCTAGGAAATGTCTAGAGACATTTCTGGTAGTTAGAATTTCAGGAAGGGAAGGTCACTGGCTAAGAATGTGGCTTTAAGAATGTGGTCACAGACAATGCAGCACCCATCATGAAGAACTATCCCAACCCCAAGTTACTTTTCTTTTTTTTTTTATTACAGGGCAACTAGACACGAACTACCCCTTTGCAACATCTTTCTTACCTCAACCCTCCTGAAGCAGGAGGCCAACAATCGCTACTCCAATTAAACTAAGCTGTGGCAGTGTCGTGCTGAGCTCTCTGTAGCTCCCCACTACCTGTGACACCCAAGCAAGTGTCCCTCCTGCCCTGTCTTGGTCCTTACACTGCAGAGTATCTTCCGTTTCTTCCTCTTCCCACACATCATTCCATACATTCTGCACACCCTGAGCCAACCTGTCTCATGGCTTCACTGACACACATGTCCCTGGATCTGAGATGTCCCCACCCCCACCCCTTTCACCCATTTAAATTCCAAGCCTGGCTTAGCAGGTAAGAGCACACGCTGCCATTACAGAGGATTCAAGTTCAGATCCCAGCAGCCATGTCAAACAGCTCACAACTGCCTGTGACTCCAATGCCAAGGGATCAGATGTCCTCTTCTGGCTTCTATGGGCACTGGACTCACATGTGCACACACACACACACACAAACACTGTTAAAAATTAAAATAGCTTTAAAAATTCCGCTCCTCTTGAAGGCTGAGCTAAGATGCCATTTTTAATCACATTCTAACACTCCCATTTGGCCTGGGTTACTCCAGGTCTGTAATACTCCTATGCATGCACCGGACAACTTCCATACAATATCTCTGATGAAAAATATTTGTTTAGATACCATGAAAGGTATGGGACAAGCTTTATTCCATCATATATGCATAAGGCTCTCAAAAAAGGAACGTGAATGAAGACAACAATGAATGAGTGACATCAGGTTAAGACTATCCACTGTAGTTCTGTGCTTCCTCCCTCACAATGGAGACTTGGACCAGAACATGCCACTTGGTGGACAGGGACTTCCCTAGCAAATAGACTAAGTTGTATTTTTCCAAGCAAGCAACCTTAAACCCATCCACTGAATGCACTGCTAGCCATGGCCAATGTGCTTTCACCAGCATGTGTGGTAATTAGCAGGCAGGTTAGAGACAGATGTGAAGAGGAGATGCTGTCTGGGGGCTATCAAGCTAGGAATGCAAAGAATAGTCACAGTGTTGAGCTGAGGGTTCCTGGGTGCAATTATGCCCATTCTCACTGGGTGCCTTCCCTGTGCAAGTGACTGCCTGCTTTGCTCCTACCTTACTCCCTTCAGGCTACATTAGTAAAGCACATTAGTAAAGCATTAAGTCACACCAAGTGACTTAAAAACAGCAGAAATTTATTCCTGTGGTTCTGGGAGCAAAGAAGTCTTGAGACCAAAGTGTAGCCGAGACAGTGCTGGGAGGGGCCTATTTTCTGGTTCACAGATGGTGCTTTCTAGCTTCGTCTGTAAGCGGGGAGTCAGAGGCCCCTCTCAGGTCTCTCTAAAAGGGCACTTACCCTACTCCTGAGGGCCCTACCATCAGGCTTAATTATCTTTCAAAGACTGTGTCTCCTAGTACCCCTATCACCTGGAGTTAGTGTCTTACCACATGAATGTGGGGAAAAAAAAACCTCAAATGTTTGGATCCTCTTTGCTCGAGAAATACTCTCCCATCCAGACTCAAAACCAGCAAGCTATTGAATTATCTAATTATCAGGGAGACCCAGGCTGGGGACAGGAGACCATGATACTGTTCAGTTGTCTGTAGTCCTTCACCCTACCCTAGGTAAAAATTTTAATGCAATGTCTACCATGACAAAACGGATGGGAAGACTAGGATATTCTTTTTATCCTCTGTGTCCTGAGAAACAAGAAGTGTGAGAGCCATCATCCACTGGTCACTGGGAGGATACAGTTCTGTGCTCTCAACAACATGTGAAAAGTGCTTTAAACCCGGCCAACCCAGTCACTCCCCTCCACTCTCACTCATCAGGGTGGCTGAGTTGGATAGAGCTCACATGGAAAGAGCATCCTTTGCCATTTGCCTCTTCTGGCCCTTCCAAAGAAGCTTGCTGAACGAGTCCACTAGGGATACCAAAAGGCAACACAAATATTGTACCATATCAGGAAAAGACATTTGGAAGTAAGAGGATAGAAAGGAGTAAGTTAAATTAGGGTCTTTGATACAGGACTATGGCTTAGCCGATAAAGGAGCTTGCTGCCCAGGCTAAAGATCTGAGTTTGCTATCTGGTCCCCAAATGGTGAAAAGAGTGAACCATCTCCCACGAGTTGTCTTCTGACCTGTGCAAGTGCTCCATTGCACACATACATTCTCTCACGTGTATATATGTACATGGGCAGACAAATACACACACTAAATGTAATTTTATAAAATTAAAATTAGAATCTTTGTGGTTGACAAAGTTGACGCTGCCAGATCTGTCTCGGGCCATGTGATCGGTGTGGCCACAGCTGTGCTTCACCACCCATACTGCCTCAGACCCTACAGCCAGGCCAGGTCCCTAAGAGTGAGACCCATCACTGTGTGTGTCAGGGGGAGGAGGGAGGAGTCCAACTTTGGGATAGCTCAGATCCTGTAGTTGCCATGGCTACAGCAAAGTGGAGTCTTAATGATCTTCTCTCTCACTCTCCTGCCACCAACACTCACTTGCCAGCTATTGTTCAACTCCCTCTGGCACATACCTTCCCCATTCTGTGTCCTTCTGGGAAGCAATAGCCACACTAAGACCAGCATCCCTGACTCATGGAAACCGGTACTTAAAGGACAAGAAGAGGGTTTCTTATGCTTTACAGGAACAACTGTGTTTGATCCAGCTGATGACAGAAAGCTCTCTTTTAGGAAGAATGTCAGCTAATGAATGCGTAAAGGACAAAATCAGAAATCACTATTTTGTAGTCACCAAAGTAACCATTGACTTCAGTTCCCAATATAAGAGCAACAGGAAGTCACACCACTATCTCCCAGATGCAGAGATAGTGTGAGGATGTGAGATGCTGCAATGAGTGGACGAGCAGTTGCGCCCTTAGCTAGGTGATCAAAACTTGCATGTCTAAGAGAGGGACAACTTCCTGTCTGATGGGGTCAAAAGTTTGCGGTTATTTGAGGTCCTCTCTTGAAAGAAGCATTCAATTGAATCCAGTTGGGTTCTTAAACCAATTCTCACTTTGGAAGAAATGGGAGGAACATCGCAAGTGACACTACAAGGAAAAATCAGGCAGACTCAGTGTGGAATGATTGGGTATGAGAACTGGTCTGAAAGACAGCATTATTCACAACAATAAAAATGTAAATAATTCAAGGGCACGTTAATTGATGACTGGAAAAAGAAAAGGAACTGCAACCTTTGACTAGAATAATATTTAATATTTAAAAGCACTAAGATATTGCCAAAAACTATAGCACGAATAAACCTGGAAAACATTCTGCCGACTGAGAAATGTTTGTTGCAAAACATCACATGTTGCAAGACTTCCTCTATACTTCATCTTCAAAACAGACACATCTCCAGAGACAGAAAATAGATTAATACTTACCTGGGGCAGAAGAATGGATCTGTAGGAAATTGAGGAAGTGAAGTGATTGTTTATGGATCCAGGGTCTCTTGGAGGGAGGGGGGTCCCTAAAGTTCACAACTTTATGAAGACTCTAATGGCTGGAATTATATACTTTATTTCAGTGAAGTGTACGGCATGAAAATTGTATCTCACTCGACAATGCTATTTTAAATCCCTCTCTCGATGGAGGTGAACATTTTGCTTAACAGAGACAGAATAACTACTTGAAACATACAAAATCTTTACTCTTTCTCCAGTGGATATTGGATTTCAGAAATTACAGAAGCTGTGTAAATATTTTTTGAGGCAATTACAGCAGGCATAGAAGTACCAACCACACCTACGAAGAGGTGGAGTGGTCAGGACGGCTTTCCAAGCAGATTCACATCCAGTGAAGCACACTGATGGAGTCCACACAAGAGAGCTGAGCAAAGAAAGAGGTGTTCAGAGAGTCACGGGTCACAAGTGTGTCACTACGAGAGTAGGGAGAGGCCAACACAGAAAGTGGAAAAACAACAAGGAACCCTATGGTATGAGGCTGGAGTTGGATATTTCCCTGTAACCCAAGGTTTGAGAGCAAGGTGTCGATGAAATGTAAACTATCCTAGCTCTACCACCTGGACCGATTAGAACCCAGGAACCATTAGAACCCAGATCCTGGTTCTAAATAGCATCTCTCTGACTAGAGCCTGAACTTGCTGAAAAAAAAAAAGTCTGATCACAGAGTGAAGAATGAAAAAAAAAAAAAAAAAAAAAAGAACCTAGATCACCAGGATGGGCCAGAAACTCAGTGTTCAGAGAAGTCTGGAAAATAGAAGAAGAGCATAGAGGTCAGTGGAAAGGGCTTTCCAAATATGGGAAAAATGCATTTCCAAATAAACAATTAGGTAAACAGGATGTGCCTATGACTAAAATAGAAATCAGCCTAAGACTGTACACTGACATGAAGAAATAAACGGAAAGGGGAGAGAGCACTCTTATTTCAGAAAGCCAACTAATAAGTAACACAGATTGGTGGGGTCAGAAAGCCAGCATCTAGCAGGGATTATTGTAATAATTCTGGCCAGAAAACTTGATGGATGATGAACCAGGGTGTGTAAGAGAAGAGAACGGAGTTCTATGTGCCTTGGAGCATGTCCTAGGAAGGATAGTCTTCATCGAAAGTACATACTACCAGGTCTGGAACAAAACCAAAGGTATGTGACCCCAGACAGGATGCAAAAGAATTCATCATCATCTCCCTGAAATCTCAACCCCCAAATGCCTAAACTGAGAGTCTGGGAGTGTTGCTTGATTCTACAGCTGTGAGTGAGACCATGGCTACACCACTGAGCACCACAAAAGAATAAAATGGAATAAAATCTTAACCTGGGTCTAAACCAGAAGAAATGTTAAAGGAACCCAAACTGAAGATCACTGCACAAAACCAGTGGCTCTGAACTGCAAAACATATTAATGTTGCAAAAATCAGGTGATGCAGGGAAGGCGCTTGACAGCTGGCTATGATGAGGGACCCAGAGAGGGCTGTCTTAGACTTGAAGGGCTTGATTGGACCACCATTGAGACTTCTGGGTAAAAGACACATGGGAGTTCTCCATAGGAGCTTTTGCGCTGTTTATGGTTGCAATTGTTACAAGAGTCTGAAAAGGAAGGAAATACAAGGAGGAAAATTAATGTAACAGTTTCCACTTGAGAGTTTCAGAGCTTGGATTGCTGCAGTTTTTGGTTACTTGGTGTAAATTCATGTGTTTGCTTACCTATCAGCCTCCCTCACTCCGTGGGAAGCTCCTGGAATTCCTGCACAGGGTATTACTCATTTCAGTTTCTCCTGAGCTAGTGCAATGCCCAGAACATTCCGCAGGTGTTTGCTGAGTCCATGAATCAGTGCATCAGGTAATGTATAGCTTCTGAGATTGGCTGGGAGATCCCGTGTACATCCCCATTATTGTCTCTTATTCCATAGATAAAACTGGAATGTTTCTCTCTGAAAACCGGAGAGTATGTCTGCCCTGTAGTAACAGATATATGTCCTAAAGTGCCCTGCTTTATGGGCTCTAAGGAGTGACCTTCTTGCCTCTTTGGTCTGGGCAGAACAGTGGCCCCTGTTTGTTTAATCCTGGCCCATTGCGGTAGCCTTGACTGTTCAGCTCTCACTTATGCTTCATGTGAATGTCACTTGACTCCCAGAGGTTTGCAGTCATAATTCATAATTTTGTTAATGGCCACTTAAAATGTCCCTGAAATAGCTACCGGGCCCAGGGGACAGAAGGTGTTCTTCTGGAAAGATCATTCTGCCAGGAAGGCAGAGGCAGCCTTGACCCAAACTTTGGAAGAAGGGTGGCCATCACCGAGGGTCAGAGGGAGAAAGTGAGAACTTGGGAGTCCTTGAGTTCCAGTGTGAGTATGATGGCTAGGGAGAATCAACTTGACAGAACTGGAATTACTTGGCAATGCCTGTGGACTGTGGGAGTTATCTTGGTTGCATTAATTGAGGTGAGAAAACGTGCCCACTGTGGGTGGCGCCACTCCCTGTCTGGGTTCCAGACTGTACAAGTGGAGAGAGAGAAGCAGCAGCAACAGCAAACACTCATCACTGTTTCTTTATGGTGATGTTGCGTGACGAGCTGCTTCAAGCTCCTGCTGCCTGGAGGTCCCTACAGTAACGGACTGTACTCTTGGACTGTGAGCTGAAATAAGCTCTTTCTCCCTTAAGCTGCTTGTGCCGGATATTTCATCACACCATTTCAAAAGAAACTAAGGCAGTGGGTGTGCTGGATTCCCTACTGAACCATTTCTACACCCGAGAAAGGAGCTTCAATCACCATGGCCAGGACAGAAGGAGACCATAGGGAACAAAGGCAAAAATATCCCCAGAGAAACCCCCTGGATTAATAAAAAAAGCAAAGAAGAGTCAGAAATGCACAACTCTGTATTAGAAGGCAGAGTCTGTGTAGGTGGAGATGGTGAGCGAGCAAAGAGCAAGCAGAAACTCTTGCAGGTTCAGGCCAATTATGCCACAGCGTTCATATTGTTCCATTCTCACAAACCCTAATTAAATCACTTGCTCAAGTTCACCCAAGTAATATGCAATTGTAGTGTTAGATCCTAAAGTTATCCAAATATTTTTATGAACCTAGCGTCACTCTAAGGCCCTTCTGCCACTTGCAAATATAACCCGTTTGAACACAGCTCATACTGGACATTTAAAACCGAGTCACTGACAGAGAGGCAGAGGAAGTGCTTGGCCTCTCCCTGTGTGCTCCTGGATAGGAAAGATCAAAAGCCCACACACAGAACAGAGCAGGGCGAAGGTCGGAAGCAGCGCAGGCATCTGCCCAGCTCCCAGAACTCTGTTGCTTGTGATGTGCAAAGCTTAAGACTCCCAGCTTCAGTTCCCATCTCGCCCTGGAAAGGGAAAGTACAATCCTGCAGAGTGGATGCATAGCTCCCAGCTGTGTTCCTGGTGACAAGCAGCTGCACCAAAGGGGCGATGCCATCCACCTCAGGCAACCCACACACTCACCAGAGGAAAGGCCACTTACAGAAACAGCATCTTCTGATGGGTGTGTTTTGCTCTTTCTCTAAGGCTGAAGTTGGAGCCAGCAGGTAGCAATGGAAAGCTGGGAGGGTTATCTTGCAACCCCAACCCTTTCACTGGGTCATCCACAGAGTGATGAGACTGCCTGAGTCTTCTCCATTAACTTACACAAGGGGCAAAGGGATTCTGTAAGACCAGAGAGCCCCATGAACAGCTGAACTTTGCAGCTGGGACACCCTTCCAACTCTGTTCTCTTCCTTAGTTTTAGTTCTAGTGCCAGAGGCCAAGGCAAGGAGGACACTAAAAAGCAGAGGACATTGTGCCTAAATTCTAACCCTGAGAGCTCTGAAGCTCTAACCTCTGAAGACCTGCTGGCGAGCAGTCTGCCCTCACCAACCTCGATACTACACAGGAAGCCAGGAAGCACAGTGCCAGAGGAGACTCAAAAGCAATCATCAAACGAATGCTAATCCTCAATGTTTCTCTCTGTTTGAGAGGCCTTATCCCTGTCATCAAGCCCATACTTAACTATGAAGCGTACAACATTGCATCTTCCATTGTTCGAATTGCTTTGAGGGCCAAACAGCATCTCATGAGGCAGGGTTTCCTCAACCTTTCTCTACTCCTGTCACCAGAGAAATTTTTGTACAAGTCGAGATACACAGGTATGCAAAATAGGTATGCTCATCAAACATTTTCTCATTAGTATTATAAAGAGATTGATTTTAAAAGAATTATTTGGAGGCTAGAGAGATGGCTTGGGGGTTAGGAAAAATGGTTTCCCTTCTGTAGGACCCAGGTTCAATTCCCACATGGCTGCTCATAACCATGTGTAGGTTCATTTCCAAGGGATTCATCACCCTCTTCTAGGTTCACTACATGAATGTGGTGCACAGACATATATTCAGGCAAACACTCATGAACATGAAATAAAATATCAATTTCTTGGTATGCATATAATTTCTCACTTATTAAAAATGAATGCAAATTTGCATACTAATAAGATGAATGCATTTGTTTATTTTTACAGATAGAATTAAATCTTGGCTGAATATTTGATATTGTGGGACACAAAGTATCGTCAACATTTTTCAGAGTTAATGGATGATGTTTTTACTTTTTAATCACCAACACTGAGAATATTGTTTTGATTGAATATGTAGTAAAATATGGCAGAAGTATAAGGTCGTATTTAGAGTTGTTGGACATCTTGTCTTAATCCAAAGCCAAAATTCATTTAATGATTTTTTTGTTTGTTTTTTTTGAGACAGGGTTTCCCTGTGTAGCCTTGGCTGTCCTTGCTTTGTAGATCTTGAACTCACAGAGATCCGCCTATCTCTGCCTCCCGAAGTGCTGGGATTACACATGTGTGCCACCACACCTGGCTTAAAGATTTTTTTTAATGCAACTCAAAACAGCGAATTTTAACATCAAACTTTCTAACACAAAGAAAATCAAAGACAAATTTGATACTTTACAGGTTGAGGAATGATGACAAGAAAATATTAAGAGTCATTGTTTTCTGTAACTAAACCATCATGTTTTTATAAGAGCAGAAACAACTTTGTGTGTACAGTTCATAGCATAGTCTGGAATCCGAGCAGCGTTCTTTGAACTTGCACAGCAGGATGGCAAAGTGCACTGTGCCATGACTAGAGTGAATTTGTGGAAGCCAACACTGGTGAACTCTGCCAGAAATACTCCAGTTTCGTTACACATTTGCTTTCAAATTAATTTTTGGTCATTGTGTGTTCAGATTCTTCTACTGCTGCCCAACTGTTCATGATTCTCGCATACGGTTATGTGACCCCCATATGTACTCATGACCCACAGTTTTAGACACTGAGGACTAGGGAGACTGGGAAGTTTATGGCTTAGACACAATTATCAGTTTAGGGTGCTGGTAACATCCTCAACTATAGGAGCCAGGAAGAAGGCTATGCTGAAAATGGAGAATGTCCTGCCCAGTAACGGAAAACCAAGCTAGGTCTTTCAGAGCTTTGGGGATCTGGAGCGACACTACTCAAATTCCACTTCTACCCATTTCTGTCTAAGTACAGTACAGGAGTTTTAAGCTTCATTTCCTCCCTTACCAAACAAAAAGAACAGAGCTCTATATTCCATGAAGCTGTTGGGAAAACAAGATGAACATTTTCCATGTCAACTTTGGACAAGAGTGTTTGGAAATCTCAGCATTCACTGGTAGATTTTAGACACTACAGAGTGCTAATCCACTGGAGGGGATTCTTTTGGGGCATGTTCAACCACAGCAGTAGCCCGGCGCCTGGCTGGTTCACAGCTGCACTCCCCACCCTTTCTTCAGATCGCCTAACACTACATTGTAATGTTAATTTAAAAACAAATCATTCTGTCCCTGGATCGCCTGTCACTCTCACCTAATTATCTCAGAAATAATAAAATTAGCATCAGGGCTGGGGATGTGGCTCAGTTTGCCTAGCCTGCAGAATGCCCTGCGTTCCATCCCCAGAACCTTGTAAACTGGACTTGGTGCCTCATGCCTTTAATACCAGCACTTGCAGGTAGAGGCAGAAGGATGATGAATTCAATATCATATTCAGCCACACAGAAAATTGGAACAGGCCTAGGCTACATGAGACCCTGGCTTAATGCAAAAACAATTAATAAAGCAGATATTTTGTACTTGGCCGGTATGAGCCTTGTACTTATTTCATTTGGTCATTATGAACATGCCTGTGAAGCATCAGTATTGAGATGTTATTATTAAATAGATGAGAAAATAGAGGCCTGGAAGGGCTAAATAATTCACACCAAGTCACACCCATTTGAGCACATGCTTGGCTCTGACCATTGTTAGTGTGACTTGAGGGTACAATACATGTCCCATTGCGCTATTGTCTCAGGTGCCAGAGCCCCTTGACCCTCCAACATTTGCTGTACTTCCTTAGCCTGGATATTCCTTGGTTGTTGTCACCAGTGTTCCTGGGCAGGACATTCTTCTTGTAACCTAGACTTCTTCCTGGATCCTATAGCTGAAGATGTTTCTCTCATATTAAAACCCAGGACTGTGTCTAAGCCATAAATTTCAGTTACCCCAGGCCTCAGTGTAGAAGTAGACCATACTCAAACACAACCCAGGCCTTTCTTTGTGGGCTTGGAGCTAGCTCCCAGACCTATGATGAACTCCAGGACCTGCCTCTCAGTAAGCCACACACACACATTCTGAGATGGCCAGACCATTAACTGCCATTACAATGGCTGGCTTCCAGCACCCCACTCTTCCTGTGTTCTCCCTGGATGAATCCACTCTTTTATCTCTAAAGGCACCATTTTTCTTCCTGGCATCCATCAGAGGCATTTCACTTCAAAGCTTCACAGTATCGGATGGTGGGTGGACCTGTAATCTGGGTTGCTAGTTCCTCCAGTCAGTCCTTCTTTCCAATGTCCTCTATCAATAGTTCTCATTCCCAACCTCAGCTGTCTATTCAGGAAGGAAAAAAAAATCAAACACTCTCTCAGCTGGAAGTAACACCAGAGGTCATTAATCTAACCCTTTACCAGACATCGATCTCTGCCAAGGTGATCCCTTAGCTTTAGTTAGATCTAAGGGGCAGGGTACGGGCAGGGTTAGGGTACTCTAGATGCCCAAGATATGTCTTTCCAATCAGCTAGCCACCTCTCTGAACTACCACCGTCCACCCAGCACCTCAAGTTCTGCTCTCTGGCCTCTCTCAGAGAAGGACCTGTTTCCACTTTCTATGATTGTTTTCTAAGTATTTGGAGACAGCAATCTCATTGTCCTTTAGTCACCAGGTTCCTGTTTCAGCCTGCACAGTAGGAGTCCTTTCATACGCTCCTCCATCACTCATGGCTTCTGTGACATACGAATAGCATCACCTTGCTCAGCATCCATCCCTCACCATCTCCCGCTTCATAGACGGGCTTGACCTACTGCCATCATCAAAGGCAGTAGCATCCTCCTCAAAGCCAGACGGAGGCACATCCAAGGAGATATGTCAGGGAAGGCTGTGAAGAGCTTCCACTGGGAACCAGGGGATCTGGAAAACGATAAGACACATGCCAGGGAAGATGTGAACTAAACGGAAAACAGCTTATGGTATACAGCAGCTGGCAGAACAGAGACAGCTCAGCTCCTTAGGAAGGGCTGGGCAATCCCTGGCTCCTCAGAGGAGCAAATCAGCAGTCTGGGGCAGTGGAGCTCAACCCTAGAGACACTTGTTCGAGTTTTGAAGAATGACTCTTGGAAACTGTCAGGTCCCAAGTTGAAGACACTAATCTAGAAAGCATGCTTAGTGCAGGCATCTTTCTTGCTAAAGATATACCCAAGAGCAGACTCCATCTCACCAAACAGACAGAAAAGCAAATGAGGAAGAGATGCACAGTGATAGGCTCCCCAGCACAGCCAGAGAGTAGGTCTTGAGTGGGTGATTTACTGGGCAAATACTCTCAGGAAAAGTCCCTGGAGTGGAGAGTGAAGCCGGAGAGAGAAAAGGTTCACCTCGATGCTCAGCCTGACCCCACAGGAAGCTTAGGGTGTAAAGTACACCATTGGTCAGCCCAAAGACAAGATACCTGTGGCCGGGCATTTGATACTCAACACAGAATCACTGGCCGCATGCTGCCCACAGGTGGTAGGAAGGCTTATAGCAAGCCACGCAAGAAAGGCACAATTGTCTGCTATAAGGTGCTCTGCCCACGGCAGCTGTGGGCCACCTTTAAAGCCTTTAAAAATCTTACACAGAGAACCTTGCTGGTTCGCATTTGTAGACCAAGAGGAGATACATGCTCACACCTACTCTGCTAACGTGGTTAGAGATCTACAGCCAGACACCAGCACTCCTGGGTGGGATGCTGAGAGTATGGTTTGGTGCCTCCCTGCCCCCACTGCAGCCGCCCTGCCCATCTATTACATAGTCTTAAACAAATAGCTAAGCACACTGGGTTAAAAAGTAACATCCACTCCTAAGCCCAGTCTTGGTGTAAGTGAAGGTTTTAGTTTTAGTAAAGTAAATACAAGAACAAGTTGTCGTCCTTGGGAACCACTTAGTTCAGACCATTGATTCTACATTTGGGGAAAGTGGGGCTCACGGAGGATCATTCTCCATCAACAGAGGTCAAATACATTCTTTCTCTGCTACATGCTTAATTTCTTCTGAGCGTTCATTTCAATGACCATTAAGCAAGTCTGCACAAAGTAAAGGCTGTGGGAAAGAAAGATATTTTACTGTCAGAGGACAATGTCTCAGGGGAGGCTGTCCCCTAGGAAAGCCCAACTTCATAAATGAGCGTTTTTCCCAGAAACTTCAGATACATCAAATAGTCAGTGCCTTGTATGTCTCTGCTTGTCTGCAGCTACTGCCTGGCAACCACAGCCCAGCCTGTAAGGGTTGGTTTGAAGAAAAATGCACAGAGGTGTGATATATGAAACTTCACATTTGCAGGAGACGCATGGCCCACTCCTTTCAGGTTATGACAGAGCATAGGTCAGATGTCCTAGCTACCCACATTTGATATTTCGACCTACCTCTTTCAGCCGTGACAAGGCAAAACCGAGACAGCACAAAGCCAGGCTTGAGTGTCGTTTTTCGGTCCTTTGTAAGGATTGGGTAGCCTGCTACTTTGAAGTGTGAACTACTCTGGGGAAGCAGTGCTTCCAGCAGCAAGGGCGGTGCTAAAAGCTACCAAGTCAACCTTTGAGAAACTGGGTAGAAGATATGGGGTGGAGGAAGCGGGTGGGGGGCAGATTTCATCTCAGCTCCTCCTATGGAAATTAACAGCAAACTACATTTACTTTATAGAAAGTATTTTAGAGTCTTCACTGAGGGAAAATTTTTCTATAGAGCCAGAAGGCAGGTAGGCTTCTAAGCAAACAAGCCCCCCCACCTCTTGTGTTTGTATGTTGTGTGTGTGCATGCATACATGTGTGTTTTCATGTGTGTGTGTGCATGTACAGGTGTGCTTGTACATGGGTGTAGATGCATGTGGAGGTCATAGCTGATGTTGGATGGCTTTCTTAATCTCGCTCCATCGTATTCATTGGGTCAGGGTCTCTCAATGGAGCCCAGAGCTCACTGATGTGGCTAGCCTAGTTATCCGGTTTGCTCTAGAGAACCTCTGTCTCATCTATTGGGTGCTGGAATTGCAAGCAGCCCTCATGCCCACCTGGATGTTTATGTAGATTCTAGAGATTTAAGCTCCATCCCTCACACTTATTCACTGAGTTCAGATTCTCTTGTATCAACAGTTCTGGAGGTAGAAAATTCCCCCAAGGAAGGAGACAGTGAGATTCACATGCATCCAGCAAGGTATTGAGCATTAGCTCAGAGCTGTACAGCTTTCCTCTCCGGGGAGACAGTATGAGTCATCCTAACTGCTCCCAAACACAGCTTTATCCCATCAGCACAACAGAAAAGATGCAACATACCCCCAAAGCTTTACTTCCGGACAGCCCACAACCTACCAGTCCCAAAACTAGGACATTGTAGCCAGAGGCTGGCATCAGGAAAACCTCATGGCCAACACAGCAAAGCTTGTCACTCCAGGCTTTGTCCAAGACTCACAGGTGCTGAGCCTCCTAAGAATATGTGAGATTACCTAATTCACATTGCTGCTACGTTAGATCATTTTGATGTAAAAGTCCAGACTGTTCAGGTGGCAGAGAATCAAGGCTTATACCTGTGAGCTGAAGGTGAGTTGGGAAGTGTGAGGCCAAGCCAGGGGATAAGAGACAATGTTCAGGGTACCAAACAAAATGAGGAGTCCTGGAAACATTGAGAATGTACAGAACACAGCTATGGCCTGTCCTCTGAAGTAGGTGCAGTCATAGGCTGGTTGATTAGGAAGAGTGGGGTCCAGAGGACTGGAATCCAGATCAAGTGCAGTTAGCAGTCCTTGTGGGATGTCAGAATAAAGCCCACCTCCAGCAGAGTCTTGGGCATTACTGGTCTAACTTTAGAGATGGAAAAACTGGAACTAAGCAAACTAATACTAGTTCCCACCATACATATCCCATGGCATTGGGATCCCAGTTCAGAGGGTTTCTCAAAGCCCACACCCTCCACATGCATACTCCTGTGTAGTGAGGTGTGTTTAGGCTCCATTAGTTACATACACATCCATGTGGCCTTTCGGAAGAGCAACAAAGACACAAAGTTCCTCAGCCTCCATCTCCACCATCTCTATAATGTTACATGCCCTAGGGTGGTGAGATCCACTCAGTGTGGGGAAGAAAGCTGAGCCTTTCCTGAGAAATCTCCCATCTAAAGCACAAAACCTCATGGTGATGGGCAGGCTACATGTGCAAATGAAAGGGTGGTTCTAATTCCTGGGCTTGAACACAGGTGAGCCTTGGTGCCATTGAGCAAAGACACAACACAAGACCCTGTCATGCGCTGATCACAAATGACAGTTTACCTGACAGCATTCATTAGCCCGGACAGAACCTCCGCTGGAAGCAGCTCCCCCTCTGGAGGGTGAGTTCCAAACAGAGAAAGTAATGCCTGACCTCCTCCCCTCACCTTTCTGCCCTTATCTTTACAGCTTTCCTCACTCACATGACCCCTGGAAACAGTGAAGACCGGCGGGACAACAGCACCCCTCTTACAAACACTGCTCAGAATCCCACCTCATAGCTATGCAGCTGGCAAAACCACAGAAGATGTCTCCATGTAGAGTCGCACGCGCTTTTTCCTCCAACGGTACTCTGGGTTAGAAGGTCAAGGTTGGATGAGCAAGCGCCCATCTGGAGAGCGCACAGGAAACAAAGAAAAAAGGATGATGCTGGACTTCAAATCCATGCTTGCCATGTTGGCCTTGGACTCAGATAAGAGGCTGCCCCCTCATCCCTTTTCTACTCTGGGTCCCTGGGGTCACCTCTTGTGGGAAGAAGGCCTAGAATTAGGTCTTGCTTATGGTTTTACAAGGAAGGCAAACCACAGACCTCTCTGAAGCCAGATTTTTCCTGGGCGAAGCCTCGGAGAGTTATTTGCATGGGCAGGGAGCAGGCCTGCTTACTCGGCACTCGCTCAGCATTCCACACCTGGCTTCCTGGGGACTTTGGGTCTCCACGAACAACCTTCCTTCACTCTGCTGGAATCACGGCTCATTCACTAATTAAAGGGTATTACACACTTCATTGCACACCAGCTAAGGACTTGGAATAAGGAAGCGTGGGCTACAGCATTCGACCTGGAGAGGATGCTCTGGGCTCTATAGGAAAATCAAATCCAGAAAGAGAGAGGCATCCACCTGTGACATCCCCTCCCCAACACTTAAATTCTCTAATAAGTCAGCCATGGTTGCTTACAGAAAGAAGGTACCCTGTGTCACAACCCCAACAGAGCTTGTAAAAAAAAAAGTCCGCTGGAGAGGGATAGTCATCCCGGACAGTGAATGAGAGAAGAGGCTGGCCAACCAGCTGCTACAGCAGCGGCACGGTCTCACTGTTGATGTGGGAGCCCAAGAGAAGCTTGCCCACACCCAAGGCTCCAAGAGCACAAAGGTGTGTCAGAGGTTCGATCCTCAGTGTATGTTCTTGGACATGTTTCCTATCATATTACCCCCCAGCAGAGGCTCAGCATGGGTGCTCACTGTCACCCAATGGTAAAGACTAGATTTCTATCACACACATAGAGTGGGTGTCATTCTGACATCCCTGAGCAGACAGAAGAGAACACCATGCGGCACCCTCTCCTCGGTGCTTGGAGATGTTACCCTTAGAGGGGTC
Organism: Pachyuromys duprasi; assembly: GCA_028658305.1. Classification (NCBI taxonomy): domain Eukaryota; kingdom Metazoa; phylum Chordata; class Mammalia; order Rodentia; family Muridae; genus Pachyuromys; species Pachyuromys duprasi. The sequence goes on along the minus strand of CM053746.1, from coordinate 35,975,869 downwards.
AGTCCAAGGATGGGTACTCAAATAGATGAGTCTAAGAGATGACAGATACATGTGCCACTAATTAAAGCATAGATCTTATCCACAGGCAATCAGAAGCTACGGTTAGGATTTAAAACCTGACTGTTGGCTGCTTGGGATACCAGCAATTCAAATGATGGGCCAAACACAAGCAAGCAGCCTGAAATCGACACACCTCTACTTCTAAACAGAACTTGGGCATGAGCAGAGCTACCGGTCAGCCATGCCGTCATGAGGATGCTTGTGAGGATGTGTAGGGACTCAGGCTAGGGTCTGCTGCCCAGGACAGCCTGTCTGAGACACCCTGCATCTGTTGTCTGTGAGTCCCAAGTGTGTGCAGGCAGACAGAGGAAGAACCGAGGGCACTTTCAAGCCTCACAGTACAGTGACGAGGCTGAGTGTTGCCAGGCACTAGAAAGCATGGGCTGGAACACAGCAGTGGTTTCAGCGTCCAGGAATGAGGCATTTTCCCCATCCCCCTCCCCCCGAGGCCCCTCAGACATCATTTGTGCATGACATATTTTAGGTTCCTGTTTGCTCCTTTAAGAAGGGCTGGTTGCTCCAGTTCAGACTGGCTTTATCTTTAGCAAATGCTGCTGTAGGTTTGGCTGTGTTCTTCCTCAGAGTGTTTAAAGGGGATAATAATATAAAACGGCTCCCCCAGGAAACATCTCTAGCACACAGGCTGCGAGAGGCAATGCCCCTGGCACTCTGGGTGTTTTCAGAATGAGGGGCAGCCAACAACAGCAAGTGCAGAGGCTGAAGGCAGAGACTGGCTGGAGCATGAAGAGAACCTCAGAGCGAGAGGCAGGTGGCTCTGAGAGGGAGTGGAAAAGGCTGCACTATGGGGAAAGGGGGGGGGGAATGTCTTAATGAGGCAGAGCACCCCAGACAAGTGCTGACGACACAGTCCAGTTCCCTTGATGACTGCTGCACCTGCCATCCCCAAGTTGTCACTGCGTTTTTGGCTCCAGACTCAGAGTCCCTGAAGCTCCCCTCCCCCCGCCCCAGGAAGCTATGGGAAAAAGCAGACACACCGGACTGCAGAAGGATCCCACAGCTCCTGATACACCAGACTTGCCTGGCAGTGTGGAAGAGTTGGCTGCTGCTGCCTGACCTGTTACACCAAGTTACATGTAGCAGTCCACTAATTGAGCTGAGAACCCTAGCGGCAAGGCAAGAGATATGCTCCCACCCTTCCCTCTTATCCCCCTCTGGCAAACCCATCCTGAATGTTCCCTCCTCTTTACTCAACTCCACACTCCCCTCCAGGCTTTCCAATCCCACAGCTGCTCGGCCCCCTCCCCACTCCCTCCTCCTGCACCCACATTGTGAGGCAATTGTACACAGAGTAAACGAGCCTTCGAGTTTCAAGCTCAGGCTCTCCGACGAACAGCGAACAGCCAGCCTCCGGGACCACCTCACCACAGCTGTCATCTCTCTACCCATCCTACACAGGAGCCTCTACCCTGACTGTCCTCCCTGCCAAAGCACCATGAACAGTTCGTGGCTTCACCATGCCTGCAGGAGGACCAGATGGAGCCTCTGGGGGTTCTCTCCTCTCCACACAATTCAGGCAAGAAACGGAAGGAAAGAGCCTTCCACACCTCTGCAGCATCACCTGCTCACTGAGCTCCCTCAGCCAAGGGAGCCATTCAGGCTGCCTGGGGCCCCACACCCCCTCCTGTGACAGCTTTAGCTCCAGCCCACAGGATGCAGAGCCTGATGCCACTTCCGAGCACAGAGAGAGGAGAGAGAGAAGGGAGGAAGAGAGAAGAGAGGATGCCATCTCACCAAATGACAAGCTATTCCTGTCACACAGCTCAGACATCAAGCACCCTGGACAATGGGCAACCAAGGCCTCTTCCCTCTGAGGAAGCCCAACTCAGCACACCTGGGGGAGTGGTCCCCCCAACAGCAAGCTCTCTGTAGCCCTCCAATCTGAAAGGACCACAGTACTCCATCTGACAGGTAACCTTTTCTACAAACAGGTCCAACAACTCTCACCAGCTACCCTCGGCCTTCAGCTGGGTCTCTGCCCTCTTTCCTGCACAGCAGAGAGCCCGAGACAGACAGAAGGCCACCGGCGCACCATTTCTACTGAAGAGTAAGCTCAGGAGGGAACTGAAAGCCAAGTACTCACTGTGGTGAAGTCTTGGTGTCCACACTCCTGCCCTTTGAACTTGCAATAGAGCATCATGTCCTTCAGGTCATGGCCTACCCGGTGCAGGAACTCCAGCATGCTGAACTGCTTCGGTTTGTAGTGTTTAAAGTTGGCCTTCTGTCGTAGGGTCTCCAGCACGGTGGGGTCCGCCAGATGCGGGTCAGGAATCTGCAGGTTGACATCCAGCAGGGCCAGCAACTCCCCAGCGTGGTACAGGTCATTGGTGGTGAGCCTGGAGAAGCGGAAGCCATTGAGGTTGCAGAGGGTCACAGCTGGGAAGACCAGGCTCTGGGCCACCACCTCATCCACCTTGGTAACATGCTGATATGAGAAATAGTAGGACACTCTCTCTGAACTCTCCACCAGCAGCAGACCCAGGGATCCCACGAAGGCCACTGCCCAAAGCACACGCCGGATGGTCAGCGGCCCGTACACGAAGATGTGGCGGATGCCATGGAGAGTGGAGGTGTTGGCGAAGATCTGGATGCTGGAAGGTTGCAGGCTGCCCTCGCTGGGGCTCTCCTTGAGGTCCATTGGGACCCTGTGTAGTTCCGCAACTGGCTTCAGGTTGATCAAATCTCAGGGAAGAGTTCCCAGTCCTCTGAATACTGCTTAAACCTTAGCGTTCAAGGCAGAGATCGCCAGGCAAGCATCAGACCAGACACTGGGAGTTTATCCTGAGAGCTTGGCCGCACGCTGACAGGGGTGAGTGTTTATATAAAACCCATTCAAACTCTAGCTCCTGATTTTTTCCAGGCGATAAGGAGGGCTGGTTTTATTTAGGGAGACACCAAGGTGATGTGGAAGGGATGTGGGTGGGAAGGGAGCTCTTAGCCAATGGAAATAAAGTCCTCCCCCCTACACACGCCACTAGAGACAAGATTAAAAGCGAGAGCGAGGGAGAAAATGCTTAAAACAAGTCGCTGAGCAGCTCGTAGCCTGTTAACCAGCGCATAATGCCCCGTGTTAAGCATGGGGGGGGGGGGGGAGGATGTCAGCACAGCCACGCTGATGCAGTGCGGTGGGGCTCCGCGGTGCAGCACACTAGCAGCCAACATGCTTAGCTTCTTCCCGGGGATGTCTGGGACCCTGGCCGCTGCTTTTCTCTGCCAGCCTCCATCCTTCCTCTCTCTCCTCCTTTTCCGGCCCCCTTTTGGGGACAGAATTCCAATCGCGACCGCGGCTGCCGCCTGGGTGAGGACGCCGCGCTCCGCCTACGAGAGAAGCAGGGATGCCGGGGGCTCCTGCGGGCTCCGTGCAACCAGCCTCCAGAGGAGATGGAGACCCTTGGGCTTGCAGCGAGCCTGTCCTTGGTCTGCCTCCAGCAAGGCTGCTAGGAGAAGGGGAGGCTGGCGTGTGTGAGAAGCAGGGGTTGGGGACATGGAGAAAGTTTTTAGCTTTTTTTTTCTGAGCTTCTGGGGGCTGCGGTGGTCTACCACTCTAGGTAGTGAGCTGCTCTCAGAGGAAGGAGAACTTAACTCCCTAACCCCATGAAAAGTGAATACTTAACTGCCTGTGTGGCATGTGAGATGCTGGCAAGGGTCTTTGCACCATTGTGGGCTCCAGGGTCACATCCACTTGGAGTCTCTAAGGGAGAGATGCTGAAAACGAAGGAAGTAATTTAAAACCAGAGGCTCGGCTGCAGACTGGAGAGGGATACTCCAGAAGAGTAAAGAGAAGCTCTTCTAGAGACTGAAAAATCAGTGTGCCCATAGGAATCCCAGAGAAAGAGCAACAAGTAGCCCCCAACCCCCATATGACTTTCAGGACTTTTTGTGTTTAACAAAGGAAGACAGCGGGGTGCCAAGTAGGACTGGCTGCTTTCCGTTTTGTTTGTTTGTTTGTTTGTTTGTTTGTTTTTTGAGGGGTGTGTGTGTGTGTGTGTGTGTGTGTTTGTATGTGTGTGTTCTGTCCCAGGATGTGCCAGATGGAATCACAGCTGGAGCTGTAGGTGAAAGAGAGAATGGGCTCTCAGCCTCCCAGCTCAAGCCTCCTGAAATTCCTTGTAAGTCAGACCCCTGCTGGCGGATAGGTGTGGCTTGTCTGCCTGCCCCTTGCCAGGGATCAAGTGGTTGGCATCTATTGAATCGGGGATAAATTCTCATCAGAGTGGAATGAATTGAAAGTTAGAGTAGCCAACCTGAGCCACTTGGCCAAGCTGGGACAGAGCCACATGGAGGCAAGAGTCTTGGAGAGCAAAGCTGGCATCACCAGGGTATGCCAGGCTTAAGAAGATGGAGAGAAGGGGCTGCTTAGATCATGTTCTTCTAGGCTGATGGCCATTCTGAAATGTTCTTCTGTCCCATCCAGCCTCCTGCTAAGCCAGGTCCACTGAGACAGTTCCCAGAAAGCACTCTAGGATGGCATGCAGGACATGGCCTTGGCAGTTTATCAATCAGGACACTTTATCAATGGCATGACAATTAGGCAGATGACCAAGACAGAGGGGCCTTGTGCCTTTGCTAACCCAGAGTCCTGGCCTCAACAGAGCAGAGGCTTGTAAACCAGGGTTGGGGCAGGGGGAAGACGAAACCCAAGTCACTTCACCAAGTGAATGCTTTTGACTGCAGTCCCATCCTACAGAAGAGAAAACTCAGGTCTGCATCCAAATCACACAGCCATGCAGGTGAGAGCCTGGACTTTATCCTGGGTATCTTCACCTCTGAAACAGGTTTTAAAAAACAGAACCAGATTTCTATATCTAAAATTTAGTAAAGGATTCCCACCCCAATTGCCCCCACTCTGTCCCCCATCTCCTCCCATGTGTAGATCCCTTCCCTGTTTTCTCTGGCAAATGACACCCTTTTCTGCCCCCTTTTTTCCCCCACAGTCTGGGCTTCTAGGACAGAAGACTCTGACAGACACACAGGGTTTCCATGCCAGCTCTGATGATCAGTTCCTAGGCTCAGCTATGTCCAGGTGGAAACCATGTAATGTGATTTCTGCCACATTCTGTCCCCTCCCCACCAACTGTTACCCATGCTATGCACTTCCACCTCCTCTGTTCTTCTCCTGGAGTTAGTGTCTCTCTGTCCAGACAAGATTTCCCATCTGTGCAGAGCTGGGTCCTAGAGTGGATCCCATCACCCCATGTAGGCCTATTCACTGCTCCTTCACCCCCATATTGGGTTGGAAGCTCAAAAGCATGTCAGGGCAGGGTGCTGCATAGTCACCCAGGCCTGGGGGTTTGCATCTCCCATTTGCTCTGCCTCCTTCCAGTCTGTGACCTTGGAGAAAGAACCTAAACATCTCTGAACTTTCATTTCCCCTCCTCCACAATAGTCGGGCTTTGGAATGGCAAAGGAAACGAGATGAAGTTATGAAGTGTTTGCATAATTTAGACACTTAGCAGTTAACACTCTTGATGAATGTTGGGAGAAGGTGCTTTGCTGATGTTTGGTATTCTCTTCCAGGTAACAGGGGAACCATTTAAAACTCTCAAAGGTGTTATTTGCCTCAGGTACTGCATGTCTGAAAGGCCAAGGTCAAATATTCTCTTCCTTTTCTTCTGCTTCTTTTCCATGGCCCGAAGATGATGTCAGGGTCTTCTCAAAATATGCTAGGCAGTTTAGGGTGGATGGAGGACCAGAGGATAAACACCCTAATGGTGCCTTTCATTGTGCGGGATCTGTCAAATGGCAAGAGCATCACTGAGCCCATTTCACAGAAGAGCCTGAGGACCGAGAGAAGGGCTATGTAATCTATGGTCCCACCGCTGAAAACCGGAACTACCAACAGTCAAACTCAGGGAAGTCCAAGCTGGGAGATGCAGTCCTCAGATCTGCACCAGACACCAATGCAGACCACCACGATGCTAGCACTGAACTGGAGATGGACAATGTTTTCCCAGAGATTCTACTGTACCACTCTCTGTCACAGCTAGTTACTCCGCAAGATGCATAGTAAAATGTTCCTGCATGGTGCTTCTTAATGGCCCTCTTCAGCTGGTAAGAATCTCTTGTAACTAACACTGTGGTTTACGCACAAACATTAGATATCATCCGATTCTTAAAAAATACTTTTGTAATGCTCAGTTGTTAAACATCTGCAGACTCAATCAGATTTTCCCAGTACCTCTTTGCTTAGCTCTGGGGCATAGGCAGAGAGCACAGGCATCAGGTTTAGAGTGGGTCTACTCGGCCCAGATTTTTAGGCACTGCCCTAATTGTGCATAATGATGATCTTTTTGTGCACTGCCGCAACTAAATATTTTTTTTAAAATTCCAGATAAATTCATGTGAAAATTGGGCAATTTAACCCCCTATTAGCCCATGTGCCCAGAGTTTTGCTCCAGCAAATCTATTTATTTGCTTAAGAATAAATGGATGTGTATATGAATTTCTCTGTGTTGCTGCTCTGAGGTACCAGGAGGGGCCGCTGTTTTCTAACCTTGGGGGCCCTAGGGCCTGCCCTAAATGTCACTCCCTGAAGGCTCCAGGGCACTGTACAGTTTTCTCTTGCTCCTGAAGATAATGGCAGAGTTAGACAGCGTGGGCCCTACAATCAGCTCCCAAGCTAATTTGCTACTTAACACGTACTAGATACTAGTGGCTGCTCCCATCATCTGTAATTAGAAAAAAAAAATGTGTTCTTTTCTAACATGCAGATGGAGTTATTATTTCAAACTCCCATGGCTTTCTTGTGGAACTTTTCCTCCTGGTTCCTCATTGCGGTAAGAAAGGTTAACCCAAGCGTAGCCTGGCTTATAAACAAACTCTTACAGCAACGAGTCTTGTTTCTTTTCTTTCTTCTGTGAATTCTTAGTAAATAATTCTCTATGGAGGACATACCAGGGAGGGATGTGAAGCAAAGCCATGCATTTAATAAGTCCTTTCTTTTGCTTATTTATTTATTTTCCTGCGTACGGACGCTTTGCCTGTGTGTTACGGGACACGCCTGGTGTCCTTTGAAGCACAGAAGGGCATCAGACCCCTAGGACTAGAATTACAGATATCTGTTAACCTCCACGTGGGTGCCGGGAATTGAATCTGGGTCCTCTGGAAGAGCATCCAGTGCTCTTAACACAGGAACCATCTCTGCAGCTCCTAATGAATGATTTCTTAAAACCTTACCTATTGTTGTTGCTTGCTTTCCAGGTGAAAACTGCAGAAGCCTGTAAGAGTGCACTCATGGGATTCAGTTGCCAATTCCGTTGACCTGGGATAGACTTAACTTGCTGTGTGGCCTTCAGGAAACCATAGGACATCTCTGTGTTATTTTCTCATTTGTGCTAACTCATTCCTGGGCCCTCCTGTTGCTGCTGCTGCAATTTGACATTGGCCTTGACCAAATCACAAATGCCCAGTTAACAGGATAAAAATGAGTGGAGATCTGGGATTCTGGTCATTAACCCCATGTCACCATCTGCTGGAGTAAGATGAAGTCAGGCTCAGGGGCACTGGGGAACCACCTGGTACTTGTCAGACATAGAGACCCCTACCAACTTCCCCTCCCATGCCTCCTCCACAGCTTCAGAGTGTGTAAGGCTGAGGCCCCGTGAGGCTGGCTACCTTTGTAGGTGATGAAAGGGCAGCTTAAAACATCACCCAAAAGCAGCTGTGTGGGCCTGATAGACCAGCCCTGCCAAACTGCTCTGTGGCATTTCAAGCTGCATTTTCCTATGCCTGGAAAGAGCCTGCTTTCTCTATGTCACCTCCCCAGAGGAGCCTTGGCTGGCTGCTCCACCTCCAACTCCGTTTCTACTCCCTGGCTACCCAAGAGCATCCTTCCCTTCTTCTCCGTCAGTCCTGATAATTTTTGGTGATTTGTCTCAACTCCTTTTGAAGTATCTAATTATCCTTAGTAGAGTGTGCCTTTCTACCCTGTCCCCATATGAGGACAGACTACCAGCCTGGCTGGTTAGAGGCCGTGTCTAGCAGGAGGTTATGGGAATTCGTGCGTCAAGGGACTCGTGAGTTAATTTGCTTATCTCTGCTGTTGAGGCTACAGAAATGGGAACTCTTCCATCCCTGGAGATGTGAGGTCTGTCTTCTGCCCCTGACTCTGTCCCTTACGACTCCCACTGTCGTTGAACTGGAAAGGCCTGATGTCAGGCCTGGCAGACCAGTTGTCTCTTACTTCCTAGTCTGTGCGCACTTGGCTGTAGGTGAGAGCTGTGGCTACAGAAGAACCGGAGCTGTCTGCCCCACCCCGACTCCCCAGGGAACAATTTCATCTTCTCTGCATCCCACATGCATGAATGGACAGCCACGTCTTCTCTACAAGCTCCTCCCCACTTCCCCGCCCCCACCACCCCTACCGCAGGATGGTGATAGCAAAAATAAAACAGGTAAACAGTAGGTATTCAGTAAATGCCAGCCACTGTGAAAACAGCAATGTAATTCACAACTTCAAACTGTGCCTTGCCTTCTGGGAGATTTTTTTTTAATAACCAAAAATCAGTTTCTTATGCATTCTTGCCTTGTAGTATGAAATCAGTACCTTTAATTCTGATTTTGTTTACTTTAACAAGATACATCTCTCTGTAACCTGAGTCTCATGGGTGGGTAGATTTCTGCTCCACTAGTCTCAAAGGAGGCCTTTGGACCATGTCTGACCACAGCCACTTTGATCCTGAAAGCCTTTAATCTAGTGTGCCTGCTTAGAATGACACATAAATATCCTTACACACGTAAATAAAGCAGCCCCAGCGGTCGGAATGTACCCGCACCAGGAGGCCCTGGATTCTGATCCGATTTCCATTCATTCCTCTTCATGGAGGGAGGGGCTAGCGCACCCTTTGCTGTCCTTTCTATGGCTTATGTCTCAAAGCTTCCTTCCTTCATACTCTCTGAATAAGCCCTTTTCTAGCCTGCCTCTGCCCCACTGTCCCCTGGGAAGAAAGTAGAAGAAAGAAAACATAGCAATTTGTTTTCTCTCGGTAACTCAGTCCCAGGAGCCAATTGCTTCACGCACAAGGGAGAAAAAAAAAAAAACCCTGAAGTCAACTATACACAGCAGGCTTTCAACAAAAACTTTATTAGTACCACCTTGGCCATAGGTGAGCCAGCTTTGTGTAGCACAGAGAGGTGGTGTGGAGTCAGCTTCTACTGCTCTGAGTGGAGCTACCTCTCCCCCTTGTGTTCTGCATGTGGGGTTGCAGCCTCCTCTGAGCTTCCTCTCTGCAGCCATACGTCTGCAGCACCTCACCTACCCCTTGGACCCTGCCCCACCCTGATATTCGGATGCTCTGCACTGTGAAAAGCCGGAAAGCATGCCCATGTCAGAATGCACGGAGTGCCTGTGTACATTTGGTGGCTGCCCTGTATGTTCTGTGTAAGTACTTGTGTTTTTGGTTCATTTATTCTCCAGTTTTTCCTTTTTTTCAAACTGCCAAGTGAAAACAATGCAATAAAATGGGAATTTTAGAAAGTGGAAATCAGGACTGGGAGGGAGAAAAGAGAAATGCATCTCTGTTTAGCTTTTTTTTTTTTCTGTACATCAACATGATTCCAAATTCATAACAAGATAACATATAGGTGCTGCCCAGGGCCGTGTCTCTACGTTTCACCTAAGTAGCTGTAGGGCTCCAAGAGATAATGGCCAAACAAAGCAAAGCAAAACACGACGAAAACAACCAAAAGCACGATCTTTATTTTTACGAGAGTTTTTCACCTCTTGGGTGAGGCACTGGCTGACTCTTTTCTGTTCGCACTTGATGGGACACTCTCAAGCAGACTTTATCACACCCATAGCAGAAGGAACGGGAGGCTCAGAGAGTTGAAGGACTCTAAGCTCCAATCCTCTACCTTTTTCTGCTCCAGATTCCAGGGTGTTTGCGCTCTGCTGCTCTCCTGCTCAGCACCGCCCAAACACGCTCCACAGAGCTTTGGTTTGAGAGTGTCTGAGGATTGGCCACAACAAGAGGATACAGCTCTAGGGAGGGCAAGCCTATAAGATTAACAGGAAGCCCTGGGGAGGAAGAAGACTTGAGATGGAGGTCTTAGCCAACTCCAGGATGAGGCCAAAGACTACAATGTCCTTTCCACGGTGCCCCTGGGTCTATCACAATAAGAGGAGTCAAGGTTAAAGCGAATTGGTTGAGCCCCTGAGAATGAAATAATCATCCCACCATTCCTTTGTGCACAGAGAGACGCATATGGGTGTGTGTCCTTGCTTTCACGCCTAATGAAGCGATGGAGTCAGTAAAGATTTACAGCTTGCTAATTTTTGTCTGAATCCCTTGCTAGAGCGGTGTGGAAAAGACATCATCTCATTGTCCAATACACTGTGTGCACAGGGTTGTGGCTTTCAGGAGTCACGGCATTGAGATGCTCTACTACATTCTCTGCGAATTAGATCCCAAGGAGGGAAGGAAATCTGCGTGCATCAGGAGTTATATATTCCAGGGCCATGCACACCTACTTCCTATTTACAGACAAGCCAGGTAGGCTTAAAGGGGCAAGGCAATGTAACCACAATCACAACACTGGTGTGGGAATGAACTTCAGATAAGAGACAGGCCTGGAGTGTGTGAGTAAGGGTATGAGGTCTGGGGGCAGAAATCAATGGGGTTACATCCAGGACCCAAAACACACTGGTCGTGATACCTGAAACACGCTGCTTGCCTTGCTTTGCTCATGTGTAAGATGGAGACAGTAGCAGCCCCAACCTCAGAGGATTGATGGGAGGTATAAGCAGCTAAGGTGGGGAAAAGCACTGAGTATCTAATAAGAGTTCAGTCCAGCCATTCGCATTACCACTGTTTCAGTTGCTACTATCGTGAAAGGAAGATCTGGATGATGAGCTTCTCCCCGTGCACTCGTCAACTTCCTTTGTTCCCCACCCTACCTCCATGCAAAATGGGGAGTGCACAGTCACAAACACAGCACAAACATGAGTCCGGAGGAAGGTGGGATCTAGACATTCAGAAATGGAAGTACATCTGGGCTCCAGGGAATAAGAACAAGGGTCTCTCTTACAGTCATTTTCAAGGGTAACCGAGGAGGGTGGGGAAACTTTGCTTGATGTTCGCACCTCACTAAGTAATGCTGGTGTAGCAAGTGCTCTGCTAGGGTAGAACACTCCTTAAGACATGTTTGCAAACCCTGGTCCAGCTTTTCCCTGTACCTAGCTGGATTTTTGTTTTCTCCCAAGATAAATCCAGGAGTGACAGGATGCCTGCAGGCTCTTACAGGTATTTGGAGATGGCCTTGAGTGGTTCTGAGAATAGTCCCTCTCACAGGGTCTGACCTAGAGATGGCCACTCTGTCGTTTTCAATGTGTTCTGTGAGGGATGGAGCTTGAGCTAGGGGCCTCATTACCTTGTCATTCTTCAGTACCTCTTACTAGAGCCCCACCCTCTTTGAACACTGGACCCCTATAACTATGCATTTCTACCACCATGTGACCAAGCTTTCAGCCACCGAGCTGCCACTAATTTTACTGAGGGTGACAGAACATGTCCTTTGTGTAGCTAAAGCACTAAACTGTAAGAGAGACAAAAGAGAATCCAGGCAAATGCTTTGCATGCAAGGAGCTGTCCATTGGGTAAGTAAGACCAGGTCATTCGGGTGTGAACTTGAGGGTGCATGACCAAAAGTGAGGAGACTCAGAGTTGAAGGAACATTTGCCGTACCATCCAAGGCTGTGAGTGACAGTAAAGTGTTCTGTCACTGTGTCCAGATATCACCAGCTTCGTTCAAGGATGACACTCAGGTGCCAATAATTCTGTTAGGAATCTATGTGCATCGTGTGGGTCAGTGAGAATTTCCCTACCTCAGCTCTGTTGATATTTTGAGCCACCTAAGTCCATGCTGCAGGGGATATTGGATATACTGTGGAGGAGTCCAGGCCTCACATCAAGGAAGGGCTGGGCAGGGCCAATCTGTTTCACAGTCCACAAGCTTGTTGTGTTTCTGCCTTGTCTGAGGATGCTCAGTGAGTCCACAGGTCCTGGACTAGGAAAATGGCTCTGTTGGTAAAGTGCTCATCATGCAAGCATGAAGACTCAAGTTCTAGTCCCCAGAACACACATAAAATTCTGGGCATGGTGATAAAAGTGTATAATCCCAGAGCTTTGGAGATGTGGGCAGGTAGGTTCCCCAGGTCTCAGTGGCCATCTAGCCAAGCTGCATTGTCAAGTTCCAGGCCAGTAAGAAACCTTGCTCAAAAACCAAGGTGGGTGGCTCCTGAGAAATGACATCTGAGGTTGACCACTGCCTCTCTATATATGTACATACACTTACACCTGCATGCCTTACACACACACACACACACACACACATTTTACAAATGAACACACTGAGACCTGGACTGATAGGAGAAGATCACCCTAAGTTACAGAGCAGGCAAACTGCCAGAGGCTAGACTTGGATCCACATCTTGTCAGGCTGTTCCCTGAGTCGAGTCAACACTGATTAAATGATAGGAGGCAAGCAGGCGACTTAATAAAAAAAATGCAAATCCAGGATGATGGATATATTTAGGAGGACGAATTATTATGTGGTGGTATAAAAATAGATCAAAAGAGAGCACGTGGACCTGCCAGCCTGACTGTGTGAGAGACAGGAGGAGCAGGGAGAGCACCAGTGACATTTCATTAACTTCACTGGGAAAACTGGGGAGGCTGTCACCTGAAAACACAGCATTCACGGTGGCCCTTAAAGGAACAGTGCATGCTGTCCTGGGAGGAGGAGGAGGTAGAATGTCAGTGGTCAGCTCCAGTTCTCAGGGTATACTTGTGGGTTCTTCAGCTTTCATGCCCTTGAGATGATTTCTAGGGTCTTCCATGTGGATAGATATCATCTAAATAAGCAAATCAACCTACAATGGAAACCAGTCATATTCAACACTGGGCAGTTATTCTGTGCATTTCCAAGCTAGAGGTCTGTCAGGATTGTCACCTTGACTACATCTGGTATGAACTCTTTTGATTACCTTCCCTCACTGACAAGTTTATCTATCCTGTTACCAGGACATTCCTTTGCTGATATTAGAAGCTTCTTCTTCAGGATTCTAATGCAGACTGAAGACCAGCAGCTCTTTGGGAATCCTCCAGGACTCCAGCATCAGGCAGGGACTGCTGATGCATCTAGTCTGGTGGATTGAAAAACTGCCTAGTCATTGACCTTTCCATTGTGAGACAGCCACTGATGGACTGACTACCTGGACCACAGCCTGTAAGCCTCTCTAATAAGTCCCTTCTACATATATAGATAGATAGATGTGATAGAGTTAGAGATGATAGAGAGATAAACAGACAGATAGATAGATAGAACGATAGAAAGATAGAACACCAATCATCACAGGGATGCGGTTTTAAAGAGGACAAGTAATATACTCATATCTCATCTGCTGTGGGTATGAGTGTCAGCTAAGAGTCACTCTTTGTCCTGTGCCTTCTGAGGCCTGGAGTATCCATGGGAATGAGAACAGGAGCAATGGTGTGAGATGAGCACAAATCCTGAACCCAACAAAACCAGATTGGTTACTTGAAGCTCACTAGCTTACTGCTTAACTTGGCTACACCTTCGTTTGCTCATCTGCAAAAGCCGCCAGCAAGAGTCCCTACTCTAAAGGGCTGATAGGCATCGAGAACTAGCTAAGAGACATTTATTTGGTAGCTAGGCTGGGGCCATAGCTCAGTCTGTAGATGGCTTGCCTAACACTCATAAATCCCAAGGTTCCACACCCAGCAGAACATACACTGAAGTGTGGTGCTATATGCATGTAATCCCAGCATTCCAGGGGTGGAGGGAGGATCAGAAGTTCAAAGTTGTCTCCAGCCACATAGCAAAGTCAGCCTGGGAGAAGAACACTTGGTGACTGTAAGACACCCTTACAATTCCTGCTGTTGTCTAAAGGAGAGCCCGGTGATTAGAATTCACACCTAATGGTCTTCCCTCCATCTGACTCAGTATTCCCTGTCTCACCTTCATGCAAAATGGAAAGAGTAGTCAGAGCCAAGTGCAAATAAGCAAGGGAATTTAAATATTCAAAGCAGTGGAATTTAAGTATTCATCAGCCTAGGGCGACCTAAGGCCCCAGGGCATAAAAGAAACTGGAAGGTGGTTTCAGAGCCTTCTTCCTGAGCTGGGTGGGAACATAACTATGAACATTTACAACTTCCTAAGCCTTGAAGGTCTTTCAGGCCACATAGCACTGATTCTGTACCCGCTCTGCTATGTGGGAATACCACAAGAAGATAGTCTGTGATTTAAACCTCAGGTGCCCCGAAGCTGGTGACATCTCAGCAGAAAAAGACGTACTAAAATAATACATACATACATTAGCATGCTGGAGTGTGTGCCTAATCCCAGCAGACCTTGCGCCTAAGCCCAGCCTAGCCTACTTAGTAAGTCTCAGGCTGGTGAGAGGCTCAGAAAACAAGATAAGCTCCCAAGCAACGGCCCAGAGGTTCTTCCATGGCTTCCACACCCAAGAGAACATACGTGTATCTGCAGTCACACATGCACATACAGTACCCAAAAGTTGTGTCAACTTTAGTCAGAAAGAATGATTTAAATATTACGATCCCACTCTGCCTTCTCAGAGGAATTTAGTTTTCAGAACAAACAGCTGTCCTATGCTTCCCAGAGTTCAGTTGCTCTTGAAGGTCAACAATCTGGCAGATCTTTCGACCCTCCCCTGAGAGTCAAGGTACCTGAGGATCATGGGAGGGAAGTCTCTGGCTTGTGGTTTCCACAGAGTCCCAGAGTTAGGAAATAGTGGATGATTGTCCTGGGCCTCAGAAATTACACTTTCCAAAACCACTACTAAGTGGTGATACGTGGCCAGCGAGATGGATCAGATGTAAGAGAATTGTTTGTCTGGACAGGAAATGGGAAAACTCCAGGTCATTTTGCTGTCCCACGCTGGCTGACAGTGAGTCTCAAATAGACCTGTTACATAGAGACACAACCAGCATTTGTTGGATTAGTGAATGAGGCTGAAAGCAGACCCTAATTGTGCCTTCTGGATTTCCAAAATTTGTCCCCCATTATAGTCTCTCATGTACACAGAGACACTTATTCAGAAACAATGGCAAAGTCAGGCCTGCGGTGTCAGAGTGCCCATATCTTCTTCAGAATTGGCTTACTCACTCTGGGTTCACTGAGGACAGGGAACGGGCAGGCTTGCACCTAAAAAAAGTCATAACTTCATACACCAGAGAGGCTCAAAGCTAAGGAAGGAGAACAATAGCTTCAAAGCAACAGGGCTGTGGCATGTCGCTTGTATCTTCTCTTCCATTCTAACTCCCCCCCCACGAATCCTCCTCCTGTTCCAGGTCTCATGGGCAACAAGTGCACAAGACAGTTGGGTTTCTCGAGGCTCAGTGTAATGATGGCTTCTGCACAGACAAGCTGCCCATGGCCACATAGCCCCCGACACTCCAAGGTGAACCACAGGCTCTTGAAAACAATAAAACTCAACAACAGCATTCTTTGTGTTTCTTGCCGAAGTGGACAAGGAACTGCCAGTAATTATGCCAGGGTTTGGGCCGCAAAGTCTGCTTCCCGAGCCACAGCTGCGCTCCAGAGAGATCGTTAGTCAGTGTGCGCATGTTATTGAGGGCAGTGGTGTCATTGTCAGTTGAAGATGCCCTCAGTCAAGTGTGAGAGCCGGAAATGGAGGTCAAAATAATTAACCTCATGTGATTTTGGCGGAGCTCCTTGCAAAAAAAAAAAATCGCCCATGTGTATCTCATATTTCAGCAAAGTAATATATTTGTTCACAAGTCTCTCTTTTTCTCTCTCCTTTCCTTGCTCACTTTCATGCTTTCTGTCTCCCAATTCATGTCATTGGCTTGCTTCTCTTTATCCCATTCCCACCCTAACGGCAGGCTGGCCTAACTCACTGTACCCATGGACATCGCTGGGAGTGGCCTAGTCACCGATCACTACCACACTGACTCTCTGAAGAAAGGCAGAGTGTGTCCCTTTGAAAAGGCTTCTCTGGACCCCATTTCAGTGTACCCAGCCTTCTCACCTGTACCAGTTTCGCTGCAGGAGTCGTGGCCGAAGCATCACAGAGTGCTCTACTGAAAGAAGACTCCTATCTGGCCAATGGCAGCATTGGGAGGGGCCAGCCTGGAGTTGGAAATAGGCTCTGCATTCAGATGCTGTTTCTTATTTGCTGTTGAAGGTGTGTCCTTGAAGGGTTCACATGCAGATAGAAGCTGAGGGTATTTGCCAAGTTGTTAGAAACACATTGCCTAACAGGAGATGTCCCCATCAGGGTGTGGGGTCTATGAGTCTTAATTCTGTTCCCTCATACAAGACAGCCATACTCTTCATTCAACATTGTGTGCTGAATGTTGGCTGCATGGCAGAGTGTTCTTCATTTGTGTGCTTTTTGTAACTGGTGTGAACCATTTTTATTAATTGAAGATGTCATTACAGCCCCATATTTTTGTTACTATTAACTGAAACACTTGAGGACTGCGTCCTAATTAGCACAAATCCCAGGGTCTCCTTCATTCTTGACCTTAATTTAGTTTTCCTTCTCCTCATCCTCATTGCTTATCCAAGGACTTCCCAGCCCCTCCAGCTTTTGACTATGAAGGCTCTTTACATTCTGAGTATTATGCTCCCCATCACCACCAGAGGCCACTGTTGAGAACGCTCTCACCTAAGTGTATACAGAGGCACCATTGCAGAGCCTAGGCTGTACAGTGGCTGCTAAGATCATTGAAGGGGACAAGGTTCCCCAAGTACACTAATGAGAGTTGCCCCTAGCTCTGTACAGAATGTCAGGGGAACCAGTGAGACACTCCATTACACAGGAGAGTGCTTCATCCAGGCTTTCCTTAACCAACTCACTTGACCTCTTCTATCCATGAGCTGTGAAGAACCACTGCTCTCCCACCTCATCCTGTGTCTCTGGGATCAGGGTGGTCCTCTTGTTCTCTTTCTTCCTGCAGCTCTGCAGCATCTCTTTGCAGGTTGGTCCACACTTTCCCAGGTCCCCAAAGAGCAGACTTGTACAAAGCCCTCCAGCAACGTGCAAAGTCCTGCTACCACCTTCACCTGCCACACCTTCACATGAGGGCCACGCCTGAAATAAGTTCTTGTCTGGTCCTCGGGTGTAGCTAGCTTGCCCTTCCTAGAGACATTCAGAGGGTTTTCCTGAACATTGCAGCTGTGTCTGTCTCATGCTTAGTTATTAAAACTATGATGCTTTGAAAGCAAGCAAAATG
>CM053746.1:35946375-35958448 GCA_028658305.1 Pachyuromys duprasi | reverse complement strand
AAATTGGGACGTGAAGGCATTAGCACCCCAAGGACAAACGCTTCCACTTTCTGGTAAATTCGAATAGAGAACCCAAGGTCTGGGGCATTTCCACTGAAACTATGCGGTGAGCCTTGGTTTCCCCTCCTGGGAACTGTTGCAGAGATGAGACCATGACTGGAGTGCTCTAGATGAGGGGTCATGGGAGGGGAGGGACTCCTGAGCTGTACATAAATACAGTGGCCAGGACTGAGCAACTGTTTATATAAGAGAAAATTGCTTCTAACAGTTTATACTCTTGGCTTGACTCATCATTTAACCTTGAATATAGTTTTCAAAAATCATTAAGTCTCCAAAGCCTTCATCCCTAGCAAATGGTTATCCATGATGTAGTAAGCAGGGAGTTCATATATTTATCTCTGAGGAGGTACACCATGAATGTAGAATCCATTCTCTCTGCCCTTAGGAGAGCCCCCTACAGGCACTGGGCCACACACTGTGGGATTTGATGCTAGACAGGCCCAGACATGTCCCCTCAAGATGCTTCATGTCTAGCGACGAGAGAGAACACGAATCTTAGCAACCACAGCAGGTAAACAGGCGCCCATCAGGCTGTCTGGTTGCAGAGAGCTTTGTACAGGATGGGCTCTGCCCCAAGAGGTCACCATCAAAGCCACCCGTTTGCTCCAGGAGACAGCCCAGTGTAGGCAGTTGTTGTGGTTTGAACATGAAATGTCTCACATAGGTTCATACTGTGAACAGTTGGTTGCTAGTTGGTGGTGCTGTCTTGGATGGATCTAGAACACTTAGGAGGTGGAGCTCACTGGAGGAAGTGGTTCACGGGGGCGTGGAAGAGGGTGGGGCTTGAAGTTTCCACAGCAGGTCTGGACTTCCTGTCTGCAGCTCTTCTTCCTGACTGCAGAGGTGAGCCTCTGCCTCATGTGCCTGCAGCCGAGCCTTCCAAACCATAATAAGCAGCTACAGAAAGATCTTCGGTACATTGTGTTTATTGGGTATTTTCATTGGCAATGAGGAAAAACAACTAATCCAGACATGGTCATGCCTCTACTTAGCTGATGAAGAAACTGAAGGTCAAAACTTCAGAGCAAGAAAGGAGACATCAGTCTGAGTGTGTGTACCTAGTACTCCTTGCCTCTAGTCTCCCGGCCAGTAGCAAAGGAAAAGTATGCTTCCTCCCTGACCCTGGCAACCAGCCTATTCTCTGCCAGTGCCATGGGGAAAAACTCACAGAGGGTCAGTCAGGAAGGCCAGGAGATCTATGGGTCCCCAAGATTATAGTAGGAAACTGAGACAGAGTCTGCCTTGTGCAGATCTCTTTGCCATGTCATGGATCTCTGTGACTTGGAGACTGGTACCCACAGCCTGGTGGGCACCAAGTCTATAGTTAGCTGTTCCTTACACCACTGTATCCACTTTCTGGGTGAGCCCATTACAACCTTAGTTAGGGATAAAACTCCGCAGAGCCCTGTATCTCAGCCTCCGCACACCTTCCTAGCTGGCTCCTCCATATCTCCACAAGAAATGATTCAATGGAACCCATGAAGCTCCTAGGTTGCCATGGTGATGACAAGGCTACATCTAACCAGAAGCAAGAAGGAGAGAAGTTGATCATACAACTTCCCTGGGTGATTCGGGAGCACATTCTCCAATTACCCTTCACATCTGGAGTCAAGGATTTTCCTGGCTCTCCTGAAAAGCTCCAAGGCTTTGAATTTCCTCTGCCTGGCCAACAGGTTGCCTCGCTCTCACCCAGCTCTGCCACAGGCCCTTTACATGGAGCAAGTCGGTTCCCCTCTCAACCCATATGTTTTGTAATTCCAAAACACCTGGTGAACAAGAGCAAGAAACAGCTTTTCAGTGGTTACAAATAAATCCTTTAGTGTCCTGTAATAAAGTCATACCAGGGCTTTGGTGGGCCAGATATACGTCTACCTAGCATCTCCCCACAGGCCAAAGAGCAGGGGGCTGTAACCAGGGTCTGGGAGTCAAGAGTGAAAACACCCCTTAGAGCTGGGGAAATGGTTCTCTGAATAAGGTGTCTCCTACTCAAGAATCTGAGTTAGGATGCCCAGCTTCCGAATCAGAAGCCATGTACTGCCTGTACGTCTGTACAGGTGCACATGTCTGTGATCCCAGCATTAGGAAGGTAGAGACAGATTGGTCCCTGGAGCTCATAGGCCAGCCAATTGGGTCAAACTGACAAGCTGCTAGAGCGTCCCGTCTCAAGAACATGGGCAGCTGGCTCCCTTTCTCTACTCTCTAGTTCTTACCTCTCCCATTTCTGACCTTCAGACACATCAAGATGTGGGTTACTGGAAGAAAATTCTAGAAGGTAACAGGGGTATCCATAGAAAAGCAGCCTCGGTTTGAGCTCTGAAAGATACCACAGGGGAAACAGTCCTCCCCATCTTTTCTTCCAAGGCTCAGAAGTGCCACTTTCCTGTTCTGGGTATTAATCCCAAACTCCCTGATCATACATTTCAACTGTTTGCTTAATTGTCCAGCTCTTAATTAGGTGTGTAATTGGGGAGTCTGAGACAATTCGTAAATGAGCAAACAGTCCCCAAACTTCATTTCTGTTACTGCCTCTGACTTCCTCCCACAGACTGGGAGCCAAGCTGGCATCTTTACTCTACAATCATTTCCTTTCCCTTCTCATTTTCTAATCCAAACATTTGAGGGTGAAGTACCTGATTCCTTGTCTAAGCCACCCATTGCCCCCCACTCCCTGTCTCAGCAAAGCACAGGTATAAGTAAAAATCAGAACAGGTACTCGTACAGACAGGTCGAAAGTCATCTCTGTGGGAGTTGAATTTGAGTTCGACGTAACACTGAACTTGGCAGTCAAGGCTGTGCCTTCATGCTCAAGGCTGTGCCTTTGTCCATCCCTGCTGTAGCTTCAAGGAACCCTGGGCTCTGACTTGGCAAGACTCCCCTCCCACAGGTGACCCAAGAGGCTTTGGTTTCCCATGCTGCCGTAGAAAACAGCCTAGGATACCCAAAGTCAAGCCCCAGCTCAGAGTTTATTCTAGACACCCTTAGAAGTGACCCTGCCCTCTGTTGCTTTTCTACTGATGTCCTAAACCAGCCTGTAAGACCGGGATAGACCTCCTTTCTTCTTTCTGTCTGCTCCCACAATGTAGTTAGAAAATTCTCTTTGCATATATCCTCACAAACTAACCTTGCCAAACTTTTGATACAGAGTTAGCTAGACATTCCCATGTTCTGCAACAAAGGCCTGATAGGTGAAGAAAGAGGGAATATGGCTAAAATAGCATCACTGACAACCAAACCTATAATTTCTCTCTGTCTCTCTGCCTCTCTTTCTCTGTCTCTGTCTGTCTGTCTGTCTGTCTGTCTGTCTGTCTGTCTGTCTGTCTGTGTGCGAACGCACACACCTGTATGTGTATGTGCAGGCCAGAGGGGTGTCTTATTTCTCTCCACCTTGTTGCTTTGAGACAGGGCCTTTCACTGACCGCAGAGTTCGCTGTTCTAGCTAGCCTGGCTGGCTGGCCAGCAAGCCCTAGGGACCGTGCTCTCCCTCCGCAGTGCGAGGATTGTTAGAACAGCTCCTGTGTGGCCAGCCTTTCCCATGGCTGCTGGGGATAAGAACTCAGGTCTTCCTGTTTCTGAGACATGCACTTGACTGACAGAACCATCTCCTCAACCGTGTAAGCCTTTCAGAAGAAAGCTGGAGCCTAACTCTGTGCTCTGTTGTACCCTGCTTCTGGGTTTTCTCAGCTTGACTGGCAGGGGTGGGGGCGGTGGTAAGGAGAAGTGGGCTGGAAATAAAACATATTCTGGACACAGAGACGCTGTTCCCTCGCTGCCGCGGTGTTTGCTTGAGTTCCTGCCTTTCTTGACTGAAAGCATGCATTATTTATCCCTCGCGCAGAGATTTTCTCAGCCATAATGAAGGTCAGGAGAGGAAGAGAGAGAGTTATCTAAAGACACAGCTATATCCAGGAGCACGAAGAAAGGCAGATTGAGTCTTGAGAAGCCAGTGGAGAACAAGGTGAAGACAACGCATGCGCTATTTCTTCTTTCTTCCATACCTCTTCCTTCCCTGTGATGAAAAATAAAATCACACCGGTGAACTCGAGACCCCTCAAAACTTGTGTCTATCCTCCCCACAACCCCTACTCCCTTGAGACAACCTCTCCAGTTCTTTTCATGCATAAATTAGGGAGCCTGGACCAGGCTTAGCGGCTGTGAAACTCGCTGGTGGAAGCTGGCCTGCCTCTGATCTCTGGTCCCACCCCCCTCTTTGGGTAGAGTCTGATTTTGCTTCTGGAACCTCTAGACCTATTCCCTTTTACGAAAACAGTCAGTGTGTGAGCTATAGCATTTGGAGACAGTGACTGGGGACCTTACGGGGGAGAGGCATGCAGAAGGAACGCTGCAGTCCCAGCAGAGGCTGGTTCCTGGTTGTTGCTCAGCAGTGCTGTGAGGCAACTCTATGGAGCATGTATCATCCCTGGTAGGTCGCCTCCCCCGACCCCTGCCCAGAAGACAATGCCTGACCTGCTTTTTTGCTGAGGTTCAGCCATAGCAAGCTATCAGGCTGCTGTGTCCACACTGGAACTGGAGGAGCCGCTGCCCCTACTGACCACCCTTGAGAGGGTAGTGCCCTCTGTGACTTCACTGTAACCAAGAACACGTGAGCCCCCAGTAGAAGGGGCCCAGGTGCTGCTATTCTCCTTACAGTACTGCGTTCCAGTAAAAAGTAACTCCAAAGATAAAATATTATTTTATCACTGGAGCAAGAAAATTGCTACAAATTCTCCAAACGACAGGTGTAAATTATATCAAAGAGCTGTGGTACATCCGCAGATGGAATATCACACAGCCTTAGAAGGTAGATCAACTTCCGAGCCAGGAAAACATCGATGGGAAGTCACTCATACATCCCTGAGTGGAAGAAGACAACGTGAAAAAGCTAAAAACTCAGAGACTCTATCATTTCAACTTTCTGACATTTTGGGGAAAGGGAAACTATATAGACGGCAAGAAGATGAGTAGTTGCACGGGATTAGGACTTGAAAATGCCAAACTGTTCTAGGGTGGCCTCACTGTATCACATTACACATTTGTGCAAACACTCTAGAAGGCAAGAGAGAGCCCTAGCCAAGCAGTGCCCTGTGGGTGATAACGATGTGACAATGCCCTGGCTATTTTCAGAACCAGGGGAGGGGACAAGCATGCATGGGAAGGAGGGCATACTGGACGTCTCTGCACCTCTTGTCAGATTTCCCGGGAGGAAAACACTGCACTAAAAATTAAAATCCTTTAATAAAGCTAAGTTACTAGAGAACAAGGAAGAGGAGACTAAGAAGGAAAGGAAGAAAGATGAAGAGGAAGACTTGGGATTCAGAGAGAGAAAGCTGACTGTGCCCTGGGCCTGAGCCA
The DNA here is from genome assembly GCA_028658305.1 of Pachyuromys duprasi. Taxonomy (NCBI): domain Eukaryota; kingdom Metazoa; phylum Chordata; class Mammalia; order Rodentia; family Muridae; genus Pachyuromys; species Pachyuromys duprasi. The sequence goes on along the minus strand of CM053746.1, from coordinate 35,953,039 downwards.
AGAATTTTGCTGCTGCACTTTAACTACATGCATTACCTTTGTTTACTGAGTAATGCATGATAGAAATGGCTTCTCTATTTTACATGCAAATCAATGGGTATTTGTAGAAGTTAGAGCATTCTAATAAGGACAAAGTGGAGTCGTAAGCATGCACACATGCATGAGTGAGTGTGCTTTGAATGTGTGTGTCGTGGTACACTTGCACCTATGTGTGTGTGTGTGCATTGGAGGCTCATAGTTAAGGTCAAGCATCTTCTTTGGTTGCTCTCCACCTTAATCTTGAGGCAGAGACTCTCACTGAGCCTGGAGCTCATTGACTCACTTAGGCTGGCTGGTCGGTGACTTTCAAGGACTCATTCATCTTCATTCCCTACATCTCAAGGCTGTGGTTACAGGAACATGCCATCACCATCACCGCCACTGCCATCCTTGTCATCATTGTTACTGTCAGAACCTCTTTATCTCTCAGAACTCTCACCAAAACCCAGTGAGCACTCAGATGTGACATCACTGAGCGTTTGTGTGTGTGTGTTTCATCTAATTCTCACAACCCATCCTTGCAGTTAAAAACACTCATGCTTGGAAGTATCAGTACACAACAGACCCCAGCCCCACCTGGCGGCTGGTCCTGACTAACTCTGTTCTCCTCCTATTTGCTCCATTCCCAGCTACAGCCCCAGGTTGCACAGATGACCAACAAATAACTCTTCCCGGCTTAGACTCATCTACAATATGATCACTTTGTACTAAACAATTCAAGATTCCTTCCCAGTCCCATCTGAGGAAACACTCTAATTTCATAGAAGAAGCTTGGGGCGGTGAGAGGGGGGGGCAGTTCAGGTTCGGGTTTGATTTTCTGAAGTAATCTGCCTTCTTTCATCCCAAGGGAGCAGCCGTAAATATACAGACAGACCAGACGGGGGGAGTGAAAGAAACTCCAAATCCTGCAAAAATGAAACCACATGGCCAGACACAGAAATAGCATAGAAGAAAGTGGTGTATTGTGCAGTGCCTTTCCCCCAAGCTGCCAATCAAAGGTTCATCCTGGGATGCTCAGAGAATAGTTGACCTGTTCAGGGATCCGGAAGGTGTGGTTGGGAGCTTGGCACTGTGGCATCCCATCATCCATACCCAGACCTCCAAGAAACCCTCCCACTGATGGATACTCATGAATGCAGCTCATCGCCTCTCAGATGACTTAGAATTTTTATCTCTCTTTTCAATGCTGTTTGCCCAGGCTCTTCTGGTATCTAAGCCAAACTGGCCTCTTTCAGTATTATCAGGCTCGGTCCATTTTCAGTTGCTATAAAAGAGCATCACAAGATGCACAGTTTATAAACAATAGAAGTTTGACGTGACACCTGGTGAGGGCTTCCATGTTGAGTCACAGAAGACCCCACGAAGAAGGTGGGGACAGCTGAACTCAGTTTTTTACCAGAAAGCTACTCCTTCTAGATCCAACGTTGGAGGCAGTACCCTCATAATCTAATCACCCCTTGAGAGTACCACAGTTTAATTTCAATGTGGGTTTGGAGGAGAATTTGGAGCACAGCATAAGTAACATTTTTCAGGGACAAATTGGGTCACAGCAGACTCCTTTACTATTTCAAACAATGACGTGGAAAGATGGCTGGCTGGAAGCCACACACAGTCTAGTCTAACCCAGTCGGCTTCATCCTCCTTTTACTCAGCCTCCTAAGCTACTCACACACTCACACCCCACTGAGCTTCCCTTTTATTCTGTCACCTTTTATTCTCTCTCAGAATGATGCCTTAGCTCCGCCACCAACCTCTGGCCTCCATTGCCTGGAGAACTCTTTCCGATACGTTAAAACCCAGCCCGGCTGTGTGCGTGTGCGTGTGTGTTTTCACTAGACTGTATCAGCTTCACCGTGGTGTCTCAGCTGGAATCTGAGACCGCCGTCTGTCACCGCTGTAATTCTAAAGCGTATTTTAGATAGCTGGAATGAACGTAGATAATAATTGTGGAATTGACAGGATCCAGAATTACCAAGGAGGCGAGATTCTGGGTGTGTCTGCGGGTTTCTAGATTGGGCTGGCTGATGTGGGAAAAGCCGCCCTAACTGTGGATTGCACCCGGAAGTGGGCTGAGGCAGCAGGCGGGGCACAGGCATTCATCTCTCAGCTTCTTGGCTGCCAGCGCCACTCGACATACCCCTTGCCGCCCCCCCCCACCATGGCGCGACCCCTCCAACTGTGAGCCAAAATAAACCCTCCCCCTTTAAGCTGCCTTTATCACAGTGAAGGGAAAAGTATCTGATGTTGTGGGGTTTGCATTCGGGGCTTTAACTGGGCAGAAGGGTTCCCAGGAAACGGGAAGAGATGAAGAAGTAGCAGGTATTGGGGATCAGTGCCTGTGTAAGATTACACTCTGCCAGGAGCCTTTCAGGCTGAAGCAATGAAATTGAGAGTAAAGGAGAGCACAGAACCACCAAGGAAGAAACAAGCCCCCAAAGTTGTTTGGCAAGAGTTTGTGAGATATATTTAAGAAACAGATATCAGTACTATCTGCCTCGAGCCTCTAGAAAACCATAACCAGGCAGAAAATGAAAGGTTATGGTGACATGGAACTTCTCCAAAAGCAGCTGATAGCCTGGCAGAGAAATAAATATTCACAGCCATGGAATAAAAAAAAAAGTAATATAAAAGATTCAACATGCCACCAATGAAATTATGGGATTAAAAAAGCCCAAGTCAAAACTCCAAGGGGCTATGTTTCAATCCTGGCAGAACAAAATTAAGTTGGAAGGCCAAAGCCAGACAAGAGGCATCTCAATCAAAACCCAGCTGGGGCTGGTGTGATAGTTGATTATCCAAAGCTAAAACTTATGGGGAAGTAGGGGGTTGCCAGGGGTGCAAGCTGAAGAGGCCACTGCAGAACAGAGCCAAGCTGAGGGCCTACGGCTGCCACGTGCAAAGGTCTGCTTCAAAATTTTAGTGACTAAGATGTGGTATCTGAAGGAGAATAAAATGAGCAATGGGATGAAACAGAGAGTCTGTCAACAGTCTTCTGCATGCACAGGTGTCTGCTCTATGATGCCAGAAGCCATCTCCAGTCATGTCTGCAATGCCTCCTTCCATGTAGCTTCATGCTTGTGGGTGTCATCCATATTACTGAATATAGTTTTGAATCACATGAGCCCATTGCTAAATAGCATTTCTTTATGTGCATGCCTTGCCAGTATAGCAGAGGACTCCAGTCCTGCGGATAATTAGTTCTGGGTCAGTTGTATGCTTACGTCGGTAAAAACATGTTGTCCCTCTCTGCACACGATACACAAAAGCCAATGGCTGTTGGAGCACAAGTAAATGGGAAGATTAAAAGTGTGAGCATCACCTAAGAAAAACATACTTGCGGAGGAGACAGAGGACTCTTGAGCAGGCTACAGAAAGTATGAATCATGAGAGAAAATGCAGGCATCGCATGCATCACAATTCAGGGGGTGCCGTCAAGGCCATGCAGGAGGAAAATCATCAACGACAGGAAGTGATCTGTGATGGATGATCATGTGAACACAAACCCCAGACATGGGAAGGCTCCTCCACAATCAGGTGACTAAAAAGTAAGACACGAGCAAAGCACTAAGCAGACGGGGCACAGAAATGACCAATAAGACAGAAATGTGTTCGGTCTCTGGAGTAAATCCAAACTTTAGTCACACCAGGACAGCTAAGCAGATATGTCAGAAAATACTAAGTGTTGGCAAGAGTGCAGGTACCTGGTACTGCTGGGGGCATTGTAAATTGACACACCTGCTCTGGAAAACCATTCAGCTGTGCATACTAGAAGGCTACTTTTGCACACATTGATGTGCAACAATTCTGCTTCTGGGGACAGACTGGACAGTACGCTGACATTTGCTCACCCGTGACACGCACAAACATGTTCTCATCTGGTCCAAAAAGGTTATTCATAACAGCTCCGAACTCCGAGACAACACAGACACAGATCCACGGTGGCATGAAGAAGGAAGCCACAGCACATTCACACAGTGGGGGATTACGTGGCAAGGGACAGGAGCAAGAAAGTCTGTGATCAACAATGCCTCACAAACACACTCCATGACCTGTGCTTTAACTGTCAACAGCATCACCTGGAGAAAGTCTTACTTGAAGAGTTATCTCTGTGGGGGGCTGAGCTGATTATGAATTGGTGTGGGGAGACTCTGCCTGTTGTGGGTGGCATCGTTTCGTGGGCTGAGCCCTGAACTGGGTAAGGATGAAGAAGGCTTGCAGTGTATGAGCAACCTACCAAGCAGACACCACGAGTGCAGACTCTCTCTGCTCTTGGCTGTGGATATCGTGCTTAATTTCCTGCCTCCATTTGTCTGAAATTATGGGCTGCAACTCGGAATCGTAGGCCAATGAACCCTTTTGGTCAGGATATTTTACCGAAGCAGTAAAAATGAAACTAAAACACCATTCAGTGTTGGTGAGGATGAGGTGAAACGTTGGGGCTGTCAACTGGTATTTCCTTTCTGGGGAATCAGTTAATCTACACATACACATACATGTACACAAACACGCACACACAGACATAAAATAGCTATACCAGTGAACAAGGAAATTCCACTTCTACGATTTATTTCTGGGGACATAATCAGATATTCAAAGATCCTAGTAAAGGAAGAAGAGTCACAGTACTGTGTAATAAAAAGAAGGCAGGCCAGCCAAATGTTCACTCTCCCACCCTGACATTCTGGAAGGCTCCAGTCAGGAGCTCCACAGACTTGCTTTTCAGTCACTAACCTCTTCTACCACAAGGTGGCACCAGAGAGCATGCAGCGATGTCATGCCTACTCGATCCAGCAGGGAGCAGCAAGGCCCCACCAACCTGAGCTTCAGACACTGAATTCTCGCCTTGCCTCTTTCCTCCAGTTGCTGCCTGGCAGAAAAGGGAGATTTAAATGAAAGCGAATGGGAGTGCACCCAAGTCCCCCCATACACAACAAACGCTGCTCTCCAGGCTTAATAAGCCGTATCTCATTGCCTCTTAACCCCACATCATGGGCTTGATTTCTCATCAAGTTAAACAAGCAGGCTCGGAGGAGGATATGCTCCCCATCACTGAGCTCTAAGTGATGGAGACACGGTTCAGGTTCAAATCCAATCTTTCCACTCTAACGCCATCCAGACCTGAAGCCCCAAATGCCCTGTGTGGAGGGAGTGTGTGCAGGGCTGTACGTGCAAACAGTTTCTACTCTACCTGCCTTTTACTTGTTGGCGTGTTAGTGTGTTTTAACGGTAGGTGCTGCTGGGAGGTTAACCAACCTGAAGACCCCGCTGCTGGCAAAGCTGGAGCCACTGTTGGAGCCAGGGTCCGGGCACCCAGCCTGGGTGCTTAACCTGAGAACTGATGCAGGGAGCATGTAGACAAGGCCAGTTTTCACAGCCCCATGCCAGCTCCCAGGGTGGCGAATAATGGCCCCTTTCTTCTCCCGGTCCCTTAGGAATCCCAGCAGTTTCAGGAACTCAGTAATATCCATCAGACGCTCCCAACTCTTCTAAGACCCATAGCTGTCCACTTGTGTAGCCGGGCAACCCGTATCTCCTAAATGCTAGACTTTATTTACAGAATCATGCGAGTGAGTAGGCAAAATCAAGCGAAAAGGAAACCACAAGGGCAGTTCTGTGTGACTAAATGCCATATGACCGGTACAGAATTTCTGCCAGGGTCAGCAAGGAGTTCCTGAAGTGGGGGAGGGGCTTCCCCTGTGTCTTAGGAGTAAGTAAGGCTTGAAGCATGGAGAAAGAGATTGGGGTGCAGCTTTGGCATGAGTGGGGTGCTTCTGCGAAGATAAGACAGTTGCCAGGCTAGATTGAGGGGTCCTGGAGAGGCGGTTTGAACTTGGACTACAGTTGAGTTGGAGCATAGTATGAGCCAACAAAATTACGGGCCCTTTCCCAATTTTGTAAGCAGGTGGCTCCTGATGGCTCCAAACAATCTCCAAGAAACTGCTGTGACAAGCCAGTGCAGAGGAGGATGCTGAATGGCTGAATGGCGCCTGGCGGGGGGTGGGGTGGGGTGGGGGGGTGGGGGGCGGAGAAGTGGGCACCTGGGTCGCAAGCAGGGCTCCATGTATAGGAAACCCGCACAGGTAGCCTGTGTGACAGTATCTCCCTCTCCTTCCGGCCACGGCAAGTCTGTGCAAGGATCACTGCCAGAACGATCTGCAGGAGTGTCAAGCAGTTGAGAATGTAAGGTTCCAGGACCCAGACCAACAGAGCTGGGAGTTTGGCTGCTTTGAGGCCAAAGCTTCCTGGAAACAACCACACGATATGACCCTCGCATCACAGACATAGCAGAACCTAGGTTGGCTAAACCTAAGAGGCGTTCAGCATGGGGTCAGTGAGAACATGGAGGGCTCCGAGAACCCGTCGTCTCTCTAAGCCATCGAGTGGAGAAATACTCCCAGAACTGCAGCGGGAGTGGAGAGCTGTGCGCCATGACTGATGGTCAGATTTGGAGAGGTCAAGAAGAGATTCTCGGTGGCTGTGACCTTAGTGGTCATAGGAATGTTGGAGGCAGGGAATCTGAGAGTCCACCAGCATCACTAAGGGCCCACTTCACCTGTCACCTGGAAGGGAGGGAGGTCGGGAGGAGCGCCTGAGAAGGCTCAGGAGAAAGGTGGGGTAGAGTCAC
>CM053746.1:35835122-35945875 GCA_028658305.1 Pachyuromys duprasi | reverse complement strand
CCATGACTGATGGTCAGATTTGGAGAGGTCAAGAAGAGATTCTCGGTGGCTGTGACCTTAGTGGTCATAGGAATGTTGGAGGCAGGGAATCTGAGAGTCCACCAGCATCACTAAGGGCCCACTTCACCTGTCACCTGGAAGGGAGGGAGGTCGGGAGGAGCGCCTGAGAAGGCTCAGGAGAAAGGTGGGGTAGAGTCACTTTCCTCACCCTTGGGAAATTTTAAAAAATTATTTATGTATTCACTTTGCATCTTGCTTGCAGCCCTGTCCCTCCTCTCCTCCCGATTCCGCCCTCCTACCTTCTTCCTTTTACCCATCCCCTTCTCCTCAGAAAAGGGGAACTCCCCACCCCGTACCAACCCTGGCACATCAAGTTGAATCTGTTCTAAGCACAACCTATTGGGAAGAAGAACTTTTTAAAGAGCCTGGAAATGCTCCCTTCCAGCTCTGCAGGTGTGGCTGGAGGTGTAGACTGCAGATTCAGTGCCCTAGTCTGCTTGTTAAAGGAGTGGCTTACATCCCCTAGGCCATGCTGGATTCTTAAGGCATTCCCCTAAAAGCAAGCAGGATCATGCCCTGTCTTAGGCAGCAGTAATACTGCCTCGATGGTGGCCAGGAGCAAGCATCCCACAGAGGCAGCCTGGGCTGGTGGGCATGTTAGAACCACTGCAGAAGGGAATGAGGGCAGGGACAATAATGGGGTCAGGTGGGGGAGACCTGGATTTGAAATCAGGAGCAAAGCTGCACTGTAGAGAGAGAAAATTCTTTCTCTCTCTCTCTGTCTCTCTCTCTGTCTCTCTCTCTCTGTCTCTCTCTGTCTCTCTCTGTCTCTCTCTGTGTCTGTCTCTGTCTCTCTCTCTGTCTCTGTCTCTGTGTGTGTGTGTGTGTGTGTGTGTGTGTGTGTGAGAGAGAGAGAGAGAGAGAGAGAGAGAGAGAGAGAGAGAGAGAGAGAGAGAGAGAGAGAGAGAGAGTTCTGTATTCGCAGGCTTCCTTCCAGATTCCCAGAAGATAAGACTGTGGACTCCCAAACAGGACAGCTTCTAATTGAAAGCTGCATGGTCTGGGGAGATGACTCTGTAAGTTGCTTGCTATACAAGCATGAGGACCAGAACTTGATTCCAAGAATCCACATAAAAACCTGCAGCTGTTTAATCCTAGTACTGGAGAGGCAGAGACAGAGCCTTGGGCTTGCTCGTAAGCCAGCTCAGCTTACTTAGTTCCAACGTAATGACAGCCCCTGTTTCAAAACCAAGCTTAAACAGCTACTGAGGAGTGAGGCCCAGGGTTGAGGTAGAGCTGATACACATGAGTATCTATACATCTGCAGATGTGCACACACATGCAAAGGAACAGGGCTGAGGGGTGGGCAGTGGGGGGGGGGAGGTGACATCATGGCCAAGACTGAGAGGCTCCAAGGCTCTGGCAGGTTTGCATGACTGTGATGAACACTCGGAGACCATCTTCAAGAAGCCTAGGAGCTGTGGTGGTGGTCTGTGTGCTCAGGTCTCATCTGAAGGAGAAAGGGAACATGGCCTTGTGAGATAACTCAGTTATGGCATGGTGAGGGGAGATGCTATCTCGGTATACACATCGGGCTAGGTTGTGCTGCAGTAACAAGTGGTCCCCAGCATCAGTGGCTGCTCCAACGCTGACTTCTCTCCATTCCCACTGCAGAGGGAGGACTCAGCTTCCTGTCCCCCAACCCCAGGGTTTTGGCGTCTGAAGGTGACCAGTTCCCGTGACAGGGCAAGGCAACTCCCCAGGTCCCTTTTCCATTTCTACTGAGACTTTGCAATCACTCTGCTGGAGCTGAGGGGTGTGTAGAGGTACCTCGCAGGAGGACTGCAGCTTCTGGGTGTCTCAATGTGTGAGGGAAGGAGTCCCCCAACTTCGACTTCGCTTGCCCCTCCTCCTTAGCAGGTGAGGGTATTACTGGAGAAAGGAAGGCAATGTGAGACTGGCTGTGGCCTTCCTGCTGCCGGCTTGTGCTCGAGTCTGGCCAACCTCCAATCTCAGGAATCAGGAGCCGTAGCGTGAGGGCTCTGTCTCTTGGGACTTTAGGCCAACATCGCACGTCTCTGCAGGTGTCCTATCCCTGCCCCATGCTGATCTCAGGGCCCGGCAGGCTGACTAGCTGTGAGGAAAGCCTCTGAAGGCAGTGAGCAGGGAAGGCAGCTTCTTTCAGAAGAGGATGAGAGCTCTTAGCCCCTGACCCGAGGTCATTCCGAGCCAGCCTCAACACCAGCTTCTCCTCTCCACACCACTGAGCTTTCCTCTGACCTCACAAACATCTTGTAGCTCTTCTCTTGGCACTGCGTCCTTGCATTGCTGGCCTCCAACTTCCAAATTCTGATCACATGTCTAGCCTCAGGACTCAGTCCTTTCCCACAATGACCACCAGCACAGAGCATGACTCTTCTTTTTTTTTTTTAATTGATGGACAGTCCAGAGCCTGACATTGAGCCACTCAATGATCCCCGATACTCAGCACCACAATTCTGAACTCAGTCCCTTAAGGACAATAAGATACCCCTAATCCCCATCGTCAACCAGCCTCCCTACACATAGCCAGTGTTTGGCTCTGAGCACACGGCACAATCCCTCCCCAGTCCTCTTGTTCACTGAAATGATCCCCGGGTGGCCTCTGCGTGTTTTTCAGAATGACCCAGTATCCACTACTACCAGGGAGTCCACAGCCTCTAGCCACTGGACTTCCCTCTCTCTGTTAGGATCTCCCACAGCTCTTGCCTCACCTCTCACCAACAGGATAGTCCATTTGCCTCTCGGAGACACCAAACTAGGATTCCCAGGGAAGTCTATCCTCCTGGTCTCGTCCCCACCTCTCCACCTAAAGTGCTGCTGGGAGCTTCCTGTTGCATCGACAGCCATGTCTACAGCCCAGGGCTCCAGCGTGCTCGAAGCCAGCCTGAGGCTTGGCCATGCCGCCTGCATGGGAAAAGTCCCCATGCAAGGAGAAAGCCAACTAGACAGTGAATAACAGCTTCCACACCAGGGTCCTCCCCTACCTCAGACCCCATCTTGTCCAGGAGTCATCGTCCTGTGCTCGCTCTTGTTTTCCTGGATGGCCCTCCGTGCACTGTTTCTGCCAATGGAAACCGAAAATACTTTCACGACGAATGGAATTTCTGGGCACAGAAATCATCCTTTTATTTTGTTTAATCCAGAAGAGAGCTCTTCTTTCCTACCCCCTCCCTTCTTCTTGATGTCTTAAGATCTGAAATTCCTGGGCCCCGGGAGTCCTGGCAATTCCAGCCGACATCACAGCCTGTGAGCTGTACAGTGCAGGCAGGTCCCTGTGCAGCACGTGATCCTGCTCCTTCCGAGTCACTTCACGGGCATGTCTCACCACACAGGCCTCAAGCACCTCCTGGCATCCTCCAGACCCTGGCTCCTGGACATGGATGTGGGGAGTCAGAAAAATAGGCAGAAAGGCAGACGTGGACAGGCATTCAGGGACATTGGCTGAGGGCTCTCAGGCCAGGCAGGTTTATGGGTCTGGGTCTGGTCACATCATCAGAGCTTTCCTAGATAAGAAAATCAATAGACAGATGAGAATACGGATCAGAGAGGTTCACTGGGAGAAACTGGCAGGCATTTCACCCTTTCTCTTGGCCTAGAATCCTCACGTTCGCCAGCAGAAGGATGGAGGAAATCCCCAGGTGGACTCTTGACTTCCAGTTCCAGTGTCCTAGACCTTAGTTCATGAAATGGAGGTGAGCCAGAGGCCTGTTCCACTTGACTTTTGAGACCACCAAGATGATGTTCCCATTAGAGACACTCAGAGGCGTGGAGGCCAGAATGGCCCTTTAAGGAACAGATAGAGGAAGGAAAGAAAAGGAAGGAAGCCACCAGACTTAGTGTGTTACAGGTGTGCCGCTCAATAGTCAGAGCTCTGCGTCTTTGACAGAAAAGCTTAGAATGTCGAAGCAGTCGACCCATAATTCAGCCATCGTTTTCCTTGACGCTGTGCAAGGCAGTAACTTTAGCATATGCTTAATACAGAGTCAGGCAGCCATCACCACTATTAATGCAGAGTAACTGAGAACCCCCATAGCCTTGCACGTCCCTCTCCCTTTCCGAGGGCTTAGAAATCACCTTGCTTCAGCCCTCCAGACTCCTCCTTTCTGGGGTTTCACCCGAGACCTGTACTTTCCTGTAAGAAGCACTTTGCGCTTCTTTCAGTGTTTTGTAGTCTTTGTTGCATCGATTCAGTTCAGTTGGGATGCTGTCAGAAACAAAATCATTTCTTTATTGTCACTTTAAGTTGATGGCATATAGAAATATAACCGATTGTTTACTTGTCAATCTTACAAGCCCCGCAGCCCTGCTGAGTTCAGTCATTAGCTTTGCTGGAGGTTTTATGGAGACTCCTTAGGATTTTTGTTGTTGTTTAAATGACGTTTCACAGTATATCTCAGGCTGGCCTCAAATTCTTGGTAATCCTCCTGCCTCAGCCTCCCAAGCTTTGGGATTCTGTGTGTGAGCCAGCACATTCAGATTCTAGGATTTTCTTTATATAAAATTATGTCATCTCAAATATATTTCACTTCTTTTCAATCCAATCGAGACATCTGGTGCTTTTTTTTTTCGCCTTGATAAAATCTCCTTCATAGTGATAAGCAGGAGTCTCGGGACACTGTCCTTCCGCTGTTCACAACAGACAAGGAATGAGTCAGCTCAGATGCCCTCAGGAGATGAATGGATAAAGAAAATGCACAGTGGAGTTTCAGCCAAAGAAAGCAACAATTTTATAGCGTTTGCAGGAAAACGGGTGGAATTAGAAAGCATCATATTAACTGAAATAAACCAGCTTAGGCAAATGTTTTCTCACACATGTGGAACCTAGAACAAACATACACGCATACCATATAGCTTCTTATACTAAACACACACACACCCACAGCACACACTAAACACACTCCAAATACACACCCACACACTATATCATAACACACACACCAGAAAACATACCCCACCACACGTACACCGATATCATATACAACACAACACATACCTCACACATACAGTACACACAGACACACATACACACACACACCAAATCAGTAAATATAATAATTATTTTTAAAAACTTTGCAGAAGAAGCTATGATGGTCTTTTCCCTGGTCTGAATGGTGCGATTTTCTCTCCCACCTGGATGGGAACACAAGCTATGAATGCTCCTGTTGATATCCACCCCGTGTCCTCAGACTCCCTCCAATTCCAGAGGTCAGTGAAAATGCCGTCTGTCTTGTCCCTTATGGGAGCGATAGCGGTGGTTTTTGTCTGCTTTTTCTCATTATACCAGTTCTCTTCAGAGAACCAATTTCCATTCTCATTTCTGTAATTTTTAGAAGAATTATTCATTCTTATTTTATATCTCTGAGTGTGTTGCCTGCTTGCATGTCTGTGCTCTACTTTTATGCCTAGTGCCTCTGGAGGCCAGAAGAAGGGTCTGGGTCTCTTGGAACTGGAGTTAATGATTGCGAGCAATTATATGGGTGCTTGGAAACCAGGACTGGGTCATCTGAAGAGCAATGGACGCTCCCAACTGCTGAGCCCTGCTTCTGGCCCTCTTCATTATTTTTATATTTTCTACTTCATGTGGTTTTGTCCTGGTATTTATTATTTTATTCTTTCTTCTAGATTTTGTTTTCATCCACCACCCCTTTGCCAATCCTTAGGGTAGAAGTTTGGATAGTTATATTTGAAACCTAATAAATACAAACCCCATAATTCCTCAGGGAAAGCTGATGTTGAGTTCTTTTTGTTGTGCTCCATTTTGCCTGTCTCCATACATGCTTTAGTTTATTGTGTTTTTATAAACACCTTAGGTTTAGTTGGAAACTGGTCATTTTAAACAATATAGTGTAGAACTCTGAAAATCAGAGTCTCAGGGCCGGAGAGACGGCTCAGTGGTTGAGAGGGCTGGCTGCTCTTTCAGAAGACCTGGGTTTGGTTCCCAGCACCCACATGCTGGCCAGCAAATAGCTGTAACTCCAATTCCTGGGAAACCTAGGCTCTCTCTTCCCAGGGAGATCCAACTTCTGGATCCTCTCTCCTGGTCTCCACGGGCCCCACACACAAGGCACACACCATGGCAGGCAAAACACCCACATACAAATTAAAAGATGACTCTCTCCCGGGTTTTCTGGTTTCTTAATTTTTTTAATTTGTGTGTTTGTCTTTTCATTCTGTGGGTTTTCAGAGGCAATTCTGTAAGAGCTGTATTTGTGGTATATGTGTGTGTGTGTGTGTGGCGGGGGTGGGTGGGTGGGTGGGTGGGGCCTCAGGTACGACTGCCCCAGGCTCCTCTCAGCTCATTCAGGTCATGGTGTCTGCACTTCTCTGGAAGCGGTAGGTCTCCCAGGAGCTCTGTGTGTGTGTTGGGGCTCATCTCCAGCCTCATAGTTGTGTGCTTCACAGCTCCGCCGCAGCCTTTTACCACCTGTTTGCACCGGGCACGCACACGATCCTATGTGCCTGCATTAGCTTTCTGGATTCTGCATCATCCTCAGACCGAGGCTGGATGGTATTAAGTAACTTAATACCATGGAGTGAGGGCTCCAGATTCAGGTCTGAAGTTACTCCCTTTCTACTCCAGAAAGCAGCCAGAAAGGGTGTTTTTGTTTTGTTTTGTTTTGTTTTTTCACTTCTGCTCAATTGGTAATCTTGGCTTATTTCCAGCATGGAAACTTTCCACAGTGTTATTTGGGAGATTTTCTGGATTGAAGGATTGGCAGCAGGGCTGGCAAGTGCCTGGGGGCAGAGACTTCAAGCTGGTTCCCAGAGACACTAAATATGGAAAGAGGGCCACTCCGGTGTGGGAAACGTATACGTCTCAGGACTGGGAGCAATGATGAGGACAACGCAGACCACTCCAGCCACTTTCAGAGGCTGTCTTCTAGGGGTGAGATTTACAGGTAGCGGGACTTGTGTCAATCACTTAGACTGTAGGAATTCTATGATATGGGAATGGGGCCAAATCAGTGACTGAAATGAATCTAAGATCTAACTCCTAGGATCAATTAACTACTTAAATTTCACCCGTGAAATCCTTCTCAGATGGTCAAGTGCAATGTCAGGACACACTGTTTCCTCAAGCAGCTCATTTCCTTCTCAATTTCTTGCTTACTGACAGAGCTGGGCACACTGCTGAGCATTCTCTACTGAGCCCAGGGTTTAGTGCCTGGCTTCACACCTTCAGACCTGTGTAACTTTGCCTTGTTATTCTCTTGATAAAGCTATTTTCACATTTGGAATTGGAGAAAAGAATGGCTGATTAGGAGATTACTGGAAATTTGACATTCTTTAAAATACCCCAGCATAGCCAGTGGAGCAACCCGGGATCACGGTAGCTGCCACGGAAGACGTCCATATAAGGTATGTTAGCCTATGTGGCAAGCTTCTGCCCAAATTTTTCTTCTTTGGCTCACTTCCCCAATCCGTGCTTTGAAATCATCACACACAGAATGCGTTGCCTCTTTCCACTTCCCATATCAAGTCTGTGCTCTTGACTCTTCTCTATCCTATGTCCTCGCATTGAACTATGAGAAATATTCCACTCCTCCCTGAGGGTTTCCAGCCCCCAAGTGAGTCTCCGATGCTCTGATGCTAGAACCTGCACTTCTTACAACCCGTCCCAAGCTTCTCCTCACTTTACAACTAGTTATGCCACATTGTGGGACCATCCTGACCCTTGTGTGAGGGAGTGAATGTGTGGAGTATGAGTTCAATTTCCCCCTTATCCTTGTTAAAAATATTCTTGTTAGAGCTGTTCCAGTATCACAGGCTCCTCAATCCCCTTTTAACTCCTCAAAGCAAATGGCCTAGGCAACTGAGCATGTGGGCTGACTTAATAAGAAACAAGAACAAGGTTAAGCAAATGGGTTACTGGGTAAAATGTCTACCATACTAGCATGGGGTCCTGAGTTTGGAGGCTCAGAGCCCATGTTGATGGAACATGTCTGTTATAACCCCAGCTCTGGGGCGCAGTGGACAGGCAGATTCCCTAAGTTCACTGGCCGCTAGCCTAACCAACTCTATGACGGTTGGGGCCAATGAAAGATTCTATCTCAAAGAAATAAAGATGGAGAGAAAATACACAGTGTTGACTTGTGGCCTCCTCAGTCATATATGCATGCATCCACATGTATACACAATATAACACAACACAACACACACACACACATTTGGTTAAGAGCTCTGGCTGTCCTTCCAGAGGATGCACCCATATGATGGCTCACAACTGTCTGTTATTCTAGTTCCAGGGGATCCAACATCATCACCTGAGCAAACATGCAGGCAAAACGCCAATGCTCATAAAATAAACCCCAAAGAGTATATATATATATATATATAATATACATATATGTGTAATGTATATGTGTGTATATATATAATATACATATTATATATAATATACATATATGTGTAATGTATATGTGTGTAATATATATACATATATACATGTATACATGTAATATATAATATATAACATATATTATACATATATATATATATGAGAAGAAGAGCACCGGAACAGATACTATGAATCTAAACCCACAAGCAATCCTGAAGCATCTGATGCAAAGCAGCCATTTGAACACTTCCTCTTCTTGGTACTCTCACCCATCATTCTGGGCAAAGTACCCTAAATCCATCCTACAGATGCAAATCTGTGATGTCAAGAGGTTGGCACACAATCACACAGCTAATAGACTACAAGGATGCGGGCCAAATCTGGGGGCTCTACCTGACTCCAAAACACATCTTCTTCCCAGGGTCTCTCACCTTGTTCATGGAGTCTGAATAATTCCCAAGCTTTGAAGGGTATAGGAACCACCTAGAAGAACATATTCAAAATAAATCCCACCCTCACTCTCCAACCCAGAATTCAGCGGGTCCAAATACTACCCAACAATGACAACCTCAACAAACATGTTTCTATGGAAGGAGGAAATTCCATGAGGCCCCACAGGCAATTAGCACCTGCTGTGAGTGGGAGATAGCACCCTGGGGTTATCCAACACCAAGTGGACAGCCCTGAAATCGTATACATACGGGCAACACTAAACAGACTCAGCAGCTTCTACTTACGTATTTATATATTTATCAATACGTGTGCAACACTTAAAAAGAGGCCATGCATTTGAGTAAGGGTGGGTACATGGGAGGGTTTGGAGAGATGAAAAGAAAGAGGGAAAGTTATGTAACATTTTAATTAAAACTATTTTTGAAGGGAAGTATCAGGTAATGTGGAGGGTGGTCATTGACACAGCACACCTACCCTGCCATCCCAGATAGCAGACACTGAGGTACAAAGGTCAAACTCAGCCGCTGGTCAGCAGCACACTGACAGATGGACAGCCTAGGGGCAAATACTATCCTCAGTCACTATATTGTGGTGCTCAAAGGGGACTGCACGGTCTGGAGCCTAAACACTGCTCTCATTAGCCTCTGTTCTTGCTTTTCAGATCTGGCTGGAGGAAACGGGAAACCCCAGCACGGGTGTTACAACAGCAGATTACACAATGTCCTGAATCCCTAAATCACTGCCCCTGCCCCCAGAGGAAAGACGGCATTTCTGGGCTGCCTGCCCGCCCTGCCTTGTCACACAGCAAGAGTGTGTCCACTGCAGTTACCAACGGCAGCACCACAGCCAGAAGACACCTCTTCCTCCCCAGGCCCATCACACTAATGCTGGATAAAACCCTGTCATTTAGGAGCTGGCATTGCTGACCTTGTAGTTTTGCCATCTTCACCCACTGTCATGCAAGCCTCTTTCCTAAAGTCTGCCCTATTGGTCACAAAAGAAAAAAGAGAAAACTGCCTCTTCCTTCCTTTCCAGCTATGAGTAATGGTCCAGCCTCTCTTGTGGTTAACACACAGTTCTGCAGCAACCGCCTGAAGTTAATGAGACACTTTCAGACTCGGCCTGCATGGTGTTTGTTCAGCAGGAGCGAAGGATTCAGTGACCGAGGTAGCCTGTCCCTGCAGCTTTGGACACATTTACTCATCATCGGTAAACAAAGAGAGTGGTCCTAACTGCCTCCTGGTGGCTGAGGCTTGGATGCACACAGAAGGTGCAGCAAAGCTTCCGGGTGCAGGAGCGTGCATGGTCACCACTCTCTGCATCTCAGCACACAGTATGGTCCCCAGAGAGGCAGCATCTGTATCACTGGGAGGTTGAAGAAGAATGAAGGACCCCAAGCTCACTCAGACCCATGGAGCCCGAATTTACAGCTTTTACATGCTTCCCGTGAGATTGGAATACACCACACCACAGCACACACACGCACGCGTGCACACACACACACACACACGCACACACACACGAATACATGAGTACAGACAATCTACAGTCTACACCAGGGAAATGGCTACTCCTCTATCTAGCAGGTGGGGAAAGCTGGGGAGGAGCATTGTTCCATAATCTTTTGTTGCTGCTTGGCATCGCAGCCAGATGGACCAAATCCATCCTCCATTTTCCCAAGCGACTGATCTTTCTTAATCAGATCCCTGATCTCCTCATGCTGTTGTGTATTGAGGGATCTCTGTTTCCCAGAGCACCAGCTTTACGGAGAAGTGCTCAAGGCTATTGCTACCTGGCTACAGCCCACTCTGCCAACACCACTCTGCTCCCACATTCCCCACAGCCTCTGCTATAGCCAAACTAGACAAATCATGTCCTTCCCAGAGGTGACTTTCTCCTCCAGGCTTTAGATCATAACTACAAAATGGCTCCCTGGATGTCCCTCACCCTCACCCAAGTCTCCAAGCTTCCTCAGGTCTTGTTTCCAGGGATAGTCTCTGTCTCCAGAACCCATTCAGCCTTCAAGGCTGGGCTCCATGGTCACAGGCATAACAGTACAGAAGAAGGAGGGAAGGCTCACGAGAAATGAGCTTCCCAGAGCCCAGGGCTTGTGTTTTTCTGGCTCAATGGCCACTTGTGATCTTGGCCAAGTTAAGCATTTGGGCTTTGGACATCTCAGCCAGCCAAGTCTTAATAATGGCTGATAAAAGCCTCAAGCTCAGAGGACCGTTATGAGGGTGCCTTGGGAGCTGCTGTACCCAGTACCGGGACCCACAAGTAGTAAATACTCAATAGAACTCTGCCAAACCCATAGCCACGTAAGTCCTAGCAAGGAAGAAGAAAAGCCTATGTCTGCTTTCTTTACCATTGGGACCCTGGAAAATGGCTGAGTTTCTACTGCAGCGTAAACACTGAAGATAGGCACTCAATAGTGCAAGGCAAGCGGACAAATGTCTTAAGAATAGCAAGTAAACAGTAAGGGGCTGTTTTGTTCGATTTGTGGTTCTGTTACCAAGGTTTGGATAACAAGATAGAGAAAGAAAAAGGTATGGCGGGTGGGGAGGGTCTTATGCATTTCTCTGAGGTTAACCTGCTGCTGTTTCCCAGCCCCACACAGGCAGGATACGACTTTTCAGCATACAATCCAAAGATATCTACTATGAACTTTTTTTCCCCCAAAACACTATTTCAACATCTTGTTCATTCTGTTTTCAGTTCTCCCATCACCATGACAACCTGCACTCCCATAATAACTAGAAAGTGCCACAATCTTTCCTTGAGTTCCTGAAGTGGCCAATTAGGCCCTGAAAACCCATCACCCTATCCATGTTCAATTACTAGAGGCCTGTGTCTGCTCTAGATCATCCCAAAGCTCTGAAGATTCCAAGAAGGGCTGGACAGATGGCTCAGTCAGTAAAGTGCACACCTTGCCCGAGTGAGGACCTGGATTTGATCCCCAGAACCCAGATTTTAAGAGGCTACTGTGGTGGCAAACGTTTTGAAGTCCCAGCACCTTGGAGGAGAAGGGATGAAGGATGGGGCTGGGTGGCCAGACAGCTGAACCGGCGTGATGAGTTCCAGGCCTATGAGAGACCATGGCTCAAAAAATGGTAGGTGGCTTTTTAGGAATGGCACATGAGGTTGACCTCTGGACTCCACACACATGTGCACCCTTGCACCTGAACACACACACACATATCACACACACACACATATCATCATACACATACATATACACACAACAAAAGAGCAAGGAGAGAGAGATTGATTATTTCCTAAGGAATGCAGAAGGATGGTCTCAGAAGGGTTATGTATCAACTTAGTGAGTGAAAGAGCGTGAGAAATCCTTTAGTTAGGCTGACAAAGACAGAAAAAGAGGTTTATGACAGGAAACAGTGCTTCCTTTTTTTAATTAATTAATTTATTTATTCACTTTATATCCTGATCGGAGCCCCTTCCTCCTCTCTTCCCAGGCCCACCCTCCTCCTCCTTCTTTCCTACCCCTCTCTGATTCCTCAGAAAGGAGAGCTTCCTCCACCCATTAACCCACCCCAGCTCATCAAGTCACATGAGGAATCCTCTTCCTCTGTGGCCTGGCAAAGCATCCCCTCCAGGGAGATGTGATCAAAAAGTAGTCAACAAAGTCTGTGTCAGAAACAACCACCAGCCCCCCACTTCCTTTTACTAGGGGACCCGTGTGAAGCCTGAGTTACAGAGGCTTAGGTCCAGTCCATGCATGGTCCTTGGTTGCTGCTTCAGACTCCACAAGCCCCACTGGGCCCTGGTGAGTTGGCTCTGTTGATCTTCTTGTGAAGCTACAGTCACCTCCGGGTCCTCTTTTCATTCCTCCAACTTTTTCACAAGGCTCCCTACATTTCATCCAATGTCTGGCTCTAAGTATCAGCATCTGTTTCGATCCACTGTTGGGGGGAGCCTTTCAGAAGAGCTCACAAAATTAAACACCAACAAAGAAAATAACCCAATTAAAAAAATAGGCTACAGAGCTAAACAGAGAATTCTCTACAGAGGGATCTCAAATGGCTGAGAAATGTCAATATCCTTAGTCGTCAGGGAAACGGAAATCAAAATGACTCTGAGAGTCCATCTTATACCACTCAGAATGGCTAAGATAAAAAATTCAAATGACAGTACATGCTGGAGAGGATGTGGAGAAAGGGGAACACTCTTCCATTGCTCGTGGGAGTGCAAACTTGTACAGCCACTTTGGAAATCAATCTGGCACTTTCTCAGAAAACTGGGAATAGTTCTACCTGAAGACCCAACTACAGCACTTCTGGGAATATACCCAAAAGACACTCTCCCACTTGCTCAACTCTGTTTATAGTGGCTTTATTCATAATATCCAGAATATAGAAACAACCTAGATGTCCTTAAACCAAAGAATGGATAAAGAAACTGAGGCACATTTACACAACGGAATACTACTCAGCTATTAAAAACAAGGAAATCATGAAATTTGCAGGAAAATGGATGGAACAAGAAAAGATCATCCTGAGTGAGGTAACCCAAACCCAGAAAGACACACATGATATGTACTCACTTACAAGTGGATTTTAGCCATACAGTGCAGGATAAACCTACTACAGTTCGAAGACCCAAAGAAGATAGTAACATGAAGCACCCAAGGAAGGATGCTTAAATCTCATTTAAAGGGAGAGATAGAACAGACCGCAGTAGTTGTTGAAGAGAGGAAGCAAGACAGGGGAGGGAGCACAGAGTAAAATGAGACCTGGGGACGGGGGCAGGGGAAGGGTCGGGAGGGGGGGGATGTCAGAGGCCCTGCAGAGACAAGAGAAACTGTGGGCAGGGGTATCTCTGTGACAAGCTGGAGACCTAAGATGGAGTAGGCTTCTGAGAAGATATGTGGGGGTGACTCTAGCTGAGATTCCTAGTAGCAGGGGTCATGGAGACTGGAGAGGCCACCCTCTAACCAGACAGGACTCCTGGTGGAGGGAAGGGAACACCAACCCACCCCCAAAAACGTCCATCCAGAATTTACCCTGCCTACAGGATATGCAGGGATAAAGACAGAACAAAAGCTGAGGGAATGTCCAATCAATGCCTAGCCCAACCTGAGACCCAACCCATGGGAGAGAGCCAACCCCTGACATGATTGATGATATTCTGCTCTGCCTAAAGATTGGAGCCTAGCATAGTTGTCTTCTGAGAGGTTGCACTCAAGAGCGGATCAGAAATGGCAGTCACAGTGTCACCCCATGTCTCTCCTCAGTCCAAGATGTCCTCCCATTCTGCCTTTTGTGTCAGCCCAGTAGAAAGAACTGGGCTACACAGCCCAAGAGATGGCTTCCATCACAGGGAATCTCAAACCTCAATGTGCAGATCACAGCAGAAGGTAGAATCCCCTGCAGAGCTTGCCAAAAGTGAGATCTGAACCAGGAGCCCTGAGGTGGGACCAGAGAGTCCGGTTTCTCACAGGCTCCTCATAACCAAAGGTCACTGCCAGGGGCCACGCTATCTCTGAACTAACCAACACACTGTAACCCTTCTGACACCTGAGGAGCCCACTCCTCTGTTAAATGCCTGTTACTCTTTACTGCAGACCTACTGTGTGGCAGCTAACAAAAGAGGCTCTTCCGTGTGCTCATCTCCTGCCCCTTCATTCGTTGATGTGTAGGATTGCGAGGTTTAAGCTGTAACTGGGGAAGTTATGGCTAAAAACACCACCCACCTGAAAACACTAGGATGCGAGTGAGGCTGCCTTGTAGATTTCACTTCTGCCCAACAGTCACAGCCACATGAAATTAGAGTGAGTTCCCACCCACCTGCTGTCACACACACACTGGCTCTAGGTGTGGAAATTATTCAAGAAAGAATGCCCCAAATCATCTATGTCAGGATTATCAAGGATGGTTGTATTAGGATGCATTTGTAACCTCATACACTCAAGGTAAAAAGAATGAGTGTGTATTTGTCCTTGCCTCAGATGATTGTGCTGGTATTCTTTTCCCCCAGTTGCCTTCTCCTCCAGGACACCTACATAAAGCACATCTCCCAGGTCCCTGCAGAGGGCCACAGACAAGTTCTTACCAAGGAGGAGGGTGGAAACACCCTGACCAACAGGGAAACAGTAGTTCAGAGCAGGTATGTGTCCACCTCCCAGTCCATCTCTCATTTGTGATGGACTCAGAGAACTCCAGAAAGACACTGAAGCTGCAGCACACCCAGTAGGCAGAGAACTTGAGTCCTAGAATAGCCAAGTATAAAATAAGGAACCTCACCCCTAGACCTATTCTGGACTCTTCCATAAAACCCCAACCTTTCCCTTGTTCATTCATGGAAGCTGGGCCTGTTTGAAACGAAGTTCATCTTCTCTGCTAAATCAAAGGCATGAAGGTTGGTGGGCAGAGTGACAATGTCTACATGTTTTCAAAAGTATCCGGTAATTCCTTGAAATAACCCAGAGTTTCGCAAAAGACGCAGAGCTCAGGGAGGCTTCAAGAGTTTGTGTATCTGGGGAGCTATGTAAACACACAATGCATGATTCCCAACTCTCCTCCCCATTCCTTCTTGTGGTGTGGACAACTGAAAAAAAAATAAGTGGACACTTTATAACACATGGCTGTGGCAACATGCCACTTTGTTACAAATGGAAGAGTCAAACTCCAGAGCAGTCCAGCCCCACAGCTTTGGATAAGCAGGTCCTGAAGCCGAGGTGTACTCACCAAGCATGTCATCCTTCAGAACAAGACTTGGTGCTCAGACATCTACATCATAGCCTTTCCCCCAAGCCTTAGAAAGCACTGTGAAGACCGGAACAGAAAGAGTGGCGACGGACAGAGGGACTGGAGGATTGCAGAACAAAACAAAACAAGTTTTCTCATTTTTATAAGGCCTGCCACACATATGAACCGGCAATGGTTGTGGTTGTCTGCTCAAGATCTGCATAAGATCAAAGTAATCACCATCACAGCATGGGAAGCTACAGGCAACTGAGAGCAGCTGGGGGAGAGAGAGTCAGATTCAGGTATGTGGCCCTTGGTAGTTTGATCATGCTTTTGTCCATGGTCCTGCTCCCATGCACAGGAAACACTACTGGAAACACTAATTAGACTAGGTAGGGCTAAAGGAAAAAAAAAAGAAGACTATGTGTCATTGGAATAGAGATAGTAGAACACCATCCCAGGTAAACAAAAAAAGAAGTCATTTTCTTCTCCACTCCAGAAAGTGCCAGGACCTCAATTAACGGCTGTTCCTCTTGCGGTGAACTCTCAGTGCAATGAGTCATCCTTTCTCTGGAACTTCCCAAGATTTCAGATATTTCCTGCAGTGAGGACAGAGGGTGGAGGAAGGATACACCTGGGCCATCTCTGTCATCATTTCTTACTTCAGAAAGTAAGAACAGACTATGGAGTCATGTAGTCCCAAGGTAACTTTAAAACAAAGGCATTCACTTTCTGAACTTGAAGAGAGTGTGACCTCTGCCCTTTTTGAAGCCAAAGGAGGTGCCATCAAAGTCCCATTTTTTCCCCATGCAGGCTCCCTTCATGCTCCTGACCAGCATAGGGTATGCCCACCACAAAGGACAAAACTCTAAGCAAAGCCAGTGACAGTGTTCTGAAAGCTCAGAGCTGGTCCCCATCCGTTGAAACAGATCCTATATGCCAGACAAACCCTCCAGCAGCAGGTGACATGAGAAACACATTTTAATGTTTGAGGCCCCTCCCTGTCAAGAACTTGGTCCTTGTTATCACTGTGTCACAAGGACATAGTAAAAACTCAGTGGAGTCTTTGGATGAGTGGATGCAGAGAATCAGGATTTGCTGCCAAACACTTAGTTTCCACAGTGTCTGATCCCAAGGCAGCTCTGAAGAATGGTCTCCAGTGCCTGCAAGGCATAGTGACCAACCATTTGGACAGAAGGGTCTGGACCCTTGCACTCTTCACTGAATGTCCGAATCATCAAGCTAAATAAGCTATGTCCAATAGCCCCAAGGACCTGATTGAGGTTAAATTAGCTCCTGTGACCTCATTATTTTGAGCAGCCTCAGGCAGCTGGAATTAAATAAACCAAACCAGACATGGAAATTCACAAGTGGCAAAGCAAACTAACAAACAGATGTGGGCAGTGAGCCAAACACCAAAAAACGGCCTTGGCGCTTACATTGCAAAGCCCGAAGGAATAGAAAACCACCAGACGCCCAGGATTTCAAGTGAAGCTGCATGTCTGAGCCTAACAGGTAGTAGCTAAGGCACAAACAGGGCCCCTGTCCACACCCAGTGTCTGCTCCAAACTGCATGGTCCAACTGCATGGTCTCACTCTCTTCCCCCACTGTCAGCAGTCAGAGTTGGAAAAATTATCGTGGCTACTTCTCGGGTTTGAAGATCTCTACAGCAATGGGGCTGCGTGAATGGAAAGTATCACAGTGTGTAGGCTGTTCTGGAAGGATAGCTGGAAGAGGAGATCTGTGGACTGGGAGGGACAGCAAGCACACTCTGAAGCTTGCTAGCATCGGCTCCTTGGGCAGGCTGTTAGACATCGCTGAGTCTCAGATTCTATATCTGTAAGATGAGACCCCTGGACTATGGGACTTTTTAAGATCGCATGAAATCTCATGTAAGAATGCTTCACACATAACAGGATACACCAGCTAATGAATTTGAACCCTGTTCTCTTCTAGTCATCTGGACCTCCCATTTCACAATTCTCTTCCTTCATTACCTCTTATTTCCCCTTCCTTCCAGAGAACCAAATGATTTTGAATATCATGTAGATGTTTAATGAGGAAACCTTCCATGGAAATGCATTTAATCAGATATCTTTTGTGGTCAGCTCTTTCCCATTTGTGATTTGCCTCTGATCTTCTCAGTTCTGTTGCGTTCAAAGCACCAAAGAGCCCTACTGTGCGCTGGGCACTCTATGAGTTCTGAGTGTGCCTAGTTCTGAGACAGATGCTTACTAACAGGGAAGGGGCTTAGGACAGAAAGAGATGGCGATGCAGGTCTCTAATTGTGAACTCTCTTTCTTCTTCCTGAAATGGACATCCTTCCCAGACAGGTGTCATTGTGCTGTCTCTATGACCATGGCAGGTAAACATGAGCACTCCCTTTAACAACACACAAAGGACTCAGCATGTCCTCTCTGCTGCTACTCATCTCCTGCCACAGATGACTTCTGTCATTTCCTTTCTAATGAGTTTATATGCACAACACACACACATGTACACACATACACACACATGCATACACACACACACACACACACACACACACACACTGTTCCATAAATGTGCATTTGCTAGACAGACAGAAAAGAATCACATGCCTTCCAGTAGGGATGGCCCTGACAGCTAAATCCAGCTGAGTGAATGAGTTTCATTCTGGTTTACCTTTGACTCCATCTCTCTTTTATCTAGGGCAGCAAGCAGGTAATGAGCGTGATTAATGGTCTTTCCAGGGGAGCCGTTGTTTGTAGCATTGGCACCCCCCCCCGATCCCAAGGGAGGAAGTGCTGGCAGTCTCTGAGCAATTCCGCCATCGTTTCTGTGTAGAGTATGTTTATCTTTTTGCCTTGGCTGTGGTTCGGGGTCTCTGATCATTCATCATGGAAGTTCTTGGTCCTAAATGGCCATTGCTTACACACACACACACACACACACACACCACGAAAGCGATGGTGACAACTCTCTGAAGACAGATGTTTCAGCTCATTCTAACTGTATATATTCTGGACAGCTGTGAAAACCTCAACAATAACAGTGGCAGACACGTTTTCCAAACAAACTTCATTTTCCCACTCTGTCAGTGGGGTTTTTCTAAAGCATTGTGGGAACCGAAAGTAAAACAAATTGTGCTCATTTTTTTTTCTGTGCTCTGTGCCTTTGTATCTCTGGGCCAAGCACCAGGCACTGGGAGCTAAGAACCAGCTCATTTCCTGCATCCTATTGTGTGGCTCTCTGGCCTGAAGCTCTCTGGCCTGAAGCATTCTGTGTGGTAGCCTTGGCACATGGGCCCAGGACTGTGCCTTATTCCTCTTCTGAATCAGAGCCCCTGCAGTTCCCAGAGGTTTCCCTTGCTGGAATACACCCCACCCCTCCACCCCATCTCCATCCCACCACCCCACCACCCCCACCTCCTACATCATGCACACACATACATATGCACATACACACAGTATGCAGGCATGTACACACATGCACACACACTGAGCTTTCCTGGGAACAGCTGGCCTAATGTGACACTGCCGTATCTTCACAGCCCTCTAGCTTCCTGTGACATCCCTCTGCTGCCCAACCAGGGGCAACCATGGTTGGTCAGTAGCGCTGTCTCAGCAGGATCTCACTCAGTGTGTCTGAACTTGCTGTCACAAGACCTAGCAGGCACAGGTAGAGGGTCCCCGCTGTCCCTTTCTGGCTCTCTCTCTCTCTGTTTCTCACACAGACACATACACCTGCAATGTTCATACACAAACACACATTCACATACCCGCAGATCTACATACTGCCCTGGGACTCTTCATCTCTAAAGCAACATGGGCTTCCCCTGGAAGGTCTCAGGGATGCTTACACAGGACTTGTCTTTTCAGGCTACTTCTTGCAAGCACCACCTTGGCTCTGTTCTCTGCGTTGGATGATGAGGCCAAGCCAGGAGATAAAGTGGTACAAGGCAGGGCCAGGAGCATCGATCTCATCACTCTCACTGAACAATGAACACCCACGAGGGCCTGTGACAACAGTTTACATGTGTGAATCTCCCTGGAACTGTTCTAAGACGCTGGCAAGCATGTATATCTAACTAACCCGCTGGATCCTGGCAGTAACCTGAGGTATCAGGAACTATCACTCCATAGTGTAAATGTTAAAACAGAGGAACCACAAGATCGCGTTACTCGGTCATGGCCACACTACATAAGTGACAGAGCTGTGATTCAGACCCAAGGGGTCAGGTTCTAGAGTCTTCTCTCTTACATTCTTTAAGCAGATAGAGATCATGCCCAGGCAAGCACTCGCATGTAGTAAATTGGCCTCTAGAACTGATGGGGTTTGTCTCTCACTTTACTTGGCTCTGTGTTACTCGTTGCTCCCAGGGGGTGGGCTGATCTCAACACAGAGCTGCAGAAGTCCAGGCTCTGGGGCCTCTTGCTTCCCATTTAGAACCCCTTAGAAGTGGGGTCCAGTGGAGATGTCCTCACCCCCTTGGAGACATCTGACCACAGGTCTTAGTCCGGAGAGCCCTCAGAGTCTCTGAAGGAGTCATTCTCTTAGACCTGGAAGTTTCAGATGATCGTGTATACTTTTCAGGTTACCTCTGAGGCTCAGATGAAAAATGATTCTAAGCACTTAGCACAGGGTATCCAAGCAGGAGGAGCATAATAAATGGAGGCACTGGATATGATGGCTATGCCGCTAAAGGAACCTGTAGACAGAATTAATGCCAAGCTGCTCAGACAAGCCTGAGTCTGGAGCCTTCCGGAGCACCATGGTGGCTAGGGGAATGTGTTCTGCCCAGCTCTACTCAGGCACAAAGACCTAATCCACAGCCACCCTGGAGTCCAGCCAGCAGAGAAGAGGACATACCTCTAGGCCAGGACCTGGAGCAGTCCTGACTTGTGGCTCTCTGATTACCAGGCCCTACATCAGGACAACTGTACCTCCTTGAGTCCATACAGGCATCTCCTACCCACCTCACACTCCATTTCACTCAGCTGGATCCCCCTTCATGCTCTGAGCCTTGGAAACAGTATGGAGTTTCCTCCCCATCTTGACAATGGGAAAGTCCCAGTCCAGTAAAGTATCCCCAAAGACAGGATGAATTCCATAGACGGGCCTGAACTCCAAACCCTTAGAGTAGGCCACACTCCAGCTGCTTTCCAGACCAACTCGAAATGTCCAGTGGCCACAGGGAAGCTGGGCAGGCAGACCTTCTCCTCCTCCTAGCCTGGCCATCATCACTCTCCAGCAGTCTGGGAATTCCCAGGGAATTCTTCATCACTGAAAGACAAAGAAAACAGAGCCTCCCCCGCCCGCCCACCCCACCATGCTTCATGCTTCAGTGAGTCTGGACACTTGGCAGAGTAGGAGGAAGGTGAAAGTGACTTCAGGATGTAGACAGCATCTCTACGACCTCTTGACCTATTGTTGTTTTCACACCCCAAAAGGGAATTGGGGGAAGTTAGTCACTTCACACAGCTATGACTGTACCGGATGTCAGAGGGGCCCAATATTTGGCAAGGCATGAGCCTCACCTGACCCACATATCATCCACTCACCAGAGGGAGGGCATGTGGCTGTGTGGGTCACTTGCCATCAAATAATCCAGAATACTTCTTAGCTTTACCTCTTTCCTTTTCACCTATATACCCCACACCAGTGCTAAGCCTCTCCAGGCCTCCAGATCATGTCAGCTGACTAGTGGGGAAAGACAAGCTGAGGCTTAAGGAAGCTCATGTTTATCTGACACCTGCTTCTGTGTGTGGCAGGTGGGTTCCCATAGTGTGTGCCAGCTGCTCCCCTCCCAACCCCAAACCTCAGGCCTTTCCCTATTCATGGTTCTTCATTCTCCAGGTCCTTTCAGAGCCTCCTCTGCCCATTCTCACTCAGTACAGCTATGGTCTTTTGAGAAGTGGCTCTCTATAAGAAATGGGCTGCAAATAGGGGCTTCCTGTAAGAGGAAGTCCTGCAACTCCAGAGCCTCTGACCAATGAGGGCAACTGTCCAGCCATGCAGAAGAGCTTTGACAAGGATTCTCACTGTCTAATTCCTTTAGGGAATAGCAGTCAACTTACCCCCATTCCCTAGATTCTGTTCAGAGCACAAATAGGAAGGAGAAGGAGTAAGCCAATCTCTCTCAGGGCTTCCCATCACTACTTAGCATTCTCTTGGCATTCTAGGGATGCCTGGCTGGACTCTAGCTGGGCCCTGCACAATGCCAGTCCTCCATCAGCTTGGTTGCAGGGTATCGCTGCTACAGTGAGGTCCAGTGGGATTCACTTTGCTCAGTACCCCAGGGTGATACAGGCTATGGCCTGAGACAGAGACAGGAGTCACGTTGACAGAGGGGCATTCTCTTACATTTTTCATCTGATTTTCCTATTGATCGTGAAGAAAGTGCCAGGGCTTATACTTGTTTATGCCTCCCTACCACAAACCTCCTCATGTTCTTCCTTCTCCTCCCCCTTTCCCTCACCCCAGTCCTCCTTTCCCAGCTTTCCCCCTCCTTCTTCTTCCCTCCTCCTCTTCCTTCTCCTGTTCATCTTCCTCTTCCTTCCTCCTCTCCCTAACCTCTAGTAAGCTCATGGCTCAACACACTAAACAGACAGCTGCCTCTAGTTCAAATTAAAAAAACAAAACTCCTTCTGATTGTAGTGATGGCAGATAATATTGATTTGGATTTTACATTGCTTACAAAATGATTGCTTTCTAAATGAATTTATTTACATTGAAAAAGAATACTTCTAAAGAAAGCCTCTTATATGTATAAGAGAACAACGTGACATAAACTTATTTTGAAATCACCCCAACAGCAGGTTGTGGTGGCTCACACCTTTAATCCCAGCACTAAGGAGGCAGAGGCAGGCAAATTCCTCTAAGTTCAAGGCCAGCCTGGTCTACAAAGTGAGTTCAGGACAGTCAGGGCGGTGTTACCTAGAGAAACCCTGTCTCAAAAACAAAACAAAACAAAAACAAAGACAAATAAACAAACAACCAGAAGGAAAAAAAACAAAACAAAATAAGACAGCGACATTGAGAATAAGCATTAGTAGAAAGATACACCATAGCCCCAAGAATTCCAGACTCTATGACTGGGTAGGTGAACAAGGTATCTGAGACACAGTTTCTTAACATTCTCTCAAACTTCAGCTCCAAGGCTACCTTGCAGTGAGGGGGCCAAATCTACCTCTTTCTGCTCTGTCTATGCAAAGCAGGGTTTTTTTTTTTAATTTGAAGGGCTTTAAAAGCAATGTGTGCAGGCGTGCGTGCGTGCGTGCATGCGTGCGTGCGTGCGTGCGTGTGTGTGTGTGTGTGTGTGTGTTAGGGGGAGGGCATAGTACATCAGTAAACCTGAGCCCAGGGAGACAGAACTGGAAAGAGGGTAATGAGGTTGCTGGCAGCATCATCTCTCCTTTCCGGCTGGCAAGGCCAGAGTTGTTGCAGACTGTGATGGCTCTGTGAGCCTCTGAGAGAACTGCACAAAGGGAAGACCTTGGACCGGGAGCAAGACACACGCCTCATCGGTCTCCACCTATCTGTGTAACATCCTCTGTCTAACCTCAGTTTTCCCATCCGCACAAGGGAAAAGTTGGAAACACCAACTGGGCTCATGGGGCTCTTGTGAGAATCAAGAGCGCCTTAGCAGAGCAGGGGCCCTGTGTGTAGTGTGTTCACCACAGCCTCTGTATTTGTCCCAATTATTTTAATGAATTGGTGTATGAAAGTGACTAATAGAAAGAAACAGTCTTTTGGAAGTGGCAGCCATCAACAGAAGTATCTGCACTCCAGTGGCGATGAAGCCAGGGAAGGATGGCAGTGACAGCATTGGAGAGGAACCCGGGGCAAGATGGCAGAGGGGATGAACCCACGGCAGGGTGGCAGTAGGAAGCTTGCTGTGATGTCCAAGAAAACCCAAGAGTGGACAGGTAGGGAGACTCCCAGCCTTCAAGTCCAGTATGTCAACTGTGCATAGGGTTGATCTCCTAATTTTCCAAGCCCCAGCTTTTCCAGTTTAAGTGAGACTAGCAGAGATTTTGGGTTAGAACCTTGGCCTTAAAGTAGAGGCAAATTCTGGAAAGGGGTCAGAGGAGAGACGAAGAGTAAGGCCAATGGATTTTTTCCCTTCCGGAAACTTGTGCAGGAGCCTATGTCATAGGACTAGTCTCAGGAATGCGTGTGGACTTTCCCTGCTGCAGTAACTAAGCTGACCCTTCACCCATGGCATCTGCAGGTCTTACGGGAGCCCCTTTGTTACCCAAGCAGCCAAGGACATTTCCTCACCAGAGCTGCAGCTGCACATCACTGCAGGCTAAAGTGAACTATATTTTTCAGGCTGCTTTAGAGTAGACAGCATGGTAGCTTCTTACAGACTTTCTCCTGTGCTTGCCAAATAGAATATTGTTAGTGAGCACCATCCTGGGCCAGGTGTCTCCCCCAGGCCAGAAGAATCAGAGATGCCAACAAAGTGCAGCATCCTGACAAGCTGTAGACATCTAGAAGGATGCATGTATCAGGGTTCTTCAGAGAAACAAAAAGAAAAGGCAACTTACAAATGCATAGGAAGAGAATACTTACAAGAGTTTGGCTCGTGTATGAAAGCCGAAAAGTCCCATCTGCAAACTGGAGGCCCAGGACAGCTGGTAGAGTAGTTGTGGCCCAAGTATACAGCCACAGGACCAGTGCTGGCAAGTCTCAAAGGCTTAAGGACTAAGTGTTGATTCTGAGGTCAGTAAAATGTGGATGTCCAAGCTCTAACACAGAGAGAAATCGTCCTTTCTTCTTCCTCTTCATCTGGGTGAAGACCTGAGTGGACTGGAAGATGCTCACCTATTGGCAAGGGAAGCATTCTTCATTGGGGCAACTCATTTATTCTAGTTCTTCTGGAACTTCCCTGACAGACACACACCTAGAAAGGATGTTTGTCCAGCTACCTGTGCATCTTTTTGTTTGGTCTAGTTGATATATAAATCTAACCATCAGAGAATAAGTCATCTGTTTCTGCCATGGCTCCCAGGCGACACAGACCGTTGCTATGTGCCCTGTGAGATCAGGAGATATTGGTCTCATGGCAGAGGGCTGCAGACCTGTCATGGAAAGGTAGCAGCAGCTTGCACAAAGACCCAGAAGCCTGCCTTGTGATAGAGGGAAATGGAGATCCCTGTAAATCAGACTGGCTTTTGAGGAGCCAGAGTCCACAGACAAAGAGAGAAGAGATGGATAGAGCTAGAGTCCTCAGTAGGTACCACACCATGTCTGATCTCTCAGTGTTGTGGTGAACATGCTGAGGACAGAGGCCAGTCATTGAAGAATTCTCAGCAGAGAAAGCACACAGCAGCCTGCTTGGCCTTTCTGGGTGCGTTGGCAGCACTGTGGAGGTTGGATTGGAGGTGTGAAATTGCAGGCAGAAAGCCCACTTAGGAGCCTGGCAGAACCTGAAAGAAGAATATTAAGGACTCTGAGAATTAGTTTGATTGACAGCCTGACAGGATCTAGAATAACCCAGGAGACAAGCCTCTGGCACGCCTTTGAAGGAGTTTCTAGATGGGGCTAAGCGAGGTGGTAAGACCCATCTTGGATGTGGGCAGTACCATTTCATGGGCTAGAGCCCTATACTGAAGAAAAAGGAGGAAGTGAGCTGAGCACCAGCTTTCGCCTCTCCCTGCTTCCTGACTGCAGATGCAGTGTGCCAGCTGCCTTCACCTCCTGCTGCCACGACATCTCTGTCGCAATGGGCTGTAGCCTCAAACCAGGAGTCCAGATAAACCCCTTTACCTAAAATTTAGTCACAGCAACAGGAAACAGAGCAAATGAAAGTATACTAGGGAAGGGTACTGTTAACAGGGATTGGGGAAACTGGGCTGATCGTGCAGCACAAGGCAGACAGAAGTGGCCAGATTTACACATTCAGTTCTTTTCTGCTGACCAGAGGCTCAGCTTCTAAAAGCTATAAACTGTGCTTATCAGTCCCCCAGCATTCTGGGCACCTAGAGAAACGCTTGACATGGAATGTGCTTTTGATAAAACTTCAGTGAAAGGCCAGGGAGAGAACAAGTGAGTGAGTCAGTAACTAGATGACTGTCGTCCCCTGAGACTGGTCAGGGGATTGTCACTATCTTACTGACTTTGTTTATCATGTTCCAGCTTCCTTCTAGATACAAGACGAGACCTACAGAAACCTTTCATCTACTCAGAGTCCCCCTCTTCCACCACCGAGACCTAGCTGAGGTCACAGGGAGTTCTGAACAGGAATCGGGGTACTGGCCACTGCCCTGACCTTGGCTTCCTGGGACCACAGTTTGGGATTTTCCCGGGAGGCCAGGGACTGGGACTCAGGAAGCATGTCAGGAGAATAGAAAGTACTAGGAAGCTGTGGTACTGCTGAGTCAGCTCACTTAGTGTTTTTTCTAACCTCATCTTCCCCTCTGAAAAATGAGCGTTGGGCCAGAAGGTTACCATAAGGATGTAAAAAAAGGCAAGGATCTGAGGTGCTCGTTTCAAATGATTTTAATTAGGATGAGCATGTGAGAGTAAAACCTCCCGCCAACCAGAAACCCGGGGTTTGTTTGTTTGTTTGTTTTCTGTCTGTATGTTTTTGCCAAGCATTTCAGTTCTCTGAACAGAAGATCTCAATGTAGCCTGCCTTTACAGAAGGCCATCATAAACACCAGACCCAACAGAATGTATGCAAATGAGCTTGGTTAACTGTAAAACACATGACAAATCCCTCAGGACTGCTGACTATTGTGACAATAATTAGCCTGGGAAGGGGTCTGCTTTAAGAACAGGTGGTTTGGTGGCCTTGGAATGGTTAGTGAGCACAGCCAATGCCCTTGCAGCTTGGGGGTGAGTACATTAACATGCCCAATGCTTCAATTTCCATCATCAATGCATCAGACGTGCTCAGCCTTATCTCTAAAGAGCTTTGCATGTGGCTGTAAGGGAGGGCATTCTTCTTTGAGGGTTAGAGATAGAAAGTAAAAGTGACTGCAAGAGTTATCAAGAACCCACGATTAGAGATTTCGCAAAGAACTCACCAAGGATCCCCGGTGTTCTCCATACACTCCATAACAGAAGAAAGACCCCTTCCTAAAAGAAGAACCAGGCTCCCACACTGCAGCCTAAGGCCAGGTCACTCTCTGTGTAACCTATGCTTTCAGATGCTCAGTTTGTGGAACAGGGCTTGGACGCCAATGTTGTGGGTTGCTCATACCTGAAACCTGCACCCACTAGGAGAAGGGAAGTCCCCTACTCTGGAGGATGTTAGTATCCTGAACTGTACTCAGTGAGAAGAGAAGGCCACATGCAGTGGGTAAGGCTTAACAGGGAAAATATGTAAACTGAGAATTGCTGAGAACCCAACACCCCATCACGCTGGGAGACCAGTTTATTTCGCAAGACACAAATATCAAGGGTGGGGCAGACCGGAGTCAGATTTTCTGACATATTTTTCCTAGAAGACCCAGAAGCTGCCATTGCCCTGGAAAAAAATCTGTATCATCTCTCAAAATGGGACAAGTGATGTCACCAAAACTGCATGTATGGTCTATGACAATTTCCGAAAAGGTGAAAATCAAGTGAGAAATAGCATAAAATGGGGAAGTGGAAACAATAGTGCTAAGCAAAACCAGGCAACAGAAGCTGATGAGTGGAAAGGGAACCAGACTCTTGGGTTTTGGCCTAAGGAAGTGAAGATTAAAGAATTTTATTGTAAAACACATCTGGGAGATGGGGGGGGCGGGTAGGAGAAGGAATCTGTTTGGGCTGAGATGTGGGTACATCCAACGGTGGACAACACCAGCTTTTCAGTCTGTGTGTAGCCTTGCTCTCCTGCAAGGTTCCTGGCACAGCAGTGTTGGAGCATGTGCACTGTGCTAACTGGGGATAAGGAAGACATATTTCCTAACCTTTGCACCACTACATTTTTGCCCAGAGACTTGTGGAAGGTCACCTCACCTCTCTGTGTAACGGCATAGTCAACAAGAATGTCAGAGGATGAAGTAAAATGCATTTAAACAGTATGACTGGGGAGGATCTGAAAGGATCTTGTAGAGGGGAAAAGATTAAATATATTGTGTGATATGAAATTTTTTAATTAAAAAAATAAGAGCACGCCTGGACACTAAGCCTCATATCCTGTTTTACGGGGACCTCTCCAGAAGTGAAGCATTTTGGCCCTTTGACATCTACTTTGGAAATGAAAAAGGGACATAAAAAATTATGTAGGAAGATCTCAAGAATGTATCATTTCCCTTCTACAAAGAATGGCCGGAGACAGCTGTCCTCTTGGCCAAGGTCAGGCAATGATTCAGTGGAGGGGTGAGTCTCGTGAGTCTGTCTTCTCTTGGCCAGACTCAGCCAGAAATTATTTCCAGACTTTCACCCTTTATTTAGCTGAGGTCTAACCATTCTTAACTCATTCATTCATTCATCCATTCATTTGTTCATTCATTCATCAAACACATATCTGGCATAGAACAGACATTTATTTACCACTTATTCAATAAATGAATAAATAAACGGTGGATAAATGAATGTTGAGCACTGCCCTAAGTCCTGGGATAAATTCAAAGGAAAATTAGTAGTCCTATCTATCCTAGCATGTGTGTGATAGAGAAGCCGCACACACCAAGCCTATTTCAAGTACACAAAATGAAGTGCTGTTAAATGGAAAGGAAAGCATGCTAAGAGGATGTGAAGGTCTGTGTGGTGAAAAGCAATGAAAAGATATCCCAGAAAAGGACAGCTGCCTTCTCAGGCAAGGCAACCAATATGTGAAGGGTGCTGTTTTGAAAGAGATGGACAAATAAGTGTCACTACATACTCTGGGAATTTGAAAAGCTGTGGCTGTTAATATGACTGAATGTTCCCTGGTCTTCTCAAGATGGCTACACTCAACAGTTGAATTTTGGATCTGCGAGATGGCTCAGTGGGTAAAGGCCTTTGCCACCAAGCCTGGAACTTGAGTTGGGTCTCTAGGACCCTCATAGTTGAAAGAGAACAGAATCCTGCAGGTTGTCCTCTGACTTCCACACATGCACTGTGGTATACACACACACACACAATCCGAGAGAGAGAGAGAGAAAGAGAGAGAGAGAGAGAGAGAGAGAGAAGATGATTTGGGAAAGAAAAATCAGCTTATCACGCAAAGGATAGACTGGGTGGTTGAGCTTCTTTTGGCAAGAAATGTTCAGAAGTTATTTTAACAGAACTCAGGCTGAGGCAGGACCTTCTGGGTTGGAAAAGAGAAAATGAATTCAAGAGATAGTCTAGATCTAAATGGGTGAAGATCAATGGCCATTAGATTTAGAATAAAGCAAGGCAAGATTGAAAACTGGTTCTCTGCTTTCTACCTGAGCTGTCTTGAGTACATGAATGTCGATCTGGCAAGAGCCAGGCTTCGAGGCCATAGTAGCTGCTTTTCATGGACTCAGCATTGTGCCTGGCATTTGCAGTGATGCCATCAAAGTGTAGCTTGGACAGCACCAAGATGCATTCAAAAGTTATCCATAAACTGCCTCCCAAGACACCCCAAAACAATATATAGAGTAACAGGGGGAAATGTGTGGTCATAATCCCAGTCCCAGATCATATCTTCCAACCACATCAATTCCCCCCAGGCTTTGTTAAGCAGAAGTCTTATACCGTTCCTGGAGGCATATTCCATTTTGGTTGAAGAAAGAAAACAAAGAGAGAGGGAAGACATAAATCAGGAAAAAAGGTGAACTCACTGGAGTTGACAGACATTCAAGTGTGAACACCCTGTGAGCAGATGAAACCAAAATCCTTAGCTCATCTCGAATCTCTGCCTGGATTATGGAAAATGTGATCATTGAAATGGAAAGACCCTAAACTTGACCACATCAAGGGCTAGGCATGTAAGCATATCAAATGGACCATGCAGAAGGCGGCAGAGAAGCAGGGCAGAGGAGCAGGCAGTCTTTTTACCCTGTGACTATGTGGTTCAGAGATTGACCACTGTCTCTCCAACTTCACGAGGACTCAGTGCTGCCAATATGCTTTATCAAGGGAACCAGAAATCCATTTTTTTAAATGAGAGGTTTCATAATTAGAAGTACTGAAAATTAATTATATTTGTGTTAAGAGTAGAAGATTATTATGACCACAGGCCCGAATGGAATATGGGCCACCATCTTGAAAACTCTTCTTGGGAGGAGGGAGGATCAGTACTTAAGGATGAATGGAGACAGCAGGAAAGGAGGCAGGCGGTGATGTGAGGAGAGAGCAGAGACATAAACAAAAAGGATGGTGAGCAAGGTTGTAGGGAGTATGGATTCAGGTTGGGCAAGAACTATGAAGAATCCTTCAAATCAGGTGAGGAGGCCACCTCTGAGACTCTACGAAGTTCAGTTGAATGATAGATGTAGAAGATAAGTGGCAATTGGCTAGGGAACTATTGGAGGAGAGAAGGTAGAGACAATTGTTCAAAAGCATTTTTCATAAAGAGACAGTGAGACATTGGAGAAACGCAAGGGAATGTAAGATTAAGAATATGCATTAAAAAAAACAACGAGGGAAATATAACATATGGAGTGAAAGAAAAGAGACAGAAAAGTGCCAGTGTCTAAGGGATGCAACTGGAAACCAGAGATACAGATGGAGGTGTGATCCTCAACGAGAGCAAGCAGCTCTCCATCTTAGACCCAGGAGATACACTAACACGAAGAGAGAAGTTTCCACTTGGATGCTGGGAGATTCTTTGCTTGGAAATTCTTATCTCATGGCCTCTGTTTTCGCTAGGAAAGATAAGATTTATGGGAGTTCCAATGTCTCAGATTATGGCACTGTCTGGAAGAGGAACGGTGAAGGACAGGAGCGACTTCATGGAGCATGGCAGAAAAGGCATAAGATCCCACCAGACTCTAGAGTCTAGAGGAAGCCATGGATCACTGCAAAGCCTTCCAACTCTCTAAACCATTTGGCATCAAGGAGACAGAAAGCCCCCAAGAGAAACAACAACCTACAGTGGTCAGAGGCAGATCACAGCAGATGACCTAGGTAGGGTTGGGCACCAGCATACAGGGAGACAGAAGCCTAGAGATGGTGGTATGACTGTGCTGGTGAGAGAATGCCTGACACCGGATAGGCTACAAGGAAAGGAGGCCAGGCAGTAGCCGAGGGACCTGACAGAGCTCACGCAGTAGACGCAGAAGGAGATGCTCGGACGCAGACGCAGTGGAGGGATCAGGCTGCTGTTGAGCATTGTGGGACCGGAAGATTCGAGACAATAAGTAGTTGGAGATGTGGCCTTGGTGGGTGGACCAGAAGTCCTGACATTTTCCGGAAGAGGGATACACAGGAAATGTTAGAGCTGCCTTCCCTCAAATCCCCTGCCTCCTCCACCCTCTTACCAAGCCAACCCTTGCAGGATGTGAGGACATGCTCTTGAGAGACAAGCCTTAGGATGACGAGAGAGACAAACCAGGAGAGGAAGGGGTTGAAGAAGAAAAGCCACGATAATAGCGTTGTAGGGCAGAGAGAAGACTAGCCCAGGAGTCCACAGCCCTGGAGTCGAATCTCGGAATCTCAGTTCCTCCTCTCCTCAGCTCTCTCTTACTTTGGGCATGTCAGCCCAGAAGCCTCAGTTTCTGCATCTATAAAACAAGGGCAGGAGTTAGACATAGTGGTTCATACCTGTAATCCTAGCCCTCAGGGCCCACTGAGACAGGAAAATCGTGAGTTTGGGGGCAGCCTGGGCTTTTTAGTGAGCTCCAACCAGCCTAGGCTACATATCAAGGTCCTATGCCAGAAAACAAAACAAAAAAATGAATAAAAACCCAGACTAACAATACTAGCCCACGTAGACTACAAGAACCTTGGTAAGAGTTCCAAGGACGTTAATTGGATTATGTTTTGGGGCATCTTGCTGTTTTGAAACTTTTCCATATTAACTGTATAGGTATTCTAAAAGGTACTCAGTAAATACTCAAAACCTTTTCTGTTTAAAATTGTCATTAAATCAGAATTGCATAATGATAAGGCTCCTTATAATAGATTGGCATATAAACGTATTCTAACTTTTCTGGGCGTAAATAAAGGAAAACAAGATGCTGTACCAGGTCAGCCACATGAGAACAATAGGGTGCATTATAGCACAGTCCTCATCACTTCAGAGTCCAAACAATTCAGGCCATATCAAACTGTCATCTGGGGAGAAAAGTGTCCCATCCAGCTCTCTCACCATGTCCAAGAACCGTGAAGAACCTATTCAGTCAAGCTGTAAATCCTGCTGATGTTTCTGGTGAAGCAGGCATCGGGTCACCTTTCCAGTGGCCAAAGCTCATGGCTGCTGTTGCTTTCATGGCTGCCATTGCAGTTCCAAAGCTGGAACAACTGTGTGGACTCGGAGGTTTGGACACTGCCCTCAAAGCTGGGTGACTAGCTCATCATGGAAGAGCAAGTCTAGATACACTCCACCCACTGACTCCCCAGTCTTGGCGTTGAAGTGGGATGACCAATCCATCTGGAAATTCCACAAACTCTCAGTGTCTAACAATGCTGGACTTGGAAGAAAGAGCTTTTATTCACCGTCTCTTGGGAAGGTGCTGGGTTCTCAAGTGTATGCGTCTATCTTCTGCCTACCTCCGGCCCTCCCTAGGAGGAGGGGTGGTAATTTTGACTACTAACACACTGCTTCCAAAAACCCATTTCCAAGTGTCTGCTTCTATTTCATTAGGGCTTTACCAGACAAAGATGTGATTCCATAGTAGAAAAAAAAATGTAGCTAGCCATCTTGCTGGAAAACGTTAAGATCTGTATCAACTGGCACTTTTACCAGCACACACTATACACACTCACACATTGTGTACACAGCTTGAGCTGTGCATGCTAAAGCTGGCCCTGACCCTGTCATCCCAGGCACTCTCTACTTCACAGATACATCTTTCGATCAAGCAATACAGGAGTCAAATTGCTGGACCTCCATGACATTTTTCAGCTGTATTAACTAATATCTTTTCTTTCTTTTTTTTTTTCAGTCAGATTCTGGATTTATACGGCCCAGGTTGATGTCAAACTCAAAACATTCTCCTGCCTCAACTTTTCTAGTCCTAGGGATTTTAGATGTGTACCACCATACCTGGCTCATCCTTCACATTCTTATTGAAATCCCAGTGCTAGGTGCTAATGATAAGGTGCAAGAGTGAGCTAGACAGAAGGTCCTGCCTACCCACATGTCTAACAGCCCCTACAGCTAGCCTCCTGTTTGCAGCCCATATAAGCACTCACTAAAGCCCATGTGTTGCGAAGCCTCCTTGCTACCACTATATTTTTGAGTACCGAATATGTCAAAGGGCTGATTTGTTCAGGGCTTTGAAGCCTGAAGAAAAAGTGTGCTTTCAAACTGCTTCTGGTGACTACCTATCTGGACAGGACAAATGGCATTCTCATCTCCCTTCAGAGTGCCTCTGCTGACTTACAGGAAAGGCAGGATAGAAGGCTTTAGAGAGAAATGAGTGTTTTAGCTATCTGGGCAACACAGTCCACTGCCCAGACAGCTACAGCTATGAACCATTTAGTCTCTTTCTGTACGCAGATAAAACTTCTCTCTTCAGCACGCAACATTTACAACCTGTAAACGGGGAGAAGCCAGATAACCCCTCCCAAGGGGTTTATGTGGCCCTCGAAAGTCAGTTTCTCTGCCACAGCTTCTCAACTTTCAACTTTGTCGCTTGCTCCTCCCCAAACAAATGAAGGAAAACCCAAAAGTCCCCATTTTTCTCCCAATTCTCTTGTCTAGTGTCGAGCTGTTCTACCGCTGCTTTGAACAATGGCATTGCTGCAGGACTGAGAGCCAGTGTGGAGAAAAACTTTGAGGTAGGTTGGAACACAGAATGCTCCAGAAGTGGAAAGTAAGCTATGGGAAGAGGGGTGACTTGAGGGTACAAAGCAGACTAGAGCAAGTCAAGACCAGGCTTTGTTGGAGAGCTTTGTAAGCTGACTTCTTTGCTGGGGTCCTGACTTGATTCTGGGATTGCTCTCCCTGACACTCAGCTATTTTGTTAATCTCCAAAGGCTTTCTACTTCT
Source organism: Pachyuromys duprasi (assembly GCA_028658305.1). NCBI lineage: Eukaryota > Metazoa > Chordata > Mammalia > Rodentia > Muridae > Pachyuromys > Pachyuromys duprasi. Next base: position 35,912,309 of record CM053746.1, on the reverse strand, counting down.
GGGCAGATAGGACAGAAGGGGTAAGAGAATATTTAGTAAAATGGAACCTTACCATCACTCTCCAATAAGACAGCAAGAATCAGGCATAGGATACGTGCCTGCAATTGAAGCACTCCAAAAGCTGAAGCTGGAGTATGTTACTAGTTTCAAGACATCCTGGGCTACATAGTAATCCCAAGGACAGGGGCATACAAATCTACCAGAGTTGTCATGTATCTCCAGATGTCTGCAGGTCCATGCCCATCAACCCTTAGAATGACACAGACCTTTACAGGATGCTTACGAAGTGTCTTGGCTTATTTCTTCATACAAGTCACATGATGAGGTTAGAAACAACTGTTTACTCATCACTGTCTACACAAGAAGTTCAGAGAGGTCAAGGGACTTGCTCAAGGCCACAGAGCTGGACAGAGGTAGAGACAGGCTGCTGGCTGTGGTGCTGTAATACAACGGAGGGTTCTTTCCGTCTGTCCAGGCTCCCTTGTCTGACTTCTTTCTTTCTTGCCCTCTTCTCATTTCTTCTTCTTTCCTCCTGTACCTAAACGCTGCCTGGCCTGGTCAGCACAGGCCTTACCTGATAGACTCCAGGCTTTAGCCTTGCAGTTCTCAAACACAGACCATCAACCATCCCAGAGAAGAGGAGAGATCTTAGGGAAAATATATGTAATCGTGACTGAGGAAATCTGCAGCGAAGCACAGAATTCTCTATTTCAATAGTTCAATGGTTCTTGAGTATTGGGAGGTTGTAGATGCCACTGATGAGCTAGCAGACTCATGGACCATTTCTCTAGAAAAAGACACAATTGCTATGGACAACATTACACACTAGTCCTTGAAGTTTATGTAAGTACCATAGTCATGAAGCTGCTCTGGGTGAGATGAGCAGTTCATGGTGTCCCATCCTTAACCATCTTGTTCTATGCTTTGCTCTTCCCAGGTGGTTCTAATGGATCTGGGCACTTGAAGCATCAGGACAACCTATCAGGTTGAAAATGCATACATCAGCCCTCAGCTCCACTGAATCAGCATTTGATCTTCAATAAGATGCTAAGAGCTATACAAGTGTTCTAAAATGTGCAGTGTCCAGAGATTTTCTCCAACACATGCCCTTCCCCCACCCAGTAACGATTCAAGTGAAAAACTTGCCCAACCCTTGAACCTACCATAAATGTCCCTCCCCAGTCTTCTCTGTATCCACACAAGAACTTTCATGATGCTGTATGTCTAGTTACTGTAATTATTCTATACATCACTTGAGTTTCCCTTGGGTGAGCAAAACACAAATGTTCAAGGGCTCTACTAAAGACTACTAGAACAATGTCTCTGTCCCCCCTTGGCTGATCCACAGACTCTTTCCCTAAGACTCTCACTCCACCTGAGGCTGCTCGGAGCTCAGCACCTTCACAGCAATACTTCAAATGTACTTACCCGGCATTTACAGCCATCATCACACCCTTCACCACCCATGCCATTCGGGCCCCAAGTGAGGATAGCAACTTCTCTATACCGGGCAACTCTCAAGTGCCTCTCTCCTACCACTGGTCCAGGAGACAAGACAGGTGATGAGCCTCTCTCCATCTAACCCGGACTGCTGCAAGTGACTCTCCTCTTTATTCTTCAATATGCCCTGCCCACCAGCACGAGCTTCATCTTACAAATACCATCAGTTCCTTCATGAAAACGGAGCTGGAGGATAGCCACATCAGAACCCAGGAAATTCTTGGATGCCAGAGGCATGGAGAAAGCAATGCTCAGGTTTCTTCTGAAGCTCAGCCTTATCTTTGTTGTGCTGATGGCAGCTCTTTGTTAAGTCTAGCTCACTCTCCCCAACAGCCCTTCCTCTGAGGCCCAAGGTGGACGCTGACCACACAATTATTGTGACCAGATGGTAGAAAACACGGAGAAAGCTCAGAGCCAAGCCAGCATCAATACTTGCTTTAGCCTTCTCTATCACCCTGGGCATGTCATAGCCTTGTTCTTAGCCTCAGTACCTCCATCTGAGAAATAAGTACTTCCTCCCAGAGGCCCCATTTCCACTAGATATTCAGTGAAGGAATAATGGAACATCATGGTCTTTGAAAGGATGGCAGGTCCAAAGTCCTAAGCACACAGGCCACTTGGACCTGAAAGCTCACTTGGAAAGAGTAGAGGGTAGCTGCTGAAGTGTGAATGTGGGCAGGTGCCAACTATGCACATCACCCAAAGATTTGAGGTGTGGGGAGGCCATCTGGAAACACAGGCCAGAAGACTATGACCTACACGGGCAAGAGTTAGCTAGTAAGAGAACTGTGGAAGTGGCCAGCTCAAGGACTAGGAAGTGCTTCTGATCTTTCTAGAAAGCTCAGTGTCACTTCTCCTTTCTTCCACTCTGATAAAAAGTGAGTGGGAGGGTGTGGCATGGAGAAGGGTACATGTGGAGGATGAGGTTATTCACTCAGAGAATCTTTCCATTGCTCATCTGGGTGGTAAGAAAGAGAAGTCCCAGGGCTCCTGGGACGCTGGGGACCAGCAGAACATTGATCCTCACCCCTTTGCATCCCTTCCCCAGCCTTTCCCTTGACTGCTCTCAAGCCAGAGCTCGGCCCAGGCCTTTTCTGAGCCATTCCAGATTCCCAGGCCCACGTGAGAACTGCCTGGCTGTAGGCCCAGCATCTGGAACGCACACTTTGGCCAAATGTCTCTCCCAAAGGACCTGGGAACTTCCAATACTGCCTCAGAATGGACTTTCCACTCTCTCATCTCACTCTGCCTCTGACCTACCAGCTGGAAAGAGTATCCTTTGTTGACAGAGTGAAGTGAGAGGGTGACAGACAATTACTTTCCTTTCTTTGGATTATGATTTTCACATCATATTGCCTCCTCGTATTAACTGAGGCTTGCAGAGGCCAACTCAGTGGTGACCGCCCAGGCTCAGAAGCCTGCCACAGTGCTTTCCCCTGAGATCATGGGCCACATGAATGTGTGTATCTCAGGCAGGAAGAGGCTTCTTCACATAGAAAGAGAAGGTGACACTATACAATTTCTCAGGGGCTTTTAGGTCTCTAATTATTAGGAGTAATAGTAGCATCTTTCAACTTGTTAATGCTATAGAAAGTCCAAGGAATGACTTGATTTCATAGATGACATATTCATAAATGAGACATGGGCTTCTATGAACATGAGGGAAATATCTTGGAAGTTACAACAAGATGGACTGGGTAGAAATGACTATGCAAAACTACTGTCTCCAGTCCTGAAATAATTCACATATTTGAGGTGAATAGAATGAGGAAAAAGGCTAAGCCAAATGCAGAACAACTTGGACTCTAGTTGGGAGGACAATGACTAGCAAGATAATGGCATAGTTAGGGCAAAAAGAAGGCCCCAAGGGGTACAGCAAAGCAGCGGCATGTAAGTGTCATGCCCTGTTTTTGCCCTTGTTTGTTTGTTTGTTTGTTTGTTTGTTTCTTCCTTCCTTTCCCCTGACACATGGTTTCTTGGTGAAGCCTTGGCTGACTGAGACCAGGCAGAACTCACAGAGATCCACCTGCCTCTGCCTCCCTAAGTGCTGGGATTACTGGCGTGTGCCACCATGTCCAGCTTGTTCTATTTCTAATTCTGCCAAACAGTCTAGAATCTCTGCTCTAGATTCTCTATGAAACTAACATCCATCCTGAGACACTAAATCTCATGTCCAGGGGCAGGGATTCTGAAACCAGTGTGTCTCAGATGGGAGTATCAGCCCCTGTGTCACCTGTGGTACCTAAGGGTAACTAAGTTTTTGGCAACTTATTATGCCTGACTCCCAATAAGCCATCATAATGCTGCTAATGACCACGCACTGAGGACTAAACACAGTTGCTTTTTTTTATACTGCTTATTTCCTATCACAAATACAGTAACTGGCCAACTGCCTTCTTCTAAGAATCCCCTCCCTATTCCTTTAGAGTCATTGTCTTCGTGACCCTCTATGAAAGTCCTAGGTCCTTCAGGAAAGACTCAGTAGGATACTGCAGCGGGATGAGGAAATCAAGACACCTGAGTGGTAGACTGCTCAGCCTCTGGCGTGCCTAGAGGAGCACTACCGTTTCTGTAAAAGAGTCGGTTGGAATTAATTCTAAAGATTTCCAGATTATTGCTCTGATCCTGTTATTTCTGGAGAAATCTAAGCCTGGAAAGCTGTTAAGTCAGGCATTCCAGTTGGCTCATTCATGGTCCCTGGAAATCAAGAAGGGAGCAAGGAGGAGAGCTACCAGGAGCAGTAAGTGTTGTTGGCCACAGGTTCCTAGTTCAAAGCGACTTAACCACAAGGAATGTTTCTCAATGGCCAGTTAGCTGCCTGTTAGTTTGAGCGAGCTAGCACAGAGAGAATAAGTAACATGATGATAGCATGGACAGGAACTACCTGGGTTCCATTCCAGGGGATCTCAAGGCAGTTACCTACATAACCCTTCTGGGCCTCAGCTGCCTGATCTATAGAATGGGTACTAACACTACTTACTGGAGCTGGGGAATTTAGAAACTGCATTGTGAATGGTTTCAAACATTCCTGGTACAGACTAAGCACTGTATGGAAATCTCGTCTGCACCATGAGCTGATTTGTATGGCTTTCCAGGTCTACATTCTTACGACTCAGACAGTTCACACAATGTATCTGGGAGCCACCAAATGGAGTGAATGCCTTATTCAAAAAGGTCCGTTAAAAAACAACTTGGTGGACTTATTGGGGTCCTTTCCCAAGATCTCTTGGGCCAGGAGCCAGGTGGGAAATGCTTCTAGATATCTTCCTTAGGATCTTCGGGTCCTTTCAGTGAAAGCAGAATCACTTTGCACACACTTGTGGTCAGTCTGGGATGACTGTTCCCCATTCCCTCCTTTCCCTCCCTCCCTGCTCAGCTTCATTTGCTTGAAGCAGTGGCTGGAAAAAGTACCAAAGCCCAATTCAAACCTTCTCTCTTTTCACTTCCTGGAAACCTCCTAGGGCTGGTCTGCGCTTACTCAGCAAATCCACCCTTCCACTTTTCGCCACTCATTGAGGATGATGCTGCTCCTTGGAACCGGGCCCCCTGCCTGACTCCACCCCCTGGCTTACAATAAAAAGCTGGGGCAGAGCAGCCAGAAGAGCAGAGGGAAGGAAGGCCAACCCAGAACCTGCCAGCTGTCACTGGAGCCAGCTCTTCCTTCCTCCTCCATCATGCAGATCTCTGCCACGATTCTGTGTCTGCTGCTCACAGTGGCTGCCTGCAGCATCCACGTGCTGGCACAGCCAGGTGAGACCCCAGCTTCATTCTCTTTACAGCATATCATCCCATTTTGGATTGTCATGGGCCATCATAGTCACACCTGGACAGATCCTTTTTTTTATCCTAGGAAAGGCAGCTGAGAGGACAAAAGAGCCTACCCAATTACACAGTTGCTTCTGGCTAGAGCCTGAACTAGAGTTTTAACCCTAAAATCTAAATTTGGAATCACACCTCAATGCTCCAGCTACTTTCCTCAGCATTTGAGAAGCTGATTGATAAAGGGTGGGTCTGGGTTGGTTCGTTTTTCCACACAGAGGAGCGAAGGGGAAAGGAGCAGAGATCTGAGCTGTGTTGCCCTCAGCCCAGCTTCCAGAGATAGCAGCTTAGCAGAGGTGGTTGGTATCAGAGACCATTTAGATTTTTGGAACCTGGAATAAGGTACTCAGGTAGTCTTCTTAAGCCTTGGTAATTCTTAGCTTTCCCAATGACAATCCCCAGGATCACACCTAGTTTTAACGGCATCCCATTACCCAAGATTGTTCACTTACTTTAGGATACAAATGACAGAGTCAGTCAGTGTACCAGTGATCACATCCCGGCTCTGGTGTGTTGGCATCCACCTCCCATCCTGTTGAAACTGTCTTCTCCTTGTGGTCCTTCTCTTCTTTAAGGTCAGAAGCATCTATCCTGCTCTAATGTGTCCCTCCCTTCTGTTTTGTTCTCCAGATGCAGTCAACTCCCCGCTCACCTGCTGCTACTCATTCACCAGCAAAAAGATCCCAGAGAAGAGGCTGGAGAGCTACAAGAGAATCACCAGCAGCAAATGTCCCAAAGAAGCAATAGTGTGAGTTGCACAGCCCAGCCCTCTCTGGTCCAAAGTTCTTCCTCAAGAGGGAGGGATGGTCCTCATATACTTAAAGTCAGTCACATGCTCAGATCCAATATCAAGTGGCTCCCAGTGGGGAAACTGAGGCGAGAAGGAAAAAGCAGTTCCCAAAAGCACTGTCTCAATGGATGCTGTTCAGTCTTTTCCAATGCCATGGGCTCATCCTGGAAACCCTGCAGGAGCAGCAAGCCACTCTGCGTTTTCTTCTCTACTGCCCCCTGCCTGCCTAAAGCCCTACACTGCCCCCTCTGCACACACCAGGCTGAACTTCATCTAACTGTGTCTTCTCTTTTCCTACAGTTTGGTCACCAAGCTCAAGAGAGAGATCTGTGCTGACCCCAATGAGAAGTGGGTCCAGTCATACATTCAAAATCTGGACAAGAACCAAATGAGATCAGAAACTACAGCTGCCCTTAAAGTTGCATCTACCCTAAGATCTTCAGCACCTTTGAATGCTAACTTGACCCATGAACCTGCAGCTAATGTACCCACTACTTCCTTTTCCACAGCAACCTCAAGCACTTCTGTAGGAGTGACCAGTATGACAGTGAACTAGTGTGACTTGGAATATGATGTCTTAAGTAATGTTAAACTTATTTAACTTATTGATGTAATAATATTCCCTTCCATGAATACTAGGAATTCTTAGATGCAAGTTGTGGATCTTTTTTTCCCCCTCTGTGAATCCTGATTCTATACTTTAAATGTAATGAGAGGTGAATTTTTGTAAAGATGAGTGGAAAAACTTTGTGTTTGCGATTCCACAGCATTGTTTAAAATATTATTATGGAGATTTCTAATTATTAAGAGAAATATATTATTTTTGTACACAGTCTGGCTTTGGGTGTTTTCTTGAGGGAAATTTCAAAGCTGAGAGTAAGCTTGGTGGGCAGTGCAGGGTGGGAGGCACATTGTGGAGGAATGGTAGAATTTTTGTATTGAATGGTCTCATCTCATCTTAAAGACAAGACCCAATCAGGTACATTAGTAAGATTGTTCCTGTCCCCAGTATTGATTCTCAGGCACATGCTTGACCCAGCTCTTCCCCAGTCATGTGTTCCAATTGCCCTGTAGTAGGGATACATCACTTCCATCTATAACTCTCCAGTTAACTCTCTAAATGGGGAGGCAGTGCAGGCGGTGGAGAATGGATGGGAGACTTTACTGTCTTCTATAAGAAGGCTATGTTAACGCTTCATAGAGAGAGAAGAAGACATGAGCTTAGCCTTGTTGGTAGTTAGAACTTTTGTAGAAAAACACAGAAACATTAAGAAGAAAAAGAAGGTATAGGAAATTATCTGAAGGTAGAAATGAAAATGGAAAGAGAGAAGGATGGGGCCACGTACATGTCAAGTTACATCAAAGGGAGAAGGGAGAGAGAAACAATCAGATAGGGTCACATGTATGTCAAGGGATGGGGATTTTTTTTCAAAGGAAGGCTGAATACAGGGTTTTGAATGTGAAGGTGAGGACATGGTACTGCCCCTGACCTGTAGTTTAAAGGATAAGCTGAAATGCTTTGGTCCAATGAAGAAGCATGTGTCCCACTGAGACACTTGGAAAATGCATCCTAATGGCTTCATGCAAATAGGAAGAAGGGGAAACAAGTGATAGACTGTGGCTCAGATGGGATCATACAGAGGTGCAAGACGAAAATGTGCTGGGCACTGGGAAATGGCTTAAGGTATAGACATTTCCTGAACTTGTTAATGAGAGGCAACTTCTCTGAAACTGGAATGCATTTCTTTTCATCACCAACCTGACTCCACGCCGAGAGGCCTAGGGTGTCCATGCAAAATAGATAGATTCTCTCTCTCTAAATGTCCAGGTGAGGTCTATGGCATGGGACCCATCACATCTTAGGGGCATTTAAACCACATGAACAGACAGCCTTTCCCAAAGGAGAGTGAGCATCTTTCTTTAGGGAATAAACGCCCTTGGTGCTCAGCTTCCCCATCTAGTGGGGAGAAAGATACTATCAGGCTGGACTGCACTGCCTTTGGCAGCAAGAGGTGCTTGGGAAAACTCTGCATGTATCAATTCAGTGGAGGAGGTCGGGCGTTGCAGAGATGAACAGGGACCAATGCTCCCTTCCTGATTTAAGAGCATGGCTCCTGGAAAATTTCCATTGCTGCAGCCCAGAGTTGGCACATTCCTGAGCCAGAGCAGGCTCCCTGGATGAAGCTGAGGGCTTCCTTCAGAGCTCTAAGGGGCCCATTACATCAGATAGCAAACAGTTTGTAAGCAGCTGTGTGCAGAATTCACTGACCCTACATTCTAGGCTCAGTGGTCCTCAGTGTTGATTACTGGTCAGAAAAGAAATCTTGAATCCTAGTGGGTGCAAAGAGGCAAATGAGTAGGTTCCTACTTTGCAGCTTATAGAACAGGGGGTCTCTGATGCCAGGCTGACTGGCTACAAAGGGCCCAAGGAGGAAAGGGAAAGGGGAGGGTGACACATGGACTTAACCCTGCAGAGAGCCTGCTCCTGCCGAGACTGCAAGTCCCAATTGCTCATTCTTGTAAACGTGGACTAGGTTTCTTTTTCTTGCAACAAGCATGGGTTCCTCGATCCTTGCACAATGAAACTGAGCACAAAGCACTGGCCCAGGAGGCCACATTCATTTTCCCGTCACTGCCAGCACTTTTTTCCAGAATGTCTCATCTTTTCCCGTCATTCTCAGGCTTCTAGCCTCTGTTTATTGCTCAATTCTAAAGCCATTTCTATGGTTTATTACAATAGCATCCTGCCCCAGGTATCATGCTCTATATTAGTCTCTGATTTTTGCTAACAAATCAGCATAAACCTAATGGATTAAAACTACCAAATGCATTAGCAAGCAGCTAGATTGTTAAAGCTGCAAGCCCTACCCCTGGGTCAGTCTGGCTACAGCCCCTTAAAGGACTTGTCCTTTCCAACATCTAAAAACCGCTTTTATATTCTAAGCCCTCTCTCTTTCTCTGTCTCCTCTTTTTTCCCCCTCTCCACCTTCTGTTTGCATGTTCTCTGCTTCTCTAATCACATTATTTGTTTGTTTCTTTTCCGCTTTTTGAAATAGGGTCTCACACTGTTGCCTTGAACTTACTATGTAGCACAGGTTAGCCTTGAACTCACGGCAATCCTCCTGCCTCAGACTCTACAGTGCTAGGGTTATAGGCATACACCACCAAACCCAGATGTAGTCATATCTTTTCTCTAACTCTGGCCTTTCTGCTTTATGTTCAGGGGACCTTTGTGATTGTCCTGAGCACGTCTTCACAGTCTGAGATCTCCTATCTCAGGGTCTTCAAATAAGTTATATCCCCAAACCCCTTTGCGAGGTCAGGTAGGACCACACAGGCTCCAGGTTTTAGGTTCGGCACTAGGAGAACACAGCTGCCTTTCAGACTACATGCCTAGAGACCAGGGAAAGTATCTTCCAAAGTCTTTGGAAGTTTTGTCTGGTTTGCTGAGAAGATGGCCAAATAAACTTGTGGGTGTCACCCTTTGTCCCGGACTGTGTAGGTAAAGGCCTGACTCTATACCACAGGTGCTTTCCAAGCAGCCTGCACATGGTGATTTATCGTCATTGTCTATGCGGCATGACTGAGCGATGCTTAAGAGAGTAGTGAAAAGACACTTCAGGTTGTGCCTAGGAAAGTGCATAGATGGCTGGAACATGGGATGGCGGCAACATCCAACCAGCCAGGGCCCCAGACAGTCCAGAAGAGAAGTAAAAGCAGGGGAAGCAAAGAGCATGAGCAAACTCCACTCCAATGGGTCTCAGATTCCACCTGCTCCAGCCTTTGATACAGGCTCACAACACTGATTCTCCACGGAGCTGGCTGGCCTTCAGCTGCATCATTGGCCACTGTTCTGCCTTGGCTGTCCAGCTTCATGAACTGAATAGCTACTGGATTGCTGGCTTTCCAGCGCGCAGGTGCTCATTGGGGAATTACTCAGCCAACAGTTAATGAGGGTCAGTGTAATAAATTCTCTTTTATAATCACACACACACACACTATGTGTGTGTATATACATATATATATACACGAGTGGATATATAACTAATACATGATATACACATGGAGAGGACCCTAGATAATAAATTGTGCTAATTCTCCCGAGTTCCTTATAAAATGGGAGCACATGGGCCAGCCAGATGGCTCAACAGGTAAAGGCACTTTGCTACCTGAAAGGACTCACAACCTGAATTCAATACCTGGGACCCATATGGTAGAAAGTGAGAACTGACTCCTGCAAGTTGTCCTCTGATCTCCAGTCATAAGCCATGGCACATGTGTATGCACACACTCAGGTTAACAAACAAACAAATAGGGTTTTAAATTTTTTCATTTTAAATTGTGTGTGTCTGTTTGTCTGCATGTGGGTTTGTGTGCGTTGATGCAGATGTCTGAGGTGTCCATAGGCATTGGACCCCCCTGGAACTGCAGTCACAAGCAGCTGTAAGCCCCCTGACATAGGTGCTGAGAACCAAATTAGGTCCTCTGAAACAGCAGTGGTCCTCTTAGCCACTGAGCCATCTCTCCAGCCACTAAATGTAAATTAAAAAACAAAATCAAAACACCCCTTAAGTATAAAAACTTTCCAAAAGCTTCCCCTGTGGGGTGTTGAAATGGGGGAAGCTCTCCTTCCCATTGGTAGGTTTTAGGGCTGTCTCAGAAGACCCTTGGTGGTACACAGGGGTTGGGACATATGCTTCTTGGTCTTGTTAGGCAGGTTAATGGACGCTCAGTAGTTGCTGAAGCCTCTGGCATGGGCTTTCATGGTGTCCTTTGTTCTGATCTGAACTTGATCAACTTCCAATTAAAAGTGAAATGAGTAAGAATCCAGGGAAGAAATTCAGGCTATTATGGAGTCAGGTGGCAGGGTTGGTGTTCCAAATCAAAATCTGACATGAACACAGAAAGTTTTTTAAAAAATTATAACCAATTCAGAAAAAATCATATATATTTATGACATCATCACCATCATCACTGTGTGTGTGTGTGTGTGTACACAGACACATTAGAGCCACGGAGCATGTGTGGCAGTCGGAGGACAACTTTTGAGAGTTGTTTTTCTTTTCTTCCTTGTTGAGGAAGTATCTCTCTTGTTTCTGCCACTGTAGTGTGCACTCTACGCTAGTTAACCTATGAGCTTCTGGGTGATTCTTCTGCCTCCGCTTTCTACCTCACCGTAGGAATGCCCAGATTGCTAATGAATACTACCGTATCCTACTTTTTATTTGATTCTGAGGATAGACATTAGTTTTCTAATATATAAAATAAATACTTTTGCCCACTGAACCCTTACTCCAGTCTTTCGTGTGATGTTTTGGTAAGTGTATATGTTGTAAGATGTTTAAATAAGAGTAAACACACACGCATACATATATTTTGAAATAATTATCATCTTTAAATTGGAAACACTTACAGTCCTTTCTTCTGGCCTTTTAAATATACACAGAATTAACTGATTGTAAATTAATACCATATTACACAATCCCCAGAACTTCTATTTCCAATATATCTATAACTTGGTGTCTGTTAATTGACTTTATTCAGTCCACCCACCCCTACTTCACCCAGTCTTCAGTAACTACCATTCTACTCTCAGCTTTCATGAGGCCAACCTTATATGAGAATATAAGGAAGATCACATGTGATCACATGGTTTTCCTGTGTCTGGCTTCTTTCATGTAACATGATGACATCTGGTTTCAACCATGTTGCCAAAAGTGACAGGCTTCCATTCTTTGGTGTCACTTATTCTACTCTGTCTTGTTACCACATCATCTTCATTTACTTATCACCTAACACTTAGCTGTTTCCATCTCTTAGCTGTTGTGGACAGTGCTAGGATAAGCATGGAGTGCAGATGTCTCTTGACGTACTGATTCCTATTCCTTTGGCTGCATGCCCAGGAATGAGATTGCTAGATCACATGCCAATTCTAGTTTTTAACATTTTGAGGAACTTCCATACTGTTCCTGACAATGACTGCACTAATTTACATTTCCATTAGCAGTTTCAAGGGGCCCCTTTCCTCCACATCTATGCCAGCATTATTTATTTATTTATTTTACTTTTTTGACAATAGCCCTTCTGACTGGAGCAAGGTGGTGATTCACTATGGTTTTGATTTCTTTTTCCCTGATGTCTTCATTTCTTTTTGTATTCCTGTGGAAAAAATACTCTTATTTTAAGAGAAAGGGGTTCCTAGTTTCATCATGGCAGGGAAATCAAGGCAGCAAGAACTTGAAGCAGTTTATCATGCCCTATCCAAAACAGGAAATCAGAATGACAAACGCAGGCTCCTGATAGTCTCCTTGTCTCTACTCATAGAGCCTTAAGATCCCAGCTAGAGAATGGTGCCTCCCACAGTAGGCAAGTCAGTCAACCAAACACAATCAAGTGCATTTCCCCAAGGCACACACAAGCCCTTCTCCCAGGTAGTTCTGCATTCTGTTATGTTCAGTAGAGTTGAGTATTACTTTATTTATCTATGCCTTAATTTAGGAAGTGGCTTTTTAGATACACTGCTTATACTTTTGGTGATGGTAAGAAGATGAGATGTAGTCTCATGAAGTCCAGGCTGATTCTAAAAGTATCATGAAGCTAAAGATGGCCTTAAACCCCTGATCCTCCTTCCTCCACCTCCCAAGTTCTGAGATTACAAGCATGGGCCACCACATAAGGCTCTTGCAAACCATTTCTGATTAGATTATTTATGAGAGTTCTTCTCTTCTGTTGGTTCGTTTTGTTTTGCTTGTCATTACAAAGTTTATTGAGTTTCTTGTACATTCTTGTTATTAACCCCTTGTCAGTTGTGATATTTTCTCCCATTCTAGGGGTTAATTTGTTAACCCTGCTGATTGCTTGCTTTCCGGTGCCTTTTGTTTGATAAAATATAATTGGCTGATTGCTGCTTTTGTTGCCTATGCTTTGGGGCCTTAGTCATAAACTCTGCTTTTTCCCACACCATAAAGCACCTCCTGTATGTTTCCTTCTAGTCGCTTCATGACTTCAGGTCTCACATTTTACATCTCTAACCCATTTTAGTTGACTTTCATGTACCATGAGCATCTGGGGGTTTGCTCTTAGTCTCCTGAATGTGGATTTCTGGCTTTCCCTGTGCCATTTGTCGAAGACTATCTCTTCTAGAGCTCACACCCTCCAAAATTCTACTGGAAATCATTTGGGTATAAAGGCACGGGGATGGATTTTTTAAAGTGTCAAAGAATAAAGCATCTGTAAAGACACTCAGTTGAATAAAATGGTTTAAAGAAGGGAATTGGTTAGAAATGTGGAGTTCCCATTTAAGCCTGGAAGTTTGGGCTTTAAAAATTTGTGGATCAGGTGTAGATGAATCAAGGGAGTCAGTCAGAAATGCACATAAGGAGAGATCTGGCATGTCTATATCAGTAGCCCAGAACAGCAACAGTAGGTATTTTGTTTTGAAGGAATCATGGATAATCAGAAACCCAGGGTCTGTACCAGCTGTAAGCCAGCTTAGGGTTTCTGTGAGCCAGCAAACAGCAGTGACAGCTACTTAAGACAAGCATGTCCACCCATCTCCAGCTTCAGTGTAGCCACTAGGTGAGAATGGACAAGCCAAAAGCCTATAGATGATGCATCTTGAAGCCATGGTCAAGGATGCCCATCCTATTCCAGTAGCATCTTTCCTGATGTCTATCTAGAAGTATAAGAACTACTGAACACCGTCTCTCACTGCTGGGCTCCTCTGTGTGGAGGCCAGAGATCCAGATATTGCTCTTTAAGCACTGTCCACATTTTCTTTGGAACAAATCTCTCATTGAATGCACACTCACTCATTGGGTCAGGCTGGCTGGTCACAGTGCCCCAGAAATCTTCCTGTCCCTGCTTCCCTAACACTGGGGTTACAGGTGTGTACCGGTTTGTTCTTCGGGATCAAACTCGTGTCCTCACACTTACATGGCAAGTATTTTTCCAACCGAGCCCCCTCCACAGTCCCAGTGCTTGAGTTTCTTTAAGTTTTGCTTTCCTATTAAGTATCTAGTGTGTCTTGTCTATAGTCCCTGTTGCATTCAGTGAGTCAGGACCAGACAAATGAGTCATTTTTTTTTTGAACAATCATCAGTTTTCACTGAGAACTATAAAATTTGTGTTTTAAAGATTTCATTCTCTCTTAAACTTTTATAATAGTGGCAAGATGACAAACCACAAAATTCATCATATTTTCCATCTTGAAGCATAGTTTATGGAATCAATGTTGACATACCTAACATCATTGAATAACAGAACTCTAGGCCAAATTCACCTTTTAAAACACAAAAAGGTGTTTTAAACAACTCTTTGCCTGCTAATTTCTTTATAGTGCTAAGATTGGAACCCAGAGCCTTGTAGGTGCTAGACAAACACTCTGCTACTGAGCTTATAAGCACCAGTTCTTATTTTGAGATTTTGGCAAAAGTAACATAATGGGGTAAAATGATGACACCGCATGATGCTTTTGATTTGAAGTTTCCTTTTTGTTCTTATTAATTTATATATAGGGACTTGACATTGAACTCAGGGTCCCACACAAGCCTCTAATGGCTAGCAATGTGGATGTTTTGTTTTGTTATTTTGTTGTTGTTGTTTCATCAGTATTTGCTGTCTATCATCCTTAAGGAACATCAGTTGATACTCTTTGCCCTGTTTCAATTCACGTTTTGTTTCGTTTTGCTTTGTTTTTGCTACAGAGTTGTGGGAGTTTTTTAAATTATCTGGATGATAATTCCCAAACAGTTGTCAGTGATGCCATCTGTGAACGTGTTCTAGCAATCCAAAGGGTGGATTGTCACAATGTTGCTTTTTTAATGTTTAAGTTTGCGTCTTTGTTATGAAGCCTGGGAAAGTGCTCAGGCATAACAAGTTCCCCAGACCATAGTTTTTGACATGATGTCTCACTGTGGAATGTAGCTTGGCCCCAAGCTCACAGTCCTCTCCTGCACTAGCCTCTCACGTGCTGAGGGCTGAGACTGAAGAGATATGACCTTACACTCAGCTTGACTTCTCTGTATTCTTTTACTTAGAAAAGATATTTTCATAGTTAATCGGATATTTTGAAAACTACAAGATTCCAAGATCCTTATGTGCTGTGTCAGTCTCTGACTCCTCCAGATAGTGTTTCCGGGGATGGGAGTCAGGCCTTTTCTTTTGCTAAATATTCTCTCTGCTATTGAGACTTGGTTCTGTACAGTGGTTTAAAAACATGGCTGACTGGGGCTGGAGAGATGGCTCAGTGGTTAAAAGCACTGTCTGCTCTTCCAAAGGACCCAGGTTCAATTCCTAACACCCACATGGCAGCTCACAACTGTCTGTAACACAAATTCCAAGGGATCTGACACCTTCACAATAATACATATAAAGTAAAAATTAAATAAATTATTTAAAAAAAACATGGCTGATAAACTAGGGTCAGATGGAAGGCGGGGATGGAGGGGGACCTCCCCTATCAGTGGACTTAGAGAGGGGCAGGGAGGAGATAAGGGAGGGAGGGTGGGATTGGGAGGGAATGAGGGAGTAGGCTACAGCTGGGATACAAAATAAATAAACTGTAAATAACATGAAAATAAAAAAATAAAAACATGGCTGCAGGTTCCTTTTGCACTCACTTGCTAAGAGCTGTCATCCATGCTCCCGGAGACTCTAAGGCATCATGTCAAATATATGGCCTTCACTGTGGGAAACAGAGAAACAGGGAGAGGGAGGAAGCCAAAGAACAATCTTGTCCAAAGTACAATTATTTAAGTTCTTCCAGACAGCAGGCTTGGAGTGAAGGTGTTGGGATGATCCTCAAATTCAATGATCAAATACCTAAAACAATGTGAAAGACCCTAATCAAATACTACCTACCTCTAGAGGCCAGTCAACCTTCCTATCTGAAACCCAAATAACGAGTTGTTTTGTTCTAAGTCACCAGTTTCAGATATTTCATTACACGGTAATTAAAAACTATATTAGACACAGGGTTTCAGAAATGATTTTTTGTTAACATTTTATTACTCTACTTTCCTCTGAGATTTGAAAAGCTACCAGGACTGTCAGTTATTGAGTGCATTTTTTAAAACCAGCCAAGGTTTTTGTGCCTGTTTCTGGACTTGAGGGTCCTAAGATTGTTGCTTGAAGCAGGAAACAGGAATCCCTTGACTTTGCCATCGCTGCTTCCTTCTTCATTCCACAGAAAGCATCTCCTTTCAGTAAAAGCTGAGCTGGTAGGAATAGCCAGAGTTCACAATACACTATTCTAACTGGATACAGCCACCACTTCACTTTCTATTCCTGGTATTAAATGGAAATAAGCCAGCCTCAAATTAAACCCTCCTGTGATTCATTCCAAAGGAAGATCCCTCCCATTCTGCTGCCTATAAAAGAGGAGGTAGAGCCGCCAGAAGAACAGAGAGGCAAGGCCAGCACAGAGTCTTCCAAATCTCACTGAAGCCAGCTCTCTTTTTCTCCACTATGCAGGTCTCTGCCACCCTTCTCTGTCTGCTGCTCACAGCTGCTACCTTCAGCATTCACATATGGGCCCAACCAGGTAAGACTGACCCAGCCTTCTTCTCCCTAGAGTATGCTGGCTTTTCTCTGGGTTCTCATGGGCCATTACAGAATGAGGTTTACTCTTAGTCTCACCCTACTGGTTTTGCCTAAGTAAGGCAATGGAAAGAAGGATAGGAAGGCAGTCTAAGTGACAGAGCCAGAACTTGAATCTGGTCCCTTCAGGACTCATTTGTGGAAACAAGATAGTTCCTGTTCCAGCTGCTTCTGCAGCGGTGAGTCCTTGAGTCATCACAGAGAGTCCTGGGATGGTGTGCGTTCTCAGGTAGAAGATGGAGGGGAAAGAGCTCCAGGGTCTAGTGTGTGCATCAACAGCCCAGCTTTCAGAGACAGCGGTTCTGTAGAGGCTGTGTCTACGAAAGACTCACAACTAAACACCATGTTTTCTGATCCAAAGAGGGGACTTATTACTAGTGTCTCCTTACTCTAAGGAACTGAGTCATTAATGTAATACTCAGAGTTGTCATCAGCTCTTCTTTCCCCTATTTACTGGCATATAACCCATACCAGTGAGAAAAGAATTTTGGAACATCTTAAAGGGGAGAGACATTAAACTAGAGGTGGGCAACTTTGGCTTTCATCTTTTCTTACCTCCTTGATGGCTTCCTATCATTCCATTAACCATAAACAAAAGACCCAGAGTCTACCACAAAGAACCTTTTCTTGTTCTTTCATTGTAGAAGGGATCGGTACAACAACATGCTGCTATGTAGCCAAGAAACAAAAGATCCCCATGAAGAATCTCAAGAGCTACATAAAGATCACCAGTAGTCACTGTCCCTGGGAAGCTGTTATGTGAGTACACACGACCTGCCTTTGCCCCTCAGTGCTAAGGTCATTCCCCTAGGCAGTACATAGAACTACACACTCAATGTGTAGAGACTATCTCTGACGCAAACTCACACAACTTACCGTGGGAAAACTGAAGCCCACCACTCTCTTCAGAGCCACCAGTTCAGAACTTCCTCTCCATCTAAGGAACCAAGCAGTCTTATCTTTGGCCAGTGAGGACTGCATCTTCCCATTAGGCCCACCCTTTGTTTTACCTTCTTCCTCCTCCATCCCTGGGGTAATGTCATCAACCTGGGGTACTGCACCAGGCAGGAACTCACAAAGTAAGTTATACACTCTCTAACCAAGCACTCTTCCTACAGCTTCAAGACAAAGAAGGGCATAGAAGTCTGTACTGAAGCCCATCAGAAGTGGGTCCAGGAGGCCATGAAATACTTAGACAAGAAAACCCAAACTCCAAACCCTTGAAGATGTGTGCCTGAACAGAAGCCAACCTAGGAGCCAAGAAACAACAACAACAAAAAAATCCACATTCTTTTCCTTTCTGAGAACCCAAGATGGGTTAATTATATTTCTAAGGGAGAGGAACTGTCTGTAGGAATGTGAAATACGTGATTAAGGAATGATCTTTAAGTTATTAATATTTTTATTTAATTTTCCATGTACTTTTGTGTGATTTGAATGTAAAGCCTGGGACCCTTCCTGTCTCTTTAATGTTGTGCTACCTGCAGAATGTTTTCCCCCATTTACTTTGTTCCTGAATTATGAAGGGGGTTTTCAAGAATCAGTGCGAAGATTTTATTTAAAAACTTTTAGGATAAAATCATAATTTATGATACTGTGGAATTATATATATATATGAATACTGATTTTTCATATAAAATATATTTTTGCACAAAAGCGAGTCTTTGATGTTGTCTTTTTACGGAATGAAACAAAGCTGGAGGGGTGAACACGGTGGCATGAAGCAGGCCATGGGTGCAGAGGGAGGGGGAAGTAGATGAGCAGGGTATGGGTACAGAGGGAGGCGAGGGGGTCAGACATGGTAACCCTGTGTCTTCAGCTTAGGCTGAGCTTAGTTGGGAAAGCCAGATAGGCTGGAGCTAGAAAAAGCCAAGTCCCACAGTTTTGCCTCTGACAGCTGACATCAGCCTTAGCCACTTTACCAGTCACCTCTTCGGTCCCCAAAGCTGTGGCTTTTCACGCAATGTCTTACTGCACCGGACTCCTATATGTCTGGTCTCCCCACAGTCCTCCAACCCTTCCAGCCCAGAATATTAAAAACATCTCTGGCTTTGAGACTGGAGGTATCAAACTAACATGACCTCGCACATTCCCTTCCACATCTGACAGTCACAAGCCTTCAAACAGTTCTATCCCTGCCAGTCAGAAAGGGCAGGGAAGGTGAAAACTGTGCAACTAGGACAAGATTCTAACAGATCCCTGGACCTTCTAGCTCAGCCTCCATTAAAGCCCCAGGTAGAAACATAAGGTGTCAGAAGAGAGCAAACACTTTAGTGGCAAACAGACATCGCACCAGTGGCCATGCATGCTCCAGCCAGACCGAGCAGAGCTTTCTGCCTCGTGTGCAGAAAGTCCGCATCTCAAACTCAGCAAAATGCAGCCTTTCCCTTCCTAACAGAGCCACCAGGAGGCAGACTAGCACCACCCAAGTTATCATCTTCATGTCTCATGCTTCATCTTGCAGCCATGAAAGTGCTGCCAGAGAGGAAGGAATATATGTCATACAGGTCGATGTTAAGCAGAAAAATCAGTGAATGCACAGTTCAGAGAGGAGATGTCCCCTGTGCCCAGGGCCAAAAGGACTTCTTTCTCTTTGTTTCTTTCTGGCTTACTGTTTGTTTCCTTGCTTTTCTGCTTTCTGGTATTTTGTTTTGCTTTGTTTTGGTTTGGCTCTTTTCCAGTCAAAATGTTTTTTGTTTTTTGTTTTTTTAAGTCAAGTGTCGTGTAGCCCAGGTTGGGCTAAAATTCAATATGTAGCAATGAATGATCTTGAATTCTGGCCCTCCAACCTCTACCTTCAGAGGATGGGGACAGGTGTGTGCCCCTATACAGTTTTTGAAGTGCTGGGGATCAAATTGAAGTCTTCGCAGGCAAACATTCTACCGACCTAGTGAGAGCTACCAAAAGTCTAATTCCTCAATTTTAGGAATCTAAATTTTGTCTTCATCTATGCCTGGGGTCCTTTGTCTCCTTTAGGCATGAGTAATGACAGAGAAGTCCCATACTATGACCAGAAACAGAGGGTGATCCATAGCTGGAAGCCAAGGTCAATGGGATTCAAAAAGTAGACGAGTTATACCACTAGTATTCTTGGGTAGTTACTAACCTGACAGGTCCCTGTAAGTAAGAGTGTATAGTAGAGCCATGGCGCTCATCCTGGCACCAGAATCATGTAGACACTAAAAATAAAAACAAAATGAGCACATTTTTTTCACATCTATGAGCATATCCATCACAGTTGCCCACGTACCACCACCAAATATAGTAATCGGGAGTGGTGAGTGGGAGGATGTCTCTTTGGCCTTTTAGGGAGTTATTGTGCAGGTCTAGAGGTTATTGAAAGGAAATATTTTGAGAGTCTCTCATATTCATTCTTTCTGTATTACAGGGCATCTCCTGTAATCTGGGAGACCCTGCTCTTTAAGGAGCCAGTCCAGATAGCTCTCCCAAGCTCTTTGAACTCTCTGAGCTCTTGACAGAAAGGAGGCTTCCCTGTCTCAGCAGGGGGCTTCTTTCTCACTGCCTGAATTCATCTGGACAGTGTTTCTGATAAGGACCTCCACCCTTGAGAGAGGTCACATAGCCCATGGCCAAAATTCAGGTTCAACATCCTTTCTCTTGATTAGAACCTGCCCCCAAAATATCTGTAATTCTTGGAATGTAAAGCATTCCTGCTACCTCAGGTCCCAGTCAATAGCATACACCTACCCTGGGAATTCTCCATGCATCACCCCCAAGGACTGTATATAGCCCTTGTTCACTCCAAATAAAGCTGAGCAGCCTCACTGAAGCTGGTCCTGGAAAGTTATTCTGTCATACTCATGGGCCATCTGAACCTTCTGTCATCTTTGTTCCATTCTGTCCTAAGAGAGCAATATCAGCCAATGATCCTGGAGTTGGAGGATGGGGCTGAGGTTCTGGCAAACGGTCACAATCTCTGGCTTAGATATAAAAAGTGTAGTTTGATTAACAGACAGAGAGTGGCAATGACCATGTGCCACCATTTAGAACCTAAAACAGTGCATGATGATGATGCACAACTATAATCCAGCATTTAGGAGGCTGGCTCAGGAGGTTTGCTGTAACTTCCTGGCCAGTTGGGTTATACAGTGAGTTCAGGATTAGCATTTGGGATACATAGAAAAACCTTGTCTCCCAAAAGTAAAATAAATTAAATAAAAAACTGTAACAAGTAACATTTAGCAGACTGCTGACAGCAGGTGGAACAGGTTGATGCTTCAGGTTGGAAAGACCCATGATCCAAAGCTGTCAGGTCCTGTCTACAGAAATCTTAGATCCAACAGGAAACATTTCAAAAACGTGTATTGATAGTGTGCTGGCTGCTTCTGTCTGCATCTGTCAAGTTATCTCTGTAAGAAAAACAATTTAGGAAAGAACTGGCTGTCATTGTGCTAAATGCAAGAGAATAAAGTCAAAATTTATACCGCAGGAAATGCAATTTTGTGTAGATACAAATCTCTCTCTCTCTCTCTCTCTCTCTCTCTCTCTCTCTCTCTCTCAAAGAAAAGCCTCTTAGTTGAAGTAACACAAAATAAGATTAAAATGTAGCTTAATTATCCAAGCATAATATCTCACTAAGAAGTGGGTGATGAGACACTGGTTGAGTGCCAAGAAGAGAAACCCCCAAAGTTATTGACAAAATCATATTAAAATTATCAATAAAACCATTAGTGAGCTTAGACTCACTAAAAGCCACAGCCAATTCAAAATGAACATGGTCTCCAAAGCTGCAGAACTGCCTCCCTCCCCCCCACCCCCCGGATAAATAGCATTTATCTGAGGGTCTTCTGAATGAATGCTGAGGGACCAAATGGTGTAAGCCACTTTCAGACCTATTCCCTACAAACACCCCATACTTCAAAATTCCCTCCTATCGCGGGGAACTTAAAGGTAATGGGACTCAAAGGTTAGACTGTGCCTCCTCTCCCTAAGCCTCTACAAATGGAGATTTGTAAACTATGAATAGCTCTCAGACTAACCTCAGCTTCGTTTAGACACATAAACAAAATGCAGATATGAAAGTGCCACGGACAAAGATTCCAACAGGGAGTGTTGGACATAGATGTTGGCATTGCCTTAATGAAGATATATGAATAGTGTGGGCTGATTCTTTGGGGGGGGGGTTGAGCGCAGGTTTTCTTCAACACCTTTTTCAGGAATGAGAAAGAAAGAACATGAAGGATCTTACCAGGGTGACCAGACACAAAGATTTTTAAAAAGATAAAAGAGCATTCCCAGAGGGGAGATCTAAACCATGACTAAGTCCTGCCAATGAGGGAGCTGGATACAGCTATGCTTTTCTTCTAAAAGCTGATGTAACATACTGTGTACACATGATTTGTTTTTCTGTCGCCCAGAGCACTGGACAGGTAGATACAAATTCTCATCTGACAGAGAGAAGCTCAACCATCACCAAGAGACCCTGCACATTCAGGACTGTGCTGTGTAACCATAGGAACTGGTCCATTTCTCTTAGGGATGGATTAACTGTGATATGGTTGACATTAATCATCAGCTTGACAGTCTCTAGAACCACTTAGGAGGCAAACTTCTGCATGTGTTTGTGAGGGGACTGAGATGAGAAGGCTCACCCTAAATGTGGAGGTACCACGCCACGGGCTGGGGCTCTGGACAGAACAAAAAGAAAAATGTGAAATGAACACCAGTATTCATCTCTCTCTACTCACTGAGCACAGACACAATGTGACCAGTTGCCTCACATCCCTTCCACCATTGCTCAGCCACCATGATGCACTGATCCTTCACACTGTGATCCAAAATAAACCCTTCTTTTCCGAAGTTGTTTTTAATCAGGTACTTTGCTACATCAATGAGAAAATGGCTACTACAGCTATGTTCTGTCTTCCAGACATGAAGGAAGGACAGACTGATAACTTACTCCTCAACAGACATTCATGTGCGCTCCTTAGCTCCTTAGTCTAGAGACACACCAGAGTCACAGGAGGAGTCAAGGTCAGTGGCAATGCAGGTCAATGCAGGCAACAGTGTTGCGAGCTGCTTCCATGCCTGGTTCTGTAAACTATGTCTCAGTAAGCATAGAGGTTACCTGTTCCAGGTGGTTGCTGTGGTTTTTATTCATCCAAAATCTGAAGAAGTATTTTGCAGAAAGGTTGACTGAGCATCATTTGGCTGCAATGCAACCACAAGCAGGTGTTGCTGAGATCCGGCAAACATTGGTACTATTGTTATTAAAGGACTGGCCAGTATTAATGTGACCAAAGGGGCTTGGGATCTAGCTGCTGTGCAGTTCAGTACCCTACCTTTACATAAAAGGAGTTGATAGCCCCTAAAGAGATGTGTGAAATTGTATAACAAGGAGAGCATCTTAGATGAAGACATTTTGGAATAGGGAGATGGCTACGTAGTTAAGATCATTTGTGCAGTCATGAGGACTGGGTTTTGGATCCCAACACCGGAATAACAAGTCAGGCATCAATGCCTGCATCCTAAGCTTCATGATGGGGTGAGTACAGAGGCAGAAGAATTGGGACATTATAGGGGAGAGAACATGGACTTTATGCTCAAGGAGAGACTATGCCTCAAAGAAATGGGTGAGGAGTTATAGAGGAGAATACCTAAAACCATCTTCTGAAATCTGTATTCCCACAAGTGCACACAGCACACTCATACAAACACACAGATACCACACACACACACAAACACACACCATACACACATGACCTGGGAACCCTGGGAAAATCGCCTCCCTTTCATAAATGGTTTTACAGAAAAGGAAGATAATTTGATTTCTCTAGGTCTGTATTTTCTTCTTTTAAAGTGATCTTAGTTAGAAAACCTGCTGCCTGGATTGGTTTATACTATACACGTTAGTGTTGTAACAGCTTTCTATTCCCTCGACACAATGTTAGCCTTCGCTAACATAGACATTGGGTTCATTTTACTTTTTAAAAAGATAGCAGAAAATTTCACTCATTACTTTGGAGACCATTGAGAACAGAGGTTTGTCTTTGGTCCTGTTTTGTACAAGGTTGAACTCAACATTCTGGTTTGTTTTCTGTTCCTATGACAAACTCCATGACCCCCAAACCAAAAATTCATAAGGAAGGGAACATTCAAGTAAGATTTTATTTCAGGGTCACAAGCCATCTTTGAGGGAATTCAGAACAGAAAATCAAGTAGGAACTGAAGCAGAAACCATGGAGGAATCCTAGTTGCTGATTCTATTTTCCGTTCTGCTATCTTTCTAATATAGCCCAGGACCGTTTTGACCAGGAAGATACTACTCATAGTGGGCGAAGCTCTCCTACACTGATCATCACCCAAGATAATTCCTCAGGAGCATGACTACATGCCAATCTTACAGAAACCATTTTTCAGTTGGGAGTCCCTCTGCCCAGGTGCCTCCAATTTCTATCCATTTGACAACAAAACTAGCCAGCACACAAAGGCAAGCTTTATAGTACAGCAGAGGTTTCATAGTATAGGAAAGGAATCAAAAGACAGGTGTGTGGGTCCATCTATCCCTAAAGTGCATAGAAGAGTCTTTGAGTTTTCATTTCTAGTCCCAGGCCCCAGCTCTCAATTTTTGCCCTATTTTTTTTCTTTTAAAGAAAGAGATGAAATAAAAGACATGTCTGTTTCTCTATGATCTTGCTTTCTTTCTTTGTTGAGGAATAAATCCAGGGCTTTGTGTGCACTAGGCAAACTTTCTGCTGCTGAGCTGCAACCCGCCCTGTGACTTGGACACAGTAGACACAATCTGTAACTGAGAAAAATCAAAGCCAAGAGCCCAGATTCCAGCAACCCACCCTGCTCTGTTCTCCACATTCCTCAGAAAACCACTGAAGAATCCAAGTTTGTGTTTTCCTACTGGAGACCCTATTGGGGTCCTTCTTAGATGAAACCCCTCCAAGCCTGTTCACCAGAATCACATCATGAGTGAGGTGTCCTTTCCCAGTGACTGTTGGGAAGCAGAGAAAGGAAATAGGAATGCCAGGGGCATTCTGCTTCTTACCCTCCCACTTGCCTCAAACATCTAGGCAGTTAGATGAAACAGCTGCTGAACTTGGAAGTTTCAAAATTTGTTTTATTTATTCCCATTGAGGTTTCTGGATTGCTATCAAAATCCAGACCTCAGTGTGAAAAAGTGGAGAAACAAGTCACTTTATATCCCCAACTGAACTATAAAATTATTCCTGCTAAGTGCACATGATCACTTAATGATGTCATCCAGGCGCCTCTGATGTTAGGAATGTTCTAAATACCTTCCATTGCCACAATTTCTGGAACTCCAGGCCTCCCAATGTGCAATACAGGAAATTCTAAAACCATCTCTAGGGTATACTTTCTTCCTTGGAAGTAGTGGGACATCTGGGAAGGCAAGTGGAGGAAGCCATCTGTCCAGACACATTCTCTTTCTAGCAACCTTGATCCACAAAATCCACTCTACTTTCTAATACCAAATGTTTAACTGCCAGGCACTTAGAGCCTACAGAGAGCTGGCCACTCTTTCAAGTACTTTTTCTATTAATGGGCCTAATCCTCATAGTGACCCTTTGAGGTAGACTTGATTATCCTTCCCATTTTAGCCTAGTAGAGGGAGCATAGGTAAGCTGCCCACAGAATGAAGCTTATCAGTGATAGAGTCATGCTCCAGTTCAGACATCCTGGATCCACTGTCCTCACAATGCGGGGTGGCCTGAGCAGCAAGGAAAGGAAAATGGAGTGTTCTGGTTTCTATTTAGTCCTCTTTTAGGTGATTGCTGACTAATTGCAGATGCTGCTTGTGGGCAAGCAAGAGTACTGTAGTCCAGTCCTTAGTACAGACATCACTAGTTGACCGCAGAACTCTCTTTTTCTAACCCAGGTCACTCTTAACACATCATCTGATGTGAGACTATCCCAGAAAAGCCAGAAGCCAACCATATGATGCCCTGTGCTCACATCCAACACATTAATTTACTGCGGCTGCTGTATTTAAGGCATTGCTTCTCCTCACAGCTGCTCCTACACAGGAGCCTAGGGTTTTTCATAGATGAACATAGGCTTCTTGTGTTCCCTGTCTTTGATGTTCTGAAGCCATTAAACATCTTGTCTGTTGTATGTTCAGAGGATGAAGGTAAACTAGAAGGCCGGCTTTGTATGTGCTCCTTGAGTTCTTAGGGTATGAGGATCATCAAGCGTCTATTCTATTACACACAGACCAGTTCCAGGGAAGTATATTTGAAATACAGAAGTTTGTTTTAATTTGATTTGGTAAAGGGCTTTAGCAGCTAAGCAAATAGCTTTAAAATGCCAAAGAAACCAAGGTTAACTAAAGAAGTAATGGGGTGGATATAATCAAAATCCATTTTATGTGTAAATGAAATTCTCAAAGAAGATAAAAAAAATGATTCATAAAATGGACTTCCTTTTGATTTGGTGACTGTGCTGGCTTGAATGAGCCACCTCCCATGGGCTCATATATTTAAATACTTAGTCACCAGGAAGTAATACTACTTCTGAAGGATTAGAAGGTATAGGCTTGCTGGGGGAAGAATGCCACTGGGAGCCAGCTTTGAGGTTTCAAAAGTTCAGGCCAGGCCCACGTCTCTATGTTCCCAATGCCTGCAGACCCACATGTAGCTCTCTCAGCTGTCTTCCCAGTACCATGCCACCTTGCTCCCCGCCATGATGATAATGGCCTCTGAAACCGCAAGCCAGCCCCCACCTGAATGCTTTTATTAAAATCAAAAGTTGCCGTGGTCACGGTGTCTCTTCATAGCATCAGGACACTGGTTAAGACAGTAACTGAAATAAACTTTCATTTTTTTTCATAAGAAGAAAATGTCACTAAATTAAAAACATACTGATCTTGAATGTTTTTTTTTTCTGAGATTTTTTTCTCTCATAATTTTGTTAATTTTCTCATTTACAAATGATTTATGGTTCTTGATAATTGTAAAAACTTGTCTTTATTTTTTTTAATTTTAAGTGTTTTCCTCTTACTTCCAAATGAGTGTCTAACTTTTGTTTCTTAACATCAATTATCCTAGTTTAACTCTGTGCGTCACCTGCCAACTTTTTTGTTGCTAATACTGAATCCTAAATCTGAAATGTAATAAATGTCAAGATGTTTTCTGCAGCTAGTAACTATTTTTGATACTTTCAGAGGCCTGTGGACAGCAATGAAAGACTTACTATTTTATGTATCAAATGAAGTTTTGGAAATGATTATATTCAATTGATGCTCCCATTTGTGATTGCACAGGAAATGGCAAATCAAACGTGGTTATTATTGCCTATATTAAATTTGTATAAATATTTTTGAAATTCTATTCTTGTGCAAGGTGCCTAAAGGTATAAAGGGATCTTGGTGTCTTTGTTTTCCTGATATTTCTATTTATCTGAGCACTGGAGGTGCTTTGCCTGAGGACATCAGGCAATCATAACATTACTATCCACTGGTATTTTGGTTTTAAATATTTTAAATATTTACTCAGTCCTGACCTTTTTTCCTCAGTTTAATCTACCATCTTCTAGATCAGTAGTTTTCAGTTAGGTATGAACATCAAATTTTCTTAAGATGTTTTTATTGAAATAAATATTTTAGAGGTCCTGAACTTGGGTATAGGGAATCAAGTTTATCAGGAATTAGCTTTTTTTCTGATAGTTCCTTGTCAGGGTTGGTTGCTGTCTGAGTCAGGGGTTTCAGGGCTCTTGGAGTGCTGTTCTAAGGGGTGAAGAGGAGCAGAACAGCAAGAGATTTTGCACAAAGGTGCAAAATAGACAACACACAGAGTAGATACAGCACGAAAGCACTGCAAGGCAGCCGTGGCCTCCGAGTGAGACAGCTTGGGTGTGAGATGGGTGATGGGAGATGGGTGATGGATGGTCATAAATGTTTGTAGTCCTTAAAAGAGGCTTGGTTCCAGACTCTTATGATTTTGATCAGGGAGAAAATGAAGTATAGGAGTTAGACTCAGGGATCACTCTCTTTCCTCTTCTTTTCTCTATCCTTTCTTTCTTAGGTAAGGGAAAAGGGGTTAGGAGGAAGAAGAGGGGACATAACAATAACACATAGAAATAATAGAGGAATAATAGGTATAAAGGGTAGATTATTGAATCTATTCAACCGTAGAGCTATTGTTATTCTCAAATATTTTACATAGATATGGATTATTGTATATTGTTACAGGTTTAAGCTGTTCATTGGTTTAGATTATTATATCTTGATACAATTTTAAGTCATTTTTGATACACATAATGTATTTATGTTTCAACTCTTGTAGAGGGTATTATGCCTATGCAACTCATTTAAAATTGCAATGTGAAATTCTAGCCCTTTTAAATGCTACTGTTACAAACTGTTTAGGATAATTAAGTACTACAGATTAGCAGTCAAACGATCATACTCATGGTCATGTCAGATTCTAGTCTAGTTTATTGAAGAGTCTCAAGTTATTGTATTCCCTGGGTTTCCTTCTGAGGGTACAGCAAATGGAGTTGACTGATAGGGCAAAGTCCATTGAGTAGTTTCCTGTTTTGATTGGCAGGCTTAGGTTACCTAAGCCTTTGCTTGCTTCACATTGTCCTTCCCCATGATGTACCTGATTCTTATCATATGCACACCCAATCATGCGTAGGATGGTAGAGAGAATTTTCCCTAAAAATTCATTTTGGGAACATGGATTTCCCAGCCAGGGCAGATGAACTACTGCTCCTAATTTTAGAATGTATACGGGGATGTACTTGAATAATTTCTAACCAGTGAAAGGGGCTAGGTGGGGGTGCCAAGGAATTGCCAGGTATTATCAACACAGAGGAACCAGCTTGGTTCAGGTGGTAGTCCTGAGTTGCTAACCACTCAGGGTCTGTCTGTGTGTGTGTGTGAGTGTGTGTGTGTGTGTGTGTGTATGTGTATTTGTATGTGTAACTCAAGCCAAATGTACCCCTAGTTTTCTAAGCTGTCCCTATACTTGCTGCTTCCCATGATGCCAAGTTTCTGGACACTAAGATTGTATAGCCGCTGAATTACCTATAAAGGGCAAGCAACACTATCATGCCCTGCTTTCTGATAGGGGACCTTCCGGATCTCCTTCAGGCCACCAGGTAAACACAGGAACCCAAGTAGGGCTCTTAAATCCACTGGCTTCCCCTCGTCATTCCCGGGCTTCTCTTCCACTGCCTAATGATTAGTACATTTCATAATCACATAATCTCTTCATTTTTCACTCTCATCCCCTAACAGATGCCAAGTCCCACCCACGGGATTGTGTTTCTTCTATCTTGCTGTTTTTTTTTTAGGAGCTGGCCTGTGCTCCGCTGCTCAAGACCCCTCCTTCATGACCTTGTGCAGGCAGAGTCTTCTCTGGAAGCTTCCACCCACTCTGCTCTCTATAAAGGTAGACAAAATAGCCATCAGAGCACAGAGGCTGGGATCAACGCAGAAACCTCCAACTCTCTCTTTCCACCATGCAGATCTCCACAGTGCTTCTGTGCCTGCTGCTCATGACCACTGCCTTCACCTCCGAGGTGCTGGCTCACCCGGGTAAGTCTCCCCCTAATCCTTTCAGGGAAGTCAGCCATTTCTCAAGCCATATACCAGGGCTCTTCAGAGATTTGCTGCTAACCCTGCAATTCAAGGATGGAACATGAAATACCAGCCAGTCAAACAGCTAGAACTGATTCTGGCCTGCTTTCATATTTCTCATTCTCGTGTGTGTGTGCGTGCGTGCGTGCGTGTGTGTGTGTGTGTGTGTGTGTGTGTGTGTGTGTGTGTGTCTTTCTGGGTCTGTCTCTGTCTTTCTAGGTCTCTGTGTCTCTCTGATTTTCTGTGTCTGTCTGTCTGTCTGTCTGTCTCTCTCTCTGGCATGAGCAGGCAGGTGTCAAGTGTGTCTACACAGTCAGTTTCCCCCACAGTGTCTGGGTCTGGGTCTGTGTATGGCACAGTGAGCATTTGGATATTGGTGAAATGGAAGGACTTATTTTGGAGGGGAAGAGTTTCTGCAGGATTCTAAGATAGCAATAGTTCCTTTAGACTTTGTTTAGGAACCTGCTGTGTCTGTTTATTACCCCATTTTATTATCTTTCGATGTCTTATTTTAATGAGTGTGTAAACTAATGCATGCTGCAGTGACAGATAATCCAATCAAATCAACAAGGGCCAGCTCCTTGCCCATAGTAAACAATAATAATACATGAGTTCTGCTTCTGTGCTGTATTCTACTGCATTCTTGGGTTCCCAGACTGATTAGGGGAGCAAAGGAAAGGAGTGCCCAAAGGTTCCATTGGTAGCACTTGCAAGCTCAGAGTGTCACATTTTTTCTCCCTTACTGACCAAACTGGTTAATATCACCAGCCAACTAAAGTGGCCAAGATAGCAGACAATGGGGAGTGTTGGGTGACTGGATCTGAGACTATCACACTGCTGTCTGTCACACTTCTTAATGTCAGCAAAAAGGGTACCAGAGTGATGGCGCCTTTTCATTCTCTTTGTTCTGGCTAGGAAAGAATGGTATTTGACAGCTATGTTTGAATGAGTGAGTTTATTAAGTACATGGAGAGATAGGGAGAGAGGCACAAAATATCAACTCCACTGTGCAAAATCTTCAGCAGAAATTGACTAAGGAAGCCTTTTTAAGGCAGTCATCTGGGATTCCCCAATGGATAGGGTCCCCGCCCAGGTGAGGCTTCAAAACCAAGGAGCAAGGAAAACAGAAAAAGTACATCAATAAATTGGTATTCATGACATGCATCTGAAAATGGCTGGAAGTTGGGGAACAGGGAGATCCTTTTTGAGCTTTCTTCCATGGATATGCTTCCCATGGCTGGATATGTGGCTTCTCTTTCCCGGAGGAAGCACTGTCACATCATGGGATAAATGACAATAACCTCTGTTGGCAATAGTTCACATTTTCACTGTTCTGAAGGGGATAACACGTTTGCTCTTGGACATCTGGCTGTACCGTCCTCATTGTCACAGAGTTGGAGGCCTAGTCCATCCCCAAGCAAGAGCTCCTGAAGAACTCTGTGTGACAGACAAGTTTGGGTCTGAAATTGAGATGGGGGAGCAAGCCCACTTCCAAAGCCTAAGAGAACCCAAACAGCACATAACAACTTAGCAATATGATGTACATTGTGTTTAGCCCTTAAATTGCCTGTATGCTGTTATTTGGCATTGCCATCTCTATTATTTGAGGACAAATAACGTAGAGTGATTTAATACATTGTGGGATGAAATGAATGCAACCAAAACTGTAGACTGTGTTGATGCATTTTTTCTTTTCTTTTCTTTTTTAATGCTGTTGTTACTTTTAGAGTTCTGAGTTTGTTTATTTTAATTTTCTTAGTTTACAAATTTTATGGCCAGCTGTCATAGACTTGAAGGTTAGTGATGGTGGGTGTGAGTCCTTCCTCAGACATGGGCTTTTGAAGGATTAAACTTTGAGATAAACATACTTAGGTCTGAAACAGGAAAGGAGCAACCTGGCTTCCAGGGTCAGTTGCTCAGTGAGCTCAAAATGACACATTTTAATATTTTTAACATATTTAATATACACATTTGTTTTTAGCATAACAGTCCCTCCTGGTGGATTTGGGATCCAGTCTTTGGGGATTGGGTGGCAATTGATCCTGTCTCCTTCAGAGCTGGCTAAGGATATTAATGAGAAGGCTGGATGAGTCCCTCCCTGGGGTAACATGCTCAGGATGGCTGGCATGTATGGCATTACTCTGGGTGATCCAACAGCCCTCAGTAGAAGAAGGTGAGCATGCGGTCAAGAGTCAGCTGCTTCTGTCTGTGTGACCTGAAGTTTCAGGGCTTAGAAACTGGACAATCTCAATCATAAGTGATGAACCAAAGAGACAAAGTAGAATCAAAACAGTAAGATCTTAAAGGGTCTGACGTCTTATGAATGATATGTTAAATTCTGAAAGAAACACACCTGTTTAGCCATTTAAGGAGGCAGGGCGTATTCAAGGAAGGCTGTGTAGGCAAATAAATAAATGTGTGGTGTGCATATGTATTTATCTGGAGTTGACTTTGGGGGTATCTCTTAAAGTGTAAGTTTTTCGCTGGCTTGTTTTATAGTGTGTCCTTCTTCTTTTATATTTCTTACTGTCTTGTGGAAAATAAGGCTCAAAGACTTAGCATTGGACAAGTGAAGCCAATTAGTAATGTTATAGAATTTGACAGATTGCTCCCTTTTAAACTGGCCAAAGCTGGTAATGCCTTTGCTGTAGTTACACTTTTAAGGGTGTAACATCTATATAAAGCTTAGACAAAACAAAATTTGAGTAAATTCTGATGTTGCTAATTCTGTTTTTCCCAAGTATGAACCAACCTGACAAAGTTGGCACAATAACTACCTTAATTAGACATGCATTTTTTTGGGTTTGAATTAGTTGTTATAAATGTTGCCATGAGCAGATCATTTCCTTGAGGAATTTTAATAGCCTTCGGCCATCAAACATCATGGTCTTTTTAAGTCCTATCTTCCATGCACCTTGCACAATTTACTCAGTTGTCTTGTGACTTGGATTTAAGCTTTTTTATTTTGTCTTATCACACAAAATTCATACTTATTTTTTAAAAACTTACCTATTTAATAAAAATATAATCTCATGTTTACATTTTAACCCCTCTCATCTAGTTACTTAAACAATTCATTTCTGTAAATAAGAGTTGAATGCAAATTTTATACATGCTACTGTGTAGCAAATTAACGTTACCTGACATATTATTAAACTGTCAAGATTTTTTTTAAGTTTTTGAATTGCTTGTTTGTCTGTTTCTGTTGGTTTTAGACAACCCTTCTTAGCACTTGAATTTCTGCCTTTCTCCCTTCTGGTCTCAAAGACTCTGCACTGTTCAAAAGCCTGCAGGGAAATTAATGACCTTAGCGAAATTAGCGAACACTATTTGCAAACAAGAAGAGGCCAAAGAAAATATTCACAAAGAGACAAAAAAATACCTTTGCATGTTAACCCTGCAACTGTAGTTTTAGGTACAGAAGATTGATATTCCTTCATCTTAGTGGTGACACAAGGCAAGCCAGGTGTCTATGGGTGTGCCATTGCTTCCGTCATCACTTGTCTGTCATTGTGTACACCCCCTTTCACTTTTTATGAGAGTCCACTCCTTTAATCAGAAATGGTGATTCATGGCCTGTTGAGCTAATTATATTCTCTATGGTCTGGGGAATAGTCTGTGTAGCCACGCTCGAAGTTTTGAATGAGTGAGTGTATTTATTAAATACATATAACGCCAAAGTAATAGTGAAAATAAAGCACACACACACAAACAGAGAGAGAGAGAGAGAGAGAGAGAGAGAGAGAGGGAGGATTGGCGGATGCCATCAGATCCTATACTCAAAACACCCAGTAAAAATTGACTGGGGAAACCTTGTTGAAGCAGTCAATTGGAGTTCCCTCTCCAAGGAATTCTGGACAGAGAAGAGTACTTTCCCTGGAGAGCAAATTAATAAGAGAAAGGTAACATTATCATATTGGGGACTTAAAACCAACAGAAACCGGCTGAGGAAGCCCTGAGGCAGTCAGCTGGAGTTCCCCACTGATACTTGTCCGTGGCTGCAGCTTCTCTGTGTCCTGTTAGTGACAGTTCCCCTTCTAGCTGCTCTCTAGGGCATGGTACTGTTGTTCACAGTCTGTTCTTATGTTCTCTCCTCTCTGTCACAGAGTTGGACACTCATCCCCTTGCCAGACAAATCTTGGGGGGAAACTTGACGCAAACATGCTCAGGTCTCAAATGGAGGGGAGGGTAAACTTGCTTCTGGAGCCAGCTTCTCAGTGAGCTCACAATGTATCACATGTTACCGGTGTCATGTACATTGCATCTTGTCATCGAGGATGGGTCCTCACTGTGCAGAGGACCATGGGGAAGGGGTGTGCGCCTCATCAAAGATACAGGGCTGAAGGATTCTACATCCACCCCTGATGTACCCTTACCTTCCCCTGACTTTCTTCCTACAGATTTCCAGATTTTAAAAAATGCCCCATGGATTACAGGCAATTCATTCTTCCTGTCCATTTCCTTCTCTCTAAATTTAGGCTCTATCCCAACTTCCTGTTGTTTCATCATGACCAGTAAGAAGATCCCCAACTCGCTACTGAAGAGCTACAGGAGAATCACCAACAGCAAGTGCACCCTGAAAGCCGTAGTGTGAGTAGACCCCCACCCCCCACTGCAACACCCCATCCTCCAACACACCACACCACACACACACACACACACACACACACACACACACACACACACACACCTTGAGGGCCCCAAACTCATTCCCAAGGCAGACAGTGAAATGCTGTGTCCTAATTAAAAAAAATCAGACAGTTTGACACCTGAAACTCAACCCATGAGCTTTCACAGCACAAGTTTCCTCCCAGCTTTCTGCATAGGAGCTGGTTCCTGACCACACTAGAGTTTTCAGGTCCAAGGGAAAAGTGTCTTTACTGGGCCATCAAGAGCAAGAGCAGAGCCTGAAGTCCCATCCCTACTCTGACCACCATTTTGTACCACAGAGATCTCTGTGCCCCATATCAAATGATTCCGGAGGGTTTGGGAGAAAAGGGGAGGATTTTCAGAGCATCCTCCTGATTGTTTGCTCTCTTCTGCAGCTTCATGACCAAGTTGGGCAAAGAGATCTGTGCTGACCCCAATCGAAAGTGGGTCAAGGATGCCACAAAACACCTGGACCGAAAATTCACAACTCCCAAACTGTAAAGAACCCCACCTTTTGAAACTAAACCAGAGCCTTTCTTAGGTTCCTTCTTTTTCCTAAGATGTGCTCTGAGGTAATCTCTGCACCATTCCCAAGGACTTGGCTTTATGTGGTTATAGATGGAACTGGAACTCATTATGTTTGGAGAAATAGGCCAGACTCGAAAGATTGTGCAATTTCTTGCATATGCAGAATCTGAAGAGGGGGGCATGAAATTGGATGTGGGATTAATGAGGAATAAGATGGAAAGGGATGGAGAGGGTAATTGAGGATAAAAGGGGTAAATATGATCAAAGCACCTTATGGATACATATGGAAATGTCATAATATGATCCACTGTTTTGCACAATTAATATATACTATTAAAATGTTAATATTTTAAAACATGTTACATTTAAATAATTGGAGTTTAAAGCACATTTTTCATGAATATCAGTTTGTTTGTTTGTTTGTTTGTTTGTTTGTGTGTGTGTTTGAGACAAAGTCTCACTGTATCACCTTGGCTGACCTGGAACTGAATATGTAGACCAGGCTGACCTCAAACTCATAGAGACTCTGCTTTTAAGTGCTGGAGTTAAAGGCATGTGCCACCATGCCAAGCCTAAATGTTTTTATTGGTATATACCAATAATACATAATACAATATTTTACCACAACTTTTTCTCACGTGTCATTTTTAAGATCTAAAGCTTTGAGAATCCTGTCTCTCTATTAGTCCTGATTCAGTCTTCTTGTGGTCTTCTCCCCATCTGCCATGGAAAGGTCACTAGTGTGGAAGTGTTTTGTATTTCCAGGAGGATATTGCTATTGTGGCTATAAGGTATAGGGTATTAAACGAATGTGAATTGGTTTGGCCAGTCATGAAATCCACGCATATCTTACGACCACTGCAGTTGTGTTTGTTTGCTTGCTTTGCTTTGGGGTTTTTTTGGGGGAGGGTTGTTTGTTTTTTGTTTGGGGGATTGTTTGTTTGTTTTGTTGGTTTTGTGAGAAAGCCCGTTCATCTGGGGTGGAATAAACATGGCAGTTGGAAGAGAACCATTTGTGAAGTGGTGTTATGTTCCTTACAAAATGACTCTTTGGCTTGGCTAGTGCTTATCAAAAATCCAGATATTTCATTCTGTCTCCAGGATTCCTGTTCCCATCAGCAAGGTCTCAACTACACACGCACACACACACACCTGAGGCAGTCACTCTGCAGGAATCCCCCACTACACCTGTGCTCAGCTCTGGAATTCCTATTTCTATCAGCAAGGTCCCAACTCCACAGTCCTCAGTGGTTCTGCTGGAGCCCTTCACCATGATGTAACACCACGCTTGTTCCAAGTCTTCCCTGGAACCTGTTGCAACTGCCTGTTGTAGTCTCTCACCTCGACCTTACTGTTCTGTCTTGTAACAAAGACCCACACAGACTCTTCAGACATGGAAAAGCATGGGAAGCCAGGTGACCCTGGAGAATGGGCTTAGATGAAGGCTTCAAAGGTGTATTACCTGACAAGAGCCATCTTAAGGAGGGAAGGGTCTAACTCAGCTTGGAGTGTGAAGGTAGGCAAAGTAGCAAGAGCACACTTATCTGTAGCAACAGACATTAGGTCTCATTGACTCTGCAGTCAGAATGCAAGACTGACCCAGAGTGGCATTCCACACATCTTCTCCTGTTTGGGCACCCGCACCTTGGCTCAGGGATAATGTTGTCCACCCCAGGGTAGATCTTCCTTCCTCATTTTAGCCTTTATGAAAACCACTTTGCAGACAAAACCAGAGGCATCCCTTCTAGATGATTCTAGATTTTGTCTGTATTAAAAGATGAACGGTCTCCACATTAAGGTATGTGTAGATGGATGACAGTGGAGGCTCGAGGTGGATCTCAGTCCAGGTAGACAAGAGCTATTGCTTCCTCCCGTGCCTAGGTGTGAGGATGAGTGATGTCTGTTAAATTTGCTGGGTGCCTCCCTAGGAGTATATGTCCTACCTGTTGGTAAAAGAGCAGGCTATCAAGGGGAGGAGCTCAGATAGTGATAAGTAGGGTGAGCATAAAGTTTTATCACCCAATTTGGCATGTTTTTCATAGTGAATGGGAGCTACGATTAATTCCTCTTAGAAAACAGATATAAGTTGGTAAACCATCACCCTGGGTATAACACACATTGTTTCCAGTTAGTGAGAAGAGAAGGTTCATATGACAGAAACTTCAGGAGGAACAGGTGTCTATGGCCAAGATGGCTGAGAGGAAAAGGGAGAAGCAGTTTACCTACTATTACACGTAGGCAAGAAGCAGTTTATGTAGACAAAGACTGCTGTGTGGAGGTGTTGATCACTGGCATATACACAGGGATGGGGTAACCACAAACATAGTCCAATGCTAGATAGAATACTGCATGTTGGAAAGCTGGTGATGGAAACTTTCCAAGCTCCATCAAAGCTGCATTTAAAGCAACTCCCTAACAGCAGACTACGAGCAGCAGCTTTAGACTCCAACTTTATACGTTTGGACCCAGATGCCAGGAGACAAGACTTTAATTTCTGTATGAGCAGCTCAAATCTGCATGCTCCTTCAACATCTTCCAGATGGGCCAGCATCTCTGTCCTCACATGACTCTCATACCTAGCCACAGAGAACAGTTCTGTCCCCAAGGTTGAAAAGGATCATGGCTGCTTGCCTGTGTAACTCTGTCACCTGAAGCTGAAGTTCTGGGTCATAAGCTTTCTGGGTTAGGCTGTGTGAAAGTAGTGTCACTACACTGCATAGCTCTAAGAGGTACCATCACACCAAGCCCTCCTGCGACCATGATCACTACGGCACAAGATGATAAAGAAGTCAGCATGAGGTACTAGAAAGAATGCTTTTCTAGGAGGTAAATGATTTCAATATACAACTGTTAAGTGATCTCCCTTACTGTTATGTTGTGTCTTTATCATGTTCGTGTGATACTATCTTTTAGATTAAAAATTGAGACCTCCAGCCAATGACCCCATAAGATCATGCATGCTGAGAGCCACCTCTTCACTATATCACAGTCTCCACTCACAGGGGCAAGAAAGGCTGGCAGAGGACACTACACACTGAGTAACTGGAATTCCTATTCTATCTTATACTGAACTTTTCTGGAAGTTTCTCTATGAGACAGTTTCTAGTAGAAACTACATAATGGCTTCCATTAAGGGATATCATGGCTCTGAC
The DNA here is from genome assembly GCA_028658305.1 of Pachyuromys duprasi. Lineage (NCBI taxonomy): Eukaryota > Metazoa > Chordata > Mammalia > Rodentia > Muridae > Pachyuromys > Pachyuromys duprasi. The sequence goes on along the minus strand of CM053746.1, from coordinate 35,874,697 downwards.
TTCAAGTAAAAGTACTTTATCTCTTCTATAGTCTGGCAGACCAGCTCTGAACACCAACCAGGGATGAGATGCATGCCCAGGAGGCATATACCAGACATGAAGCAGCCATAAGGCAGCCCACTGGGATCAACAGACCAACAGACCCTCCAGTGTCAGTCAAATACCAGGGAGACATCAGAAAAGAGGAGAAAACTGGAAAGACCCCTTCTTGTTTATTTATTTATTTGTTTGTTCACTTATTTCAATTTATTCACTTTATATCCTTATTGTAGCCCCCTCCCTCTTCTCCCATTCCCCTCTCCCAGTCCACTGAAATGGGGAGTCCTCCTCTCCTACTTTCTGACCCTAGCCTATAAGTTCTCATCAGGACAGCCTGCATCCTCTTCCTCTGTAGACTGGCAAGGTTGTCCCTCCAGGAAAAAGGGATCAAAGAGCAGGCAACTGAGTTTATCTCAGAGATAGCCTCTTCTTTCCTTACTAGGGGGCCCACATGGAGCCTGAGATACTTATGGGATATATCTGAGCAGAGGGTCTACATCCTCTCCTTGCATGGTCCTTGGTTGATGCATCAGTCTCTGCAGGGCTCCCTGGGCCCAGATTATTTTGGCTTTGTTGGTATCCTTCTAGAGCTCCTCTACTCACTTAAAACCAGACATCAGCCATATAATATAGAATAAACATACTAGAATCTACAGACCTAAAAAGGATAAACAACAAGGAGGACCCTAGGGAAGATGCTTAATTCTCATTCAGAAGGCAAATAGGATAGACACCAGAAGTGGCAGAAGAGAGGGAAAAGGACAGGAGCCTATCATAGATGTCCCCTGATGACTCCACCCAGCAGGGGATTGAAGCAGATGCAGAGACTCACAGCCAGACTTTGGGTAGAGAACAGAGAGTCTTACAGAAGAACGGGGTAGAGACCACCTCTTGATGTGAAAGACTGAATAGAATTTGGTCACACCCCCTATGCCAAGCTTTCTCTCCTATCTTTTGAAACATCTTGAATCCAGTTTACCTCCAGAAGATCATAGCATGACTTGTCCCTGGAATAGAAAGTCTGGTGTTCAAAGCACAGTGCATGTTGAAGCCTTCTACAGCTATACATACTTTAACCAAGACCTGGGATGTCACTAGTTTCTCTGGAAAGGACATTCCTAGATGATAATATTAAAATAGAGTGCTGAAAACTGAGGAAAATGGAGATTTTTTTTTGTCATGATGTAGTCACAACCAGCTAATCCTACATAAAGTACCAGAATGAGGCTAACCCAAAGGGTGGGGCCTGATTCTTATATATGCCCTTTCTTGTCATGGGTGAAGGCTTTAGTGGAGGGTTCTGTGGTGAAGACTTAACTGAGAACTGTTGGTAGCTCACACTCTGAAGGAGAGCTTCAATCCCTGAGCAGAGAAAGATCTGGGCAGAACACCAGACTCCATTAGGCCCCTCCCTTCTCTCTGTTCAAATTCATTTGCTCACATGAGATCTAGAAACTTCCAGAAGTCTTTCAAGCCTTCCCCCACACCCAGAAAACTTTCAAGAGAAAGGTCAATAGGGTGACCTTCAACCTCCTTCCAAATGCTGTGGATCCTCTTGAGGGTCTAAATGGTGTTTAATTCCTTGAATCCTCATTCTACAGTTCCCCCAGCCTCAGCCAACATCCAACAGGCAGCTAGACTGCACTGTTGACTAAGGCCTCAATGCATGATGGCTAAACCTTCAGTTATCTTGTTCTTCTGAAGACCAGCTTGTGTCAGTTGCTCTTATTCACTGCCAGCCTTAGGTGAATGAACATAAAGAAATAGGTGAATATGCCACTTGGATACCAAATATGCTCAATGAGAAGAATCAGCCCCATCTCCTGCTGATGACCAGGGCCCAGCCTCTGCACAGGTGGGGATGCATTCTGCATCCCCCTCTGTTGACTTGCAAGTGACAAGTGATAGCATAGGTATAGCTCGATTACGTGAGAAGCTCTAGAATATATGAATGTATTCTTTCTCTGTGAGGCAAGACTTCTCAGCCACACCACCTTGATGGGTAGAAACAGAACACTTGTAGTGGGTCATAAGGAAGGATGAAAAGTGAAGCCACTATTATTTCCATCTTTAATTCTTGTTTTGTAGATTTTACCTACCGGGGATCCAACATCATATTGTCATGAGAGGACATCATATTGTCATGAGAGGACATCATATTGTCATGCCTTTGGAGATATGTATTGATTATCAAAGATGTATTCCATCTTTACAAGCATTCTCTCCAACCTAGTAGCTAAACTATACCTTCCACAATCCATCCATTATACTTCCTCACTGGAAGCTTCTAGAAAAACATAAGTACTTCCCAGGGGAGCAGCCCAGTGATGCACCTCATTTGCTGCAGTGTGCCTGGTATCCTGCAGTGGTGTGAAGTAGAGCATTGTGCTGAGGACAAACACTCTATGCAGTCTCAGGAAACGGTGCTGGCTGAGGCGCTGGAGCCAAACACGTCAAATTCACACCTGGAGAGTGTTTGTTCCAGTTAAAATGAATCATTGCCATTTTCAGGGTAGAACCTGTATGCATTAATCATATGCATAGTTTCTGCTATCTCTGTTTATGTTCCTGGATGGATGGTCCCACAGCAGGGTTCAGCATTAGCCTCGGTTACTAGCCTTCTGTACAGTCAGCTCCATTAATCTTGGTGGGCAGGAGCTCTTGCCATGGGGCCCATGCATTATATCAACCTGCTCCTATGACTAATTTAATCATGTTCTCACTGTCCCAGTGCTGTGATAACAAATACCAGAGTTTGGTCAGTGTCAATGACTGGCTCATTCTCTTTCCCTGAGGTCAGCATGTCTTCATGTGCTATGTGATCTCTTGTAGATATATCCACTATTCTTCTTACTCCAAATGAGGTTTTGCGTCTCTTCTATCAGGCCCCTTACAAATCCTCCAGACCAGTTATCATTATTTATTAGCATGAGTATAGTCACATGCCACATAAAGATGTCAACTGCAGACAGCACACAGGGTGGGAGGGCCCAGGAGATTGTGCACGGGGAGACACACCTAGGGCTGGCAGTATGGCATTTCCTTTAAATGAATCCGCTTCTGGAGCAGATGCTGTGAACACTGTTGAAATGATGATGATAGAGGAGGATTTGGGATCTCACATAAATTTCGCTGATAACACCGCACAAGATTTACAAAGGTTTGGTTTTTAAAAGATTTTTAAAGAAGATCTGCTGTGTATAAGGAAACACCAAGCAGCACCGCCCTGCAGAGAAATCTTCCATGAAAGAAAAAGTCAACAAGGCAAATGCCGTTGCCAGCTCCAGGAGGCCAGACAGATGGCTCAGCGGTTAAGACAGCTGGCTGTTCTTCCAGAGGATCCACGTTCAGTTTCCAGCACCCACATGGTGGTTTACAACTACCTGTAACTCCTATCCCAAGAGATCTGATGTCCTCTTCTGATCTCTGAGGGCACTGCATGCATGTGGTGCACAGACACGCCTGCAGGCAAAATACCCATACACATGAAATAAAAATAAATAAATCTTAGAAAAAAAAAACTTGTCCCTGTCACTCCAACATTCAGTGGCCAGTCTAATTTGTTCAGCTGCCATTGATACTCAGCCAGAAAAACCTCCACAGGCAAGGAAAGGTTATGACTCAGAGACAGCAAAGGTAATCATTACCAGTTTTCCAGCAGTAAAATGTTATGCTAAGATATGTCCACTGATTCCAGACACAGTTCCATTGCACATTTAATGGACTCCAGCAGATTCTAAAGCTAAATTTTATATGCATCGAGAAACAACACAAAACTCATGTGGCTCTCTTCTCTAGGATATCATTTTATTATAAGGGTTTGGAAATGGAGCCTTGATTTCTCAGCCGTGCATATCATATCATGTCACAATGATAGTAAATCACTCTTTACTACCTTATGTGTTTATTTGCTATGCTATACTTTTCACCATTCTTCTAGAGTATGCAACCTTCAGTTATGCTTTAAAATTTTTTTTATTAATTACACTTTATTCACTTTGTAACCCCCCCCTGTAGCTCTCTCCCTCCTCCTCTTCCCCTCCCCAATCCTTCCCTTCCTCCCTCTTCTCCTCCCATGCCCTTCTCCAAGTCCACTGATAGGGAAGGTCCTCCTACCCTTCCCTCTGACCCTAGCCTATCAGGTCTCATCAGGACTGGCTGCATTGTCTTCCTCTGTGGCCCATGGCCTGCTCCCCCATGAGGAGGAGGTGAGCAAAGAACCAGCCATTGAGTTCATGTCAGAGACAGTCCCTGTTCCCATTACTAGGACACCCACTTGGAGACTGAACAGCCATGGGCTACATCTGTGCAGGGGTTCTAGATTATCTCCATGCATGCTACTTGGTTGGAGTATCAGTCTCAGGGAAGACCCCTGTGCTCAGATTTTTTTTTTGTTCTGCTGCTCTCCTTGTGGAGCTTCTGTCCTCTCCAGATATTACTGCTTCCCACTTCTATGCTCAAACCCTATCCAGAAAGGCAAAGAGGATGGACATCAGAAGAAGGAGAAAACAGGGAACAAGTTAGGGGCCTGCCACAAAGTGCCTCTGAGAGGCTCTGCCCTGTAGACTATCAAAGCAGATGCTGAGATTTATGGTCAGTTATGCTTTTTTTTTTTAAGTGAATTGTAAAAAAATACACTATGGCTGTTTTCCACTGTCAGCAGCCTCATGCAATTCATAGTTACTGAACCTCTTGACTGCATCATTTTCTCTGCTGCTTGATTCAGTCTGATAGCATCCTGTTTGTTATGGCCTGTTAGCATATCAGATGGTCTCAGTAAGTGGCCCCATCAAATGACTGACCTGAAAATGAAATTAAAAGTGATTAAGGATTATAAAGGTAGGAACCCAGAGGCTGTTATCACTCTCCAACCATGTCACATTTTATTGCAGCAGCCATCTCTAAGAACAAAAGCAAAGCAAAGTAGGCTATTAAAGTTTCTGCTCCATTAAAGCCCATGAGACTAACATAAGTAAAAGAATGGCATGCATTAGAGAAAATTCTGATGACCTGAGTTGGAGGCACATAGAAACATTTGCCATGATGTTCTATGGAGATCTTGGCTAAAACATAGTAGTGTTCAATATTGGGGGTGGGGGGAGCTGGACCTGATTATGATGTTGGATTTTGAGTCAACTCCAGGTGAATCTCACATAGTTCAAGTATTGGCATTCATGATGATACATAAAATTCAGCAGTGAACCTCTGAGTGTTTCTATGAAGACAGTTTAAGAAAGCCAATCATGGAGGAAAATGGTTCACCAGAGGAAACCTCATAGAACTATAGACAATACCACACAGCCTGAGTGTTCAGAGGTGGTACTAATAGGTTCATTTTGAGAACCTTGGAATGTCCACACAGTGACCAAATCCAATGGCATATATCTTAGGACACCGTCACTGTCCTTAAGTGTCCTTCAATGATTACATTCTAACCTCAGGCCTCCTCTCTTTCTATACAAGCAAGTGAGCAGAAAATCTCCCCAAACTGTATCTGCTGGGAGGACAACCCTGCTTCTTTTGTCTTTTGTGGCCATTCTGAGATGGGCAGTAGATTGATTGAAATCCACGTTTGCCTTGTATCCACACATTTGATGCTAAACCTTCCAGCAACCAAGCTCAGCCTTGCTCTGCTATCACCTTTCATTAAGTGACTGATAAGTAGCAGCCCAGACATGAGGCAAGGTTGGGAGTCATAGCTTTATTTTTTCTGTAGCTCACATTTCTTCTCTGGGCTATAGTTTCCCTCACTACAAATAGGGTACGTGTTTAAGAATTGTATGCCTTATTAATATTCTTCTTTCCATTAATCTGTGTACTAAATAGCCAGGGATGTATCCAAAAGCACAGTGTGTGTAGGAGTGTAAAAGTGTGTGTGTGTAAAAAGTGTGTGTGTCCATTCTTGCCCATACATATGCACATATGCCATAGCTTCTGTGCAGAAGTCAGAGGACAACAAAGGGAATCATTTTCCCCCTGCCACGATGTGGGATGCAAGAATTGAACTCAGGTCATCAGGCCCGCAGGCAAGCATCTCTATCCAAGAAGCTGTCTTACCAACCCAAGCACAGACTCTAAAGCACCACCCCCAAAGACTCCTTTTATGTGTCACAGCAAAGCTATGCTACATCTCCTGGGCTTCCTGAAGCTCCAACACCTCACACTTAGTCACACTGAAAAAGAAGGGATAAGCATGCCTGCCACCAAAGGACTTTATGAATAAAAAAACAAGCAATTCTGTATGTTTGGGGGTGTGGCCTTGTCTCTACAAGCACAGAGCTTTCCTAAGCCTTGGTACTAAGAGCTTTACTATAACCACCAGAGAAGCATTATATATGCCAGAGATTTATCTGCAGGATTAAACTACTTAATACACAAACTAAACTTTTGGCATAAAGAAGACATTTAATAAGAGTAGCCATCATTATCTACTAAGCATCTGCTGCATACACGTCTGTATTAAAATTGGGTTTGTGGAAACGTTTCTTCTATGGGATGCTAAGCAACCTTGGGCAAGGCTGCTAGCAAATCCCACTGTGCTCTCTTTAGTGAGTAGCTAAACTGGAGCCCAGGTATTAGCGAATACTCACAGGCTCAGGAGATGGACACAGGACAGCTGTGTGAGACAGGGAGACTACCTGTCCTTGTTTCTTGTTTCTGTCCTAAGCCCTCAGTTTTCCATTCTGGGGAAGGACAGGATGGAACCGGGTTAGCTCTGGTGTCTTAGTCAACTGTTCCTCTAATTGTACGGCCCTGGAGGAAGATCTGAGACATCTACAGAGCAAAGCTGGGAGTCAGATCTCCAGTGTCCTTTATCACCTGTACTCTCTAGAGACCAGGTTAGAAAACCGGGGAACCTCTTCTGCATCAGGCAACTTGTTCCCAGCTCCTTCCCATCAGAGTTATTTCTGACCACGTGTTCTCTTCCCATTCTCCAGTAATGGAGAAGATTACTTACATTTACATTAAGCAGATGCAACACAAAGCCACCATGGAAGAGAAATACACAAACGAGCCAGGTAGCCACTGTTTCCCACTGAGGGAAACTATGCTGTGCAGAGTAGCTGCCAGAGGAAAAGCTAAAGTGTTGGCCTGACATGACTCACTGAAGCTGTATAGATGGTAGCAAGCAACAGACTGGACAGCCAAGAATAACAATAGCAATCCAACTGCCCTACATCACTGACCATCAGCCAGTTACCCAGGCTGTTAGGCTCTGGCCCATATTAGCCACACTCCTCAGGTCCAGAGAGGTCTAGTACTTGGCAAGAGACCTTGAGCCTCTTTCCTCCATCTGTCATTCCTTATCTATCTTTTCTGGAACACAAACATTCCTTGGAAAATCAAGCCTACTGCCATGCCCAGTTTAAAAGTATGAATCACCCTTTGGGAGAAATTTTGAGAACCTCTGTCTCATACTTGACCTTCCCAGCATCCCAGGTTTCCTCTGATGTCCCTGATCGCAATGACTATTAAATTTACTGAAAACTTTTGTAGTAGTCACTGATGAAACACTTCAGGTCTGGGGAAGATGGCTTAGTCAATAAAGTTCCTTTGCAAGTGCAAGGACCTGAATTCAGATCCCAAGCACTCCAACACAAGGCTGGGTTCAGCAGTGTGCACCTGCAATCCAAGCGTCTGTGTGGGCAGAGACAGGAGGATCTCTGAGGCTGTTGAACATCTAGCCTAGTTGGATCATGAAGCTGCAAGTTCCAGAAGAAACCTCATCTGATATTTAAAAAATGGCAGAGAAGAAATAGAGAAATACCCTACCATCAACCTCCAGCCTTCACAGATATATGTACTCATGGGTGTGCACACACAAATACCCATACCCCACACACATACACAGAATTAAACACTTTCCATGTGTCAACCAACTGACCCTTCTGGCAGTACTATCCACTGGCTTTAGAAGTAGAAACTGAGTTACAGCTTTGTGTCCTTCACCCTTTCCCATACCCCATGGCTGGTGAGCACAGAGCATCTACCCAGTAGACACAAGTGAGCATCCTGCCTGGTCTCAGGACAGCAAATTCTCTGAGGAAGGGTGCTCACATGTATCTGCTGGGTGGATGCCCTGTGCTCACCAGCCATTGGGGTATGGTCCCAGACCACCAAAACTCTGCTATGTAATATGAAATCTGAGTGGTTGCTGAGTGATGCGTGGAGGAAGGAGGAGGGGTGTCAAGTCACAAACCCTTTCTGGAATTTGGAATAATGGCGAGGGAGACAATAAGTCAAGAAGTTGATGATGAGGGCCAGAAAGGCGCAGAAAGCACAGGGATTCATGGAGCACAGGCAAAGTTGGACAGAAAGCTACTCCATTCTGGTAGCTGATGTTGCTTTCCTCTGTGCTTCTGGTGTAGAATTCACCAAACCACACTGACTGTCCATTGGATCCTCCATTCTCCAGCCTACTTCCCTTGCCCCCACTTTGGGATCCCTGCTACCCTTCATTCTGGGAAGACTCTGACAACTTAACATGGGCTTGTGAAACCACAGCACCCTGCAACCTCCCAATGCCTTCAGCTCTGATGCCTTTGATATTCAGACCCTAGAACTTCGTCCTAAGACTCCTATAGTCCTCCATTCCGCCAACATCCTCGTTTAACAAGGCATAGAGACTAGAATGCTGATGGGTTCAGTGCTAGAAGGAACTAGATCTGCTCACCTCTCCGAGGACCACAGCTTCCTTTTCTCCTCATTTTTTTCACAGAAAAAAAAAATTCAAGGCAGAGGAAATGGAACCAGCAGCATGATCCAACTCAGAGCTCTTCCTCTTCTTAGACCAAGCCTGGTGGCTCTTCCTTTCCCTGTCTCACCCTGTGAGCTTCACGAGTGGTAGAAGACTCTGTGCGGCCCAAACCCACAGGTTCCCTCTTTCACTTCCTAGACATTTCCCCAAAGCCTAGTGCCTACTCTGCAGATCGTAGATCTCATTTCATCATTCCTAGACCAGGACCTGCCAAGGAATCTCTTTCATCTCCTGGACTTCCATCTGATAACAAGGAGCAGGGTCCAAGTCTATAAAAACCAGGTAAAGCTCTCAGAGTAGAGGGGTCAAGAGAAACCTAGACTCCTCCAACATGAAGATACCCACAGTTGCTTCTGCACGTGAGCCTTGCGGTAGCTCCCAGAACTTGCTCAGCATAGAAGGAACCTTCATTCCTGTAAAAATATTAAGCACCTCTGGAACGATCACATCACCCAAAAAATGCATATTTGTGTGTGTGTGTGTGTGTGTGTGTGTGTGTGTGTGTGTGAGAGAGAGAGAGAGAGAGAGAGAGAGAGAGAGAGAGAGAGAGAGAGAGAGAGAGAGAGAGAGATCCTTAGATGTCATTTGGCAATTACTGTCCATCTTGATTTTGTTTGACACAAGGTCTCTCATCTTATATGCTGTGTATGTGTGTGAAAGTCAGAGGACAATCTCAGACTCCATTCCTTAGGCTTGACTGTCCACATGGCTTTTTGGCACAGAGTCTCTCACTGGTGTAGAACTCACCAAATAGGTTAAGCATCTGGCAGAAGCCCCAGGAATCTGCCAGTCTCTGCCTCCTCAGCTCTAGCATTGCAAGTGTGTGCCGCCATGCTTGACTTTTTCATGTGGATTCTGGGAATCTAACTCACATCATCACGTTTCTAAGCCACTGACTAAACCACCATGCTAGCCCAGAGACCTGCCTTTTATAAGTGGGAACTATGTTTCAAGGTGGACCAGGAGTGATCTCACTGTGTGTAGCATGAATCAGGACTGCAAGCCGGGTTACCAATGTGAGAGCCTGGCTGTTTCTTCCATATCAGCTTTGAGAACAGGCCTACACTGTATTCTATGGCTCTGTATTCAAGGCTTCTCTGACATGGTGGTTCTAATGCCCAGGATCAGCTTCCTGGAAGCTGAGATTATGATTGCTGTCCATTCATCCTGTGGTCACTCCTTCCTTCTCCTGCTCACCGGAACCCCTCCTACCACTGGGAGAAGTAGCTCTCCAATCCATTGAAATACCTTCTAGGACACTCTCCCCAACTTTTCATCTCCATCTGATCTAGTCTTGGCCTAGAGAATTACTCATCATCCATGAAGAGAGAGACCCCAGGGCAAGAGACAGCAATGGCCATAGTAACCATGTTTCCCTTTCCAGTGGACAGGATGGAGTAAGATGAAAGGGCAGACAGGAAATGGCAGACAAGAGACAGAAATCCTAACTGGCAGACTTTTCATCTTGCTCTAGGTGAAAAAAATCAGAAACTTCATGAGGCCAAGCATGGAACCATATTTGGGAGTACCTTAAGGTGCCAAGATGTACAACATTCCAAAGGTTAGAAAGAATTTCTCACAAAGGGTGTTTGAACTAGCCAGAAAGAGAGGAGACCTAATTGGTAGTATGCTTCTAGTGGTCATGGAAGAACAGGATGTGGAAAGGAACAGATCTCTATAGTAACCCAGGGGAGTCGGGGGAAGCGGGAGGGAAGCCAGCAACTCATAGCAACAGCAGGCTATGCTGCAGCTTATGTAAAATAGATAGGCCAAAGGACAGGCTGGAGGAGCTGAGGCCAAGAAGGTCCTAGAACCAAGTCCTCAAATACAATGCTAATCACTCTTAACCACCCTATCAAGTCCCAGTGAAGAGGTACACCAAGATTCCACCTCCAAGCACCAGTCAGGATTAAAGCTCCAGCCTACTGTAGGAGCACACACTACTTTGAAATAAAGATAACAGAGATCTCCCCACATGTTCTGCCACTCAGAAAAGCCTGCCATAGTGGGGAGGTCTTGACAGATGGAGAGGAAAGATGACAGGCAGAGAGTGGTGACATGGACACCATGTGCCCAGCTCCAGATAAATATTTCTTCACATCTTATGGGATGCTCTGTCTCTTTATGGTGTAGAGGTCCTCATCCCATTTGTCATCATGGGATGACACCACTGTGCTTTGCAACCCCGATACCTGTTCAGGCTGTGACTCTGCACTGAACTGTCAGGGAAATCTGTGCACAACTTGCTCACTTTTGCACTGGACTGATGGCTTCTAACTTAGATACTAATCAAAATCACTGGGACTGCTCTTGAAAACATAGGTATGCAGGTGTTGTATAAGCAGTTTCGTTCGAATTAAAACCTTGCCTCCAAGAGGGATCCAGGAAGATCATGAGACTCGGGAGGTAAATAAATGTTTCTGGGGGAAGTTGAAAGTTGCAAGACTCTAAAAGGCCCTTCTTCAGTGTTGAGAAACAGTAAACAGTAGCTGGGGGAAGAGACTGACCAGCCTAGTCATGGAGAGGAGATTTCGCACTTCTGCACAGAAAGCTGTCATGAAGCTGTGAGCTGAGCTTTTTGGTGACACAGCTGTTTTGAGTCATGGTTGTTCTTATTAGTAACCCCTCACCACACTTCCATTATTACCTCAGATAAAACTATCTAGTTTTATAAGTTGGACTTGAGAGCAATTGACACATCTGTCTGTTGTAGGTTCCCTTTCTGGGGTGAGTAGATGTATATGTTGTGTCTCCCCAGGAATGGTCCCTCACACAGCACCAGACCTTGTCCCAAGGCTCTGAGACAGAGTGCTAGGATGTGGGAAAGTACACATCAGGTTTTCTAATGTTAAAGGTTCGGGAGCCTTGATACTCTCTGAGCTTCCTTTGCGTTCTCATCGTCGGGTTCCAGCCCACCATCTTGAACTTGCATGTGGTCTTTACAATTACCTGCCCAAGCCCTACACTTGCGATTGATTACTCTCCAGTCCTGGCTCACCACTGCTGAGCTGTGTGTCTCTTTCTGTTGGTCCCCTGTGTAGGACTTTCATCTATGTGGCAGCTGGCAGCACCACTGCAGCAGAGAAGAGAGCCTGATGGGGGGCCATCACTGAGACTGACCACTGCCACAGCAGAGCTTTGATCTATCATGGTGTCCCTCTGCTTCAGCAGCAGCTCACAATAGCAACCCCCAAGAAGTCCCTATGTCCCGAAACCATGGTAACCACTGCTGCCCACTGCCTCCCCCAGCTCTGCAGATACAACTCCCCTCCCCCCACCAAAGCTATGTCTAGCCCTTGAGATCGACCCACTGAAACTTAAAGTGGTGTGCTGCCAGACTCTCCTTCCAGTCTCAAGACAGTCAGCCCCTCCTTCCAACCCTCGGCTGTGGAGACAGGAGACAAAATAATGGCTCCACTCAATGCCTAAACTGGAGCGGTCCATGTTAACTATTCCTGCCTCAGCTTATACTTTATAACCCGTCAAAGCAGAAAAGTGGCCAGACCCCTGTCTCAGGAAGCTCCAACAAGCAGCCCAGCTCCTCCCGTCAGACCTTTGTAACTGTCATCTCCAACCCCTCAGTAGGACTCATCCCAGATTATGCAAATTTGAGGAGAAAGGGTCTGGACGAAACACCACCAACCCCTAAGCAGGAAGCTGACCAATCCCTGAACAGGAAGGCCCACCAATCCTTGAGCTCTCCAAGCTCAGGACTTGAAATCCCACTAATCCACACTCTGGAAATCTCTGCCCTAGAAATCCCCACCCCTAAGAAGCCCTACATAAAGGCTGCGTCTGTCTAGTTCCCTAATGTCTCCTCCTGGGAGCAGAGGTAGCCACACCTGGATTCATCCTTCCTCCCCTAGATTTGTCCCTCCAATAAGTCTCTTTAAAGAGATTTACTGCCTGCTGTGACTTTCTATTGGAAGAAGCAACAAAGAAGAGAAGAAAGAAGAATCGAAGAAGTGGAGCTCCAGCTTCAGAGTTCCTCAGCTCCTCAGGGGTTGGGACAACCCTCCCCTGAGAGCTGCAACAACTGGAGAAGGAGTGGTCCGAGGCCCTTAGCTCCTCAACTCATCAGATTGGGATAACTCTCCCTTGGGAGCCGCAATGGCGGGAGAAGGAGCAGGGCTCAGGTGCCTAAGCTCCTCAGCTCATCAGAGATTGGGATAATCCTCCCCTGGGAGCTGCACTGTGTCTGTTGAAGAGGCCTCCTCTCAGAGCTGTGTGGTTATTTGGCTCCCTTGCTACACTGATCCACCTCAGAGCTGGGATAACTTCCTAGCCCATAGAGTTGTGAGTTTCCTGGACATCTTCCTAACAGATCAGGCCACCAGAACAACAAACAACAACACTATGATTTTGGAGACCTTGGAGACATCTATGGAAAAGCCAAGGGTGTTCCAAGAACATGTGACACTAGGGGCATGTCACAGCTGTCTCTGCCCTGTTGCCTCAGCCTCGAATAAGACAGAGGGCAGATTTCATTTCAAGAAACTTGGCTCTCTTCCAATGCACAATCAACTCCATCCATTACTAACTTGTCCAGACCATGGTCATCATCCCATTCATCAGCTTCGAAATTACCAGCAAGTTGTCTGATCTGTTTTGCATAACTGTGAAGTAAGAAACCACCAAAAAGATCAAGAGACAGAAAAGCCCCATCCTGGAGAATGTGGCCAGCATCTGGCCGGAACAACTTTAGAACTTGGGCAGTCTAAAGTCTCATTCTGGTTTTGCTCATTAAGGTTCCTCAGACACTGATTGAAACCAGAGCCAAAGGAAGGGAAATTACACAGTGAAAGAGACTTGCTGATTGTGGCCCCTGAACTCCCCACAGAAACTAGGCATGGTGTATTTTGGTGTCACATATCTGATATCTTTTTCCCAGTCTCCCAGAACCTGGAGCCCACTGCACCTCTGGTCCATGTGAGTGTGCTGATATTTCACAGCCCCCTGTTTCCAGGAGACATCTTCCTTATTTATAAAGACTTTTGAGCTTTATTCCCTTGTCTGTAGCATAAAAATATTGAAGGTCTTTCTCTGTCTGTGGTCCACATATTGAGCCTCTTCCTGGCATCCTTTCAATGATATATGCCTCTCAGCATCTATAGTCAGAAGAGCTTACTGGTTAAATACTTGACCATGTGAAAGCAACTCCCTGTTGCTTCTTGTTAATTCATTTAATTTACATGCATTTTAGGAAAACTGAGACCCAGAGAGCTGTGATAAACATCTGAACTTGAGAATCTAATTTCTGCTCTAACTCTAGAATATAATATCTTTACCCTGTCTTACCTATCCCAACACTAAGCTTTCAAAATCTCTTCCACGACCTTCTCTCTTTTGCTTCTTTTGGTCTCAAATGCTCCAGTCCATTGCAAAAAAGGAAAAAAAAAATCATCATCAATCATGGAAGAATAGAAGAAAGAAGAACAAAGTTATGCTCAACATACCAGGAATTACACTCATCCCTGATTCTGTGCCTGATGAGGTATCAGTAAAGAGCTCTGTGCCTTTTTCTTATGTCTTACATGCTGTGTAGCAGTTTCCTTTTATATTAAAACCTCCCATCTTGAAGGGAAGATCATCATGACACAGATATTAAAAGGAAGGTGAAACAACATAATATTTATTAAAACAGGTGAAATAGTCCACCCTGCAGGAACTCAAGCACAAGAAATAAACAACTCAGGAAGTTCCTGAAACTGACCATATTCACTTGGTTTCTCTCTTCCCTAAGGTGTGCAAGCTGTAAGGACTGATGAGAGACCCTCTCAGCTTAGTTGCCTGAAGAGGCACAGATGGTCTAAAAGAAGCAGAAATCAGCCAAACTGCCTAAGCCTGAGGCTAAGCAAATTACCTGCAGGCTGTGCAATGCTTGCAAGGGTTTCTAGGTTTCATGAGTTGTCAAACATGCTGGGTGGGCTTTGGTGACACAGCTACGGTTAAGTCATTTTTACTCCTATAAGTAAACCCTCATCCATATTCTTATAAATAACCCTAATAAAACTCACTGTTTCACCAAGTTAAACTTTGGTGGTATCCTTACTTTGGTTTTGTCATTGGTTTCCTATCTGTGATGAGTAGAGATTGTTTTCTACTGCCCTAAGAATAGTGTCACACAACCATGTAAAGCATGTAGCAGCTGATTTCGGTTGCCAGCTTGACACAGCTGGAAAGAGGGAACACCAACTGTGGATCTGATTGGCTGCGAGCATGTCTGTAAAGCATTTTCTGATTGATGCAGTCTACTGAGGATGGTACTGTCCCTTGGTAGGCAGGCCTGGACTGTAGAAGAAAGGCATCAGAGCAAGCCAGGAGAAGAGGCCAGTCTAGCTCAGTGGTTCTCGACCTTCCTAATGTTGTGACCCTTTAATACATACAGTTCCTCATGTTGTGGTGACCCCCCCCCAACCATAAAGTTATTTCCATTGCTACTTCATAACAGTGATTATGCTACTGTTATGAAGCATAACATAAATATCTGTGTTTTCTGATGGTGGTAGGTGGCCTCTGCGAAAGAGTCATTTGACTCCCAAGGAGGCTGAGGCCCACAGGTTGAAAAGTGTCGCTCGATTGCCTCTTCTTTCATTCCTGCCTCCATGTTCTTGCCTTTCGTTCCTACTTTGACTTTCCTCAATCATGGATTGTAACCAATAAACCAATAAACCCTTTGCTACCCAAGTGGGCCATTGTTAGTGTTTTATTACAACAGGAAATCAAACTAGGACAAAATATCAACCTCCTTTCCCATAAACCTTTTGAAATGACAGTTGCTTTGAGATCTCCTTGTCATAACTAAGCATATGCCTTATTGTAGTATACATGAAGCAGGTGCCTAATGATCTTTACTTGGACCAGACAGCTAGTTAGTAGGTGAGTCAAGACTATGCCTGGATGCTTGACAGAGGTCCTTACATCTCAAATCCTTGCTCCAATATTACTGACTCTTACTATTCCCATGTCCCTCCTCTAGGACCGTGAAAGTATCCTGGTCTGACTAGACATGTATGTACACTTGATTCCTCACAAGATGACTCGGGGTACTGTGATGCAATTAGCAGGGGAAGGTCCCAAATGATTTATTTTTGAAGGTTCTAAGTTCCCTCTGGCCAAAGGAAATCCAGAGGTTGAGGATATGCCTCAACTCTTCTCACTTCCACATTGTTTTAAAGTGACACGATGCTCGCTCTCTCTCTCTCTCTCTCTCTCTCACACACACACACACACACACACACAATGTAAATAAGAGACAAAAGCTCTTCATAAATAAATAAGAAAAAATGTCAGACCTCCTAAGATAGGAGACAATTCATAAGATAAAAACATGCACATATGAAGAGAAAGCTCAGCAGTTAAGAGCACTTGCTGCTCTCAATGAGGACCCTAGTTCCCTTCCCACACCAGATACCACAAAACCACTTTTAACTCCAGGTCCAGAGGATCTGATGTCCCTTTCTGACCTCTATGGGTGCCTGTTAACACACACACATGCATGTGATCATGGACAAAGAGAAAGAGAATAAAGTATTTTCAATTTAAAATATTATTAATATAAGCTAAATTGGGAAGTGGTTTCAGATGGGTATTTATTTTGACTCACAGTTCTAATGGGTATGGCAGCTACCTGGCAATGACAGTGTGTGGCAAGCTCCTCCCACATCAGCTGAAGCAGGAAACATTAACCACAAGCAGACACACAAGACCTGCTCCCAAGTTACCCACTGCTGTCCCAAAGAGCCTAGGTCCCAAAGGTTCCACAAATTCCCCAAACAGTGCCAACACATGAGGAGGTGATGTCCAAACACTTGCACCTACGAGGAAAACTTCACATTCAAACCACAACAAAGACTCCCTATGAATTCAAATAATCTACTGCATTTGGTCTCATAAAAAAAAACAGTGACAATTACATAATAAGAATGACTTTATATATGATGTAAAACTTGAATAGGCAATAAATCCTTCACAATATCTGACAGATACTAAGGTGTTTGCCTTAGAAGTTTGTTTGTTTGATTGGTGGCTTTTTTCTTTGGCAGGGTCTCATGCTAGCCTCGAGCTTGCTGTATAGCTGAGGATGATCCTTTGAACTTCTGATCTTCCTGCATCCACCTCACAAGTGCTAGGATTACACTCAGCCCACCGCATCTGCTTTACATGGGAATTGATGTGGAATCCAGAGCATCGTGCATGCTAAGCAAGCACCCACTTATATTTCCAACCCTCATAAGTCTGTGATTTTCATAAATAATTAAATAAAACATCACCCTAAGTACCAATTAACACCTGTACCTACCGAGAGCTTTAGCGTCATTTCCACTCTGCTAAGCTAATGTGGGTAACCTGATATCATAAGCATTAGCATAATAGCTTGGCATTTAGCGAAAAGTCAATTGCAAGATTACGGGATTGTTATGGGTTCTTCTTCTGCCTTGACAAAAATAACAAAAATATGCTTTATTTAGAATGCTGCTGGGAGCACTGAATGTTACGAAGCTAGTTAGATGCACCATTCTGCCTCACATTAAAATTTAACAAAATCTAAAGGAGCGGGCCTTTGAATGTGAAGTATTGGGAAGTGTTCAGCCTGAAAACGTCACCTGGCACACTTCTGAACACTACCAAGCCATGCTCAACAGCCGCTGAGATGACATGCTAACATTAAACAACTGGACATAATGAGGGGTGGTTCCTAACAGTGCCAATTCTCACTGTGCCCGTTTGGCATTTGGACTTGCATGCCAAAGACAAGAATACATGGCTTACTTCAGTCAATAAAAGGCTATCCTGAACTGACATATGCCACTCTGGGCAGGGATCATTAAGAACTGGGACAACTATTTCTATGTCATTAATATGCCATGGTGTCTGGGAATCAGCAACAGCCATGGAGTGCTGTGTCATGTCAATCATACTTCACTCTCTTTTGCTACAGGCCCTCACCAGGAAAATGAGAAACCTAGGTGCTCTACTATATGACACCCACACCCCGTGAGCACATTAAACCTTTGTTCTTTTCCTCAACTTCCCTATGATGGCTAGTCTTGGTTGTCAACTTGACTACATCTGTAATTAACTAAAACCCAAATGGCTTGGCATATCTGTGAGGGAGTTTTTCTTAATGAAATCATTGAGTGTGGGAAAAACTAGGCGTTTTCTAAGCCCAGGTGAATCTGTTCATGTTTCTCTTGCTAAGACATGTCAAGCAAGCCTCCTTCAAATCATTTACTTTCCAGTGGGGCCCAGAATTCCTTGTCCTTGTCACATGAACTGATAGCTATAAATTATTCCACAAGAACAAAGACTTTACCAGGAATCAGAGAACACATTGGGAGGCCCCCTGCACAATTGGTCTTAGTAATCCATCCCTGAGTCTGGGTTTCGGTTTTTCACTCAATTGTCACAGTGATCTTGAGGAAGTTGTTTTCTTATCCTTTGCTTCCATCTATTTGGTAAATGAAACTTTGAACTAGCTCAATGACTCCAAAATTGGTCTTGATTAAAAGTCACCTAGTCATACAGAGTACTTCAAAACCAGAAAATCCCAGATACCATCTGCAATTGGTATGACTAATCAATTGTACCACATTATCAATACTTGCCCAGGGCACCCTCATGTCACAGGCAAGTCTAGTCACTAGCGATTGATAGTCTATGAGTTTCCTGGGCACCTTGTTATCGTTTTCTGGCTGTTTCTTCCTCTCTAGTTGGTGTTTCATGCTTTGACATGGTCGCATACTTGTCATGATGCAGCTGCAAAAATCGTTTCATCTGCCTACTTCTTCCTCTCATTTATAAAGATAAAGAGTTGAATAAAGGGAAGTGCCTCCTTCAGCTCATTCTGTCACCACTGAGAATGGAAAATGGGGAAGGAGCTGAAAAACAAAGCAGAAAGCTCGATTTCTAGGAGATCAGAATCGGGCTCAGTTCCTGTTCATGCCATCTCCTGCCCCCCTTTGTTTTTCAGATAATTGTTTCTGATCTTTTTCATTAACCATGGGACCACAGGTAAATTGCTGGGTTTGCAATAGAAAATGGCTCACTAGGAAGCCACCTAACCTAAAGAGGCAGAACAGCTGGACAGAACAGCTCCTCAGCTTGCATGGCTTAAGTTTCATTTCAACTTCCTACATTAAAACTCATTTACTTCTGTTTAAAAGGAAAACAAGAGAGGGAAGTTACATAATCAAAGGAGTTCAAGGACTGACATATACAAACTCCGCAAAGAACTAGAATCCTGGTGTCTCATGATGTCCATCAACATTGGGATAAAAATCCCATTTCTTACAAACCCGCAGACTGTTCTGCCTCTGGGTCATGGTAGCACCCCAAGATCTCACTTGTTTGCTTCTAGGAGACATTTTGTTTTTATCCATCTGCAGTATGTGATTGGACTCTCTCTTCCAATACATCTATGTATATTTATCTTACCAGACTATGGGTTACAGCTAACATACTGATCACTCACCATACACTATTCATTTTTCAATGCAAGTTTTGACATCATATAATCTAACAGTCACAGTGGGTCAAATTTTTGTGCAAGAGGGTTAAATGTATTAAATATAAAGAAGTTGCCTGCCTTCTCTGACACAGATAATATAACTGTACTGATAGGAAAGAAAATATTCTAAAGGGACACTCTAAAGAGCTCTACCCTTTGGTTATCAGACTACTGAAACACTAAATCACTAGAAAGAGAAAATTCTCCAGGTACCACATGCCAGGCAAAGGAAAAGGCTGATGTCCTGGGTCCATCCAGAACGGTACTTGTCTCCTTAAGAAAAAAAAAAAGACTTACAATGTGTCGAGTTACCTGCAGACAAAACTATGGAGTTGACACCAAAGTCACAGGTAGTTTCACACATTGGCCTGGACTGTTCTCTAGATGCATACCTCTGGCCTCTATTTCTAAATCTCACATTAAAACCCCAAAGGTGGTCTTATCTAGACCCCTTTCCAGTGACTGAATTGCTCAGTAAGTAAATCCCTTTGTTCTGCTTGTCACTATTAATTGCATTGTTAAAATTGGACTAATGAAGGTTTGTGCCTAAATCTGGCTTATTAGAAGGCTATGGAGGCCCAGGCTCTGATCCTAATTTCAGTAATAATTTTAACCTGTTTTCCTAGTAACTTAATCCAGACTTTGAGCCCGATACTATTCTGTTTTTCTTGGGAACTACAAAAGCACTGCTCTGCAAATGCCCAGGGTCTTATGCTAACCTTTGCCTTCAGTCATAGATGAGTCAAGCTAAGAAGGGCTTGAAAACTACTCAATCCAGGAATGGCAGCTACAGAGGCAGTAGCATTGTCTAATGTTGTGCCCACGATAGACCTGAATATGTCTGTCAGTCACAGCATCCTAGTCATTAACTCAAGTCAAGACTTCATTGTTGTTTGTCTGTTCATTTTTGTACAGCACTTTCTGGTCAACTACTACTAGACTCTAAGGCTCACACACAATTAGTGAATCTCTGTCATCACTAAACTTGTCAAAGTGCTGTCTGTTCTGGACATATCAAAAAGTTGGGAGGACTTCTTTATTGTCATACTGGGCAAGTTATTGGTTAAATCATGACTCATCTCAAAAAGGATGATATTGCCTAACAGTGAATCCCTTTTCAGCACTTTTCCTTTCACCGTAGCTGTGATTTTATACATATAAATGTGGTCCGATTATGGCAGCTCAGAGGAGAGACTTGCAAAACTCTGGTGGCATTATGTAAAACAGTGACAATGTTAAAATACACACACACACACAAATCCAATCTGTAAGTCAACACACCTCCACAGAATCAGACACACAGGACACACCTGGAAACCCCACAGACTAGAAGGCGGTCTCCTACAATACCCCCAATTCCTCTCTGGCTAGAAGAATTACTAATTACATTCCTGTGGACAAGGCTGCCAAGTCGGGTTAGCAGTGAAGGGCAAGTACATAGTTATGTGGGTTATATGTAGTGTTGTATAGGATCTGAACTCGTTTCCCAGTACACACTCTAACTCCAGAGGATACAACACCCTCTTCTGGTCTTCCTGGGCACCTGCACACACTTGTACACACACACACACACACACACACACACACACCTGCAAACATACTTTGAATCAATCAATCAATCAATCTTTATTTTAAATGAGACAAGTAAAATCTATGCAAAATTATCTGGGCTATTTCCTGCTGCGTATGTCAAAGTATAATTGACATATGGCAAAGTTTAGGTATTTTAAAGGCACTGTTTTATGCATTTCACATACATAAACAACTAGTTTCACCATCACTCAGGTCACAACATAATTACAAAAAATCTTTCTGATAAAGCTGTTGTAGCCTCATCATTACGGTCTCCACTTAATTGGATAGCTAGGTGATTAATACATCAAAATGCAAAATGTTCCAGGCTCCCTTCTATCAGTGCCCACAACAGAGCCCATCATTCTAACATCTATTATCATAGGTTAATGTCGCCTTTTAACCAATAAATGTCTGCTTCTTCACAGCTGCCCAACATCTTTAAGACTAATTGACTCATATTTTAGTGATGGGCCAAGCTTTCCAACAAAGTAATCCTTTTAATAAGAGGTTTTACAATATCCACACATTAGATTTATTAATCCCTTAGCTGTGGAATTAAATGGAGACATGAATGATAATGTTATATCAGCTTTGTCATGCATACTATTTATAACTGTAAAAAGAAAATCTCATAACTTGTGACTACAGAAAATGAATAAATTAACTGTAGTATGTTGATGTATATAGACCTTTATAGAGCATTTAAAGTTCAAGATTATTGGAGCATACTTAATAGCTTGTCAGAAGTCTCAATGTGTCAACTGAGAAGCAATATGAGATCTTGAATCCCAAATTATGCAAAAAGCAAGAGCTGTGGCAGGGAAATTTGGTAAAATGAACTCAGAGCTGTTGAAAAGTTCCTGCTTGGTGAAAGGCATTGTTAAAAAGAAACTCCACAGACTGGAATAAGGCATTTGTGATGCCCAGTCTAATAAAGAAACTTGAGAGCCCAAAAAGAACGCGTAAGCCCAGCAATAAGAAAATGACCAGTCACACGTTTAAGATGGCAAATGATTTGAATAGATAACCCACCAAGGAACCCATAGGAAAGGAAAACAACATATGAAATGATTTCCTGTGATGTCTAGCTTCTCTAACTTGGGCATGGAAAGAAGCTGGAGGGATCAATCTTATCTGACAAGAAGAAAATTGCTGATAATCTGAAGATTGGCAATTTTTCTTAGAACTGCCAGAGTTCTTCAAGGCATCCAGAACAGGAGATGGACCCACAGAACTAGAGCTTGCCAGAGGCAGGAGTCCAAGGGCCAAAACGACCTGTTAGGAGATGAAGCTTTAGCTGGAAAACCTAGGTCTTGAAAATGGAACTCTACAGAAGCTAATGTACATGGTGGGGAGGGGTGTGGCCAAACCCTTGCATAAAGTTTATTTCTAGGTGTTCTACCAGGTTTTCAGGGTAAAGATCACACAAGTATTCTCTTATGCCTCTAGTAAGGACCATATTGAAATATATTCAGAAGAAATGCTGTCGTTCTTTATATATATATATATATATTAGCAATATATACATATATTGCTAAAAAATCTATTTACACTCTCAGAGGGAGACATAATCAGCAGTCTTGCTCAGATATGAACCTAGTAAACTGCAATAATGGCTTGTCTGAGAAGAGACCTCCACACCTATTCCTACACAGTAGGGGTACAAATATTATGGAAGTAACTAACCTCTTTCTGGCTGGATTTAAGATCTGCTCCACAAGGCAGAAGTTATTTCTAGCACTGTTAACAGGGACAAAAACATGAGACTAGGAAAAAAAATCATGAAACTAGGACTTAGTGGAGAACTCACTTCCAAGTGGACAAGTGGACACGGAATTAAACCAACTCCCAAAGTCTTATCATATATTGACAGATAAGTGCACCTCTGAGCTCCTTTTTGTAGCAGATGATGATTAACACAAAAACCCACAAATTGTCAGTGTGCAGAGAATAAGACTGTGGAGTGCTCAGCCCTAAATACGACATCTACATCACATCCCTTACTCCAAAGTTTCAAGGTTCATTGCAGAAAAGGATCTGGGAAAAAAAATGGCAGGAGCCAAAGGTGGTCGGTGATTACAGAGATACAAGAGGGCATTTGCCCGTATAAATAACATTGGCAGTGACTGCATGCACAAGACCAAGTCAGTCTGGAAGTTCTACCTCCTGCTGAGGAGCTATTGGCAACTGGCAGCTTCTGGAAGAAGGAGAAGAGTCAGTTTCCTTTGGGGTTGCCATCCATGAGTGGCTACCCATGTTCCAATAGCTGGCCCTACACACATTCATGTACTGATGGCACTAAGTGGACTTGACTGTTTAAAAAAAAAGTGAAAACATGAAACAGGAAGGGAATCATGGTAGTGGAGATAGGAAATTGGAAGGAAGGGCATGGGGGCAGACTTAATTAAAACACATTTATGCATATATAGAATTCTCAATCAATTAAAAATGTGCATTGAGTGATTAAAAAAAAACATGCTCAGAGCTTCGTGGTCTCAACTAGTCCCAAAGGAAAGTTGCTTTCCAGAACCTAATCTACATAGGGAATAGAAGATAGCCAGTCAAAACAATTGGCAAGTAGAACAGGGGCAAGTGTCAGTGGCTGAGAACTAATCATTCTTTCCACCACATCTACAGATGCCAGAAGATTCCAGCTAAAAAAGCAACAATATCCAGATAGTCACACAAGAAAGGCTTTCTACAGAAACCCTATCTACTCTTACATAAACAAAAATTCTTAAATCTAAAGACTGACTTACATGGTTCCTAATCACCCAATGCACTGTGCACAACAAAGCATCACAAACGTACCAACAGGCAAGAAATACAGACTAGGGAGGAAAAGGCAAGCCAGGGAACCTGATAAAGACTAGAAAGATCTGAAGATAACTTACAATAACTATGGACAACATTGTAAGAGCTTAAGCTGCAGAAGGGTAAGAAAATGTCAGCAGAGATGGGGAAACACTAATAAAGAACCGAAAGGGATGTCCTAGGCATCAAAATACCTGACAAAAAGTAACAACATCATTCAGGGACTCCCCAGCAGAGTGAGCAGAGCCTAGGAAAAAAATCAGCAAGCATAGGGATGAGCCCATAGAAATCTCCAGAACTGAGATGCAAAGAGGAAATAACATGGGATATTTCAGAAATCTGAAAGACAAATACTGAAAGTGAATGTGCATAGTGAGGCTATTGAAGGGGAGGAAGAAGAAAGGAGAAGGAAAACATGTGAAGCATTAGCAGTTGAGAATTTTCCAGAATCAAAGACAGATGCCAACCATATGACAGGTGAAGACTTCAGTGCACCCTCCTCAATAACTCACAGATCTGGGAGAACAGTCATCAGGGCTAGATGACCTGAACAGCATTACTGATCATCTGGATTTAATATGACCCTAGCTGACATTTAAAGTAGATTTTATTCAATAAAAACTGAAAATAAAATACACATTCCTTTCAACAAGTACGCAACACTTACAAGAGGACCTGTGTTTTGTAAATGTAAAAGAAAATAAACTACATAACACATGCTTCCCAACCATAATAGAATTAAACTAAAAGTCAAAAAAAAAGAAAGATGGAAACTCTCCAAATATTTGGAGATTGAACTTCATAGTTCTAAATAAAACATAAATATAGCAAAAGATCACAAGAGAAAGCTGAAAATATCTTGTACAAAGTAGAACTAAAATACAAAGTAGCAAAACTTGTTAGATGAAGCAAAAGCAGTAATAACAAGGAAATGTATAATATTGAACAACTAAGATTCCACATGACAAAAACAGAAAAAGAAGAGTAATATAAAGCCCGAGGAGGCAGAGGAAATGAAAGAAAATTCAAAAGAAGAAAATAGAAAATTAATGAAACCAAAAGCCCAATGTTTAAGAAGAAGAAGAAGAACAACAACAACAAATCAATAAATCTTCAACTAGGACAACAACAAGAAAGAAAAGGCACAAGTTACTACTCTCAGAAACACAAAAAAGGCCATCACTACCACCCCTCTGGATATTGTGAACAATAAAAACATAGGTGTAAGAAACAATTCACCAAAATTTGGGAGCTTAGTGAAAAAGTCAGTTTCTTGAAATACACAGTACCAAAGCTCACACAAGGGAAAAGAGATCACCAGAAATCCTTATAGCACTTACAGAGTAGGATAAATGATAAATCCCAGAGAGAACCAAGACCTCCAAGGTGGGTGTATCAGTGAACTCTACTGGATCTTTAAATAACAAATGATTGCTCAACTCCTTGTTCCAAAACATAAAAGCAGAGAGAATGTTTGAAAATTCACTGTCTGAGGCCAGGAAGATCTGAATAGGATCTGTTCTAGGATTTCAAGGCAGGAAGAGCAGATACTGCCATCTGTGTATGGCTTTCTATCTAACATTAGCCGGTGACAAATCACAACAGAAGAAAAGCACAGGCCAGCAGGAGACAAGACATGAGACCCATGAACATAAATGCAGACTGCCTCAGCAAAAGTTTAGAAGACAGAACCCAACAACATAGTCCAGTTTATTCCATGTAGGAAAGGCTGTTGAAAAGGTTGAGTGCACACGTGCTTGCTACCCAAGTGTGAGGAACAGAGCTGGGATCTCCAGCACTAACATAAGAAGCAGAACATGATGGCATGGCTCTGTAAGTGCAGGGGGAGAGTAGAGACAGGTAGTTCTGGGTCCTTGGTGGCCAGCTGAAACGGACAGTTTCAAATTCAGTGAAGAGACCTCATCTCAAAACGTAAGATGGAAACGTGATTGAAGATAGCACCAAGTCAATTCTTAACTTTCACAAGTGAATGCACTCATACATGCACGTGCATGAAGCACACGCACACACACACACTATATATATGTATATATATCTTTAATTTTTAATTATTATGGTGATCTATCACATCAATATCAAGACACTCAGAATAGAAGGAAGCTTCTCAACCTAACAAATGTTTACAAGGATCTGCAACTCACTCCACACTCCACACTCACTACTCATGTTCTCATAGACTGAGACCATTTAAGCAAGGATGCTGTCTCTCACCACTGTAGGATCACATCACTGGAAGTCCTGGATGACTCGTTAGCACAAATAAGAAAACAAAAAGTTTCACGGACGGGAAGAAAGAAGTTAAGCTGCATTTAGGAAAAACCTGATTGACTTTTACAGAAAATCACAAAGAATCAACAATAGGTACAACAGCCCTTTTTTTTTTTAACTGACAGAGGAGCCAACTTTAATCAAATATAACTGTAAACAGAATGTTGGATGATGTTCATAGTTCCAGAAAAATAATTAACACATCTGTAATCAAGCTTCTTTCATATTTATTGGTTACTAGTTGAATCATTCGTCAAATGGTTCTTCTTGATATGGCTGTTTGCACATGAACATCAATTAGATAGACTTGGAGATGGTGTCTACTATGGATATTACCTATATACATGAAACATTTGAATGTGACATTTATATGTGATATCCAAATACTCTTTGATTTGCGTGAAGAACAAATTCTTTCCTACTCAGACAACTAGCTCTGGGTTCAGAAGTTGGTTCAAACACAGTTAATTTGTAATTATAGAAATGTTGCATAATATAAGGTTATGATGTAAGATTCAATAGCCTTCCAATATATCAGTAATAAACTGGAAATTAGTAATAGCATATCACTTATAGTACCACTAAAAAATCATGTACAAAGGACTTAGTCAAAGGAAAGGTGTGTTGTATACATAAGAAAAGCCAAAAACCTATGAAAGAAGAAGGAACCCAGCCAATGGAGAAATCTTTGTGTTCACAGGAGGGAGACTCAATCAAGCTCTTCCCCAGATGACCTCATCATTCTACACGATTTCAACCAAAAATCCCACCAAGTTCTTTCATGTATATTGACAAACTGGTTCTAAAATTTATACAGAGAAGCAAAATACCAAGATGAGTTAACACAACACTGAAAAATAAACTCAGAGGACTCACGTTACCTGACTTTGAGACTTACCACACGGCTATAGTCATCAAGATGTCTTGGGACTGAAGATATAATAGAAAATAAATCAATGGGACAGAAATAGACCCACACAAATTACCTTTGAAATGCAGCAGAGGCAATTCAATGGAGACTTTTCAGCAAATGGTGCTGTAATAACTCGGTAAACACACAAAATGAAAACGGATCCAAACATAGATCACATACTTCTCATAGAAATTAATGTGAAATGAATTATAGATGTGTCACTCTGCCATTTAAAATTTAAACTATACAGCATTATGTAGATTCCATGAGTTTTAAAAGACAGAACATATGAAATTAGGAGGAACAGTGATAGGGGGGAGGGATACTTGGAAAGTAGGAAATACTTGATCAAAACAAATTATATGCATGTGTGAAATTCTTAATCAAAAAAGAAGTAACTTCTAGAAGATGAAATGGGAGAAAATAGGTGACTGTGTTTGATGTTAACTTTATAGACACAACATCAAAAACACTCACCGCACCAAAAACAACAACAACAACAACAAAAAACTGATTCATTAGATTTCATGAAAACAACGACAAAACTTCTTCCACTCTATAAAAGATGCTGTTGAGCAACTGGCAAGTCACCAATTAGAAGAAGTTATTTGCAAAACATTTATCTGAAAAAGGACTTGTATGCAAAATATGCAGAGACTTCTCCTTAAAAGTCACCTGCAGATTCCACACATACGAAAGTTTGTTGTTTTTTTTTTTTACAACAAAAACAATAATGTGCAAGATCCAAAGACAACACACTTACACAACTGCATTTCTTTACAGTAGCAATGCATGGTTTGAAAAGGGAATCTTAAAAGCAATTACATCAATAATGGTCTCAAAAAGGGAAAGAAATATGAATGACGCAAGAAGGAGGAAGGATTATAGAGCAAAGTGAGGAAACAAGGCTAACATAAAATAAAGAGGGCATAAGGGAAGGAAAACACACTCTAGTTTCATGGGTCAGAGACCAGTTTTGTTAAGATGTAAATACTTCCTAAAACCATCTACAGACTCAAATCCCTGTCTAAATCCCAGTGGCAGGTTCAGCAGAAACAGAGGGCCACATACTAAAATTCACTTAGCATATCAATGAACCCTAAACAGTGCCTATAATCTTGAATAACAAAATCTGCTACTAATTCACAGTGACCAAAACACTGTGGTGTTGACATAACAATAGATATAGACCAGTGAAACAGGACAGAGCTCCCAGAGATAAATCCTAGCACATATGGTCCAATCATTTTTTAAAAAGAAGGTCAAGAGTTTTCCCAAGACACGGTTCTGGGAAAATTGGATATTCTCATGCAAAAGAAGAAACTTGGGCCCTTTCCCAGCAGCACTTGAAAACTTAACTCAAAATGTATCAAAGACCTAATTTGAGATCTAAAACAAAAAACTCTTAGAAGGCCGCACATGACAAATCTTCATGTTGTTGGACTCAACGGTGACTTTGTGAGTATGGCTCCCAAGTCACGGGTAACAAAAAAGAGAAAGAAAAGAAAAGAAAAACCCAAACTACAAAAGTTAGACTTTGTGTTAACTAAAAAGTTCTCGGCATCAAAGGACAGTATCAACAAAGTGAAAAGGCAACCCAGAAAAGGGGAAGACATCCTTGCATGTCATAATGAACTTGTATCCAGAAGAGAGAACATCTGCAACTCAACAGCAAAAATTAATGACTCAATTCAAGCATGGACAAAACATTTCTCCATTGAACACATACAAACAGCTGACAAGTCCACGGAAATATACTCATCACCAGTAAACATTAAAGAAACAAAAACAAATGTTATGATGAGAGACTGCTTCTCATCTACTGAAATGTCTCCTAGAGAAGACACTAATAAGTGTCCTAAGGATATGTTAGGAATGGAGCCATGTGTGTGGCTGCTGAGAATGTAAAATAGAACAGCCCAGTGGGGAGAAAAAGGCTTTTTAGCTCCTAAAAGTGAACAAATACATGATTACCATGGAGTTGAGCAGTTCCACTTCTGAATATTTACCCGAAGAAGTTTAAAGTGGGTATTAGTAAGAGACTTGCAGACCCATGCACACTGAAGTATTATTTACAACTGAAACATGAAAACTAGCTAGGTGTTCACGAATGCCATATACCTAGTGTGGAATCTCATAGGGCCTGAACAAAAAGGAAAAACTGCAATAATGTGCAACAACGTAGAAGTCCCCTGAGGACATTATGATAAGTAAAATAAATCAGTTGAAGAAAATTTAAATGTATTATATGTCTGCATACAGGAGGTGGAAATCACAGAAGGGATAATGAACAGTGGTTGATAATGAGGGATACTGCAATGGGTGAGATTATTCAGTAAGTGGAATCAGGGTGGTTTCCATCAGGGACCAGGTAGGGACAGGGCTAGCTCACTGAACATAGAATTTGGCTCACAAAATAGAATGATGGAGACTGTGTGAACTGCACACTTCGTGGTGAAGTTATAATTTCATAGTGTACATGTTTTACCATGAGAAAACATAAATCAATTTTCCAAAAGCAGTGAGCGAGTTCTTAAACTAAAAATGCCATCATGGAGGGACCCTGCATGCAATATTCCTTAGTGGAAGGAGCCAGCCTGGAGGGGCTGAAATGCACACTCCCAGCGGTGATGGTGTGTAAGTGGTGAGAGACAGATGAGGTCAGCAATTCGCAACCTGGCTTCCCTTCACGTATCCCAATGACCTCTCCTCCACTGCGTGTAGTGAAGGGCTTTGGGAGGCCATTAGCCAAGAGACCCAAACTTCCAGAATCTTCATAAAAATCCTGGGCTTCTCGAAATGATTTCACTTGAGAAAAGTCACGTATTGCAGAATCAGCTCCACTGCAGATTTCCCTCCCTGACAGGATCTCTCTCCACAGCAGGCTCTCCCCACCGCAGGATCTCTTCACTGTAAGATCATCCCCATCCTACCATAGGACCTCACCTGCCGAACTGTACCACCCGTTGCAGGATTCCCCCTACTGAAGGGGCTCACCCACTGCAGGATCTTGTACTCACTACAGGATCCTCCTCATTGCAGGATTGAACACACTGCAGAGTCAACTCCACTGTGGAACCCTTCCGTTAGATGATCTACCTCACTGCAGGATTCCGCTCACAGCAGGATCCAACCCACTACGTCCTCTTCCTCCATTGCAAGATCCCACACACTATAGCATCCCTCCATACACATACTGTGAGATCTACTCATTGCAGGGTCACACCCATCCCCCTCTCATTACAGGATCCCATGCACTGAAGGATCCCACCCACTTAAAATCACACTGACTACAGAATCAGCATGTGTCACCCAGTCCTCTAAGACGCCAGGACTTTGGGACTTTCAGACAGTGAGTCAAGAATAATGATGCAGTTTTATAAACCCGGCTATTTGGAAAATCAAGGCAGTAGGATCACAAGTCAAAGATCAGCCTGTTCTACAAAATTATTTCAAGGTTAGTTAGGCAATTAAGTGAACACTATCTCAAAAAAGAAAGGGGGGAGAGGAAGGGAAGAAGGAAGGGAGGGAGGGACAAAGAAGAGAGAGAAAGAAAAAGAGAGAGAGGAAGAAGTGCAGGTCATATACCTATAGCATAGTGATAGAGTACATGCCTAGCATGTACAAGGCTAAGTTTAGCATATATAATGTGTTAACTTGTATAATATGTATAACAAAAGGAAGGAAGAGACAAATGAGGAAAAGAGATGGCTTGTGTACTCTGGATCCTGTCATTCCTCCAGGGTTATTAGGAGCCCAACTGGGTTCTGAGGAGCCCACCTACTTTAGGGTTGCAGAGGCAAACCCTTGGTCTATCTCTAGCCTCCTGGCACCCTCCAAGAGGCAGATCTTGACCTGTCTTTACTCCACTGTGACTTCTAGTTTCTGTTCTTTCTTCCATACAGATGTTTTTCCATTTCAAAGAAATGAGAACCTTTGTCCAGTGAGATCACTTCCTCCATGTTGCTTGGCTCAGCTAAATACCTTTGTGCCTCTGTTTCACTAATCTGGCAGTGGACAGAAACTGCACAGCTTCCTTCTGGCTGTGAGGAAATCACCATGGGATCTTGATGCCTACTCAGCACAGTCTGGAGGATCTTACTTCATCCTTCCTTTGGCAGGATTCTACCAGCCCCCCTGCTTCTTATAAAAGACTGAGGGAGCCCCCAGAGGAGCGGAGAAGGTGACACTTAACTCCTGAAGCCTCCAACCTCCTTTCATTCAAAAGCCTTTGACCTCAACATGAAGATCTCTACAGCACTTCTGTGCCTACTTCTTATGGCTGCCAGCATTGGCCCACAGGTGCTGGCTAGGCCAGGTAAGGCTTCTCCTTTAATCTGTCAGCACATTCCAGAGCCGCTGCACAGTCTGCAGTTTTAAGATGGAGAGACTTAGGTTACAAGAGGAGTTTTAAAAAGAGTCATTATGTCAAAGCGGGTCTGAGAGCCAGAAGCAAATGCTCAGAGCACTGAGGCCAGGCCTTGTGATGCCTCATGACACCAGCTCTGGAACAAGATGCTACACGCAGCCACTACAGATACTGTTCTCTCTTTGTTTAGGGAGGTGGCCCTGTGAGTGAGACGGACAAATCAAGCAATAGAGAATGACAAGAATGATGGCTTAAAGAAGTCCTTTAGGGTTATGGTCCAGAGTGGCTTCTGGAACAGCAACCACGTGTAGATATAGAGAGGCTTCTTAGATTAAATATGGGTTGACTCTAAGCCCACAGCAGCATGGTGACGGACAGCAAGTTCTTAGAAGTTCCTTTCCTATGTCAGAAACTGATGAGATTTTCCACGCATAGTCAACAGCAAGGGCATATTCTGCTTTATTCTGTGACTGGGCTCTAGATACAGAGCTTGGGAGCTGTGACTCTTAGGTACAAGCCAGCCTTCTCCTTCCCTTGTGAGAGCACCCTGCAATGTCTCCTAACTGTCTCATTCTTTGCAAAATTCTTTTCAGAATCAGTGTGCATCCCTGTCACCTGCTGTTATAAAATGGCTAATAAGCTCCACATGCGAAGGCTGAAGAGCTACAGGAGAATCACCAGCACCCAGTGTCCCCAGGAGGCTGTGATGTAAGTCCGCCATGCCCAGCACCCTATACTAGTTTCCTATCTGAGGAGCAGGAGAGAAGTCTGAACTCATGGCTATAAGTCAAACAGATACAGTATCTTACCTGTCTGGTTCCCTCCTCAGCTAGGAAAACTAAGCCCATTAGAGAACCATATTTTTCCATCAGCTCGGAGAGGTTGTGCCCCATTGATTTAGCCAGAAGACTGGAGAGATTCAGCTAGGATAGCGAGAACAGGGCTTCTTCCTGAGTCTTCGTTCTTCCAGCTCTCCCAGTCTTCTCTTCTGCCACTTCGTCTATGGAAGAGTAGAAGAGGCCTGATGGCTAATAGACCATGTCCTGAACAGAATGCCCAGAGCCCTTTGTCTAACCGTGTCCTCTCCCCACAGCTTCAGGACCATACTGGATAAAGAGATCTGTGCTGACCCCAAGGAGAAGTGGGTTAAGGACTCCATGAAGTACCTGGACCAGAAGTCTCTAAATCGGCATCCTTGAACCTTCCTGTCTAGGCTGAGAGTCCCAGGAAAATCTTTTGTACTTTCCTCCAACCTTCCCCGTGGGCAGTGTGATAGTAATTTATTATGATGTCTAAAGAGAGGTGCCTTTAATAATTTAAAGCACAGACCTGTTTAAGAAATATTTAATGATATTTAACTTATATTTTGGCCAAATGAACAGAATCTAATTTGCAAGCTGTGTGTTTGTTTTCTATATGGACTCGGTTACATTTCTGAAAAAACATCACTGTTGTCCCTCCCGCCTCCCTGTGGGGTAGTGAGAACCATCCATGACACACTAACATACGAGCTGTTGTGTTCTTCGAGTGAAGTGTGTGCTTCCTACTGCTCTGTTCGGTGTTGTTATAGGACCGGCGTTTTCAAAGAGAAACGCATGTGTTCTTTTTCAAAATATCTTTTATTTAATCACTTAACACCCTGATCCCACTCTGCCCCCTCCTCCTAGCCTCGCTGTCCCATCCTCATCCCCCCCAACCCCCTCCTCTTCTTATTTAATCTAAGTTTGGGTCATGTTAAGCTGGAAGGGAAAACCCAGCAGCAATGGGTAACAGTGGGAAGGACTGCCCTGCAGAAATGTCTTTCAGCTCTTTGGAACTCTGCTGAGGTTCAGGAAGAACATGGTAGCACATGATAGGCCCCACCAGGCCTCCCATTCTCTGCCATTAGTCATTAGCTTCTCTAAGCCTATTTCTCGTCTCGCCATGCTTCTCTTTTCACATAATCCTATGACCCCTTCTAGATACCCAGAGACTTTTCTCTCTAACCCCAGAGTTTTCCCTGTAATAAATTCTGAAGCCCAGAGTAGTAACATGTTAGGAGTGAAACCAGACCTACAAGGAAAACTAAACATCTATGCTCCACGTCTATTTGGTATTTTTTTTATAAGGATGGCTCTCCAATGCATCTGCTGTGGAAGGGCAGTGGGTATGATAGACTGAAAATGCAAAGTACTCTCTGAGCTTTCCAAGAAAGAGGGGGAGGATACTGAGCCAGAAAAAGGAATCCTGCTTTGCTACCACACAGCAGCTATTTAACAGGGCTAGCAGTTCTTAGACTCGGGCTAATTTATTTAAGTTACGATCTGAAAAGTCTGTGCTTCTTCAAGATTCATACTGGGATCTCGTCTTGACCCTTTGTGCTGTGTGTGTGTGTGTGTGTTCCATATGAAGACAGTAAGGTAACTTGCTTTAGAAGTCTAGCTAGAGGGCTCAAATAACATAGCATGGCCACTGGTGGGGCAACCTGACTACATGCCAATCCAGCAGAGAGTCGAAGAGGAAGCATGCTGTGTGCTGAAGAGGCTGGGCACGTAGGATGACAATGATTCTTCTCTCTACCTTCAAACCACCCCTAGCATTAATCCATTTGCAAGAGCGGCGACCCCAACACCAAAGTTGCCTTCAACTCAGCCCCAATATGTAAAGGTTCCTCCACCATTTCACCACCACCATGCTAGGGGCCACGCTTCCAGCATGAACCAGTTGAAGGACAGTCACACACAAACCATAGCATGCATTGTGGTGGGAGTAAGAGGCGGGACCTTCAGCAGATAACTGTGTCAGGAGATGTCTGCCTCCGTAAGTGGTATCAATGTTAATAACAGAGGCTTGGAAGAATTGTTTTGCCCTCTCACCGTGGGAGAACGCACAAAGGGTATGCAGAATCAATGAGGAACAAGTCCTTGCCAGACACCGAGTCTACTGGTAGCTTGATCTTCACCATACTTAAATACAGATTTTGAGGAATGGATCTCTCTTCTTATAAATTATTATGTCTAAGGCACTATGTTTTAATAATAGGAATAGACTAATATAATCGTTATGTTATGGAGTGAAATGTCCCTCCTAGATTCATGTGCTTGAATGTTTGGTTCCCCAGCAAGTGGCATATTTGAGGAAGATGGTACAACCTTTAGGGAAAGGAGAAAATATTTTAGGGGGTGAGTGACATGGAGCAGGTCCTTGGAGGTTATTGCCTGCCTTGTTTCCTGTCTGCTGCTGAAATATATCTAGCCACAAGCTCCTGAGAATATAGACCAAAGTGTTCATATCAGAGTGCCATCCAAATGCTTTGACAGATTGTGAGCCAAAATAAACCCACCCTCCTTTCAGCTGTTCTGTCTGGGAGGTTTCAGAATGCGGAGATAAATCAGTGGGTAAAGTGCTTGGTCCACAGTGAGGATCAGAGTTCAGATCCCTCGGCTCTTCCATAAAGAACTAGCTATGTTACCATTAACCTGCAACTTCAGTGGCAAGAAGACTAACTCATAGAGGTAATCTTTGTCACCCTGTCAGTCCCAAGGCCAGTTTCTAAGAACTCATTAGCATCCATTTAAAGGCAAAGACTCCTCTTCCTAGCAGTCTCTTTTTTCTATTTATTTATGTATATGTGTGGTGTATATGTTTGTGTGTGCAACATAAACCTAAATCAGGAAAAAGATGAAAGAAAAACAAGAAAAGAGTGTAAGTAAACAGTAGATGCAATCAAAAGACCAAAGTTGGATCTTTGGAAATAGCAATAAAAGCAATAAACCTTCATCTAGGGCAATTACACAAAAAGAGCAAAGGCACAAATTGCTACTGTCAGAAATGCAAATAGAGCATCTTTACTACTGCCCTAGAAAAGACAGGCTCATAGAGAATAAAGATTGTTAAGAACTCTTGGTCCAAAACTTGAAAGCATAGAAAAAGCTATTCAGTTTCTTGTTATACACATTCTGCCAAAACTCACACGGGGAAATAGGAATAATCAGGATATGTCTTTATCTGTTACATCAGTTGGATAAATAATAATCTTCCAACTCCGAAAGCACAAGGATCTCCCAAAAGGTTATACCAATGAATTCTATTGAACACCGAAGTTACGAATAATGCCCATGCTCAAAAAACTTGCTCCAAAACATTAAAAAAAAAAGAGTGAACACTTGCAAATTCACTGTTTGAAAACTCTTTAGGTCTTTCCTGGCTAGTGAGTCCAGCTGTAAAGGGCCATCTCCAGGCTCATGGAAGATACTCTGCCATAAAGAATGAGGTGGGGAGTGATTGAGGAAGACATCCCAATGTCAACCTCAAACCACATACAAACCCACAGGTGAGCACACCTACACATACACTAGCAAGCACCAGCATGACACACACACACATATGAATAAGACTTTAAAACTTAAAATCTATTAAAATTTGATTATTGTAACCTATCCCATCAATCAGCAGAAAGACAAAAGGTTACATGATGTTACCAATAGACACCTAAAAGCATTGAACAGAAGTGCATTCTTAATCAAGACTCTAAAACCAAAACTACTCGTCAATACACTTGGAGCAGAAGGACGCTTCTTTAACCCAATTGAACATCTACAATGACCTGTAGCCGATTTGACACTCACCGCTGCTAAAGCAGATGTTGTTCTCCTAAGACTGAGACTAGCAGAGCAAGGATACTCCCTCTCACTACTGCAGTGTCACTGTGGACACATCATGTGACACATCAGTCCTGGCTGACTCATTAAGACAGAAAGTAAATAAGTAAATCAATAACCAACCAAAAAGCTACAAAGTTGGAAGAAGGAAGTTAAGCTGCTTTTAAGAAAAACATGATTAACTCCTACAAAAAACATCATGAACTCGATGGCTAGCTCTTTGACCCTCCCCCATACACGCCAGGGAGTAACAGCCTAGCTAGATCCCAGGGGAGGACATGGTAGCCAGCCCTAAGAAGACAAGATGAACTGGGGTTGGATGGAAGGGGAGGAGATCTTCCCCCATCGGTGGACTTGGAGGGGGCGGGGAGGAAATAAAGGAGGGATGCGGAGAATGGGAGGGAATGAGGGAGGGGGATATGCCTGGAATGCAAAGTACCTAACCTGTGATTGATATAAAATAAATAAATAACATTTAAGAAAAAAGAACCAATGACAGCTATAAAGCCCAAAGTTTCATAATTAGTTTATAACCATAGAAGGATTTCAGAATGGACAAAGGATATAGATTGGCGGGTAAAGAAACTGGTGCTCAAACATGAGGCCTCAAGTTTGGATGCCATAACACCCACATTAAAAAAAAGAAGAAGAAGAAAAGAAAAAAGACAGGCACACTGACATCCATCTGCAATGCCACCGCAGAGCTGGGTAGATTATGGAGTCTTGCTGGCTAGCTAGCCAACAGAAACAGCAAGATCCAGGTTCAGGGAGACCATGTCTAAAGCAATAAGGCAGGAAATGAAGACGATACCTAATTCCAACCTCTGGTCCAACCTCTGCCTCCCTACATGCATACTAATACGCACACATCTCAACTGCACACATATGAGTGTCCACACACACAGTTTCACACAAACAAACACTGTGGAGCACAAAGGTTAATGTCTAAGGCTCAAATAACCTTTCTGTAATCAGTAATAAAAATTTCAAACTGAAATAAATGGCACTATAAATATTAGCACCAAAACTCAACCA
The DNA here is from genome assembly GCA_028658305.1 of Pachyuromys duprasi. Classification (NCBI taxonomy): domain Eukaryota; kingdom Metazoa; phylum Chordata; class Mammalia; order Rodentia; family Muridae; genus Pachyuromys; species Pachyuromys duprasi. The sequence continues at coordinate 35,837,755 of CM053746.1, read as the reverse complement.
CGTAGGAGTCAGTCTAAGGAGAATTGTTTATGAGAACTACAAACCCCTGTGAAAGAAGAAAGAACTGAGCCAATGGAGAGATCTCTATATTCACAGGAGGGAGACTCAGTTAATACTGTCAGCTCTCAAGCTCTTCTCCAGATGACCTCATCATTCAGCACAATTTCAATCAAAAATCCCAAGTTCTTTTATGAATATTGAACCCACTGGTTCTAAAGTTTATACAGAGAGGAAAAATACCCAGATGAGTTACCACAACACTGAAAAATAAAGTCAGAGAAATTCCCTGACTTCAAGACTTACCAAATGGTTGCAGTCATCAAGAAGCCGTGGGACTGATGATATAATAGAAAATAAATCAATAAGAAAGAGCAGCTGTCCCACAATAGATTGACACAAATATCCTTTTAAAAGCAGCAGGGACAATTCAAGGAAGAAAGGATAGTGTTTTCAACTAATGGTACTGTAACAAATGTGAAAATTGTAGAAAAGAAAATGAACTTATATACAGACCATTCTTTCACCAAAAAAAACCCCAATATTAAATGCATGGTGGATATAAGTGTATCTATTGCTTAAAATTCAAATCTACACAACTTCTACAAGGTAAAATGGAAGAAGGCATAGGTGGCTGTCTTAGTTTCTTTGTTGGGACAAAAATACCCTGAAATAAGTGCTGTATACACACGGGCATTGACAAATGCATCTTAAGAGATAAAAGGGATTTTGTTGTTGTTGTTACACAGTTTCAGGGCATATACAGTTCATCATTATGAAATAGACATAGTTGGAGGGTGATCAGGCTAGCTGGCTCCTGCACTGATAGAGAGTGAAGAGGAAATGGGCCTAGCTACAAAGTCCCAAAGTCTGCCCTCAGTCTTGTACTTCCACAAACAAGACTCAGTCTCCTAAAGTTTCTACATTCTTTCCAAACAAGGACATAACACAAGTTTGGCCCAGACAATGTAAGGAAAGGCATGGCATACATGTTCTTACTTGCTTTCTGTTACCGTGATAAGCATTGACCAAAAGCAATTTGGAGGGAGAAATGATTTATTTGGCTCATGGGTTACAGTCCATCACTGAGACAAGCCAATGCAGGAACTCAAGGCAGGAACTGAAGCATAAACAAAGGAGAACATATTTTACTAGTTTGCTCACCCTGGCAGGCTCAGTTACTTTTCTTATACAGCCCTAGAGATTACACCACCTACAGTGGGTTGAATCTTTCTACATCACTAAGCAATCGAGAAAGTGTCTCTTGGACACGCCGACAAGCTAATCTGATTGAAACAATGTCTTATTTGACATTGCTTCCTTCTTGCCAAGTGTGTTAAACTGACAGTAGCTATGATATCCCACCCTTTGTCGACCTTGACATCTCCTCTCCTTTCTTGTTTGTCTCAAGTGTTTCGTGTTAGAACCATAATACAAAACATGGTATAACTGTAAAGGTTGTATAATCTTTTTAAAAATTCCAACAATATATCTTTTAAAGTTAAGTCTCTTAACTATAAGCTAATTTAAAATTGATACCAAGTTACCTATTTTCTTGTTCCAAGAGGGAAGAATCATTGCACATTTCCAAACAAATCAAAGTAAACCAAAATTCAAATGTGTAACTTATTCAGTGTCTGACACAGAGACTCATTCTAGATCTTTTGAGAACCAAAGGATTTGGGTAGCTCCAATCCTCCAACTCTGCCATCTGCAGCATACACAGAACATCTGGTAGGCTCAGGTTGTTTCCATTCCTCAGCTTCTGCCATCTTTAATGGTGCACCCCTGATCCTGGAATCTCTAATAGGTGGGAGTCTACGCTGAAACTGAGGCTTCACCTCTACCGGTTGCCTCTCTTCTGGCCTCTTCAAAGCCAACATATGTGACAGGTGGAACTAAGCATTAGCTTCTCGCTGCAGCAGCTTGATGCCTGGTGGTTCCAGGAGACTCCAACCCTGCCACTCAGTGCCTAGCCACAGCTGCTCTCCAAGGCCCATGCTTTCATGCTTTGACTTTGACTCCTTGGATAGATGCTGGTGAAATCTGTCTGGTCTTGGACTTCTGATCTTAGACTTCTCTTGATACAGTTCATGGTCCACTGGTTTACTATAAGCTGACTACTAAACTTCTATTTGTTTGGATGCCCTTTTTTATTTCAACACATTCTGTTTATGCTTTTTTTTTCCAGACCACTGAGTCTGTTCATTTGTTAGCATTCAATTTTCTTCACTGCCACTCTTCACATGCCACTGCCACGGTCAAAACCAAAACCAAAACCATAACTATCACCTCAAAGGGAAGAATTATTCTGGGGCTGAATCTGAGTGACATACAGATTTTAGTTACCTCAAAGTCCATTTCCCACGGTGGTAACGGTTTGATAAAGTCTTTACAGCAGCAGTGTAAAGAAACTCAACTATGTTCGTAGCTGCTTTATTTGTAATAGCCAGAAGCTGGAAACAACCCAGATGTCCCTCAGGTGAGGAATGGATACAGAAATTATGGTATTTTTACACAATGGAATGCTACTCAGCAATTAAAAACGAGGAAATCATGAAATTCGCAGGCAAATGGTGGGACCTAGAAACGATCATCCTGAGTGAGGTATCCCAAAAGCAGAAAGAAACATATGG
>CM053746.1:35805955-35834622 GCA_028658305.1 Pachyuromys duprasi | reverse complement strand
ATGTATGGATATAACCTAGAACCCTGCTCAGCTGTGGCCCATGGTAGCTCAGTATCCAACTGGAGATCCTAGGAAGGGGGAACAGGGACTATTTTTGTCATGAACTCAATGGCTGGCTCTTCGACCCTCCCACACACACACCCGGGAGGAACAGCCTAGCTAGATCCCAGAAGAGGACAGTGCAGCCAACCCTGAGGAGACAGATAAGCTAGGGTCAGATGGAAGGGGCCGAGGTCCTCCCCCATCAGTGGACTTGGAGGGGGCCAGGGAGGAGATGAGGGAGGGATGGAGAGAGTGGAAGGGAATGAGGGAGGGGGCTACGACTAGGATACAAAGTACCTAACCTGTGATTAATATAAAAATAAATAAATTACATTCAAAAAAAGAAACTCATCAATAAAGACACTTTTAAAATACACAGACAGAAACATTAAGTAAACATTAAGTAAAACAGCAAAGTGGAGAAACTTCTCGTTTTTTGGTTGGTGGCAATTAGAGCTCTGGTAAGTTAATACATTATAAATGGTTTCAATCTGTCAGTCACAGGATGCTAGGTCTCACACAGATATGGGCAAGCAATGGTTATTTAGGATGCTAAAGACAGTTCAAGGTAAATTGTAATTAGGCTATAGACCTGCAGCATTCCAACCTCTCTCCAGCCATTAATTCTAACCAGTTAACCCGCTTCAGAGATAGTTTAGTTGATAGTGCAGTATCGACCTCAAGAAAAGAGACATATTTTAAACATACCATTTAGCATTCCAGGTGGTCTTATGATTAATTACATAAACTCAAACTTGAAAGCACTGACAATAATTTTAAAATCCAAGCAGAGAATCTTGTCCTTTTTTAATGCTAAACTAAGTCATGGGCAACAGAACAAACAATCATGTTGGGTTTTGATTTTTTTTCCTTCGTTTTGTTTTTGTTAATGGAACAAAGTCAGTTTGTCACTAGAATCTCTAAAAATTACTGAATAATAGAATCTCTAGTTAATTTGCAAGGTTACTATTTTTGGAGTGCCTTTCTAAGATGCATGTGGATATGTGTTAATACATAGACAGACAGGCAGACAGACAGATTACAGGTTCCATCTTAAAACCAACCAGAAAGTGTTTTGTTGTTCCTATAACATTCAAATCTCTTTTGTACCAATGGGTATGTCTTGCCAGGTCAGCATTACTGTGGCTCTTAGGATGCATGGCTGGATAAGACTGATGATTACTTGACCCCTGTAATAGCACATGTCGTACCTTTCAGCACTGTGAAAGTTGGCTAGTAGGGATGAAAAGTATCTATGTGACTTCTCCATGTTTTATGACTGAAATATGTGGTGTCTTCAGCAATAAGGTTTTACTGTCAGGTTCTGGAGAGAAGCTAAGAGCAGCAGCAGCTGTGGGACTCCAAACAACTCCAAAACAAGTAACCCATGCTCACATTGGATTTTTTTTATCAGCCTGTGGCACCTATGAGAGGCAAGGACCCTGTGTTATAGAGTGACCCCATTTACAATATTTTGTTTATGTATAAGCATATATATTTTAGGGCTATTCTACAGTAATACATTTCTATATGACTTTTTCAAAGAGGCTTTACTGTTATTTACTCTTCCCCATTCTCCCTTCCCTACCCCGTCCTCCCATCTCCCAATCCATTTGACCATTCCTTTTCCATTATTCTATTTTCCCCCGTTATATAACTTCATTCTATTTCCTCTACTTGAAAGCCCTCTTCCTAGCTTCTGGATATCTATGTTTATTCCAAATAAGACAACATATATCTAAATATTCAAAACTAGTATCCACATGTCAGAGAGAGAGTGTGTGATGTTTAGGCCTGGGTTACCTCACACAAAATGATTGCTTCCAACTCCATCTATTTGCCTATTGATTTCATAGTTTTATTTTTCATAAGGGTTGAATAATATTCTGTTAGGCAAATATGCCACATTTTTATTAATCACTCATTAGTTGATGGATAATTAGGTTGTTTTCAATTCCTGAATATTGTGAATAGAGCATCACTGAATATAGATGAGCAAGTATTTCCATAGTAGGATACATAGTCATTTGGGTAGATGCCTAAGAGTAGTATAGTTTAGGTCATGTGGTAGATCAATTTCTAGGTCTCTACACTGATTTCCATAGTGACTGCACCAGTTTGCATTCCCATCAGGAGTTCCTTTTCTTCATATGCATTCTAGCACTTGTTGCTATTGGATTTTTTTTGTCTTAGCCACTCTTATTGAGATAATAAAAATATCAAAGTAGTTTTGATTTGAATTTCCTTGATGTCTACAGCTGTTGAACATTTGAGAGAGAGAGAGTCATTTGCACTTCATCTTTGAGAACTTTGTTTGTACCTTGCTCTAACTTTTAACTTGGTGTCTTCTTGAAGTTTAATTTTTTGAGTTCTTTTTGTATTCTTGATGCTAACCCTCTCTCAGATGTATAGTTGGTAAACATGTTCCTGTTCTGTAGGCTGCTGTTTCACTTGAATGGCTATGCTCTTTGCTCTACAGAAACTGAAAAAAAAATATGTGCCCCGTTTTGTTAATTGTGGTCTTAATACCTATGCTATCAGGTAAGAAAATCTTTTTCTGTGCTTATGGGTTCAAATATCTTTTTTACTTTCTCTTCTGTCAGTTTCATGGTGTTAGGTCTTAATGTTGAAGCCCTTGAACCATTGGGAGTTATATACAAGGTGAGGGATAAGGATCTAGCTTGATTCTTCTACACGCCGCTATCCAGTTTTACCGGCACTATTTGCTGAAAACACTGTCCTTTTTCAAGTGTGTATTTATGGCCTCTTAGTAAAAATTGGTAGTAGGTGACAGTACATGTGTGGACTTATAGCTGGGTCCTCATTTCTATACATCAATCAATGTGTCTGTTTTTATGCTGTAACTTTTAAGATGACAAATTCTAAGATTCTTTTAATAATAAAGGTGATAAACACTTTGGTTCAAAATTTTTACCTATTCTTCATCTACAAAGACAATTGAGTATCCCAAGTAACTAATCTCAAGATTCCAACAATATCCCCAACTCTCACTTTCTCTATTTCTTACATTATTTTTCGTGTTTAGATATTTTGAAAACTGTCCAAGGCATTTGGAATTTTTTTTGTATTTTCTAAATGACAAACAGTGATAAATCATGATTTTAGTGATGATTCAAATGAAGATATTTTGTCCTTATTTCATCATGCTTTGTTATGACTGTTTGCATACTCAAACTTCAAACCTTACTTGAAGCAAGTCTTCATTTCGGGAAAAGATTTTGTAGACACAGGAAAAATATGCAGTCTGATTAAGGAAAATGACTCATGGCATGCTGTGGAGTTTTGGCTAAGCTGCTTTTTTAGTCATGGTGTCTTCTTGATTATTGAAACTTTAAATATAGTGTGCTACTATGTGTTGCATTTAAATGTTTTATCTGATAGAGAACAACCCCCCCCCAAATCGTGAAATATTAGCCATTATCTCATGATGGCTAATATATTGGATACAATCAAGAGATTTCTTCCTAAGTGGCTTTACCAATTACGTTTCTCACCTGAAGATTTTCTTCCTGCCTTCCTTTCCTTGCTTTCTTCCTTCCTTTCAAGCAGGAAGTTTTGCCTATACTGGATCCTAGGAATGGGACTTCCTAGCACTGTTGGGAATAACACTATTTGGCCTCCATACACATGGAACAGGGTGAGTGGCCAACAGGGTTATTGTGAATTGAAGTTGCAGACAAAAAGGGACACATATATCAAGGATTCTGCCAGGAAACATAAACCTGTGTGATGTAGAGAGCTGTGCTCCTTCGGGATGCCACCCACCACAGAATCCCCTCTACATCAGGACCAACACATGCCTCCCAGGTCTCCAGGACTTTCAGGCTGAGCCGAACATAGTAAAGCAATTCTGCAATGCCAGCATTTGTCAGACTGATATGGGAGAATTACAGAACAAGGATCTACTGGGGACAGCCTAAGTTCTGGGCTAGCCAGATCTGCTAAATGAGTCCTTATCTCAACAACATACAAACAAAAATCCTAAAAGAAAGGGCTGGGTTATAGCTTCAGTTGAGTGCTAAAATATTTACCTACCTACCATGTACAAGGCCCTGGCTAACATGTAAAATTCCTAGTAACAAAAGAGAAAGGAGGAGACAGAAAAGAAGGAGGCTTGCAGACTTGAGTCTACTACACTTTTTTTAAATTAATTACACTTTATTCACTTTGTATCCCCCCTGTAACTCCCTGCCTCCTCCCCTCCCAATCCCTCTACTACACTTTTTACTACACTTAAGATTTGAGTCTGCTACACTTTCCCAGGGTTCTTTGGAGCCCATCTGGGTTCTGAGGAACACACTTGCTTTAGAGTTGCATTAGCCCAGTGTGAAAAGGGTAAAAGACAAAGACTTGGGCTTATCTCTGGCCTCCTAAAACCCTGCAAAATGAAGACTCTGGCCTTTCCTTACTACATGGTAACCTTAGTTTCTCTTCTTTCTTCTATACAGATGTTTATCCATTCCAAAGATATCAGGATCCCCCATCCAATGGGATCACTTCCTACATGTTGCTGGGCTCAGATGCTTACTTTTCAGTTTCTATTTCATTGTCTAAGTTAGCAAAAAGATTATAAATGCTGAGTTTCCTTCCAGCTTCCAGAAAATCACCACATGGTCTGATGCTTGCTCAATACAACACAGACCTTACTTTCATCTTTCAGTGGGTGTGACCCTTCCTGCCAGGCTCCCTGCAGATAAAAGGCAGCTGGAGCTTCAGGGTTAGAGCAACCCAGAAGACTCCAGCCTTCACTCCAACGCCCTTGCCCTCAACATGAAGATCTCCATAGCGCTTCTGTTCCTGCTGCTCACAGCTGTCACCGTCAGCCCAGAGGAGCTGTCTGGACCAGGTATGGTATCTTCTTTCCTAAGGTTAATGGTTTAGCTGACATCTGAGCATAAGGCATCCCAGAGCTGCTGGATGGTCTTCCATTTTAAGGTGGAGAGACTAAAACTGTGAGAGAAGAGCAACGTGTCACAGCTAGCTGGAAAGCTAGAACAAAGGGCTTAGATCACCATGATGTCTCTCATGACACCAGCTCTGGAACAAGATGCCACATGCAGCCACTATCGGGACTGCCCTCTCCTTGTTCAGGGAGGTGGCCCAGATGTGGCCCTGTGGATGAGAAGGACATCTCAAACAATAAAGTGACAGGAACGATGGCTTGAAGAAGCACTTTGGGGTCATGGGCCAGAGAGGCTTCCAGAACAGCACTCACACGTGGCTACTGTAGAGGCTTCTTAGATTAAATACAGGTTGACTCTGAGCCCACAGCAGCAAGGTGTTGGAGAGCAAGTTCTTAGAACTTACTTTCCTGTGTCAGAAATATGGCATCAGTCAATGAAATCTCATTACAAACAGTCAACAGTGAGGAATCCTGTAGTTCAACCGAAGACACAGATTTCTAGATCATATTCCGCCACTAGAATCTAGATACAGAACTAGGGAGCGGTCCCTGCTAGGTGCAGCCCAGACTTCACCTTCTCCTGTGAGAGCACCCTGAAATGTTCCCTAACCCTCTTTCTTTCCAAAAATTGCTTCCAGATGTGGGATCCTTCCCAGTCTCCTGCTGCTTTGTTACAACAAAAATGAGGATCCCCTTTAAGATGGTGCAGAGCTACAGAAGAATCACCAGTATCCAGTGTCCCCAGGAAGCTGTGGTGTAAGTAATCCCCACCCAGAGCAACCAGGCAAAGAGTCAAGGGAGAGTGTCAGAATGTGCAGGCAAATGAGTCAGATAAATCCAGCCGCTTATCTGAATGACTCCTTACTCACATAGGGAAACTGACTTGAGGAGGAGGAATCCATAATTTTCCAGGAACTCAGAGGGATTTTCCTCAGTTCCTTTACCAATAGATGAGACAGCTTCATTTAGGGCAGCAAGATTAGGGCTTCATCCTCAGAGTTCTTCCTTCTACCCTTCCTCATCCTCCCCTCCTGCCAAGCAACTCCTTCATCTCTAGAGCAAGAGCAGATGAGGTCTGTCGACCTGTTGCCCATTCCCTGAGCAGAGCCCTAGAACCCTACTTCATTTATTTACTTATTTGTTTCTTTGTTTACTTACTTATTCACTCTGTGTCCTGACCTCAGTCTTCCCCCTCTCCTCCCAGCCCTCCCCCTCACACTCCTCTCCCATGTTCCCCTCTCCTCCTCAGAGAAAGGGAAAGTCCCCATAGATACCAACCCACCCTGACACATTGCTGTTCCACTAGGAGCATCCTCTCCCACTGATGCCAGACAAAGCAGCTCAGTTAGAGGAAATGGGATCCAAAGGCAGCCATTAGAGTCAGAGAGGACCCTCCCTCCAGTTGTTGGGCGGACCCATATGAAGACCAAGCTGTGCATCTGCTGCATATGTAGAGCATGGCTTCTAAGCATGCCGTCTCTCCACAGCTTCGAGACCAAGAAGGGTAGACTTATCTGCGCAGACCCCACAAAGAGCTGGGTCAATAATTATGTGGAGCTGCTTGACCAGAAGTCTCAATCTCTGCAGCCTTGAACCTTCAATACTTGGGCTGAGGGACGATGACAGCCTGATGCTCTCCCCTAACCTTCTCCATGCACAGAGTTGTTACAAGCAGAGTTGTTGGAGGTGCCTGGCCTGTGTGTTTCCTCATCCTTGTCTCTTACAGGAATAACTGAAATAAAAGCTCTCCCTGATTTGCAAATGTAACATGGAAATTTTAATTCCAAGTGAAGTGATGGGAAGGTCTGATCACTGCCAGAGTGCAGCAAGCCACATGAGTGAAGATTTTCAAGGGTTCCAATTTCTTGCCTAGGGTTTCATTTTATGGGAAGGAAGAGATTGGTTACTAGAGACATAATTTGGGTGGTTCTCTATTTTGGTCAACAGGCCTAGATTACATAAATCTTTGGTCATTGCTCATAATGTAGTATGATTTATTTTGTGTGCTTCGTCCTTTAAAGGATCCCCTAGTTAACCCTATGACCTTCAATGTCAGTTGCCTCTTGGACTTCTGGGAACAGGAGAGGATATAAAAAGCCAGTAGAGGCTGGGAGAGAGGTAGTAGGGTCCAGCTACCAGAAGAGTAGGGTCAGAGAAGACAGTTGGTGGCAGTTGAGGGAGGAGAAGCTAAGCTGAGCAGATAAGCTAGATCAGTGTCTCAGTTTGGAGCTGCTAGTATTGGGAAAACTGAAAGAAGGTGCTGTTTAAGCACACTGTTGGAGAACTGAGGGAGGAATGGTTGGGAGAAACATTTGAAGGAACTGGGCCGGAAACTGTGAGGAGGGCTGGCAGGGAGTTAAGAGAACTTTATAGGAAAAGAAAACATTAAACATTAAAAAAGAAGAAACATTAAAAACACATTTTACATTCTCTATTTTGGTTAGCAGATTTACATAGACCTTTGGTCATTGCTCATATATCTTCCCATAATGCAGCTGCTTTGTTATCATATGCATGTCCAGTTGTGCAAAAGCACAGAATGGTAAAGAGGGATTCTTTCTGAAAGTTCACTTGAGTATACATTTTGCCTCATTGCACATGCACCACAAACTGGTCTCAATCAGCCCCAGACTGTTTTCCAGATTGTGTTTGACTATAAACAAGGCTTATCAAGTGGTTACTAAGTGGAGCAATTTATTTTATGGTTGAAGCTTTTGGGGGTTGAGGGTGCTGGGTATTGCTATGGGATAACAGGTTGCTTGGTATTGTCTTCGCCACTCAGACGGAAAGGGCACCATGGGCCTCTGAAACCCAGGAGCCACACAGCACTGAGGGAAAAGGTATCCCCAAGGAAAGTGTTAAAGCCCTGAGGAGAGGTATGCTAGGACTAAAGAGCCCAGAAACCAAATAGCTCCAGGGGATGATATCCCCAACTGAGCTGAGGATTTCAGGGGCCTCAGCCCCACTGTTCTCTTCTTTGCTGCTTCTGATGAGAGTAAATCTCTTAAGCGAGATTTATTGGAGGGATGAATCCAGGAGAAGAGGGACAAATTCAGGAGAAGGCAGCTGGGAACTGGGCAGACATAGCCTTTAACACAGGATTTTTTAAGGGGGGATTTTTTTAAGGGGTAGAGCTTTCTAGAGCAGGGATTTCAAAAGTGAGGACTGGTTCTGAGTTTGGGGAGATCAGGGATTGGTAGGCTTTCCTGTTCAGGTTCTAGTTGGTTCTCCTGCTAAGGAATGGGTGGGGACTGGTGGGGTTTTGTCCAGACTTTTCACCTCAAATTAGCGTAATCTGGGATGAGTCCTATTGAAGGGCTGGAGATGACAGTTACAGAGGTCTGGGGGAGGGGGAGGGGTCTGTCCGCTTTCCTGCCTGGAGAGTTTACAGAGTTTACAAAGTTTACAAAAAAGGAGTCTATGGCAGGAAAGCCTTTCCCTGCAGCATGAACAGTAGGCTGAGGCAGGAGAGGTTGTTATTATCGTGACTAGCTCCCGTGATGGGAGTAGGCTGAAGCAGCACTGGCAGCTCCCGCTGAGGAGGTGCCATCACACCTGACAGAAGCCGCCCTTTTGTCTGCTCCTGTCTCAGCATCCTTAGGCGGAAAGGAGGAACTCTGACAACGCTGGCAGCGCACCATTTAAAAGCTTTTGCACTGGACTGCTCAGAGGTTACACTGACAGCTGACGTGGGGCTGGGGGGAGGGGAGCAAGGATGGAGGACAGTGGACAACTCTTTGACCTCATTCACCTCGGCTACCGTTTTGATTGCCACCACAGTCGTGGCAGAGGGACTACTGGTACACCCCTCTTCAGAGAGGGAGTGTGTACATCGTCCAAATGAATTAGAGTCCTGAGTTGCTAAGATATTCCCTATGCTTAGCTGCCTTACCTTCCCTCGAAAGACTTTTCTTCCTAATTCATAGAGAGCTAGACATTATCAGTATTAGCCATGGTTCTCTAGAGGGCCAGAGCCAACAGAATGAATACCTATTAAAAGGAGATGCACTTGTATGTGGTCTGAGTAGTTTTTCAATGGCTGTCTCCCGCCAGGGAGATCAAGAAATCACTAGTTGCTCCCCCTTGAGGCTAGGTGCCTTGGCAGTTCCAATATAATGCCAAAGCCTGGAGGATTCCTGGAGAACCAACGATCTTCCTTGCATGTTGGAAGCCCAAAGAAGTTAGTTCTAATATCTCTAAAGGAATCAACATCAGCAGCAACAGCATAGATGAACTTGCCAATGAGAGTGAAGGAAAAAAAAAGTTTCCTTCTTCCACATTCCTTTATGGAGCAGCCATTACCAGTAATTACTTAGGGTGAGTCTTCCAATGTTAATCAGAGTAGTGAAATTAATTCCCAACAGACATGGCCAATCTGGTGTAGACACGCTTCACTGAGGCTTCCCTCTTGGAATATTCTAGGTTGTGTCAAGTTGACAATCAAAACTAGCATCACAATATCTAAAGTTCAAATAATCAAGAACACATCATGGACTAAAGAAGTAAAGATAATCCAATGAAGGAAATAAGCATCTTAATCAACCAAAACTTCTATGTATGTGTCATTGTCTTGGCTAGTTTTGTAAGGGTCCCAAAACCTTGGCAAAACTAACACCAAGCCCCATTCAGGCCTTGAAACACAGTAAGCAAGCTGCAGTTCCTGACAAAACAGGAACAAGGGTCTAGCCAACTTGCCAAGGCAGGAACAAAGGCCAAGTCCATGGTTGCTCAGAAAGTCCCTGAGTAAAACATCCCTGAATGTACTAACCTTGCTTTTTTGGCTTCCATAGCTCTGCCTCTTGCTAACTGAAATAAGTCAACTACCATGTGGGTTCTCTGTATGAAAGTCGAAGACCTGTGAGGTTCAGGGCCTTATGACTTGGGCAAGTTCCCTGGGTGATCATCAGCCAGAAATGAAGACTTTCTTTTTGGCTTTAAGATTGTCAGCATAGTCATCTCTGGGTGGACTTACCTCGCAGCAGGTTTATCTGAGTGTAATACATGTTAAAGTCATTTGGAAAGACAGACTCTCCACTGAGACTGGCCCTTGGGAAGTCTGTGGGGCATTTGATTGATGACTGATATGGGAGGGCCCATTTCACTGTGGGTGAGACCCCCCTGGACTGATGATGCTGGGTGCCATAATAGAACAGACTGAGCAAGCCAAGGCGAGTAAGCCTGTAAGCAGCACTCCTCCATGGCCTGCATCAGCTCTCACCTCCAGATTCCTGACCTGACTTCCCCCAATAATAGAATGTGCCTAACTTGCCTTTGATCGACAGTGTTTTCAAAACCCTAAAATACAGCAGTCATCATATTCCTTAACCAGACTAACCCCATGCTTCCCCCCTGAGTCACAAAACCTTTTCTAACATAATGACTTGGTTCAAGTAAGGTTCGAAGCTCAGGTAGGCAAATAGACATAATAAAAGAGTTGATGAAATAAAGATGCAGTATCTTCATTCGGACTTTTACTAAACCCAAGACTGGCATCACGTTTGTCATTTAGATAATATTTTTTTAATTCCAAATGCCTTGGATGATTTTTAAAGCATTTAAACATAAAAATATTTAAGTAATAGAAAAAAAAGGGAATTAGAATTTTTGTCAGCAAGAGTTTTCAACTTAGTTACTTGGGGTACCCAACTGTCATTGTAGTTGAAAATAAATATCACCCAGCTTTTCTGAAGTCCACAAGGTCTCTGGCAGAACTGGTACAAATTTGAGGTGAGAAATACAAAGCTAAATGTTTTTCTCCTTACACATTATAGAACAAAAAATAGGTAGGCATACATGATAGAGTCCTTTCTCCCCGGATGGGAGTTCTTGATGCAATGTCTTTTCCCAGTTGATGTAATCAGCTGATTTTTTCATTTTATTCACTTAGCTTTACATGTTCTTGGAGCTCATTGTAGAAACCAATTCTGATTTTTAGTACCAGCAGTATGGCGTTTGTTTAATAGACATGGCTCAAACACTTTTGACTTAAGTGTTTATAGGATGCTTAGTATTTTTGAAGTCGACAGTAGGTATTTGTCAAAAATAGTTTCTATTAGACTTAGAAGAACTGACAAATTTCGTGAACTAAAAGTGCTGAAATATTTAGCTGATTTTGACAGCTGATGCCATTGGTCTATTTAATCATCATCCTTGAAGATTGGATATACAATAAAAGAGACGTTTTGTTCCTAGGAGCCATTTTGAATCTGCAGTCAAGTTTCTGTTTACCATAAAACTTGAGTTTCTGTTTCTCAGAGCTAAGCTGCACCATATTTCAGTGACTATGGAATGTCCTGTAAACCAACTGACAGGCGCTACCTGTGCTCAGAAATATTCTATACCCATTTTCCCATGACCTACCTTCCTTGACTGCTTGGTCTCACTTCTATAACCATGATTATGTGCACAATCCCTCAACCCTATGGTTTTGTTCTATAAAAGGAGCTTTAGAAATTGGCTCCAGACTGATCTTATAAAGCCCATCTTAAGGAAAGACAGCTGATTTGGCTGCGATGTATACACAAATAAAGCTTGCTTTAATTTGGCCATAATTTTGGTTGATGATCTTTCTCCTCACGTCTGTAACCCACAGACAAAAGTTTTGTATAATGTACCAAATTTTACAAATAGATTTAAATATTGGTAATTTAGCAGAAGGGTGTCAAATCAAATAGTAACAATTCTCTATAATAGAATTTCTTGTCCCATTCTGGCAGTAGTCCTGTGACAAGAAAAGACTTTAGGCCAGTGGAAAAATATAAACTACTTAGATAAGATCACCAAGAATACATCTTATATCTATAATCTCTGTATCTTGCTTTTGTTATTTGATGGTAACTTTGCTTTTTTTCATTTAAAGTGGAAATCACAGAGACTAGCCCCAAATATACTGTAAAAAAATTATAATTATGTTGTAATAGAACACCTTGTTTTTTGATGTGTGTTTCAAATGACCAATTTCTTTCTTTGTTTCAGATCATTAGAATTCTGTTGTCAGCTAGGCTTGGTCAAAGTAAGACTTAAGAAACCTGTTTTTCAAAAAAGTTAATAGGAGTCAAAGCTTGCAATCAAAATAGTTACAATTATATACACCTCTATACACAGAGACACATATCTATTTGTAACTATCGTATCTATAAGTATATGTATATTATCATATATTTATCTCTATATAAATGAAATATACTTATGTTTATATAGAGTTAACTATAAATAAATGACAGATAGATAGATAGATAGATAGATAGATAGATAGATAGATAGATAGATAGATAGCCATTAAGGAATCTGCCACTAAAAGCCTGGGTGACTGGCTCCTGGAACTGGGTAAATTAGACCCTTTCTAGAAGAAAACAAATTTGCCAGGGCAGTGTTTGTTCAGCCAATGAAATGTTTTCTACCCTGTTCTCTGTGACTTTTAGTTCTCTCTATCATGTGGGTTGGTGGGCTGGAACTCAGGTCTTGAGACTTAGCAGCAAGAGCCTTTACCTGCTGAACCACTCTACCAACTTGCATATGTGTCCTGTGGTCAGATATAACTGGGATGGAGACCCCAGAAGCAGTGGAGAACTATGTATTAGGCTACTCTTCAGGGATGACTTGTGGCTTCATTCCACTGAACTTTGGGAAATCTGTGGTCCCAGCTTATTTTTTCATTATAACTATTTTTACGCAACGTTTCTCCCATGGTTTCTTGCAACCCTCTTCAGATTTTTTCTCTCTAACCCCAGGGGTTTTTTTTCCCATGTAATGAATTCTCAAGACCATACTTTCTTAGGAGATAAACCAGACTTCTGAGGAAAACTAGACGCCCATGCCTCACGTCCATTTGGAGTGTTTTCTGAAGATAACTCTCTGACACATCTACCCTGGGAGGGTAATGAGTGTTATGAAAAGCAAATAGACGGGACTCTTATGAGCTTCCCAGGAAGAAAAGAGGTGAGGGGGGCCAGGATGTACAGTCCCAGCCAGCTGGACACTGAAAAAACAGAGGAATTGAGATTGGAAATTAGGAATAAAATATTTTATCATGGCTTGAGGGATCTTTAAGATTCAGAGTGGGAAACATGCAGGTCCTACAGCACCAGTAAGCGTTCTGCATAGCAACGGGCACTAACACACTTAGAGGAACAGTAGGAAGAGCTGCCCAGTCTGAGCACAGGACTAGAGTGGGACATGGAGATCACTAGCACTTGAGCATGAAGCTGGCACAATTAGGTTAATAGTAACAGGCCAGATAGAGCAACTACGTGTGGAGTGCTGGAGAAGGGTTACAGCAGACTTTGGGTATGGACTCAACATTGTACAATGGCATAAGGGAAGTATTTAAAGGATTGGTGGGTTTGAGACTCAAAGTATAGTTGTCTTCAGTATGGTATAAAAGTCTGTACTCCTGCCAGATTCATGCCGGAATCCAATTCTATCTACTGCCTTGGGCGGTATGTACTGAGTGTGCAGGAAACACTGTATCCACTAAGCAGCCTCCCCAGCCCTCATGGCAAACTCTTAAGGCCAAGATTACCCTGTATTTCCTGAATTCAGCTGGTGCAGAGACAGTGGTCCTCATCTAAAGGCAAATTCTTCGATATCTGTAGAGAGCTGTGTTGGAATTTTGATGGAGATTTCACTGAATCTGTAGATGGCTTTGGGGAGGATGGCCATTCTTTACTGTGTTAACCCTACCAGTCTGTGAGCATAGAACCTTTCACGTTCTGATAGCTTCTTCAATGTCTTAAAGTTTTTAACATACAAGTCTTCATTTAGAATTGTCCCAAGACATTTTACATTTCTGAGGCTATTTATGAAAGGTGTTTCTAGTATTTTTTTCTCAGTCCATTTGTTATTTTCCCATAGGAGGGCTATTGCTTTTTGTGAGTTAATTTTGTATCCAGCTACTTTGCTGCGGGAATTTATCATCTATAGGAGTTTTCTGGTGGTAATGTTAAGGCCTCTTATGTATACTACCATATCATCAGTAAGTAAAAGTATTTTCACTTATTTCTTTCTGTTTGTATCTCCTTGATTTCCTTCGCTTGCTTATTGCTATAGCTAAGACCTCAAGTGCTATATCGAGTAGGTATGGCGGGAGTGGACAACATTTCTTGTTCCCAATTTTAGTGGAATTGCTTTGCCAATTTCCGGCTTCATATGAAAATACACACACAACCAGGATGTCTGAAACAATACTGAATACTAAGAGAGCTGCTGAAATCTTACCATCCTCAACCTCAAAATGTATTATAGAGATATAGTGGTCCCCAAAAATAGACCCATTGATCAACGGAATAAAGTTAAAGACCCAGACATAAATACTCAAACTTATAGACACCTGATTTTTTCAAATCCAGAAATACACACTGAAAAAAAAGAGAGAGCATATTCAACAAATTTTGGTGATAAAACTGAAAGGCCTCATGCAGAATCCAAATAGATCCATACTTATCACCCCCATTCCTAACCTAGAAGCTATCTCCAATTGATAAACATTTGCAAACAAAAATTTAGTTTTCTACAAGGCAGTCTCACGGGGGAAACAAAGTACTCTTGAGGGTAGGCTCATGCCCAGCAGTTGGTGACCAACAGAACACAAATCCAGTGGCAACTTTGGATGTTCCTTGTCTCATAATGTCATGTTAGGACTTTTCTTCTTTTTTAATATTTTTGTTTTTATTTTGTATTTATTCTCTTTTACTTTATGGCTCTTTTGCATCTATACTATGACTTTCAGTTTTGTATTTTTATGCTCCCTTTATGTGAGAATGAGTGGGTCTCTCTGTGTATAGCTCTTTCTTATGCCTTTTCTTCGGCTGTTTCTTTTCTGTTTGTTTATTTTGTCCTATTTCAATGTGTTTGTTTTTGTTTGTATTATATCATTATCCATCAGGAGCCCATTTGTTTTCTAACAAGAGACAGAAAGGGGATGAGTCTGAATGGGGCGGGGGGTAGAGAGAGGGGAAACCATAATCAAGTTATTATTTTTTTAAGAAAAGAAAACATAAAGTGTTGGGAGTTGGTCTGATGATTGTATATTGATGCTGGTTATTGGCCCTCAAGATCTGGTTACTGCCTGGGTATACCTATCCTTGTTGTGTAAATCTACCTGATTGGCCTATGCCTGGGCAGGGCAGAATGGGATAGGTGTGGCTAATGTTCCCAGGATTTTGAGGACAGTAGAATCACCAAGGGTAAGAGATGGATGGGAAGAGAGGAGGAAGGAGGATGCCATGATGGGTTAGCATGAAAACACCACATGGGCAGGGAGGAAGGATTCCAGTAATGGTGTGGAAAGGCTCAGATGAGGAATAAGATAATGGATGGAAGGTAGCCTAGATAAGGATGATTAAGCAGATGGCATTGAATAGGGGCTGGGAGACAGATGGTGAGGTGATTGAGACAGCATAGGTAGAAATATCTGCCCAGCCAAAGGTAATAAGGCAATTATAAAATCTAGCAGGTGTCTGTGTCTTATTATTTGTGATAGTGGGTCAAATAATGCCACCACACTAATTATAGGGTTAATAATAAACATTATATACTCCAACACTCATGTGTATTTTCTATAACAATAAAAAGGAAACTTTTTGTTTATCCAACCAGTTCCCTGGAGTTCTTTTTTTCACGCCCATGTGGAGAGCTGGAACAATTCCAGCCCATACAGAAGCACAGAATACAGAGTAAGCAGCTGACGCATAAACTGTGTTAATTCATTAGGGCAAGACATTTTCTCCTACCTTACCTAGAAATGGAAATAGCACTCCCATAGGGCAGGGGTATCTGGCTAATGACCTCACACAAACCCCTACCCCATTTGATAGTCATGTCTCTTGGTCATCCTATCTGCTGACTGGTTTTGAAGAAGTGTGTAAAGCCCACCCAGGAGCACAGCTTATTGGAAACACATCTAACTCCAGGATAACATAATTGGAGAGGAGTTTTCACTAAAATTCACCCTCAGAGCCCTCAAGCAATAAAGCAACTAAATGTCAGCAGGTCACCAAGGGGAGAGTGTACCAAATGGTTCCAACCACAGTTAGCCTCTCCTTTCCACAGAATCAAGGTCAAATTGGTTATAGAGATGTGAGTCCAGGATTCATCAAAATTCCCAAATGTCCAAAGCATGAAGACTCAGCCTGACCTGACACCAGACAACATCAAAGGACACAACCCAAATTTTCAACAGCTGCATTCTAAAATATGTTGTCTTACATCAAATAAAACTGACTTTTATGAAAATAACTATAATAGGATGTGCTTTGTGCTTCTTATTTAATTGATTGGTAATTCATGTGCCTGAGCTTAAATGTAAGTGCTTTAAATCCTTCATCTTTATATAAACTGGTTCCTATCTGTGTGTTCCAATATACTCAAATACAAACAGAAGACAGACTTCACAGAACCACAGAGGTCACTAAGCCAACATATCCTCCTTGCAATGTTTTTATTTCACCTTGGATTTGGGCCTGCAGTATGTTGTAAGCTATGACTCATTTTACTCTCTCAACATCTGTTTTCAGTGCCTCTTCTTGTATTTTCCCACATAGGCCCATTCTGAGTGACCTTCTGTATCAAGAGCATCCTGGGATACACTCTTATCTAAGCTCAGAAGAGTGGTGGGGAAGGTCCCTGAGTAGCAGCCTTCCAAAGGATGTCACTGAGATAGACATTTAAATACCTCTGATTTTCTCATTCCTGTGTCTGATCCTGGGACTCATCCTATAGGCTTCTATGAGACCCAAAACCATTGCTCACAAGGTTGGAAAGATATAAAGTGACTTCTCTGTTCCCATCACCTCTGTTGCCTCCTCAGTCTGACCACTAAGGTACCTTCCCAAAGGAACTGTCTGTACACAAGTCCTAAACAGATCATGTTTTCACGATCTATTGTTTGTTTTACACAGTCAACATTTTCCCTTCCCCATGGTAAGTGCCTGGATCTCAGTCAGCAATTAACTTGGTCCAGGTCCACAGACTCATCTGGGTATGTTTACCAGGGCTAAATCTGGAACCAAGATTACGGGACTTAACAGCATGTTCTCAGAGTCAAGGCAGCTCACAAATTAAGGCTAACAAGGATGAAGCTACATTAGCCACTTGACTGTGTAAAATGGGTTTAATAAATACATAAATGTATCAAAGACAGTGGGAAATAGCCACTTGTGTTTGGAGAATAACATAGACCTAAGAAGTTGGAAAGCTAAAAATATCTTCTTATGACATTGGTCCAGTATTGGAACTGTGGGTATAAACTCACGATTTTAAGGATTAATGAATTATAGACAGACAGACAGGAAAACAGAACTAGAGAGATGTATAAATAAACATGCTCACGTATATGCTCACACACATGCATACATGAGAACATTAGTATGCACATACACTGGGTATGTTCCTTGAGAACACTTAGAAACCCAGCAATGTGCCAATTTATAAATACTACTGTCTTATTAAAGAAGCACAGAGTTCCTGGGGATAAATGACTGGCTCCAGAGCTGCAACATTTTGTCACGTTAAAGAGAAACGAAGCAAAGTCCTCAAGGACTGTAAGAGGTATGTGAAAACACAAAAGAACCAAAAAGAGGTTCGCACTAGCCAATCTGGAACAGTACATTCACCAAAATAAATACAATAGGCTTGAAAGTACAAAATAAGTAATTGTATCCCATTGAGTAAAATCAGAAAAGGGGAGGACCTGACTTATATGAGACTAGCCAATATGAAGAGATAAGGAATGGTATAGTTATTAAAGTCATCCTTCAGTTGTCCACGAGAGTGAAAATTAATGCAGCCAAGAATCATCTATGAATCCTCAAACCAGTAGGTGAATATTTGATTGAGTGTGGGCATGGAAAACATGATATAACCAGTAACAACCAAAGAAATAAAATATCTAACTAATGCACATTGCTGATAAGAGAAGAGAGCTATGAAGATCTTAACCAAGTAAAAGAAGCTGACACAGCCAGTGATGGGACTGATTTGCCTGCATACCTCCTGACAGAGTACACTACAAGCAGAGCATCACTGTAGTCATTGTTTAGCCAGACCCATGAACCAGATTTCACCATGATAAACATCAGGCAACTCAAACTGAAAAAGAGTCTACTGAGTAATTGGGCTATGAAGAAGACTAAAGGAGACATGGCAGCTAAATAAAACACATGACTTTGAGTTGGACCTTGGGTTTGTAAGAGATGTTACCGAGACAATGACCCAATTTTGAATGGGCCGTTTCCATCAGGTCGTGCTACTGGATCTACAGCCATGTCCTGAGTATGATTTTTTGTACAGTTTTTCTACAGAGATTTGTGTTTGTTTCCAGGAAATATGGACTTGTGTATTAAGCTTCAATTAAGAAGGTACCCAGTCTACAAGCAAATCTCAAGTGGGAAAAGAAAGCCTATGCGTCAATAGGGTCGTGAGGGAGTGAGGCATCGGATATTGCAACACTTGATCTTCAGTTTGCTTATTGAGTCGCTGCCTTTGTGTGACATTCACCTCACTTTGTTTACAATCAGTGTTCCCCTCATGATTAATGAAGTTGAGCATCTGCTAAAATGTTTATTCAGTATTTGATGTTATAAAATTATAGTCTACATCATTCATTCCCTCTTATTAGATTTTATAGATATTTTGAATTTGAATGAGAAGTATTTTCTACATTCCAACTAGGTGTCTTTTCTCAGATATGTGAGTAGGGAGTTGTCACGATCTGTTACTCACCTTTTCACTTCCTTAAAATTATTAAAAGCTCTTCAGGACTTCAACAGCCTAGTTTTTCATTATGTTCTGCTATTGATAGTAACCTCATTTTCTGTTTAAGAAAACTTTTTCTCATGCAAAAACATGATACATCTTTACATATTCTTATAGAAGCTTCTATTGTTCTGTTCACATCTAGGGCTACAATCTAGTTGCAGCTGACTTTTAGAGGCAGTGAAAAGTAGAAATAGTACTTCTATTCTTTTTATAGAATATCCCATGATCTACTACCAGACATCATAGGCTATTTTTTCTAACTATTCTGTAAACTTCATTATGAACCCAATATACGTAAGTGGGAAAAGCTCTACAGTACTGTCTTTAAAAGATTTTCTCAATTATTTGGAAGCTTTTTAATGTTTTCTTATAAAGTCTTATATAAACTTATCAGTTTGAATGAAATATTTGCTTGGATTTTCATGAGAGTATGTCAGCCTTTACAATATAACAGCTCTCATCCAGGTGCAAAGCCTCTTCCTCCACAGTTTAGAGAACTGCTGAGGCCAGGGTAAGTGTGGCAGGGACAGAAATCCTTCAAGGAGATCCTGAAAGGGCATTGAATAAATCTGTGAACGTGAAGCCTGGTTTATAGCAGAGACTCCAAGGTATTGGGGGTACCAGCCAGAGCCTTGAGACATCGGACATGGAGAGCATTCTACTGAGAATGCTGCAGGCAGCAGCAAACCCCTCTCCTGTCCCACTACCAAGAACTGATAGGGTCAGGCCTCCCATGATCTAATATCTTAGAGAAAACTTAGCCATGCCTTCAAGAATTTGGAGCCTTTGAGTGGCAGACTGCATGGCATGAAGAAAATAATGGTAGCCAGCAGATATCACAATCGACCCTGAGGGGCTTTCAGAATCAGAGATGGCAGGTTTGTACCAGGAAGCTCAGCACCACTGTAAGGTGACTCTACCCTGTAGGCAAGATGCCATGTCCCTGAATTGACAAGCCAGGATGACACCCTGGAGGACTGGTGAGTGGTCATCAGTTTGCTGACTTTCTTTCTGCTTGAGAGAAACAGTGACGAGACATACCACATATGACCAATGGGACATGTCTAAGGAAGATCTGCCAAGTTCGTAAAAGTTTTGCCAAATGTAGTATGCTGGTTAATTTATGTCAACTTGGCACAAACTAGTGTTATCTTAGAAAGAGGAAACTCAATTTAGGAATTGCTTCTTTCAAATTGGCCTGTGGGCAAATCTGTAGGGCCATTTTCTTGAATAATTGTTGAATAATATTAAAAATTGTTGAATAATTAATATTCAAGAATAATAATGCTTGAAAATTGTTGATGTGGGGGGCCCAGCCCACTGTGAATGGAGCCACTCATAAACAAGTGGTCCTAAGTTATGTGAGAAAGCTAGCTGAGCAAATGACGGAGAGCAAGCCAGTAAGCTGTGTTCTTCCATGGCCTCTGCTTCAGTTCCTGCCACCAGGTTTCTGCCTTGAATTCCTGCCCTGGCTTCTCTTAATGATGAGCTGTTCCCTAAAAGTGTAAATAAATAAATAAATAAATAAATAAACAAACCCTTTCTGCCCCAAGTTGCTTTTGGTCGTTGTTTTATTACAGAAGGAAAGAAGGCAATTAAGACATTTGGACACCATAGATGTATGTGTAGAGGTTGCCAACAAAAGATAGAGTAGAACTAGAAAAAAATGCTCTGTTGCTTTTAAAACTCATAAAAATGTCTGCTAGAAGGGAATTTTTATTATGGTGTCATTTGAACCACTTCGAGAAAGATCCTAGGAGTGACTCCCTACCCTAAGCAGTGGGTTGGAACACCAAGAACAGAATGAAGAGGGGGAGCCCCCTTGCCAAGCTGACCACATGGAAATATCTTTAATATAACTGTTGTGTATGTGTGCCTTTTATTCCTTATTATTGTCTATAGAGTTGACAATGTTAATTGCTTTTTTTGCCATGTGTAGAAGTTAGATACCTAACATATTATACAAGCAAAATTAGTAGAAATAACCCAGTAGACCCAAGGCATATGGAATACTGAGGTTAGACCACTTCTCCACTCCATCCCTCTGCCTGCCAAGCCCCCTGGGGCACACCCAGCTTCCCTGAACTGAATCCTGCCCTCCTAACCTCCATTGTCTGGCCATCGCTCCACCAGCCTTCACCAGGCCTTAAGCACAGGGAACACCTAGACCACGATGGCCCACCGGAGGCCTGCTGGACCAGCAACATCCAGGTTAGACATGCCTTCCCAATACCTGCTACACCAGGAAAAATCAGATAGCTAAAGGCCAGGGTAAAAACACAATCAACAAGAGCCAGGGCAACATGGTACCTTCTACTGAAACACAAGAAAATGACCTTAAGTATAATCTCATAAAGATGATGGAAGCCTTTAAAGAGGAATAAATCCCTTAAGGAAACACAGGAAAATACAATCAAATATGTAGAGACCTTTAAAAAGAGCACAAATCCTTTAAAAACAAATAGAGAAAAACACAATTAAACAGATGAAGAAAACTAATAAATGTGTTCAAGACCTAAAAATGGAAGTAGAAGCAATAAAGAAAACACAAACTGAGAAAATCCTGGAGATGAAAAACTTAGGGAAGAGGACAGGAAAAGAAGACACGAGCATCACCAACAGAACACAAGAGATAGAAGAGAGAATTTCAGGTGTAGAAGATACAATACAAGAAATAAATATATCAGTCAAAGAAAATGTTAAGTCCTGACACAAAACATCCAGGAAATTTGTGATACTATGAAAAGACCTAACCTAAGAATAATAAAAATAGAAGAAGGACAAGAGTGCCAGCTCCAAGAACCAGAAAATATTTTCAACAAAACCATAGAAGAAAATTTCCCCGATGTAAAGAAAGAGATGTCTATAAACATACAAGAAACATACAGAACACCAATTAGATTGGACCAGAAAAGAATTACATCAGAGACTGTAAAAGCTAGAAGGACCTGGACAGATGTCTTGCAGCCTCTAAGAGAGCACAGACCCAGAATACTATACCTAGCAAAACTCTCAATCACCATAGATTGAGAAAAAAAAAAACAAGATATTCTCAGACAAAACCAAATTTAAACAACATCTGTCCACTAACCCAGCCCTACAGAAAATACTAGAAGGAAAAGCTACACCCCTCCCCAAAAACACCAAAACAACAGAAAATAATTCCACATTAGCAAAAACAAAAGAAGGGAGGCATACACAAACACTAACACCACCGACATCAAAATAACAGGAATTAACAATCATTGGTCATTAATGTATCTCAACATCAATGGACCTAGTTACCCAATGAAAAGGCACAGGCCAACAAAATGGATGCAAAAACAGAATCCACCATTCTGCTGCATTCAAGAAACAGACCTCAGCAACAACAATAGTCATTACCTCAGAGTAAAGGCTGGAAAAATGTTTTCAAAGCAAATGGACCCAAGAGGCAAGCCATTCTAATACCCAATAAAATATACTTTCAACCAAAACTAATCAGAAGAAGAGGAAGGACACTTCATATTAGTCAAAGAAATATTCCACCAAGATGATGTCTCCATTCTGAACATCTATGCCCCAAATGCAAGGCATCCACATTCATAAACATTCCTAAAGCTTAAATCACACATTGAATCCCACACATTAATAATAGGAGACTTGAACACCCTACTCTTACCAACAGACAGATTATTGAAACAGAAACTAAACAGAAAAATAATTAAACTAACCTACGTTATATCTACAGAACATTTCACCGATATATATATATATTTTTTTCTCAACACCTCACAGAACCTTCTCTAAAATTGACAGTATAGTCTGTCATAAAGCAAACCTAACCAGATACAAGAAAATTGAAAGAACTTCTTGTATGGATTAATGCTGGTCTTCAACAACAAGAACAAACTCATAGAAACCGAACAACTCTCAACTCAATGACCACTGGGTCAAGGAAGAAATAAAGAAAAAAAAATTAAAGACTTTCTAGACTTCAACAAAAATGGAGACACAGTATTCCCAAACTTATAGGACATTGAGTGAAAGCTATGCTAAAAGGAAAGTTCATAGTACTAACAGCCTTCATAAGGAAATTGGAGGGATCTCATACTAACAATTTAAAACCACACCTGAAAGTTCTAGAACAAAATGAAGCAAACACACCCAAGAGAAGTAGATAGCAGGAAATAATCAAACTCAAGGGTGAAATCAACAAATTAGAAATAAAGAGAACAGTACAAAGAATCAACAATACCAAGAGCTGGTTTTTTGAGAAAATCAAGACAGACACACCATTAGCCAAACTAACTAAAAGGCAGAGAGACAGTATCTAAATTAACAAAATCAGAAATGAAAAGGGGGACATAGACACTGGGGAAATCCAAAGACTCCTCAGGTCTTATTTAAAAAAAACAAAACCAAAAACAAACAAACAAACAAAACTGTACTCTGATAGCCATGCTACAATCCACAGACCCAAAAGAAACCAAGGAAGGCCCAAGAGAAGATGCTTGAATCTCACTCAGAACAGGAAATAAAATAGGCATCTGAAGTAAATGAAGAAAGGTAACTGTGTGGGAAAGGGCATGGGGAGGATAATAGAGGTGGGTATCAGGTGTGAGGAGAGCAGGGGAAGGACAGTTAGAGGGAACACCAGGAGAGAGAACAGAAATCAGTAAGGGGCATCTCTGGGACAGAGGAGCCCTCCCTGGAGTCTATGGGCATGACCCTAG
Organism: Pachyuromys duprasi; assembly: GCA_028658305.1. Lineage (NCBI taxonomy): Eukaryota > Metazoa > Chordata > Mammalia > Rodentia > Muridae > Pachyuromys > Pachyuromys duprasi. Next base: position 35,811,186 of record CM053746.1, on the reverse strand, counting down.
CTGAGACTCCTAGCAACAGGAGATAAGGAGCCTGAAGCTACCTCCTGTAGCCAGTGGAGGGAAGGGGACACCAACCCATCCTTAAAACCTTTGACCCAAATTTTGCTTTGCCTACAAGAAGTGTAGGGGTAAAGAGCGAGTAGATTTTGAGGAAATTGCAAACCAATAGCTGGCTCAACTTGAGACCCACCCTGTGGGAAAGAGCCAACTCTTGACACTATTAATGATACTCCATTATGCTTGCATACAGGAGCCTAACATAACTGTCTTCTGAGAGGCTTCATCCAGCAGTTAATGGGAAGAGAACCACAGCCAAACAATAGGCAGAGCTCAGGGAGGCGTTTTTGTTTAGTTATCATTATTATTAGTTTATGGCACTATAGCTGGACAGAGTCTTAGCTATTTTAAATTTTTATTTATTCACCTTACATCCCTTCTTTCCTCCCAGTCCCACCCTCTCACCCTCTTCCTCCTTTCCCTCCTCCCCTTCTCCTCAGAAAAGGAGAGCCCCACCCCCCAACAAACCCACCCTGGCACATCAAGTGGAAACAGGACTAAGTGCATCTTCTTCCCCTGAGGCCCAACAAGGCAGGCCCGCAAAGGAAAAGTGATCCAAAAGCAGGCAACAGAGTTCATGTCTGAGACAGCCCTTTCTCTAATTGCCAGGGACGCCTCATGAAGACCGAGCTGCCCATCAGCTGCATTATGTGTAGGGGATCTAGGTCCAATCCGTTCATGCTCTTTGGTTGGTAGTTCAGTCTCTGTGAGACCCATGGTCCTCGGTTAGTTGACTGTTGGTTTTCTTGTAGTGTTCTTGGCCCCTCTGCATTTCCCGGTCCCCCAACTCTTCCATAAATCTCCCTGAGCTCCGGCCAATGTTTGGCTGTGGGTCTTTGCAGCTGTTTCGATCAGCTGCTGGGTAGAGCCTATCAGAGGACAGTTATGCTAGCCTCCTGTCTGCAAGCATAGCAAAGCACACAGTGTGTAGAAAGGGCACAGGAGTCCCTACTGACAGCAGCTTGTCACTTTGCATACCAAAGAGGTTACCAGCATAAAACAAAAACAGTAAATTAATACATTTTGCACATGTGGCACCAGCATTCCAAGGAAAGAAAACAATGCTTGTTTTCTGTAAAGACTGGTTTCTGAAAGTCTTGAACATTTTAGCACACTGTGGTGATAGAAAATAGGATTCCAGCCCACCCGTATTTTATATTTTTGATTTATTACCTTTGTTACACATGTGCAGTTTGCTGCAAACTGCCATGCACACACTGATTGAGTCCTCCCTGTATGTAGAGGCAGTAAAATATTACTTTGTAAGCACATTTTGCAAGAGTCTGTCTGAAATACTGTCTTTGGGAAATGGAGTTATGAAACCACCCGTAGGAGCTTGTTCAGTTGCTGGAAGGAGGTGGAAGGATAGCATGACGAAAAGTAATGTGCTAGTGTGTTAATTCTTCGATCCTCTCCAATGCTGGATTCCTGGATGTTTTTCACATTTTGTTTTGCTGTGGGTGTAAGTGAATATATTGGAAAAATATGTCCACATCCCAGTAAAGAGGTTGCCAGTAGGTAAGAATGCAGTTATTGAAGCTAGCATGTTTTATATACTTCATGTTGGAATGCATAGGAATGCTTGTTTTCTGCAAATGATATTTGGAGGCAACGTTGTTGAATCCTTTCTGAACATGGCATAGGTCTGTGATTGTCCACTGATTTGAAGACGGGGAGAAAGGAGGAAGTGGGGAGGGAATGATTTGGCAAATGCCTGACATTGCAACCATTGCTACACATAGGGTTTAACTCACCGCCACTGAGTGCATAGCAGAGAAGTTCTTATGTGAAATATCTAGTCTTTCCAGACATGTAAACATGCTTGATGTGTCTGAAAGAAGAAGGAGCAGGATGATGCCTTGTGTAAACAAATGTTTAAACTTGGGAAATGCAGCGTGTGGGAATGGATTTGTCAAACTGACTCTGAGAATGGTTAGCTGTCTGTACTTGTTAGTGGTTTAAGAGAGATGGGAGTAGAGAAACTGTAAAAGATTTTGCTATTATGTATCAAGATGGCTTAGTCATCTCCTTCTCTTGTACATTTCATTTAGTTCTGCTGTACTGAATATATTTTGTGCATATACTGGGCAAATAAGTCATTTTGGAAAGGAAATTGCAGCATGGTATGCTAAGGACACATGTGCATATGTCACACATGGTAAAGATGATGAGGAAATGGACAAACGAAGGGCTCTAGAACAAATCATTCTCATTGGAAGACACTTGCAAATGTGTCTATTGTTATGTGTGTGTAGTAAATGCAACAGTATTGTGTATTCAGTAGACAACCTTGCACCCTCATTTGAAACATATCGTCTTTACATGTGTTTAGAGGTACACAAAGCACATTAATAGGGGGATACTGCACTCTCTGTCAGAAACAGTGATGACTCCACCTCTCTGAGAAGTACATACCATATTTTTGCTGGTTCCAAGATGATCGTGGAATGGTGCAAATGGCTTTGAATCAGCATACTCTAGTAATGTTGACCATTGGCCCTCATATCTGCAGTTTGTGTATATGTAATTAATATACGTATATTAAAGAATGGGCAAGCTCAGATATATAGCATTGAATCTTTCTAGGTGTTACAAGGGTTGCTGGTATATGACATAAGTAAATTAGTAATTAAGATACTCAGTTTCCTATGTATACTGTTCACCGAAAAAACTGTTCTTAAACCATATAGGAAGTGAAATGGCTCAAGGGCTCTCAGAACATTACAGTTGCATACACGTGACCCTAGTGTTAACAAAGATAGGAAGAGTTCCAGATGAAATTTCACTATAGGACATTTGCTTATTCTAGCCTTTGTCCAACCTCTGCAGTGTTTTTAATGGTACTATATGCATACCCAGGAAACTCAAGTCCTTGTTGGAAACATCTACAGGGCAACAGACCTTTGGACACTGTGACGTTCTGTCATTTACAAATTTCACCTTTGAGAATTGCTCAATCAAGTTTTATGAAATCGAAACCAAGACAGTTAAAGATGTTTTGCTGGAAGCCAGATGGTAATCACAGCACTAATTGAGGCAGAGGCAGGCTAGTCTCTGTGAGTTCAACGTCAGCCTGGTCTCCAGAGCGAGTTTCAGGACAGCCAAGGCTACATGCATACATACAAACATACATGCATGAATAAATAAACAAAAGGTGTTTGAGTAGCCTGCATTCATAGCTTCCCTTCACTACACATTGTCCTAGAACTACACACATCTCAGTCTTTCTAGATGTCTAAAAAATCCACAAATGGAGTCTGGAGAGATCCTCAGAGGTTGAGAGCTTGATATCCTTGCAGAGAATGCGAGTTTAGCTCTCGGAATCCAGTGGTTCATAGTTGCCTGAACTCCAGCTTCAGGGGATCCAGTAACCTCTTCCAGCCTCCATGGTCACTGTGCTCATATGCACAAGCCCACACTCAAACACAAAGTACATGGACATATAACTTAAAGTGTTTTAAAATTTAAAAACAGATAAAAGTGCGTAAATGGTAATCATCACCATCATCATCATCATCATCAAGAGCTAACATAACACCCTCTAAGGATTTCTTCTCTTCTTTGTCATTTGGGAGGAATGGCTGCATCTGAGAGCTCTTAAACTGGACATCTTAGAAGCAATGCCAAGTGTTCTAAGTAACAAATGCTAGACATCAAGGAGGAGATTGTGCAGGGAGGGGGATCCTGTGCCTGTTAGGTTACCTCAGATTGTCTGGCCATTGCCCCATATTTGTATCTCAGTGATGCTTGGTGCTAGAGGAGAATTCCTAATGCCCACATGTGTCCGAAGCTACGAAATCATCTCTCTACAAAATGCCCTGTTAGTTTTCAAGAAAAAATATGTGTCTTGTTCATCCATCTCATAGAAGTAGCTCGGTCTTGAGTGAGCTGAAGTCACTTGTATGGTCAGAGGTGTGAATGGACAGCTTTTCTCTGGCATCTTCATGTCTAGAAGACAGATTTTAACTATACCCATAGCTGTCTAGGAGGACTTTTTGTAAAGTATTTGTGTTTATTGTAAAAGTTTATCATTTCATAACTGCTAAGTTTTATAGGTGTCCCAAGGTAAATTTGTATGGTAAGAAGTTTAGCTAGTGAATCAGCCAACTTGTAAATATGTTGTAACTGACAGGAAAGATTTCTACTGAACCTAGAATGATTTCTGCACTTCTAGGCAGGGAGTGTCAGAATCTGTTCATTTAGCTGATGGGGCAGCAGGGAGGAAGCTCACAAGAAGAGCTGCAGGGGTGTGCTCAGGTTGACAAGCTGATGAGCACCACAGACAGGTGCATTTTTTAAACTGCGATGTAGTAATTTATTGCAGAGAGAACATACTTTCCTGCTGGCGTTGTAGTAGAATGGACATAATCCTGACTCTTAGAAACATTGTCTAGTGTAGTCTGCTGCCTCATGTTTCATGTTAAATAGAGAATATATCATTTTAATTAAGACTCTGTCAAGATTTTGATCTAGAAACCTACTGCCATTGTTCTCATCTGTGAGTTTTTTAACGCCAAGGATATCATGGTGTATTCTTATTTTCAAAGTACTTGTGTAGCCTGGGGCTTTTTAATGAATATTCACAATGTGTGGGAAAGCATGACACATATCATACTTTCCCCATCACTGTGCCTACAGACAGGATTAGAATACACCTAGGACACACCCAGCCAACTACTTAACACCTTGATGACTTTGTTCAGTCCTTGTTTGTTTTTGTTTCGTGTAATCTACAATAAAAGTTCTTTGACATTCTGCTATATTCATAGATCATAGTCTTGCTCAACAATCATTAGAGGAGCTTCCTCCATATATTTGAGAATTCCATATGGGAATTCTCGTTAAGATCACTTTCATAGATTCCAGGAAGTTTCCACTGCACTAAGTTTTCATTCTTTCACATGACACCCCCCCCCACACACACATACAATTTCAGCCATCTCTCTATGTACTCTTTCCCTCCATCTCTTTCACTCTTTCACCCTTCACCTGATAACTCCCTCTCATGTCACCCCCACCCCTTGCCACTCCTTTTTACCTACACCACTCTTTGTTTCTATGGATTGTACCTTAGTTATCATTTACTTAAAGGCTAATATCCACTTATAAGTGAATACATACCGTATTTGTCTTTCTGGGTCTAGGTTACCTCACTCAGGATGATATTTTTTTCT
>CM053746.1:35785614-35805455 GCA_028658305.1 Pachyuromys duprasi | reverse complement strand
GAAGCTCCCCTGAAGGAAGGAATGTTCTACTTCCGTTTGGAACAGTGTTTGTCAGTCAGGGGTAGTGACCCCTACAGGGGTCACATATCAGATACTCTGCATATCAGATATTTTCATTATGATTCCTAAAAATAACAAAGTGATAATTATAAAATAGCAATAGAATAATTTTATGGTTGTGGGGTCACCACAACATGGAGAACTGTATTAAAGTGAAACGGTATTAGAACCACTGTTCTAGACCATCTTGCTGTTTCACCTCCCTGAAAACATCCTGTCCCTAATCACCTATTGTTTCACTTCCCTTTTACATCCTGTGTCTTAAGAAGCTTCCCTCCAGCCTGTGAGTTGGCACATGCGTATAATCCCAGCACACTGGGGAGGCAGAGAAAGGTAGACAGCTATGAGTTCAAGGCCAGCCTGGTCTACAAATCAAGTCTAGGGCAACCAGGCTGCACAGTGAAACCCTGTCTCAAAAAAAAAAAAGTTTCCCTCCACAGTGGAAGGTTTTAATCTTGAAGGAAACTGCTGCACAATAGTGGTTTTACTTTACTCTTACGCATTCCTTTCCGGTATGCTCAATCTTTTCAATAGTTGCTTTCCTGTATCAGCAGAGTCCAGAAAAATAACTTGTGGTTTCAGAATGCTATCCATATATTTACTGCTTATTTTATTGTGAAGAATGGTCAAAAGTGGTAAATAAATAGTTTCATATCCCCTTTAAAAATGATTAGGGATGGAAAGATGGCTCAGTATGTTGGTATAATGTTCTTATGGAATGTATACAATTTATCCTTGTTCATTCATATGCTGATTTATCTACCCCGCTATCTGGTTTCAATGTGGACATGAAGGAACCTGGATTGAGAACAACCAAGAAAACTGGGAACCTTCCACTAATTGCCAAGTGCAGAGTACACCCTCTTCCCTCTGCCCCCCACCCCCCGGAGGACTCAGACCTCACAGACAGTTACTGTAAACACCCCAGGGACACAGATGGGGCAGGCAGTCCTTGGACTTACCTGAAAGGATTTGTGCTTTAGAAATTTTAAGTGCCTTTTTCTGTTTCTCCATGTAACTGGGACTTTTATTGGAATTATATTGAAAGTGTTCATGCTTTTGGTAGGAGAGCCAGTGTTTTCATAGTATTGATTCTTCCAGTCCATGAGCATGAGGGTGCTATGTCTTTCCCTCTTCCAATTTCCTTCTTGCTTTCTTCCATTGGTGTTTTAAAGTTTTCATTGTAGTGTAGTTTTCACTTCTTTGCAAGGTGGGGTTTTGTCTTCTTGTTTGTTTGTTTTAGGCTTTTGTGAATAAAACAGTTTTCCTAATTACTTTTTCAGTATATTTGCCATTGGTATATAAAAAGACTACTGCTTTCATGCATTAATTTTGTGTCCTGTCACTTTTCTGAAAGTATGTTTCAGGTTAATTTTTTTTTAATGGAATCATTGGTGTCTCTGATGTGTAGTATCATATCAACTACAATAGGGGTGCTTTGGCTTCTTAATTTCCTATGTGTATCCCTTTGTTTTCTTGTCTTGTTGTTTTAGCTATATTAAAACACTGTATTCAACACTGATAAAGAAAGTGGAAGCTCTTATCTTGTTCCCAATCTTAGTGTTTCAAGTTTATCTCCATTTAGTATGATGTTTGCTATATGTAGCCTTTATAATTTCAAGATGTGTTCCCTCCAACCCTAGACTGTTTAGGGTTACAAATGGATATTGAATTTTGTCAAAGGCCTTTTCTTCATCTATTAAGGTAATTATGGAACTAAATGGATGATGGATTTTGTCAAAGGTCTTTTCTTCATCTATTAAGATTATTATGAAATTATGGTCTGTAAGGCTTTTCATGCCACGAATTATATTTACTGATTTACATATATTGAACTATCCCTTTAACTCTGGGATGAAGCCTATTTGATCACGATGGGCAATATTTCTCATATGTTCTTGAATTATCAATATTTTATTGATAATTTTTGCATTTGTACGCATCAGAGAGATTGGCCAATAGTTTTATATGTTAAATTTTGTCTGCCTTTGAAACCAGGTAAGTCTGTGTTTCTTTTTTTTCCTATAAGTTGGGTAGCAATGGTTTTAGTTTTTTAAATGCCTGAAAGAACTTTGTAGGGACTATCAAAGGGCTTTTATTATGCAATATTATTTATTAGTGCTTTGCTCTCATTACTTGTTATAAGTTGTTTAAGTTATTGATGTAATCTTTGTTTTACTTTGTAGTTAATGTGCACACAGAAATTTATCCATTTCTTTTTAATTTTCCAACTTGCTGCAATATAAGTTCTTAAAGGTCAAAGTCCCGTGTCTGAGCAAGTCATAGGTCCTTGGGCAGAAATTACTACTATAGTTTTGCTAAATAGACATGGCTTCAAACTGCCTTCTGAATATTTATGTCTGTACCTGTACATGAGTGCTACTCTCAGCCTTACTTAGAGAAGCTTTTGTTTCCGGTGGATGATGGTTAATGCAGAGACTCAGAGCTGGACAATGTACCAAGAACAAGTGACTATTGAGTTCTCAATCCTAAATGGGGCTGGAGAACAGTGTAAGGTAAGGATGATGGGGAGGAATATTGTAAAATGGTGTCTTTCTCAACATGACATGGTTGTTGCACCCATAAACTCATAGAAGTATTGTCTACCTGCCCAAAACCTGCACATGAATGGACCCATCAACATTCCACGCTGAATGAAGGGGGAGCATAAAACCCATCTTTTCCAGGGGAACTATAGACAGTTAAAACTTGTTGGGGAATCCTCTGTAAGCCTGGGTTCAGCCAAACAATTGGCAGAGTGCAGGGAGCCTTATGGAAGAGTGGGAGGAAGGATACAAGGACCCGGAGGTGCCACAGAAAGGCCAACATAGCCAGCTATTCTGGGCCCAGGGGGACTTGCAAAGCTGAAACACCAATCAAAGACCATGTATGGTCTGGATCTAGGCCCCCAACACATATGTGCACGATGGACAGCTTGATCTTCATGTGGGTTCCCTCGTAAGGAGAGTGAGGGCTGTCTCTCACAAGGACTCACTTGCATGATTTTCGATCACTTGCGCCTGGCAGGGCTGCCTTGTCCAATCACAGTAGTAGAGGATGCACTCAGTCCTGATACAGCTTGATGTCCTGGGATGGGTAGGTGGGAAGGGGCTTCCATTTTCAGAGGGAGAAAGTAGGACCAGGAGGGAGAGGGTTACAACTGGGATGTAAAGAGAATAAATAAATTAATCAATTAAAAAAAGTTGCTAGGGAAGGGTTAAGTAAACCCCTCAGTGGTGTATCTACTGGTCCACTATCTCACAGATTAAAGTAGAAGAAAAAGAATAGATTTGGTGATAGAGGTAACAGGGTAAGAGAAAATAATGGGAGGGGGTTTGATCAAAGAACTGCATGTTTTACACGGTAAAATGATAAAAGAATAACAATTTCAACATTTCAATTACCTCAAAGAGGATTAAAATAAAGATATGAATGAAGAAATAACATCAACTCAGGACTTGGATGGGAAATTCAGAAAGTCTAAAAAAAAAATAAGTAAAAACCTTAGGAATGAAAGAACTCAACATATCAGCCTTTTTAGTTCTTTAGAAAACATCATTAATATACTAGAGTAAGCCACCCCCTACTCCAAGAAAAGGAATATTAGAAACTGAAAACAAGGTTGAGTAATTTCTACATTCAGATATGAACAAAGAAAACAGTAACCAATTGTGGCACTACTGGGGTGAATATGATAAAGGTACAGTATGCATCTGTCTGAAAACACCATAATGAACTTATTAACAATGAGCAGTTAATAGGTTAAGGGCGGATGCCTGGATTCTTGGGTGCTTAGATTCTTCTGTAGCAACATAAGGACTCACAGGATGCTGAAGTTATAAGAAATGTGTGTTATGTAATGATAAGACCGGAGAACAGATAGTTGCATTAAAAACCTAGCTCTCTAGTGAACTAGGGTAGATTTTCAGGTCTCTATAGAACTCTATCCATTCAACATCACCCAAAAGTCACTGAAGGAAGGCCTCGGTCTTTCTTTCTCCAGCCTGAGTCATCCTGAGGTTTGGTTGCAATATCCCTAGGATACTTCAGGGCAGATTTATAGTGTTCATGAATCATCAGAAAACATATTTTATGAGACCTGTCTATATGGAAAAAAATCACATCCTGATGATCTAAAATGCAGATTTAGATATGTGTTCTGCATCCCAGCTGGCAATCTAGTCTTACCTCAAAGCCAGCTAGCCTTCTCATCCATGGAGGATTTGTACCTCCCTAAACTTCTTGGATTGATAACTGGGTAAAAGATATGCATGCCTTCTCCAGGGACTTCAGATTTTTGCCCCACTGGGATTCGGCACAAAGTCAGGCAGCACATTAGTAATCATTCTATTGATTTCATTTCCAGGGATTCCATCAAATACTGATCACCATTCCAACTGATGGCTTCTTGAGGTCATAGTAGCTACCTTCTCTGTGATGGTTTAATGAGCATTACTATACAACTTCTGCTCTAACTCCCTCCCCAGGTTTTATGAAGACCTGAAAATCCATCCTGACTCACTAGAGTAAGCTTATTAACACATTATGGATTTATGCATCTAGCAATTTCCCAGCCTGTTTATCAATTTTTCCCATTGAAATCAGAAACCCATTTTCATTACAACTGTAATGGTCTTCTTCGAGACCATCTCCCCAAGCCAGCAGAGTACCAGCATCATCTAAAGATATATTAAAAATATAAAATATTGACACTTATGAAGGATTTTCTGTACATTATGCTAGTGATTCTCCTAATATCATAACAAGGTAGTGATTGGGTTCATCTTAAAGACTCAGAGAAGTGAGTAATTTTCTCCAAAATGCATAGTCAATAAATGGTGACTTTAGAACTTGAACCAATGCACAACTCTTTACAGATCTCAGGTACTAAGTTAGATTAAATTCTGAAGCATCTGGGGAAATCACAGGGGTCAGCATACTCTGAGTGTAATGGGTGAGACATGGAAAAACCACCTTCCTGATTATGGTGCCTACAAGATGTGCAGGGATAAAGATAGAGCAGAGACTGAGGATGTCCAACCAACGCCTGGCCCAACCTGAGACCCATCCCCTGGGAGAAAGCCAGCCACTGGTACTATTGTTTTTAAAGATTTATTTATTATTTATACAGCATTGGGAATTGAACTCAGGACCTTTGGAAAAAGAGCAAGTGTTCTTAACCTCTGAGCCATCTCTCTAGACCACCACTGGCACTGTTAGGGAAACTCTGCTATGCTTTTACATGGAAGCCTAGCATAGCTGTCCTCTGAGAGGCTCCACCCAGCAGCGGATCAAAAAAAAAATGCTAAGACAGCCAAACATTAAGCGGAGCACAGGGAGTCTTGTGGAGGAGTGGGGGGAAGCATAGAAGGAGCCAGAGGGGAGAGGAGCTCCACAAAAAAGACCAGCAAAGCCAACTGTCCTGGGCCCAGGGAGTCTTGCAGAAACTGAAGCATCAACCAAGGTCTATGGCTAGACTGGACCTAGGCCCCATACAAAGATGCAGCCAATGAGTACAGCAGGTTTTATGTGGGTGCCCTAGAAAGGGGAGCAGGGGCTGTCTCTACAGGGATTCTGTTGCCTGCTTTTCGATCACTTCCTCCTAGTGGGGCTGCCTCGCCAGGCCACAGGGTAAGAGGAATGCTCAGTCCTGATGTGACTTGATGTGCTGGGGTGAGTTGGTGGGATGGCTCTCTTTTTCTGAGGGACGGGGGAGAGGAAATAAGGGGAAGAGGAAGAGATGGTGGGAACAGGATGAGAGGAAAGAGCAGGTTAGGATGGGAATATGAAGAACGAAAGGAAGGAAGGAAGGAAGGAAGGAAGGAAGGAAGGAAGGAAGGAAGGAAGGAAGGAAGGAAGGAAGGAAGGAAGGTCCTGAACCAGAGGAAAGGGCCAACATGATAACTTATAGCTAAAAGGATAGGACTAGTGTCTCTATTATTTAATTTCCAGGTAACTTGGAGCGTACTTACAGAAGTAAATTTTTAGAGTGTTAAGACTGAGGAGAATTCTAGGCAGACTTCAATCAGTCCAATTTAGTACTTAGTGTATCATCCCTGTCATCTGAGGGTTGTTAATGGTCAAGTAGCATGGGTTTGAATCCCACTTCTGGTAATAATTTATGTCCTTGTTTGTATTTCTGTTGCCATGAATAAAATACCATAACCAAAAACAACTTAATGAAGAAAATGTTTATTATGGCTTATAGTTCCATAAGGTAAAAAGGCATGGCATGGTAGTAACTTAATAAAGAAGGGGCTTATTATGGATTGTTATCAAGGTGAGAAAGGCATGGCATGGTAGTAAGAACAAGAAATGGGAGAGTCACATTTTCATCTCTGAATGAGAAGCAGAGAGCATGAACAATAAGTGCTTCAAGGCTAAACTCTCAAAGCCGGCTCCCTGGTCCTGTGCATCCTCCCTCAAGGCTCCACCACCTAACAGCTCCATAACATCTCCAAACAGTGCCATCAAGTGGTACCAAGGGTTTAAATATATAAGCTTATGGACAATTCTCCCACATCATCTCATTTCATCCCTGAAGCTTATAAGATTTCGACACACCCTGGTGAGGTCATGAACTTTGATGAGGTTGTGAACAGAGGGGAGTGTCTTTTAGCACTCTGTGGAATCAAAGCTAGGAAAGTGGGAGGTGCCATTATCTAGGCTCATCAGGACCCTCTGGAGGGCTGGTTAAAGCACAGCACAAGGTCCTCCAGGAGCTCATTTAGGTCATCACAATGCTGGCAGATGCCACAACTGTGATTCTCTTTCTGCTCTGTTCCTCCAGCATATAAGCAACCCAATCCCATGAGAGAAACGTGTCACTTGTGACCACTTCCAGGACACTGATTCCAAGTCTGTCAGGGTCCAGACTGGAGGCATTTGAGGAACATAAACACTTGAAGATATAGATAGGTATAGAGAAAACACAGGACCTTTTTTAGTTACAGTCTTTGAGTGACCTTCACCCTTCTGTGGACAAAGCCACAGCAAGCCAACTTGGAAAAAGCTGGAGCCATTGGCTGAGGAATACATGAAGTCAGAATAGAAGCCCTGCAGCAGCTTCCCTTCCTTCAAAGTCCCAAGGGACTCTCCAGAGCCTCTATCCAGCTTGAAGCCAGTGGCCAGCTCTGTCGTTGACAGGGTCCTCACGTGTGCTGGAAGACACAAGCTTGTGTTTTCTTTTCCTCACGTGGCTGTTGACAGTTGTTTTATTTTATTTCATGTGTCAAAGTATGCCAGATTCAGTTGAACAGCACACACAGTTGTGATTCTCTGGAAGAGCTTGCACAAGCCAGGGATGGTTCGTTCCCTCAAGGCTGAAGGGAATTAGCTGTTGAAGCCCTCTGAGCCCCAGGGATGCATTGTGGGAAGATTTTCAATTATTGCTCCCATTTGTTTAGTAGCTTTAGAACTATGTTGATTTTTTTTTCATTTCTTTTTGCAATCTGGTTACATTTAAAAAAAGAAACTCATCCATTTCTTCTAAGTTAAATTTATTGTCATGCACTTCTGATTTTCTTTTTGGTGTCTGAAGACTCTGGGATAACACCTTCCTATTTTTCATTCCAATTGATGGTTATCTGTGCCTTTCCTCCAGCCTCAAGGGAGTTTTAGTTTAGTGACAGGCTTGCCAGCTGCCTTGCTTTTGGTCTAACTCATCATTTCTGGTAGATATTGGTTATGAGTTTTCTCTCTCTCTCCTTTCTTTTCCTTTACATTCACTGGGCTTGATTTGAAAGAATGGAAAGAATTAGTTTCTGAGTGTGAATGTACCAGAATATTCTTGAAAGGAAGGTCCCTGCACTTGTCCAGACTTTATGAGCATGCACACACACACACACACACACACACACAGCCATTGCAGTACGAACTTCCCCAGCTTCACATCCTCCTCAATCCTTGGCCCCTTCTCCTCCAATGCAGCTCCAGAAACAGGAGCAGACTGCCCACCTGACCTTCTCCCATCAGATCCTCAAGCTAGGGAACTATGCTTGCCTGGACCTGAGTGGCAGAAACACATGGTTCAAAATGTCGCATGTGAAGAATAGAATAGTATGGAAAGCCCCTGTCATCAGAATCTGACCAGATCTGCCCAAGCATTGGACCTTCACACTGAACTCTGCTTGGCAAAAGGCACTGATGGCTACATGGAAGCAACTGCGTCAAGGCAGACTAGCTTAGCCTCTGCCTTCACTGCTTCCTTCCCTTGGGAATTTGAGTTCATTACTTAATCTCTCCACAGCTCCATTTCCTCATCCATCAAATAGGCATGGTGATAAAGGCGTGTGCCTCCTCAGAACTAAATGCATAGCAGGGGCAAAGCCTTCTTTAATGGTTTTCTTTCTCACATTAGAGGAAGGAGGCACAAATAATTCTTTGACTGGCTGGCTGCCTACAGTGAGCTCTTGAGACACTACCCTGTTCGCTATCCCCTCCTACTGCTCATACAGGGGCAATGAAGCATCAGTGGCCTGCTGTGCATGGCCTGTGGCTTCCGTCTTGCATTTCCTGGTGCATTGTTTGACATCGAACACCACCTCACTGAACTTGGGGACCTCTACCTTGTGATGTGCTCATGACTAAGCCTGAGAGAAAGTCTTCAGAGTTGCACACGTGCGCTCCTCATAGAAGATGGGCAGATCAGCCGGAGAAAAGAGAATAAGATAACCAGAGTGGTCTGCAGGCCTCTATTGCTCTACTATGCTTGCTGCTCACCACAGCCACCATCAGTATTCCAGGGCTGACTCACCCAGCGGAAGCCAGTTCATCTTTCTCCTCCATGACCTCTCTTGCCTCTTGTCCCTCTCTCTTTCCAGGAATCCCTAGGCCAACAGCCTCACTCCCAGGCCCATTAGAAGAACAAGGCTCCCCAGAGCCTCAAACATCTCATTCCAAAACTAGAAAGCTGAAGTTGGGATGGAGACAGAAAGAACTTCCTTGCCCAGCTGCAGGCCATCCCAGAGCAAGACTGGTACCCAACCTGCTAGTTCCAAATCCAGAGCCACTTCTGAGATGCCTCTGGTTATCAGAAACTCTGCTGTCCACCATGCATTGATCTCTGCCAGGTACCAAGGATGTGTGCCCAGGGTGCAACCAAGAGAAAGTCTGCAATCTCAAATCGCATGCCAATGAACCCCACCAAACCTGGGGTCTAAGGCAGGAGACCCATACTATCTCCATACTATCCCCATAGCCTGAGGATACTATTCCCTGAGGCTATGGGGATAGTATCAAAGCTTCCCCATTCCTGTAATACTAAAGTGCCCCCTAGAAGCCTGGGAACATCCCACAAATGCCCTACCCTCCAGTGGCTGCAGCCTCTTCACACCCCCGCATTAATTTTACCAGCTGTCAGGTAAATGTCCGCAGTCATCTAGAAGAACAACAGCTCTGCCTCTAGAGGTCCCTCTTCCCACACACGGAGGCAGCCCTTCGACTGTCACTGGTGGGCCAGGGAGAGGTAGCCTGAGTGGATGGGCTCCAGGGGCATCCTCAAGAAGGCTGCTTGTAACTGCAGCTCTCCTCCCCCGGCAGAGTCCAGTGCTCCTTAGACACCGAGCTCTGTGCCTGTCTCAAGCAGACGTGGGTCTGAGACACTATGCCATACCTGGACCAGAGCCTCAAACATCTCCAGGACGTTTGCTCTTCTGATCTTACTTAGGCCCTGGCAGACCATTAGAGGTAGCAGTTTTGTTCTCCTCCTGGCCTTTCTATCCATATTCTGGAATAACTTGATTGTTTTTTTAATACAAAACATACCATAAATTCTCAGTGGTTTGGACTGTGTTTTGAATACTGATAGTCTGTTTTTATTGTGTTTTTATGGTGCTGGTGCATGTTGAACAAATTTTCCTCCATCAAATTACATTCTCAGCTCCGCTGATCTTTTTTAAAGCAAGGTCTAAAGAATATTGGTTCTTGACCTCATGAACCCCAGGCCCTGCCCTTTATAACCTAAATAGGTGTCCATCCAGATTGCAGAGTTGAACTTGCAGGAAAGGCGGAAGGACAATGTAACTTAGGGGCTGGCCTACAAAATGAATGTGAGGTTTGGAAGTGGGCTAAAAAGAGAATGGATGCAATAGGGAGACCCCAGACTTTTTTTTCCACAGAAATTGCATTTTCTTCAGGGATAACTCTTGACCATTAGAGGGCGCTCTAAGCTCAGGAGGGTAGTAGAGGATGGAGAAGGGAGTGTGATGTTCAAAGAG
Source organism: Pachyuromys duprasi (assembly GCA_028658305.1). NCBI lineage: Eukaryota > Metazoa > Chordata > Mammalia > Rodentia > Muridae > Pachyuromys > Pachyuromys duprasi. The sequence goes on along the minus strand of CM053746.1, from coordinate 35,795,178 downwards.
GATACATTTGGCTCTTCCGAGTGCCTAGAACAGTGCCTCTGCTGCTTTCTGGCTTACAATCCTTTTGCTTCGTACTCAGCTCTTGCCATCTGCTACTCCTCGTACTTCAGAACCTCCCATTTATGCCCAGAGGCTCTTTCCTGGGTTGGCTGTATACCTCTAGTGGCTCCACACGCCTTCCCCTGGCCTGGATAATCTGGCCCTGACAGTCTTTGTGTCCTCCAACTCCTATCACTTCATTTATAAAACAAGGTTGGCAACATCTTAGAGGCCAATGAACACAAAACTCCCCTCCAGCTGGATCATAGGATATCATTACCCTGTCCCGAGCCCTCTGGGAGGGGCAAGCAGGAAGAAGGGCTCATCACATGCCAGGCCCTGCCCTGGGCTAGTTGTTCTGTTATGGTTTCTTCAGCTACCAAAGCTAGAGGAGAGGCCATGGCATAGCCTGGGTCAAAACTTACCCTACACAGTGGTTCCCCCAGTACCAGCTCCAAACCCCTCTCGACCTCCGGCCCCAGTGTTCCACCCCCCAGTGCCAATCAAGCCTAAATTTTAAAACCTTCACGGAGTCCAAGAAACACAGACAGCAGGAGTTGAAGATTTCATAATTTAAGCAGATAAAGTACCATAATATAGCTTATCACATGACTGACATTCATGAGCAGTGTGCAGAGGGATGGTGGCAGCTGGAGGGTGTGGGACTGAGTGAAACCAAGATCTCCAGAGCTGGGATGGGAAGGCAGATCTCCTCTTCACTTCAGCTAGCAGTGTTTCACCTTCTTCAGGTAACCATCAAGCCACGGGCTCGTGTTCAAGGCACAGCTTTCTCTGCCCTTCTTCATCTTGAATCTGTGGACAGAGGACATGGGCAAGGACCCGGGTCATTCACTAGGGATCTGTAGCACTCATCTCTCTTCCTCTTTGAAACCAGGGGCCCCTCAGCTCCCTACTCTGTAAATGAAGAGGCTGTATAAGATCTACCAGTGGCACGCTGGTGCTGCCTTGGGAGCTTAGTAATGGGGACCACTGGGCCCTCCCCTAGAGACTATAATTTCTTCTACAGGACTAAGGCGGAGGAGCTGGCCAACATCCGGATGTGTGGCTAGGATGAAACTTCCCCAGCCTAGAGCAGCTCCCTGCTCCAGCTTTGAATGTCTGTGTGTCCACCTGGGACCCGCTCACTGCTCTGGCCTCATGGTGTGTGTGTGTGTGCATGTGCGTGTGCATGCGTGTGTGTGTGTGTGTGTGTACATGCATGTGTTGACAGAAAGAGAGAGAGAGTTGTGTTCATGGTAGACAGACATATGTGGTAGCCAGGGGTTGGTGGTATAAAGTCTTCCTCAATCGACTGTCCATCTATCTTACATTTCGAGGCAGTGTCTCTCACTAAATTTTGACCCCAACTGTTTCAGTTAGGTCAGAGCCAGCTATGCCTGTCCACAGGCATGCCTGTCTCCGCCTTGTCCAACACTGGGTCACAAACTCACACCATCTGGCTGAACTTCCTCTGTGCTGGCTGGGAATGTGAACTCGGATCATCATGCTTGAGCACTCACGTTACTTACTCATTAAACCCACTCCCCAAGGTGGTCTGTTTTATTAAGCATTTCCTTCTGGCTATGTAATATGGGATATAAAGATCAGCGCGCTGAAGTTCAAACAAATCAATCAAGACCCTCATGCTCCCCCTGGCAGCCAAGCCTTGCCCTGCGCCTTGGTTTGCCTGTTTGGGTTTAGACCGCAAGAGCGCCTTCTTCTTGTGGAACGGCGCCATCTAGTGTCTACTGTTCTCATTTCCGTCAGCATTATCCCTCCCCTGGCTGCAGGCTTGTCAGGTGTTCACTCACATCACAGCTGGATTGCCACAGGTGGAGCTGGTCTCTTTGTAACATTTGACTGACTTCGGGGAAGGCATTCTCTTCATGCTGTTGAAGCAGCAGTTAGCGGAGGACACATGCACTAGATGAAAAGCACAAAAGCACCATTAGAACCAGGCCTCAGCCTTTCCCACAGGATTAAAAAGCAAAACCCACAAAGCCCTTCCTAGGACAGACTCAGGCATGGAGACCATATCCCGAGGGCCACAGCGCAACTCTGTCTCAGCAGCCACTCATTTCTGGTGTGGAGAGAAAAATCAGAAGGCTGAGGGGGTCAGATCTAAGCACCCAACAAACCAGCAGATGGTGGGGACACTAGCCAGCCTGTGGCTCAGCACACACCCCTGGGTCCTGTGTATATAGGAAGATTGTTCACACCCCATATACAGCCCCCTTCATCACAAGTGCATGGCTCTGTGCGGCACTGCCACCTAAACTCAAGGGCTCTAGACTCGCACGAGAGGGAACCTGTTACCCCCATTACTCACAGGACACTGTAGTCCATGGTCCACAGACTTGGGACCAGGTGAGGAACTGCACAGGAGTTCAGAAGAAAAGGAAATGTTCCCAAGGAAGTAGCTAGTCTACTCACCCACACAATCTCCCATATCCCCTTCCTTGGTCTTCACCTCTTTCAGGGCCTACTGACTGCCCACTCTGCTCCTCATATCCCACCTTCAACATCCACCTGTTCTAACTCTGGATCCTTCCTGTCTCACTATTCACAGAAACCCTTAGGTCCACTATCCTCAGGTCAGTGTTCTCTAAGCAACCTAGAACATGGATTTCATTTTAGCCATGCAGAAGACATTCTTGAGAGGTATAATCATTTTCTGGCCAATAGCTCCTATGGTTCTTCCTTCGTCCCCTGCCTATTGTCTGTTACACTGTGGAAATGAGACCTAGTCCCTCCTCTGGACTTTAGGGCTCCCCAGTTGTTGAAGATAACCCTAGTCCCTTCCAGCTGTCTGTAGGGTGAGGATCACAATTATCTTCCACACACGGAAACTGGCTCAGCTCTCAAAAGAAAAAGTCCCTCCGAGGGCTGGGCCAGTCTCAGGAGCACATCCAGAGGCTCCTGGCCCAGGTTTATCTCTGCAGCCACCTAGTTCTGGGATTAGAGAAAGAATCAGAGGAATGGGCTTCAGGTCTGAGCTTCCCACAGAGCAGCAGATGAGTGCCCCTGGCTCATAATCTTCCTCCCTGCCCAGTGCCCCCGAGCCCATTCATACCCTCCATGCCTACCCTCCAGGTAGGAGCAGAGATGGAGCCAGTGTGGTATAGGTGAGCTCTATTCCAAGCCCAGAGTACCTGCCTGTACATCTCCCCTCCCTGGGCCCAAGCACGGGGATACCACCACTCACAGCTCTTGCTTTCTGCATCCTGTAGCCACACTGCAGCCAGCAGCAGGCACATCAGGGCCATAGTGATGAGCTTCATGGTGATGAGTTTCTGGCCCGAGCCTCTCTTGAGCAACTACTGAATGTCTGGAGAAGCCAAGAGCTCTCTCCTGCCTCGTCCTGTGCTGAGCTTTTATCTGCAGGCCCAGGGTGATTTCCCAGACCATGGGGAAGGGGTGGGAGTCCCAGGGAGAGAGAACTCATACCCAATAGCCACATGGTAAACTCCTCTTCTTGCCTCTCCTGCGTAGTATTCGAATTATGTTTGGGTGCCTGGTGGCCTTGGGAACTTCCCCAAGTGCAAAAGCAGATACTGATCTTTACATTCTTGACAAAATACGTGGGAGCTGTCCTGGCCGAGTGGAAAGTCAAGAAAGGTGAAAGAGAGGAAGTGGCCTGTGCACGGCCTGTCTAACCCACACCATTCCACCTGAAGCAGCTACTGGCCCTGGAGGAGGACAAAGCAGAGGAGCTATGAGCTGTATCACTGTGAGCTTGTGTTTGGATCCCATCTCTGCCAATCAATGATTGCGCGAACTTATCTATGCTGCACATCCGTAGAAAATGGAACTAGTACCTACCTCAAATGTGGGTGATAAGAATAAATGAGGCACTGAGAAGATGACTCAAGAAGTCTATGCAAGTGTGAGGACCAGAGTTTGGTCCTCAGAACCCACATAAAAAGTGGGGGTAGTGGTATGGTCATGTAATCCCAGAGCCAGGTGGGTAGCCAAGCTGATCCCTGGGCTGGCTGATGGCCAGCCTAGCCTAGTTGGAGAGCTCTAGGCTGGTCAGAAAGCAAAGTGATCCATATACACATAGACACATGCATGTACCCCTTCACACACACACACACACACACACACACACACACACACACAGACACACGTGGAAATAAGATCTTCTTTGCCAAACTCCTGGCCAACATATTTGCTACTATCTTTATCTATTTGTTCCCCAGCCCTTTCACGGCTTACTCCATTCTAGGTCCTTGCTTGGTTACCCTTGGGAACACAATAGCCAACGGAAGCAGAGCCTGACCTGAGCCGTCTTGCTTCAGCTTATAAACAAACCGCAGAAACCCATTCCAGCACACTGATGACTACCCGGTCAAGATAGATATGCCATGTAGGGAGCACAGGAGAATGTTGGGAACACCCAGGGACTTCAGAGGACCCCTTCCTGACAGTGTTTTGTGAGCAGCACGTCCTGCAGGCTGCTGTGGGGACAACCTGCTAGTCAGAGGAAGGACTCTGTAAAAGCCAAGCACGGAGGAACACACTTCACTTGAGTCATGGGGAAAGCTAGAGCAGCTGGAGGTGGGGTTGTACGTCCAGATGAAAACAGTGTGCAGCGTGTGAGACTTGGGAGAAGCAGCTCATAGTAGGCCCTCAGAAAAAAAAATAGCTGAGTCAAACCTGTACATTGGCATTATGAGGCCTATACACAGAGGCTCAGCTAGGCTAATCTACTTTGATCTTTGACAAAAAAAAAAAACTTCAGTGTTTGCCTGTTGCCAATTGAGCACTGTACTCCCAAATGGCCACGCATCAACCATCCCTTCTGCCATAGACTTTGCTATCTCCAGTATTTCACTCCTACTGTAACATCTGCCTGTACCAGCCACCTTGCCAGCTTCCTCTGTGTCCAGTTTGCTCATTTCCAACACCCCTTTGCCTATAAAAAGTCACCTACCAACCCCTGCAGTCAGGTCTCAGCCTCCTTTGAAATCCCTGTGTGTGGATGGCAATGTGACATCCTTATTTTCCTGCATCTCTCCGCTGGGGCTCCCCTCCATGCTACTGTGGCATGTCTGAGTTGAATGAGCCTTTTAAGACCTTTCGCAACGATGATTCTTGACATTCCTGAGGGAGCCTTTTCGAAACTGGAAATGTCTTGGCTCCATTTCGGAGTCAGAATCAAAACGCAGGTGCCTCTAGATGTGAGAAGAAAACTCCAGGTGATTGTCAAAGCACCAGAAGATAAAATCTCTGCAGTCGACAGGGTGGGAAAGTGACTTTCAGGAGGAGGGAAGTCTTGGGCTCGATGCTATATTGAAAATGGGGGTGATGTGGGGACTTGAGCCCTGGGGGGGTCTAAGAACAGGATCAGCTCACGATCTCCACAAAGTTGGACCAATGCCAATCAGCCCCCTGCAGCTTCCAGTCACCCGGAAAGTCATTAAAATCACTACCCCATTGCTGTCTCTCTGTTGAGCCCTTGGGGGCTGATGTGTTCTGGTCCTTTACCCTGGGGTCTTTGAGAGAGAGAGGTGTGAGTGTGTATCAGCTGGTCAAATGCAACTGCCCCCTTTAGGTTCCGACGATGAAAAATGGGGCCATCCTGGTTCTTCCCCTGTTCCTGGGGCCATCCCCACAACAACTCATTTCCCATCCTCCCCCTTGCTGTGGCCACAACTAATTCCCAAACAGAAAAGAGGAACTCATCAGCACTTTGTCACGCCTTCTCTTTACAGCCCTCCGGTCCCCCAGCACCTGGAAGGAAGTGGCCAAAGGTAGGATCTTATCATCCAGCAACTTCATGTTATACGTGAGTACCCCAAAATGGCTTTCTGGATCAAGGACCAAGTAATAGCTCAATACAATCTCTGTGAAATTAAGCAAGCAGGAGCAAAATGATCTGTGGACTGGACAAGAAGTGATCTCTCAGTTAACATTGTTATAACTCATACAAACAATCCTCTTTGTTGCTTCTAGTTAGGTTTCCTTGTCATTCACCTTTCATTTACTAAGTGAAGATGGGGTCCAGGGAGCATTCAGCCAAGAGGAGTCATCCTGAGGTTGAGACCACCCAGCAGGGGCTGGTGCTGTCCAAGAGGTGTTTGGCCCAGCCCTGTCTACCACATGCTCTTTAGTTATAAGTCCTGATGGTCCTTCCAGACCAGGGCATACACACCCCCTTGGCATGTTTTCAGAACTGCAGAGAAGCCTTGCTCCATCTCTAGGATGAAGTCCTGTTTGTTCCTTCAGGCAGAGGAAGAGGGCAGAGCCTAGGGCTGGATACAGCCACATCAGATCTCATGTCTATCACTTCACCTTGGTAGGTAACACAGGCTTTCTGAACTGTATTCCCTTTTGGACCTAATACAACTCTTTCCATTGCTGTCAAAACAAACTTCCCAATCCTGAGCCTAATTGTGGGTTGTTGGAAGGGGTTCCTGAGATGGGAGATGAAAGAGATGGAACATTCCATCACTGGAAACTCTTCTGAACACCTAACACAGGCCAGGTACTGGGATACCAAGTTATTCTCATGGGACTCCCAACTTATGCAGACATAGATCTTGGGAAGTGCTCCAGAGAAGACAGTGTCCTGGAAGCTGAAGAATTCATTGAATTCATCCCCAAAACTGGGTTCCCTTTGCTCCGAATCTGGGACTGTTTTGAGGGGTCCATGGCTGAGGCCAAGAAGCGTCACCATCTCCTAAATGGGAGACTCCAATCCCCAGTCTTTGTTTATACTAGCCTCGTCCACGGACACCCAAGGCAATCTTTGTGCTCTTAATGATGTAGGTATAGTGTCCTTCTGAGTCCTGAACATCTGCCCCAGACACAGATGCCTCAGGTAAGCCTATGTCGATTCACAGTAAGGATGCCCAACACCCACACACCACAGAATCCCAAGCCCTGTCTTCTTTTCTTTCTGTCCCTGTGGTTTCCAGCTGCTTGCTCGTTTGTTTTTTACAGGAGACATTGCCTGTCTACCGCTCAGTAACAGCACAAAGGACACAAAAGTGTCTCTCACTACAACAGGCAGGCAGAGGGGAGCCCTGAGGTGGTCACAGTAGTGACCATCACCAGTTCTTTCATGTGCTTCTGAGCCGGAAAACACAGCCCGCTGTGCTCAGGGCGAAGCACAAATGTCTTGGCTGCACTTACAAAGCGTGAAGTGACAGCCCTGGTCACTGAAATTCTCGACTTCATATACTCAGATTTTTTTTTTTTTGCTCCTCCTGCTCAGAACTTGCCCCAGCTTCACATGACCAAACTCCCCACAGGCTGCATCACCGAAAGCTCCCTCAGAGAGCCAGCCCTTGCTAGCTCTTCACACTGTTTTGACTCCCTGGGGCTCCATGTCCCACACTACCTAGGAGCTCCCAAAGGGCAAGAGTCTAATCAGGCCTATGCTAATCAAACCTCTTCTTGCATGGTCTTACTACCTATGGGGTGCAGCAACTACTGGAGGTGAAAAGAAAAAATGGATTTTGTACCCACTGAGGCTTCAAGCCTTAGTGGCCAGGAAGGAGTTACACAGGTGGCCAGGTGTAGAATTAGAATAAACATCTGGGTTCCCAACCTGTGTCTGTTTATACAGTGCTCCACAGCTGGAGACCTTGTCTGTGTGAGCAACAGATTACAATGTGGGGTCCCTGTGACAGCCATGGCCTATTATTAGGGTGCTTCTCCATTCCCTCTGCAGACATCTTTCAAGGCTCTACTGTTTAACAGTTCCTGCCTGGTCATTGAGGCAAGGGAAAAGGTTGTAACACAGATCTGAGCACTCCCCCCCCACCCCCACCAAGAGCCAGAATTAAAGGAAAGGGCACCCACAAAGCAACAGGGGAGCACAGGATGTCATCAATGTGTGGTCTAGAGCTTTCGGGCTTATTAGGTAGCAATGTGGTATTTCACCTGGGCCTGGAAGGATGCAAGTAGGGTGTGCCCAGACAAGAAGAAGGTGGGGATCTGCCATGGTAGGTAGTGATTTTGAGTGGGTTCTGGGCCACCCTGTAGGCTGCTGGCCCAGGCTCCTCTGAATGCTACTTATAGGTATAGGGGTTGCTTAAGCTCTGAGCTCATCTCGAAATGGAGACGTGAATAACTCCCTGCTTAGAGTCTTGGTGTGGTGTTGCAGGCAAGTACTTAGAACAATGCCTGGCAGGGTTCTCAAGGAAAATGGGAGCAATGAGTTCAAGGCACGGATGTGAAGGCAGACGGGCTCTAAAAATGAATAGGGAGGAGGCCAGAGTCAGGTTACACAAGATTATATTTACAAGGCTCTTTCCCCGGCTGGCTGTCACTCATGGTTTGCTCAAGACAAGGCATGTCTTCATTCGTGATTACACTAGGAGGCCCAGGCTGAAGGCTGAGGACAGATGAGAAAGAGGCAGTGCAGGAATGCTGGAATGAAAGAGGTCTGGTCTCTAAAGAAGAAAAAAACTGAGAATCAGGAACCTTCCAAGAACTTGGACAAGTCATTTCTCCCTGGACCTTCATTGCCTCCTAAAAAATAGTGAGGGACAGGGAGGGGTAGCCCACATGGTCAGTCTTGCCCTGGAAGTTCAACCCACAATGTGGCCATTTGGGAAGCTTTGATCAAAAGACAGGGCTTGAAACCTGTTGGACGCCTTAGTATTCTTGATCCAGGGCTGCTGGGGGTGACATGTATATCTCCCCCAGCTTCGCATCCAATTGCTCTCTGATCCTCCAGGAAAGGAAAGAACCCTACACCCAGGTCCTGACTAAGGTATCGCCCTTGCTTTTCCTAAAACCAGAAGTTGGGACCAATGCTGTTAACAGCCATGCTGGGAGTCTCCAGCCCTTCCCTTTCTGAGAGAAATAAAGGAAGAGTCCTAACCAGCTGCTCCTGAGCCCTGGATGCACAGATCCCTCTACTCCCCAGGAAGAAGACCTTAGCCCAAAACTCAGCAATACTCAGGACATCGGGATCCCTGGGTGTCTTGTGAATTGATGCTATGGTAGACTCCAAATCATAGGTATTTCCTTATTAAGTCCCTGTACACTCAAGAGGTCCCTAAGGCTCCACCTACTTGGGATATAAGCTGGGTCCAGGAGCATCTCGGTCCTCTTTTCTTCTGGATCCCATTCTTAGACCAAGATGAGTCCCAAGAAGAGCTTAGTAAACCTGGTCATGGGGCAGATGAGGAGCCTAAGGCTAAAACAAGAACATGAAGACTGAGTGATGGAGCTCAAACAGCACTCGGGCCTCTTGGAGCCTCTTAGGAGTCATGGCCTTGTGTTGATGTCTGCAGAGACTGGCTGTGGATAGAGGGTGGGGGAAACGGTTAATGGGAATATGGGTCCCTCTGTATGCTGAGGTGCTGAAGATGCCCACAGCCATTCAGAGGCCAGAACAAATGATCCACCTTTGTGTGGAATGGAGAGGACATCTTGAGCATTTCCAAGCCACAGAGCAGGAACATGGGGGCAGGAAATAGCGACTACAGTGTGCCCACTAAAACCAGCAAGGCCACCTTTAGTTGAGGGGACAGGCCCATGAGCTTTAGGAAAGTCCCTTCCCCC
>CM053746.1:35747888-35785514 GCA_028658305.1 Pachyuromys duprasi | reverse complement strand
AGCAAGTAGGACAGACTGGGACATGACATAACCCACAGCTCATTTCCCAATCTGTCCTATGCCCAGTGCTCCATGGGGTCCTAGGAGAGATATTCAACATATCAGTGTCTCTCAGCCTTGGCTTATCCCTAGAGAAATTCTGTCACCAGGGCTGGACAACTGAGTTTTCGGGTGAGCTCAGCTGGCCAGGAGAACGTTCCTGAAATCTCGGTTGTCAGAGTCACTGGCCAGGTCAGAGGCCAGTACTTGTCAGTCAGGCCCCACCCCTCATCCTGATGGGCTGTAGGGAGTACTGGATACGGGCTCCATCCCTCAGTTTTATCGTTTTGCTTTTTCATGGTGCCAGGAATCAAGTTCAAGGCCTTTGCCAATGTTAATGCTCTACCACTGAATGCTCTAACCCCCCAGCCCCTGTCACTGCATTTTAATCCAGATTCTCAATCTCTAACACCTGCCATTCTGCTTATCTGCCTGGACTTCTGTATTATCTTGGGCACACTGGGTTAACAGGGCCTCTGCCCAGTGAATGATGCAAGAGTTCTTCCAAAGGCATCTAGCACAGGTCCTGGCTGGAGGCTGGAACTCCTATCCTGTCTAATCCTGCGCTCACTTTGCCCACTCCCACTCCCTCCCACACCCTTTTCACTGTGCTGCATGCTGACTTCTCTTCTTTCGTGTCGCCAAAATGGAGTGACCCCTGTTCCCTATCACTTCCTTATTGGTAAATCCAGGTCACTTCTGGCTATTGTCTTGCCCAGTCACTTATCACCCTTGGCCCTCTTACCCACCTCCCTTCAGGAATAGTCCCTGGCCAAAAATTCCACAGCCCATTGCTTTCTTGGTTTCCCACGAACCTCTGTCACTGAGATATAGTAGGGGCTCCTCATCCTTTGTCCACTGCCTGCTCTTGATGTCCTCCAAGCACCTGTGGTTTCAAAGGATGCTTCCTGAGTGTCAGGCATTCCTCAAATACCAATCTACCCAAACTTCCTTATAGCCCCAGAAACAAATCATCCTCACCCCCCCTCCCCCATTTTACAGACAAAAAAAGTAAGGCACAGAAAAATTGTCCACAGAGCTAGACATTGGGGAGGTGGATGCCAGGGCAGGCTGTGCATAGGTGCTAGTTCGGAAGTGTTCTGTCCTCTTCTCCCATCCTCTTCTTGGCCAACTTGCTTCTGCAGGCCGGCCAGAGAGCAAACCAGGCCATATCCTATACCACCTGTGACCTCGTGCACACACCCTGGGTAAATTCCTCGCCCTTCTGCCAGATACACCTTGGGCTTATCATAGACTCCTGTCTATGAAGATCTCCCAAGGGGGGTGGTTTTTACCCTGCTTCAGCCTGGCAAGCTGCTACTCTTGCCAAAATTACCTCTTCCTTGGGGCCGTCTCTACCTGCCTTCTATTGTTCCTCTCTAAAAGCCAGATCCCTTTTACCCTTCCCTTATCAGATATGCGTAGCCATTGCCTTGCCTGGCCACTAGACTAGTCTCTGAACTCCTTGCCTCATAGAGAACAGCCAGAACTGTCCATTGTTGTCAGTGGCCCAGAACCTAGGGCTTTAGCTGCTATACTTCAGGTCAAACAAACGGAGCCATATAAGCTCAGAACCTTCTCACTCACGTGGACATGACCTCACCCATACACATTGATTAGGGATATACATATGTACACTGGACTATCACATATGTGCACGCACACAGAGAGCCTCTTCCAGCCATTCTCCATATCTATATGGTCTTCTAGCTTTTCTAGTTTGAAAATCCTGTCTTCTCTACATGCCACTCCCAATTCTGTAAAGTAGGCCTTTTGCATGCTCCACAATATTTAGTTTGTTTCATGAGTCTCACGAGTTACAATCACTGAGCCATGATAGTAGTTACTCACTTGTAGCTTTAGGCCTCTAAACAATATATGGAACAGTTATGGTAAATCCATTTTACAAATGAGAAAACCCAGGTTCACACAAGCCTGATCCAAAGCCACAAGCAAAGGCTCAGGCCCAAGCTTAGAACTTAACATATAGCTAGGTGGGAGGTAGCTGAGGAAGCCCATCAGACTAGACACGACCTTGCTACTTTGTAGACTCCAGTTCCCCACCACAGCCCTGAAAATGCAAAAGACTGCTAGTACCAGGAAGAAGCGAATCTATGCTAGACGAGCACATGGCCCACAACATAAGATGAGGTTTAACCTGGGCCTCGCCTCTGCCAGCATCTCACCTGTGTTTTTAAGAAAGCAGGTGCTTGCAGTCTGGCCATCCTTATTCAGGCACATCAACAGAAATAATTTAAGACTGTTATTAAATAAATGTGTTTCCCTTACTTCAGTCATATGTAATTCCTAGCAACAGTATTATCGGTTGAAAGTACTTAGAAGATATGCCTTAATGGAGAGTTTATCGGGCTTTGTAATTAGCAGAGCAATTGTGAGCACTTTAGAGTACTTGGAGGCAGATTAAACCCACTAAAGAGAATCAGCCACTCAAAAACACAAAACAGTATCCATTTACACGCTGGCAATTGCTATGCTGATTAGAAATGCAGATACTCGTGAGGTTCCTATAAATCTCACTCCCGAGGCAGAATCTGACATCTCTCCCAGCAAGAACCCCTCATTAATTAAGGCAGCGGATAGTTACTGGATACCCACTATGTGCTGGGGACCCAGATGTACCGGATGCTTGTCCCCAGAGCTTACACCTGTGTGAAAGCCCTAATTTTCAAGCAAGCTAATATAGAAATGAGATTATTTCCAATTGGCTGAGTCAATGAGGGAAGCAGAGCAAAAGGATATGTCTAGAGGGGAGATTAAAGAGCTCGCATCTGAGCTGAATGACAAGAAGCCAGGAAAATGGAGGGGCTGAATAATCTAGGCAACAAGAAAAGCAAGCATAAAGGCCTAATGTATCTTAGCTTCTGCCATGCCCTGAGTAAGACTCTCAGACAAAGAGATCCATGAAAGTGCTCATTTGAGAACTATAGAAGGGATGAGAGAATCAATGGGCATGCCACTACATGGATATGTTATGTGGGCAGCCCCACTGTGAGGACACGCCTGAGTTATCCCACCCAGGAGAGAGGGGCTAGAGGATTTTTCTCTAACTCCTTCCAGTCATGCGGGACTCCCTATTACTCCTGGAAGGTCTTGCTCAGGGGCAAAGCAGTCTTCAGTAGCTGAGGGCAATTGGATGTACATGAAATGGAGGGCACGACTGAGTGACATGAGCTGGGACTGGCAGCATCTGCCCTCCACAGGGACCTGCCTAGAATGTTCCGAAAGAAAAGTCAGTGCAGGTAGACTGTGAAGCCTGTGGGGGAGATAACGATGAGGAATGAAGTCTGAGAGGGTAGTGGAAACCAGCTCCCATGAACACTGCTGTAAGAGCTGGGGGTGGGGTGGCCTGAATTTCATTCTGTGTGTTATAGGCCCAGCCGTGAGAGTTAGTCAGGATGTGGACTGAATTCACTTTCTTCCTTTTCTTCACTTCTTTTTTTAAAAAAAAAAAAACCTTTTAACTGAGCAGAAGGCAGAATTTTAAAGGGGAAAAAAATTATTTTGGAGAGCAAGAGAGAATGGAGAACCAAATACACACAAGCAGGAGTCCAGATGAGATGCCAATGGCGTCATCTGGCAAAGGGATGGTGCTGTGTGCCTGTGTGGGTGTATTGTAATACCTGGGCAGGCGTGCCAGGGGAAATAGATTTGGAGGTGAGCTAATGGAAAGACAGAGTGAGGCCGGGGAATGGTAGGTGTGAACTGAACAAGTCTGACGCCATCCTTGATCTCTGGGATGGGCCGTACCACTCACCTAATGGGAGCTGTCAACTCTCCAGCTTTGGGCTTCCACTCTCTCATGTGGAAAATTGGAACAGAAAGAGCTGATGTCTAAGGACCCCTTCAGCTCTAGCAGTCCGCAGCCTTATAAATCACTCTAACATTCTCTTTTTAAAGTCACAGTTATTTTTAATAACACCACGAGACCGTGCGAATGGTGAGTCAGAACAAACGCTAAGACCTTGAAAAGCACCTACATCTGACCACATTTCCCCTCTTCTCTCTGAATCCTTCAACTCAAGGGAGCCAATTTACTCACAACCCTCTTTGCTTTCAATCTTCTATGCACACAACACAATATTCACAGTTGTCCCTTAGTATATATGAGGGAGTGGTCCTAGGGCCCCTGTGGATGCTCCTATCTCAAGATGCTCAAGTCCCTCATCTGAGATGGCACAATGTTTGCATATAACCTCTGTGCATCCTTTTCATCTGCTTTCAGTCACATGTAGAATGCTTGTAATGCCTAATAAAAAGGCAACTCTATGCAAGTAGCTATTCTGTATTATGTGTGCGTTGGTATTGAGTACATTTGTAATATTCAATACAGATGCATTTTTCTACTAAATATTTTAAATGCATGATTGGGTAAGTCTGTGGCTTCAGAACCTCTAGATATGGAGGGCTCACTACATACATTTTTACATTCTTTATTTTTATATTGTTAAATAAAAAAGGATAAAAGGTCGGGGGAGGAGGGTTGAACAGTTTGCTATGATAGCATGGTCCCTTACTCCCCAGCATTCAGGAGGATGAGGCCATCCTGGATGAGGAGGATGAGGCCATGATGTACCAGGGCCTTGTCTCCAAATAAATAAGTAAATATGAAATACACAATGTCCACTGCCATGCTGTTTATTGTATGCAATTGTTCTTTTGCTGTGAAGTGCTTTGTTAAAATACATGATTACCAGGCACAGAAAAAGGTTTTTTGTTTGTTTGTTTTGTTTTGTTTTGTTTTAAATGCTGTATGTATCCTGCTGGTGAACACTGGCTCATCGAGCCCCTTCATGAGCATTTGAGGGGTCCCCCCCCCCCGCAGATTCTTACTGACTGTAAGAGCTAAGCATTCACTGTACACATGCTTACTTCTACTGGAAGGCTGTTAAGTCAGAGCATTCACTCTTCAACAATAGTTCTGTCTCTTGGTCCTGACTGTGCCCCTTCTGTGTAAGTCCATTCCTACTCATTGTCACAGGTCTCTTGAGTATTTCTATTCTGCTTCTCTGTACCACCAGCCACCTCCTCTGTCAGAAGCTATTCTACTAAAGGAGCTCATTGGGCAGGTGGGCCTTCCAGAAGGGGATCTGGTATTTTTCACAGTCTGTACCACAATGCACCCCAGAATTGCATCCAACCTCTGACAACCCTGTCATTTTTGCACTGCTGCATCTCTCCAAAATCTGGTATGGTGTGAATACTCAGTTTCTGGGTATTTACCCACTCTGATTGAAAAGACTTCCTAGAGGATCTTATTGAAGATGTACTGCTGTTCAGATGAATTAATTCCTGATTATGGAATTCCTGATTTGATTCACACAATTTTAAAAGTTAAATTGTTTTACAACTTCTTAAATAATTTTAGAAAGTTTATGGTTACAATAAATACCTTTGTGTACTTCAATATGCCTCACTAAGAGACAGATTTAAGGCAGATTTGTAGCCTCATTCACAAATCCTAGTATACACCAAAAATATAGGCAAGTTGATTTAAACTTTCCATGGACCCAAAATATAATGGGGCTACCTAGAAATGTCTAAATTAAGAACAAATCTTGATGTCATTAAATACAAACTACTTTGTTATAATTTTTTATACCTTGGCACCTTATGGATTTATATACTGTCATTCTAAATTTACTTTGTTTCTTGAAATGAAAGACAGATAAAATTATTGTCTTGAGCTCACTATAAACTAAGACATATCAGGAAAATGTGTAGCCAGGTCAGTCCTAATTGAAAAGACATATATTCTTGTACCTTTTAGACCCTGTTAACCTTTAGGCCTTGTCAAGCTTTGTCACTCTGAACTCACTATGAACTTATGTAATGGATACATAGATAAGAAATGTTTAGTTTTAAAACATGTAATCTGTTGTATTTTAGAATTTATCTGTTTTGTAATTAATTGCCTTTTTTTTTACTATGAAGTGATTCCTTTTCTGTAAGCTTTGTCTCAGAGGTATAAAACTCTGACCATAGATTAAACATTGCCAGAATCTCATTGGACAGAAGTCATTTGGGTGCAAGCCTGCTGGAGTTGATCCCCTCCAGAATTTGTTTCATCTGTGAGTTGTATATATGTAAATATGTCCATCTGTCTGGTTTTTT
Source organism: Pachyuromys duprasi (assembly GCA_028658305.1). Classification (NCBI taxonomy): domain Eukaryota; kingdom Metazoa; phylum Chordata; class Mammalia; order Rodentia; family Muridae; genus Pachyuromys; species Pachyuromys duprasi. The sequence continues at coordinate 35,779,343 of CM053746.1, read as the reverse complement.
TTACATGTTACATGAATATATGTCAATTGTCTGTATGTTAGGAGCTCCTTTTTTATCATCCATTGACTATGTGTATGATATGTACAGGTCTATATGTCTGATTGCTTGTCTATGTGTACATATTGGCTGATCCTATAGAGCTAGCAGCCTAAACTTGCTGCAGTTTCTGCAGAGGGGACACTAGCGGAAATCAACAGCATAGTCATAGGTAAACTTGTAGGATTCATTGAAGTTAAAGTTTTAAACTTCATCCACCTTTTTCCCATGAGGGTGTGTTCATGAGTGGTCGTTGCTTACTTTTTCTCCTCTTTCCTTTCTCTTATCGATTCACAAATAAGTGAGCAGATTCAAGACCTAACTACCAGCCTTATAAGAAAAGCAGGCCAAAGTTTGCTCTAGCCTGTGGAGGCCTTGACAGTGGCCTGCTCCTGCACAGGAAGTAATCAATGAGCCCGTAGACACCTGACTGCAGGAGAAAAAAATATGACCAGTTTGAGTCTTCCTTCTTAGCATCATTGCAGCCAGTCCCTCGACCTAGAGAAGGAATACTTAACTCCTTCCCCTCTTTCTTCTTTTAGTCATGATCACTTCCCTGAACCAAACGCTCAGCGACCCAAGATATAAAGCAAATGGGATTCCATATCCAGTCCCAGATCCTACCCTGGACCCTGGAACTTTGCCAAAGCAGAGAGAGAGGCACTGGCATTCAGACTTTGGCAGACTTTAACACTCCTCTCTGTCAGACTCTAGGGATCAAGATGGTTCAATGTGGCAACGTGGCAACCTTACTGAGTCAAAGTGCGAAGTGTCTTCAGAAACTGGAATTTTCTCTCTGGGAAGCTAGTTCTGAAGCATTAGGAGCCAAGCCTTCACCCCACCTGAAGAAAAGCCAACTCTCTAGATACATTTCCAAGCCACTGCATGACATAAGGCTTTATGACAGGTCTCCTTTCCATGAGCCACTGTGCCTAACAGGCTCCATGAGAGACCCTTTTTCTGTACCTTTTGTGTTGTTGTTTGTTTTGTTTTGAATTAAAATATACCTCTCAGACTTGTCTGGAACTTTCTATGTGGCAAAAAATGACCTTGAGCTTTTGATCTTGCAACCTCTACCTGTCCTCTGATGACAGCTGGAATCACAAGTGAGTACAAGCACATACAGTATACGCAGTGCTTATTATCAAGCTCAGGCTTCATGAATGCTAGATAAACACCTATCAGCTGAACTAGAGGGAGGATCTGTCCTAAAGAGAAACTGCCCTTGTAGCCTGGGCCAGAAACCGAACATACACGCAACAAGGCAATGACCCCATCCACAGCCTGGAGCGGAGATGCAACTGGCCAGCAGACTTGACAGCAAAGGAAATGCTTATTGTTATAAACTACTGGTAGTTTAGATTGCCTGTTACTGTAATAAAACCACACTCTGAAGAAATGAATGCCTAGAAGTAGGTATTGCTGTAACCAAGGTATAACTTTGGCTTTAGGGCTGAACACCAGACAGCAGGCAATTTTTAGAAGAGACTCTAAAAAAATGACAGTGTGCATAATGTATTCCCCGAGAGCCTCTTTGTCTCATCAAATGTCTTAGCAAACAAATGAAATGATTTGGTCTTGGGCCACCAGGCTGAGCATGAATGGCCATGGCTTTGCCTTGTGCCCTAAAGCTACATTTGTTGTTGTTGCTGCTGTTGAGAATATTTTACAAACTTATGACCCTCTCCCTCCCCCCACTGTCAGCTGATACCTGTCCATGAGGGCAAAGGAAGCAGAGATGGTGGAGAGGGGGAATTGGAGGGAGTTAGGATGGCGCCTGTGTGTGATAGAATGACTGACTTCCGGAAGCAGCTTCAGTGAGACAGCTCGACTTTATTCCAGGTGAGCAAGGGCTATATAGTTCTTGAGGAGTTGGGGGAGGGGTCACAGGGTAGGTATACACTATTAGCTGGGGCTTGAGGTGCCAGGAATGCTTTATATTCCAGGTATTTCAGATATTTGCTCGGCAGGTTCTTATCCGAGGGAAGGAAGTTGAACCTGCCCTTAAACTGTGTGACCTCCTTCAGGGGTGTGGGCTCTGCTCACAGACACTGTCCAGATGAATTCGGGCAGAGAGAAAGAAACTCCCTGCTGAGAAAGGAAGTACTACATTCTGGCTGAGCTGCCCAGGAATGGTGGAATGCTACCTTAAACATCAGGGTCTTCCAACAAAACTTCTATGACAAGAAAAGGTGAGGCGATTGCATTTCTAAACCCTGTTATTACCTGGACTTTCTCAATTTTCAATGGTCTCTCTCTCAATTTTGCTTGCAGAGGTGTGGCTCTTGGAACGACTTCCTTTGTATAGCGCCTCTTTTATCATGGCTAGCCACAACCAAGTCACTCTCACAACAACTCTGTCTAAAACTTCTCTCAAATCCACAAATTCAACCACTTTATTTATTTCATGGTTTTTTTTTTTTTTTTTGCCTTCTCACTTATAAATGGGACGGTTTTATCAAATCTTTCACAATGCATTCCATGTACTGTCATTTTTCCAAATCCCTTTGAAAAATCACCTGCTGTCTGGTACTAGGCCACCAAAGCCATTTTTTGTGTGTGTGTGTGGCAATACCTACTTCTGGGCATTCATTTCTATGTAGTGGTTTTACCACAGTTACAGGCATTTTGAAATACCAATAGTGTATAACAGTAAGCATTTCCTGTTTGCTGTCAAATCTACTGGCCAATTGCATCAAACCTGCTGGCAAACTGTGTTCATGCTCCAGGCTATGGAAAGGTTCAGGTCCTTACTACACATCTTTCAAGTTCCTGGACCCAGGCTGCAATGGCAGTTTCTGCTTAGAATGTATTTCCCCAGCAGAAGATCGGTGAGAAAGTGGATGGGCCGAAACTTGGAATGCTTGTAAAGCATCTACCTGGACATGGCACACACACAGTCCTGGCAGCGTTCCACTGACTGTACCCAAAGCCAGCGGTGTAGAAAAGGAAAGTCTGAATCATTTCAGACAAGAACACAGCCTCCCACAGTAGGAAGAGTTCTTGCCATGCTCTCACACTAATCCTGTTTGGACGTGCGTGGTGAGCACTCTCTAATCTATGACTTGTTTCAGGTTAGCCTTGAAAGAGAGAAAACATAATCTTAACACACATGTCTGTCTTTTCTGTTAATTCAAAACTCCTGTGTCTCGTTTCAAGCTACAAGGTTGAGGTCTGGTTATGCAACTAGCTCAGAGCGCCTGCCTAGCACGCAGGAAGCTCTGGGTTAGCCCAGCAGCACTGCATGAATGAGGTGTAGTGGTGTATACCCGAAATCTTAGAATTGAGAAGGTAAGGGCTAGAGAATTCAAGGTCGTTCTCTGCTACTTTGAGGGTGCAAGGCCAGCCTTGGCTAGAAAGCCTGTCTTAAAAGAAAAAAAAATAAATAAAAGCAAACCTAGTTTAAAACATTTATCTCCACATTTTAAAAATGTCTTAAATTTTTCTGCTAAAGTTTGTAAAGATTTCTTTTTAAGCATTAGCTACCTAGAGTTTTGGTTTTGTATGCACACTGTGTATGTGTGTGCGCGTGTGCACGCACATGCTTGCACAAGCACCCATAGGTACCCATAAGTTCCCATGCTGAGGCCAAAAAAAAAAAAATTAAAAAAAGAGGACTTTGGGTGTTGTGCTATGTCACTCTTTACCTTAGTACAGAAGCACAGTCTCTGAGAACGGAACTAGGCTGACAGCAGGCAAACCCAGTGACCTTCTCATCCCATCCACCTACAGCACTTAGGTTACAAGTGTAGCCACACTTAATTTTTACAGGGATGCTAGAATCCCCATCTCAGGTCTTCATGTTTGTGCTAAAAGTATCTTTAACCACTGAGCCATGGGTCATCTCCCCCAATTCTGACACATGCAAAAATGTTTGTGTGTTAATATAAGAACCCGATTTGACCTTTATTGATATGGACTACCATTTCCCCAGGCTTTGGATGGTCCCTCCATCTCCTGCAGGTCTGAGGGGCAACCCATACCCCACCCTGAATCGCAGCTGTACCCTAGTGCACGGTGGCTCTAATGCTGGACTTTCACATTGCATCACTGCATGTCATTGGCTAGCTTATCCGCTCTGCATCCACATCTCAGAAAGAGCACTTGATGATCTGAATCACCCCTTCAGCTTTTTTCATCAAAAATGTTTAGCTTGTTTCCACCCTTTTTAGAAATCGAAATGAACCACCTCAAAGTGCTCCACAAAAATATCTGGTGGGTTCCAAGCTATGCTCTGAGCATATGTTGGCTTAGTGGGGCATTGTAGTGACCCATGAAGGTCAGTAGTCTCTCCCACCCCACACCACAGATGAGGAAACTTAGGTTGGCTGCCAAGGCTTCAACAGAGCACTTTGGGGATGGATTGAAGTGTGACTTCAGAGCCCTTGTGGTCTCCACATCACACAACCTAGGTTTCCAAGGGCTCAGGCAAAGGATGCTGAGTCACTCTTGCCCTCAGGGCCCCACAAGAAAGAGGAGGAGGCTGTGAAAGACCTCATCAAACAGTAGGGTTTCCTCTCACTCCTCTGCATGTTTCTTGTTTCCCTGCTGGGCTGTGCACACACCTTGCATGGGAGTAATGGGCTGTGGCTGGTGTGTCTGCAGAGTGCTTCCTGATAGATATCTGTCACCTTGCTGAGTGCTCCTGGTGACAGCAGGAGCCATGCAGGTTATAACTGAGTTAGCTCTTCCCCACTGATTGAAACAACCAGGCAAGGCGGATGGTTTATCTTCTGAGGAGGAGGGGGGGTCGCCTAAAAAGCCCTTCCCCACCCCAGCACAGGTATGTAAATAAATGTACAGGTGACTGCAGACTTTACAGCATCGGACTGTTCCCTTCCTGGCCATTGACTCCTTTAATTCTTAAAACATAAGGCCATCTTATCAGCCCTCTCCTGGACAATGAGCAAAGACCGATAAATGGCCTGTCGACCCGTGCTGACGCTGTGTATTCTTAGTTATGGAGAACTGAGGGCACCACACTTGCAGAGTTTCTAGGAGCAAAGTCGGCGAATGAGTGGGTCAATGTTACGACACCAACAGCCACAGCAGCTCCTGGGGAACGAGGCAGAAACACAAGCTGCTGGTCTTGGGAATCATGAACCTGGGGTTAGGGGTCCATCATCTCTTTATAAACTCTTTCTCAGTCTATTCCTTTTTTCCTAAACACTGAGGTCACTTGTAGAGTCCTACACACTAAGTCTCAATGGATAGCAGCTATTGGGGTATGGGGATAATGATCACGGTGATAGCTCGTTAGCAAACAAGTCCTGTATTTTGGCTTCTAGGAGAAGATCTTGTTTCTGGAGTCATCCTCAGTGCAGATGATGGAGAAACAGAAATTATCTGGAAGTATTTCACTTTGGTGCTTAGATGAATGACTGAGCTGAGCCCCTGCCTGCCACACTGTTGCCACTGTGTACTTTGTCATTAAGACTTGCAGACAGAGGCTAGAGGATCACTCAGTTGGTAAATTGCCTGCCATGCAAGCATTAAGGACCCAAGTTCAGATCATCAGCACCCATATAAAAATTCAGGCATTGTGACATATTTCTATAACCCAGCACTGGAGATGCTGGAGACAGATGGATCTCTAGAGCCCGTTGGCTAGCCCAACTGAACCAATGAGCACCATGCTCAAAGAGAGATCTTATGCCAAAATACAAGGTAGGGAAACAATCAAGAAAAGACACTTGAAGTCCATCTCTGACCTCCACAATAGGCCCCCTGCACTCCGTCCCCCGAGTCTTGTTGGCTCAGTCTGAGAAGTTCACAATGTCAAAGGTACACATTATAGTAGATGTCTATGTAACTCTTCACACACTGGTGATTGTATCTCCGTGACTCATAGGTAAGTCAGACTCTTCTGTAGTGAGCAAAGCTGGCTTCAGTTTGATTTACCTTTGATATTTCAGATTGCTTTTGGAGTTGAATTTTTTTTCATGATAACATGAAAGAAAATGCAAATGGCAAATCAACCATTGTGACAGCACTTCAGAGAACTGATTCTCACCTTCCACAGCTTAGCTCTTTGTAGGAGCGTCTTTAGGCTGCCCCCGTCATCCTGAGCTGAGTCCTGTGCTCTTTTTTCCACCGCTGTATCATAAATGTTTTCTTTGATGCTCCTTAATTTCCATAATTGCCATGGTGATGACTGAAAGATATTTCATCAAATGGGACTGACAAAATCTAATTATAGATACTTAGCTGGTTGTTTAGGCACTGGGTATTAGATATTTATGTGTCTAATTAAAGACACTTAGCTGGTTATTTCCAAATAACGCTGTTTTGTGACTACTTTTCTCTAAGTCTCATTTTCTATTTGTGATGGTTTTCTTTAAATTAACTTTCTAGAAAAAGAAAAATGTTAAAAGAAGGCGTGAGCCCACCCCTGGTCGCTGGAACACACAAAGACGGACCAGCTCTGTTCAGATCCTGACTCACACAGTTGAGCCTCCAACGCTTGGCATTGCCATTCTCCGTGCCCTTTGGTAGCTTAATGAACATGTAACTGCATTCCATTATTGGCTTAAGTTTTCTTTCTGCAAAGCTCAGATCCACTGTTTTTCAAAGATACAGCTAGCCAGAATGTACAGCAAAGAAAATCCATTTTCAATTAGAGCTACAGTTTGCATCTCAATTGTCTCCCAAAGATACATGTATTGGAGACTTGATCCCGAGAGGCAGTAGTGGGAGGTAGGAGAGCTATCAAGATGGGGGTGGACGGGGCACAGTGAGAGCTCTTTAGCTCATTATGGGGCATGTTCTTGAAGGAGACCATGGGACCCAGGACTCCTTCTCTTCCTCTCCCTTTCCTTCTCTCCTCTCCCCCCTCCCTCCCATGATGTCTCACCCAAAATAATGAGGCCAAAAATTATGGCCGGGGCCCTCCAAAATGTGAGCCTTCTGGGTAGAAATTTCTGGCCCTGATAGGACTCCATCTTGAAACTGAAATGTAGCTGTGGTAACCAGAGCAGAGGCATCATGGTAGACAGGTCTACAGTAATGGCAATAAAGCTATTACTCCTCCTTAGTAAATGGAGGAAAGAAGAGCCAGGAGACTCTGACCTGGGACTCCAGCTAGTGCCCTAGCCTCCCTCTCCCAGATGCAAGGAATCTTAGGAGAGGCTGGTCTACATGGGAAGTAACTGAAAGTGAGGCACTATTGAGGGGCTTCACCATCCTTGAGAGGGTAGCGCTTCATGGTGATGCATTGGTTAGAGGATCAGCCACACTTCCGTAAGGAACTCCTTACCCATGGTCTATAAGGAAGATGGATAAACTCACTAGTCTTACCAAGTCGGACTTTGGTGAAATCATACTTTGGTCTGTCATTGGTGCCCATCTGGGATGATTAGATGTTAATGCATATCCGCAGGGAAAGTTAATGCAGCAGATCCCCAAATCAATTTTTCCTCTTTATAACTTGATTATCCCAGGGAATTATTAGTTACAGAAGGCTGTAACTGTACAGTTACACAGTAAGTATAAACCTGCATGCCCGAGCATGCAAGTAACTACCATGACATGTGCCTAGATGTACACACATATCTGATCATAGGACGATCTCTCTGCTGAGATACAGGCTTCCACGTGTATTCTTCAAATCACACACACAACACACACACATACACCACTGCAGAGCATGCTTACCTGAGGATGTCATTGATCATGCACAAGCTGATGTATATATATTTGTAGATATTATACATCTGGATGATACTTGAAAAATAAATGGAACTGCCCAAATTGAACACTGACCATTCACTACTTGTTAAAATACCAAACTATGTCACAATCAGATTTTAAAAGCTCTGAGTAAGAAGCAATTAAACCAACAAAAGAGATTTGGTGCTTCAATAAGAAAACATCTGAAGCAAGCAGTGATGGGAAAAACACAGAGGCAAATGTAAAAGTGACTTGAGCAACTGCTGTTACAAAATTGCCTTCTTTGACTTCTATTGTTTGAAGTCCCAGCCATGTAATCATATGCTCCTTGGCTTCCTATGGTAGGCTGAGGTTAATTTTTGTTTCTGACTTTAAGCCTTTGCATGAAATGACCCAAGTTAAGTTTTGCTTGTGCTCACGATTTAAGCAGAAAGCCTTACTTAAGGCCTTAGAATTCTGTCGGCTCAAGAGAGTCTTTGTGTCTGGTCCTTGTTACCTTTGACAATTCTCTTTTGCTCCTCTTCCCAGCCAGCTGAGAGTGTTAGCAAACAATGCAGCTACACTTGGTTACTGACGTACTTTCTAGAACAGTCTCATGTCCGTGCCAGCCTCACTGGTCTCTGTGCTGGCACACAGTCATCTTGTGCCTCAGTGGTCAGTTCTTGGGTGGCCTCTCCAGTGCTGGTGTCAATCATCTTACAGGTGAGAGGCTGCTGGGAAGTTGTTGGAACCCCCGAGAGCACATACATCCTAGGGACAAGAGCATGACTGCACGAATGATAGCCAAAGATGAAAACACCCAGAGCAGAGATTCCCCGGAGCCCTTTTTAAACAATTAAATAAATCAACAGAAGAGGCAGAGCCTATCTGATGAAATGTGTTCTTTAACGTCCTTTAAACTCGAGGCAACACTGTATAATTCACTAACACAGACCTGTTTAACACAAGTTTTTTGCAAAGGTGTCAGGAACAGAAGTGAGGGTAGCTGTGAGGGTAGCACTGTGGCCAATTGTATTGCCTGAAGGAAATTCAAGGCATCATTCTCGGAAAACAAAAGAAAAACACATTCAAAATGTGGAGCAAAGAGCAATGTTGGTCCCTGAGTCTTGAGATGTGTTCAAAACAGCTTGGATGGAGGGTTGTCAATGACAGTTGAGGATCTCTGGCTGCATCATCAGATGCTCTGCTCAACTCTGTGGGCGATGCATATCCCATCAGGCATGAAGGATGTGTATCCATGCATGATCCATTGTGTTACATTTTTGACACTTAAAATCATCCAGTTTCAGTGATAGGCTTAGGGAAAGGCTAGTTTAGATACTGGAGAAAAATTAGGATTCAGTCAAATTATGTCTCTGTGTGTGTGTGTGTGTGTGTGTGTGTGTGAGAGAGAGAGAGAGAGAGAGAGAGAGAGAGAGAGAGAGAGAGAGAGAGAAAGAAGAGAGAGAGAGAAGAGAGAGAGAGAGAGCCCACGAGCACACGTGTTTGCATGTGTGGCGAGGAGTGCCTGTAGAGGTCAGATTTCCTAGAGCAAGAGCTACAGGCAGTCATGAACCACTTAACGTGTGGGTGCTGGAAACCAGACACCAGAATTCTGAAAGAGCAGTGAGTGTCCTTAACAATGCTGAGCCAGCTCTCCAGCCCCTTGTGGCTATGTCTGTCTTAAAACATAGTTTAATTAAATTTAGACTGATTACCTGTGGCACTTTCAGGAGACTAGTAATTCTTTGTGTGTTTTAAAATATAGTAGCCAGAGCTTTGATAGGATCCAAAGGGTTTTATTGGCTTTATTAGATGACATTAATTTTTAAAAGCTGTTACTTACAGCGACGTACAGTGTTGTGTCCTGATAAAAGGAGATTGTCATGGACCGTACGCACATGCCAGCACTCACAGAATAAATATATGTGAGAAGGATTTCCAGGTTCTCAGGTGATCATGTGGGGAGAGGGATGAACACTTCATTTTTTTTTCTTTACCAACAAAGAAACAAACAAAACATGTCTGGAGAATTGGCTCGGTGTTGAAGAGCACCTGCTCCTCTTCCAGAGGATCAGAGTTTGGTTCCAGTACCCACATTAGGTGGCTTATGCTCAACACCTCTAACTCCAGCTTCAAGGGACAGGATGCCCTCTGTCAGCCTCCTCAGGCACCTGCACACAGGTGGGAAGTACCCACACTTAGAGACACACATATATGTAATAAAAAATATCTAGGAAGTAAAACACTGAAGAACAGGCAATGTTTCTAATCTGTAAGAATCCAAAGAACTATAGCTATTCTCATCAGTGAACTGGGATCCCACACAACTTTAAAGTTTTGATTTGCTTACCATTTGGTTGGTAGTTTCATAAATGCACCAGTTTTCCATTACAACGTCGGAGATTCTTGCCCAATCCAATAGCATGCGCTAAGAATGACCAGAAAGCAGTATTCGTTTGGCTCTTTCTCAAGAATCTGTAGCAAGGAGAGTTGGTTATTTGGGTGGCAGAAAATGATTCACATAATAATTAGAATCATGATTGATAACATTATTCCAGGATGTGCCAGTCTTCTAGGAAGCTTGTACATCAAGGCACGCATATCAAATATTAATATGACCTACAGAAGACTGGATGCCACCCACCCCCTGAGAACCCCTACCATGTAGGACAACACCTACCACAGGAGAAGCCCTATTTTCTTAAATATTTCTCTTTTGATTAAAGAGAGAAACAAAATTCTTTTTAGATATTCTGGGGACATTTCTGGAAACTCTCAAAGTTAATTTGAGGTTTTGGGGATTTTTAAAGACTTAATTTAGACATTGATTTTAGGGAGTTGTCAAGAATGTCAAAAGATTTTAAACACTTGATTAGATATGATCACAGGTTCCTGGAAAACAGCACCAAAATGCTTAAAGATTTTGAAGGCAAGTAGAGACAGTTATATATTCTCAAGAAACAAAAAAATCTTAGCTGTTTTAATAAAAACTGACATTTCTTAAAATAATCAGATCTAATAAAAGCAAGATGCTATGGAACTGTCTTGACAGAATGCAGCGTCTTTTGTTTTTTTGAGGTCAATTACTTCAGGGGTAAATTAAAGACAAAACCTTTACCACCAAGAGCAGAACTACACTCCAAGAAACAAGAACACCAAATTCTAACGCTGAGCAACTGGATTATTGAGCTCATCAAAGAAACCTCAAAAGTTACAGGTAACATCTGTCTAATCTCCTGCACTGGCCACACATAAAATGTGTGCCCATTCCCTCTAGCAGCTTAACAGAGCTCTTCTGCCTGCCTCTCCTTGATTAGCACCTTCTTGCTAGGCAACGGGGGACATAGGGAGCGTTAACAAATTCCTAATAACAAAGAAATATTCCAAGGGGGTGAGACTGTTTTACCTGAAAAACAAAATGGATCTCTAGAATTGAGGGGTGAGGCACTAGCTTTTCTCTCAAGAAGGGTGAAACCTTAATGACTATGTATCAGGAGAGTGATTCTAGATAGACCTCACTATTCTCTCCTCCCCAAGTTCATTCCAATGCCCCCCAACATGCCTAAAACAGGAAACAGAAGGAAGGACACTCCCAAAGTGAAACAAGACAGGGCCTGTGTTAGAAACCTCTGCCTCCCTGTGACCATATAATGGAGAGAGGAATAACATAAAGGAAAGATAATGATAATTCTTGCCAACGGTTTCAGAGGAGTACAGTCCGCGGCAGGGCATCTCACAGCAGTGTGAGCATATGGTCATACGAGGCTGTTCGTACCACAGTGGACCCAGAGCACACGACCTGACCCTAAAGTCAGTCATAACCTGGCAAAGCCAAGCCCTGTGGTTTCCTTCCCACAGCCAGGCCCCACCTGCCCAAATACAAACAACTGCTGGGAAACTTCACATTCAAACTGTAACAGTGCTCACAGCTCAGACCCAAAGAAGGTACCCCCAAAATGTGGTCTCCAACAGGAAACAGAGCTATCCTTAACACCTTAAAATAGACAATGAAGTCTAATAAACTTAGGGGCTCCAAGACCTCCAAAATCTTCAAGATTCTGTCTTCTCCAGAGTTTGCTAAACTTCACATACAATGTAGTTCTAGTGACCTGGTGGGGAGAGAAGGCGTCAGCCTTTTTTTTCAGTTTTCCTTCAAGCACCCAAGGTTCCCCGCTTTCCCTGCTAAGGCTGGTTTCTATCACTTTCCTCCCAATAACTGGGAGTCCCTGAAGTCTGGTATAGAGATGGGTGAGCTGAAACTCTGCCAGGTCCTTGACCTCTAAGACAGTAGTTCTCAACCTTCCTAATGCTGCAACTCCTTAATACAGACCCTCGTGTTGTAGTGACTGGCGACCACACAATTATATTGTTGCTACCTCACAATAACTTCATGTAAGTTTGCTACTGTCATGAACTGTAATGTAAATATCTGATATGCAGTATACCTGATATGTGACCCCTGTGAAAAGGTTGGTCAACCCCCAAGGGGTTGCGACCCCAAGTTGAGAACAACTATCTTAGCAGAACCAAAACTAATGCTGTCTACACACATGGTGTCTACACACGGGTTAAGAAAGTTACCTAAGGCTCTGCCTGGAAGTCCTCAGAGAGGCACCTGGCTCTACAAATGCTCAGAGGGAGTCTGGACTGAATGTTGTCTGCTAAGAGACTCAAAGCTGCTGGCAAAGGAGTCAGGTGGCCAGAGTGGAACAGGAGAGGCTCGACTGGGTACAGGAAGATGACCATGAAAAGCCAAGAGCCAAATCAGTGGGATCCGAGGAGGGGACAGTGACTCAGATGTGCTCAATGAATCTGCCCAAACTAACCACAGGAAGCAGATAAGTATTTAGACAGCAGGGCCTTTCCGAGGTGGAAACCCGTGGACGGTATGCTAGGGTGAAGAGGGAGCCATGGGCGGCTCCACAGCCAATGGATAAGGTCAAGGAAGCTTAACCTAGCTAGCAGCCCAGGAGCTGAGAAGGTGCCCACTCCAGCAGGATGTCCCTCTGGCTTCCTCTCAAGGTCCTTCTCCCATGGTCTAAAGCCTGGAGGGGGAGAAGGGAGTTACCTTAAATGTTGCTCTGCCTAAGAGCAGTTCACAATAGAGCAGAGATGCAAACCCATCCCTCCCATTCACCCTCCCCACCACAGACCAGGAAGGGCCATGCTTAGGCACCAGGACTGCCAGTCTCCACTTCCACCAACATGAACCCTTGGACCAGGCACCTCTCTGAGCATCAGCTCCCTTGGTTATCATCCAAAAGCACCTGGAGAGGGTGCCTAAACTGCTAGAGGAGCCAGCATAAAGCTGGAGCCAAGCCCAGCATAAAGCTGGCACTTAATGCTTGTCACTCATGGTCCCTGAGGTCTTCTCCTGCAAAGCTGATCCTCAGAGCATGTAAAGAAGCCTGGCTACTCTGCCCATAGTATGAGTGATGTGACATTGAGGCACTGAATGCAGAATGCAGACACTCAGCCATGGCTGTGATCCTGGTCCTTAGGTCCTCCTGAGCTCTGGTACCTACACTGATAACCCGAGGAAGCAAGCTATGCCAACTGTGCAGGGGCATGGGAATTGAGGGGAAATGGACATGACATTGATGACAGCACCCTACACAATGCTCACAGGGACCAGGTTCCGAGCTGACACTTCCCTGTGATGAAGGGACCCACCAGTTAGGGAGCAAAGCCAAGGAATAGGCTTTCCACCCACATCTTCATGAAGCAAAGGTGAGTGAGGCTGCTACGGGCTTAGGTCTTTATCCTGTCCTCTACTATCCACTGCTAAAAGCAGCCACCAAGGCACTGACTGTCCACAGAGACCATCCTGCTGTGTAGCCCAGAGAAAGTTGCTCACCCACCCACTCTGTTCCTTCTGTTCTGTAGCATGCAGATTAGGAGAAAGTGACACTTACAAAGTCCCAAGTGGGAGGGTCTACAAAAAGGAAGGAATAAACCACTCAGACGGAAAGACCGTACATGTCACTCCCAGTGGAACACTCAAGGGTATCTCCACAGCCTCCTCCATAAGCGGTGGTGGGATGTGAGGTGACTTCACAAGAAGGTGTGACTCTGTGAACAAGCCACAGAGACCAAAGTTAGCAGTAGCTTGAGAAGCACCCTGTTGGTCACACTTGGCCACATAGTGCTTGCTGCAGGCCAATGTGGGCAGAGGGAGACCCACAGAGGTCTACTCTCTACTAGGCTCCACAGTGGCTTCAGAGCATGTAAGATCTGGGTCACTATGACAACCACATCTTCCTCCACCTGTGATTAAGAAGATTCCACATTCCCGAGCCTTGGCTTTCTCATCTTTGAAGTGGCATGGCGTAACCTCCCTCACTGAGCAGCTGGGACAGAAAATACAGCTCTGGTGCAACTGGCTGTAATGTGCCAGCGTGCAGGTTGTTTAATCGGCAGCTCTACAGATGACTGTCCTGGCCCCCACTGGCAGAGGAGGAAAGCCACATGGAGAAGGCAATAGGTTTGTCAAAGCCACGCAGCTAGTCTCAGGATAAATATTAGATCCAAGGGCTGCTGGCCCGGGTTATGCTTTGAAGCCTGATGCCTCCAGCTGATACATAGCGATCATGCTTTCTTGTAGAAATCCCTTCCTATTTTGCACTCATTTTAAGGGATTACCCCGAGGGTGGGCTCACTGCCTGAACTTGGTCTGGGCATGTGGTTTCCTGGTTTAGAATCTGCCCTGGGAGCTTCCAGCAGAGAGCACCAGGCCCAAAATGCACCAGTACAGTGTCTCTCTCTGGCCCATACTCCAAGGGCAGGAGTCCGGCAATATTCTTGGATCTGTGGTATTGATTCCTTGTGGCCTTATTTATGGCAGTTTCTGTTTCATGGTGTTATGTAGAGATGATCCTGAGGAGGAAATAAATACAAGGATGGGAGGGGACATTAATGAGCCCAATGTCACAGCAGGAAAGCTGGTCCTAAAGTCCACCATGCCCTTAAACTCTCTCTGGATGAAGCAAGAAACCTCTACTGCTATCCCTGGAGTCTCCTACTTTATGCAACAAGCTGTGTCAAGGCTATACCAAGGCTGACAGTGTGAGCCTGTTGTGAGTTCCTCCATCTACACATTTCTGCTGCCCTGATAAGCAAGGGTGACATTTACCTATGGAAAGTAACTGAAGGTCAAAGACGTTTCTTAATGAGGCAAAGGCTGCCGAGCTGACAATGGGCAGAGTGGCCTATCTGGCTTCAGTGTCCACTCTCTTTCTTCTATATAGAACCTATGTAGAGAAGGATAGCACCTTTGCAGTTCTCTGACAGAGAACAAGGACAAATCCTCATATACACCTTCTCCAGAACCCAGTATGCACTCCATCCTGAACCACAACAAGCCACCAATTCCGCAAATGCTTCCTAAATACATTGTGTCCAAGGCCCTATTTTAGAAGCTAAGTGAGACTTTTTATATAAATAAAACCAAGTGTCTGCTTCAGGAATCTTACTAAAGAACACAGAAAATGTGACAAGGTACCAAGGAAATACCTTAGAAAACAGAGAAGACAGGAAGATTGCCACATCCCCAAGAAGGAAACAAAATAGCCAGAGGTCCGGGTCCAGGTCTAATTCAGAGCTTAATCACAAGAGTCTGGAATCTCAAGGAGGGTCCAGATTTTTCAGATTCTAAATGAGAAAACTGAGAGCAGAGGGGAGGGTTATTTATATAAAGTCATGTGACTTACTGAGGCATGTGGCTTCAGAGCCCAGTAGACTCTCTAGAGATTTTTTCCACTATGATTACATCTATCCATAACCAAGACAAGAGTCCATCCTGACTCAGGCAGCACTTCCCACGAGAAGCCTTCCTTAAAGCCCTAACTCTCTCGGCTCTTGACTGAGTCTACTTTTCAGTTTGCTTCTGTGATCATTTGATTCCTCTCTATCTCCTTCCTGAAGCACACCACCAGGCCAAGCACCCGCTTTGAGGATCTACAGCATGTAGCGATGAATCTGGTGTGTGATGAAGGGAATGGAAACAGCTGGTCCAGAAATATGAGTACCACTGTAACAGTGCAGCATGCTGAAACCCAGCGGCATCTCCTGATGACTGCTGCCTCCTTGGTTTCCCTCTCCTATCCCCAACCTCCAAGAAATCATGGACATCTTTGAGTCACATTAATGCTCCCACAAACAGACCTGGTCCTGGTACCTCGTTATTCATTCAGCGGGGATGGGTTGAGCATCACTGTGTGCCAGGCACTCTTCTGAATATTGAGCTACAACAAATGGACAAAATAGAGAGGACCCACCCCCTTGGCAGTCAAGCAAGATAAGATGAACACAAAAAGGTTGGCTGGGGACTGCCATGTGAAAATGGTGACCTAAGGAAGCTAATCAGAAAGTGATATTGAAGCAATGTTGCAGAGGAAGAGACTCTTACAGCCATCCAGAGGAGGGGGTTCTCCATGCAGAAAAGTTTCTTTGTGCAAAGACTTTCCTCACCTGGAAGAACAACCGGGCCCATGTGCCTGCAGCAGATGGAGTTTCTAGCAAAAAAGTAACTTGAGCTAAACTCTTTCAGCACAAGTCTGATGGCTGCTTTAGGGTCAAGGGCAGAAGGAAAAGAACAGAGAATGACGCCTTGAGCCCACACAGGGCAAAGACAATGTTGTCAGCACTGGATGTATTCTGAGCTAGAGCTGAAAGGCTTTGCAGATGGATTGCATGTTGGTACAGAGGAATCAAGAACAATGCCAAGGATTTTTGTAGCTGAGCATCACAAACAACTGAGTTGCTACTGACTGAAATAAGCCGGCATGGAGGTAGAGCAGATTTGGTTCTGGGAAGGGAAATGGCACAGTGCTGTCACATTTGCTGTGGTCAAGCTCCGCATCTTGAAGATCCAAGAAAAAATATTAGGTGGGTGGACAGTAGATGGGAGACCCAGACTTTATAACCAAAGTACTTGGGAACCTTTAAATTAACCATCATCTAATCATTTTGGTAAACAATATGGTGACTTCTTGTGATGGCACCTATGGAGGACACCAAAGCGACAGCATTGCATCAAGTTTCCAAGGGCTGGATGAGGTAAAGAACACGCACAGTCATTTTTATTGTTGAAGTAGGGTCTTCAAGCATAACCCAACAGAGCTTGGGATTCACCATCCTCCTGCTGAAGCATCCTGACAGCCGGGATCATAGATATCAGTCACCAGGCACAACAATATAACGACTACTGGAAATTCACCATTGTTAAGACATTAAGAGAAAATGGAAATAATATGAAGAAGACATAATGGTGGGTTTGAGCGAGAGGAACACCAGGAAAATACTATGTCCTAGGGGCTTGGCTGGTGAAGCACCTGTCACAGAAGCGTGAAAACCTGAGTGTAAATCCTCAGCACACATGAAAATCTGGGCATGGCAGTGCACCTGTAATCGTGCTGGGAAAGCAGGGCAAGAGGATGCCTGGGGCTTGCTGGTCACCCAGTCCAACCAACTGGTGAGCTTCAGATTCATTTTAAAGTCCCTCTCTAAAACAATAAAAAGTAGAGATGGAGAAGCAAATGAGAAGGACAACACAACATTGACATCTAATGTCCTCATGCTTTTGTATTTGTGTATGTGTACACACACACACACACAAATGGGGTGGGGCAAGTGTTCTAGCAGCCAAAGGAATAAAGTAGTTGAGGGGAGAAGAAAGGAATTGCCATGTGAGCTAAGCACTGTTGAGTACATACGAACAGAGGATTGGCCCCTTGGCTTTTGTAGTGGTCACTGGGAGCCTAGATAAGAGTTATCACAGTATATTCAAGACGGGCTGACAGGAAAGCACCAGAGGCAGCCAGCTGAATGGGCTGTTTGTTATCCCTGAGTCTTCCAATGTAGACAAAGCACTGGGATCTCTACAATCATCCAAGATGCAGTAGAGTTATGATAATGGATTTCTGATTTATCTCCCTCAGCAATTACTGACCCACTGTCCTCGGCAAGGCTCAACAAGTGGAAATGCTGTCAAATAACTGCAGCTACTCTGACCCTACACTGGACGGGCCTGAGAAGGTCATTTCCATGTGTCAATATGCTTGAAGGTAACCACAGGGACTTAATCCATTTGTTTCCTGAAGTGGTTGAAAGTTACAAATACAACTTCCTGCCTGCCTTTCTCAGGACAGCTGTTGGCTCCTCCCCAGTACTTACAAAAACACCTGCTTTGTTTGCTATCACCTGAAAAAATGTCTTTCTCTGGCCCCATGGCTCCCTCTGAGAGTATATTATGACCCCCACGGCATGACTTCATGTCTTTAACCTTCAGGTCCTGTGCCCTTTCCACCACCAGGTACCAGCCTCTGGTCCCTGCCTGTGTTCTTCTGGGAATGCACACCTGTGCTTTCATTGATATGAGTTCCTATAGATTGCCCTGCTCTGCCTCCCTCCAGAGTCTAGAAATCATTTACGGCAGCTAGAAAGTCAAAATGGAATTTTTTACAACCACAGGAAATGGCAGTTATAGAAACTATATCATCATGGAAGAACACAGAACTGAATCAATCACCCCCACACAGATGCAGTCCTCAAGAACTTGGGAGATACCCGAGAGCCATGGTCCAAAATACTGGCCATTTGGGCTGATATTAGATTCATCACTGCTGTGGGCAGTGAAATGTTTACACCGATAAAGGACATATGTCACCAACATCGAAGCTGTTTGTTTGCTTGGGTTTTTTTTTTAAAGGTCATTGTTTAAAGGGCAGCCCCCTGTGGGAAAGAATGCATGAGAATTCTGTTGAATGTTTTAAGCCTGTGACATTTAGGCATTAAATGATATTTGAACGCTCCTTCTCTGTTCCTATCTCCATCTTTGCCCCCTTTCTCTCTCTTCTCTTGTGACCCCTCCCCGATATTTAGGGGGGGGGAGAAGTACTTAAATAATATAGGATTTTTATTATTCAAGATATTAAACGTTTTAATTATATAATAACCTTGAGATTTAACACACGTACTTTGAAACTGTCCTTGAAAACTTGTTGCTTTGTGATCCAGAGTGAAGGGTGATTGTTGCTTAGCCTTTTACAGAGACAGCGCGATCAAAGTGCCGTGGGTTTCCCTCCAGCTTTGAGCCCCGTTCTTTGGTGGCAACTCCATCCTTAGACTCCCATCACCAACGCCACTCTGGGACCAAAGGAGGGAAGATGACTTGCACGTAAGCTGTGCTGTGGCTTCTAGAAGGGAGCCGCCGGGCTGTAAGTCTCTGCTATTGACTGAAAAGGGGGACAGTGGCTTTCCTCAGCACATGTGTCGCCGCTTCAGTAAGACTCGGAAGGGCTGAGTGGGTCTATGCCTCAAACACCGTGCCAACCCTGCAACAACAGCTCTGTCCAGCCCACACTGTCATGAACACTTCTGTAACTCCCTTGACCCACACACAAGCCGGGACCATCGCTTTCATGGCCGCAGAGTACAAGCACTGAGAACCTGCACAGGATAATTCGACGCCCAGAATTGCTTAGGGCTGGGATGGGGGGAAACGCTCAGTCAGTAAGGTGCTCACTATGCAGGCATGGGAACCTGAGCTCAATCCCCAGAACACAGGTTTTTTAAAACAAAATCTAAGCATGAGGGCACATGCTTGTAATTCCTGCACTGGAGAGGGAGAGGCAAGCAGATCTTTAGGGCTCTCTGGTCTGTCAGCGTAACCTACTCAACATTATCACTAAGTTCCAGGCCAATAACACTCTGCCTCAAAATACAAGGTAGATGGCTCCTGAGGAACGACATCCAAGGCTGACCTTTGACCTCCACACGTGTGTGTGTGTGTGTGTGTGTGTGTGTGTGTGTGCGCGCACGCACACACACACATGCACCTAAACAAGCGTATGCAATCATACAACATAAACAACAAAGGAATTACTTAGGATCAACCACTTCATAGCCATAGAAGTGTGAACACCTTTAAATGTGTCTCCATTGTTACTGCCATTACTGCCAGCATCTCAGTACACAGCACACCAAAGTACATGTGACATGCAGTGTTTACATGCAATGTCTCAGTGACTCCAGGGATAAACACAAATGGTATCTGTCATAATTACCCTGCATTGCCTATTAACGCCCACTCAAGCACCATGGACTCCCTTTGTAAATTTTGCATACTTTGTAAACTATATACTTTGCAGGAAAGTATCCAGGTCCCCACCTGAGGAGTTCCAGCAGCCAGGCCTGGCCTCTTCAAGTTTTGCCCCTGGGTACCCTCTCTTCAGATCTTCAGTTCTTCTGGGTCCCTGAGAGAGGTGCTTAAGTCTTCAGTCTGCTTCTGTCCTCTCTACACCTCCAGAGAGCAACACTTCAGAACTCCAGAGCAGCTGAGGCTAAATCTCCACAGCCCTCAGACCTGAGAACAGATGCCTGGAGAAACGGAGATGCCGAAGCCACAGAAGCAGCAGTACCTGAAGCCTCAGTTGTGGCCGCTGCTCCTGACAGGGAACTCCGAGGGAGGAAAAGTGTCCAACTAGAGCTAATCTATGGGCTCCAGTGCCATCTCTGTGGTAACAATGGACAAACTAGCTATTCCCCCAGGAAGGGAGCTTTACATAGTCTGGTACTGCCAGCCAGGGACCAGGGCCAGGAATCTGGTGCCTCAGTTTAAGTTCATGGTTTGAGGAAAGTTATTTTGTTAGCTCAGAGTTCAAGTCTGTAAACCCCTGAGGCATGAGTCAATGGGGCCCTCCTCCACATTTCTCTACCTGTAACACTGGTATTTACAGTGTCTGTAACTGCCACAAAGGACATCTCCAACCCTTCAATGGGACCCTTCCCAGATTATCCTAATTTTAGGTGAAAAGTCTAAATAAAAGCCACTGATCCCTGAGCAAGAACGCTGACCAATATCTGAGCAGAAATCTCTGCTCTAGAAAGCTAAAATAAAATAAAATTAAATTAAAATTAAAAAAATCTTATATAAAAACTGGGTCTGTTTGAGTTCCCTGCTGCCTTCTCCCAAGAGCAGAAACAGTCTCTCCTAGGTTCATCTCTCCACTCCCTGGACCCTCCAATAAATCTCATTTATGAGATTTACTGCCTGGTGTGATTCTCTCATCAGAAGAAGCCGAGAATCGATGAAGAAAAGAATAAAGGTAGGGGATGCCCTCTCCTGGGGAGCTGCAAATCCTCTACTGAGAAGGCTTCCCCTCAGAGCTGTGTGGCTCCTTGGCTCCCGAGTACTAGAACACCTTCCCATCTGAGCAGGAAGGCCAACACCCCTCCTTTACAAAAAATAGACACCAAGGGCCTAAACACATGTATGCGCACAAACAAGCACATTTGAAGGACCGTGTAATAAGATATGTAAGAGGTCAAAAGCTAAGGGGTTGGAAAATCATAGGAGACTTTTCAAGTCTCATTTCTACTCCAGATCCCAAACTCTTGAAACTATCCAACCCCTTCAGATGATCAGCTTCTTAGGAGTCAATAGCAAACTGAGAAAGTCACCAAACCTAGACAGAGAAAACTGAAGACAGAAAGAAACTGCTGGGCGTGGGGTGCTGTCCTGAACTACGGGGTAGCATGGGTAGTGTGGCCCTGGCTTTGTCCTGAATGCGAGGCCTCCCAGCACAACAGACATAGCACATAGAGGCCATTTTAGTAATTCTAGAAATTCTGACCTTTCTCTCCTGACACAGCCTTGACAACAATTCACAATGGCACTGGAGGACAGATATTCTCTGGAACTAAATAAGAGCAAGACATACATGCTGGGGAGGATGTGGAGGAAGGGGAATTCTCCTCTATTGCTGGTGGGACTGTAGCCTTGTACAACCACTTTGGAAATCAATCTCAGAAAACTAGGAATAGTGCTACCTTAAGATCCACCTATACCACTCCTAGGCATATATCCAAAATACAACAAGGACATTTGCTCAACCATGTTTGTAGCAGCTTTGTCCATAATAGACAGAATCTGGAAATAACCCAGATGTCCTCAACAGAGGAATGGATACAGAAGTCACGGTGCATTTACACAATGGAATACTACTCAGCAATTAAAAACAAGGAAATCATGAAATTTGCAGGCAAATGGTGGGATCTAGAAAAGATCATCCTTAGTGAGGTATCCCAGAAGCAAAAAGACACACAGGGTATATACTCATAAGTGGATATTAGACATATAATATAGGCTAAACATACTAAAATTTGTACACCTAAATAAGCTAAGCAAGAAGGAGGACCCTGGGTAAGGTAATCAATCCTCGTTCAAAAAGGCAAACTGAATGAACATCAGAAGAGGGAGAAAACAGGGAATAGGACAGGAGCCTACCACAGAGGGCTTCTGAAAGACTTTACCCAGCAGGGTATTGAAGCAGATGCTGAGACTCATAGCCAAACTTTCAGTAGAGTGCAGGGAATCTTATGAAAGAAGGGGGAGATAGAAAGAGCTGGAGGAGACAGGAACTCCACAAGGAGAGCAACAGAACCAAAGAATTTGGGCACAGGGGTCTTCTCTGAGACTGATACTCCAACCTAGGACCATTCATGGAGATAACCTAAAAACCCTGCACAGATGTAGCCCATGGCAGCTCATTGCTCAAGTGGGTTCCCTAGTAAGAGGAAAATGGGCTGTCTCTGACATGAACTCAGTGGCTGGCTCTTTGATCACCTCCCCCTGAGGAGGGAGCAGCCTTACCAGGCCACAGAGGAAGACGATACAGCCAGTCCTGATGAAACCTGATAGGCTAGGGTCAGATGGAAGGAGAGGAGGACCTCCCCTATCAGTGTACTTGGGGAGGGGCATGGGAGGAGATGAGGGAGGGGAGGGGAGGATTGGGAGGGGTAGAGGGAAGGGGTTACAGCTGGGATACAAAGTGAATAAATTGTAATTAATAATAAATAAATTTTAAAAATAAATGTCAAAAAAAAGAGAGAGAGAGCAAGACAGATGTCCTGAGAATCCTTAGAAAAGCCACATCCTGCCTGGGCAAGCAGTATTTCTTCTGCCTGGGTGGCAAAGAGTTAAGACCTTATCTGAGAGTTGTCTTATTTGATGTTTTCTGGTTCCCAGAGTCCCTCACTGTTCACTGACTTTACTGGAGTTAAGACAGGGGCCTCTTGGCCTCTCACCAGTACCACCGCCCCAAGGGGGAGCCAGTATCCCCAGGAAAAATAAGCTCATGAGTCAAAATATAAAGATAATCATGGAACACAAACATTTCAATAGAAAAGTTTCTTCAAGCACTCTTGAGGGCTGGGAACCAAACACCGTAGAGCAGGAGGAAAGGGGTCCTTGACTGTTCCTGGGAACACACCTCATGTCACATGCCTATGAGTGTCACATAGGTCATTCCCTCAGGCCTCACCTCTGTCCTTCACAGGAGTGTTCACTACCATTCTACAAGCAAGAAGCTGAGGCTTGGTCACATGAGTTATCCAGAATTCTCAAAGTATGAGGGATTTTAATCTGGCCCTGGGCCCCTGTAGCAGGACCATCAGAGTCACTTCCTGATTCTATGAACTTGCCTAAGTCATTTAACTTCTCTGATCTTTAACTTTCCCTTCTGCTAAGTTTGGATAACAATTATCCCTGAGTGGTGGGAGCTTGTGAGAATGTGTGCTTGGAAGCACATGTGGCGACCACAAACACTGGCAGTTATTTGAATCATTTTTGTCTGGATGCTCTTTTTAACTGTTCTGTTCCTTTAGTAAAATGTGGTCATTTTTTTAATCCTCCCCACGTGGTACAGAAACAACCCACTTAGATCGTGGCTTTTGCTTTTGAAATAGGAAAGGTCCACCCACATAGTCTAGATGGGAAGAAATGATGAAGCCCTGAAATCAAATTCTGATCTTCAGCAGAGAACTCAAGGAGAGTGAGCTTTTCATGGTACAGTGATTCCTCCAAGTGTTCTGAAAGGACACAGGAGCTGACATAAGAAGGGTACTAGCCTGAGACTTTAGCTTATCCAGAAAGAATCACAGCAAAGGTTGGAATGTTAAATGGGGGGGGGAGGTTTCTTAACTAACTGAGCAGTAACGTGATAAAATATTATAAAGCTCTGAGGACCGACCGATATGAAAGCATTGTGGTTGGGGCAGTAGCTCATTTGGTAAAGTGCTTGCCATGCAAACAAGAGGAGCAGATTCCAAACCCAGCATCCATTCAGGAAGCTGGGCACGATGGCACATCTCGGCACTGGGCACTGCAGAGGTGGAGACTAGAATATCCCTGGGGTTTTCTGGCTGGCCAGCCCAGCCCCGAGTCCCAGTGAGACACCTCATCTCAAAAGGAAGATGGTTGGCTCTTGAAGAGCAACATGAAAGGTTGTCCTATGACCATGAACCACAACAATAACAATAATAAATAATAATAAAGGTATGAATAACACACATATCTGTGAAATGCTGGCATTGCACACCACAACGAAGAGACCACAAAGCAGTTGCGGGGGGCTTTGACAGCCATAAGTTTGTATAATGAAGATGGGTGTATAATGAAGAGAGGTGTCCTGGTGCTCAGGGATCATGAGCAGCTTTTAGATTCTCTCTGAAAGAAATGAAAAGCAGTGAGAAGTAGAACTATGTTGAGCATTTATAGTGAAAAAAAAAATCACACCATGCAAGTCTGTTGTTCTTTCATAGAAAATGAGTGTAAAAATCTTAGTGAGGCATATTATGCCTACACCAAAGTACAGAAAGCCTCCCATATTCACGTAAACTTCCTGGAATGGGAAGCCCCTGCTAATCAAGGGCTGTGCTATGGCTGGCAGGAGAAAGGACCTATGCTGACTTTGTGGCTGCCTTTTGGTAGGAATTCCCATGCTGTCTTTATAAAGTAGGTGACAGGTAATCCACTTCTGCTGATAAGGGACTGAGGCTCAGAGATGCAAAATGACATCCAGGCATCCTACAGCTGGTGGGCGTGGCTGCCACCTCCCAACATGCTGATGGTTACCACTGATAGCCAAAGTCTGACACAAGATCAGTGGCTTCTGAGGTTTTCCCTTCTCTGTCAAGTCTCACACCCCAACTCTGTACAAGGGAACACCCCTCCTCCCCTTACGGGGTGCGACTTCCTCCCTTACCCAGGGCCAAGATCAGCACTGCATCACAACTGCACCACAGGACCTGGCATGTGCTGGGCAGGAGGAAATGATGAGCAAAGAGACGAGAATTTCCCAATCTCTCTTGATAGTGCCCCTATGACACAGGGACCCCAAGCTGCCATGAAAGTGCCCGGACACATGCCATCAGTTACCCTTCCCTGGCTTTGGTGGAAATGTCATTCCAGTCACAGGATCCATTGCTTGTGATTGATAATTGATGTCTGATATCAATGGAAACTTTGAAGAAAGGAAAGAGATAGCAAAGAAGATATCCACAGTAAAAATGGCAAAGGGTATATCCTCCTCAGGAGCTTGTGTCATTGTCTGGCATGTAGATGCTAAATTAAGCACCCAGTAAATATATGTTAAGTAGCTGAATGAGTGATAGTTACCCTGAGACCAGCTGCATTATCTTGATGGTAAGGATAGCATTTCTGAATCAGTATGCCACCTGCTGACTTTACCAGCCCCTTCCCTCTCCCCAGCCTCCTCTCACATTCTCAACTTAGAGCAGTTGGGAAGATGAAACCTTAGTTTTGAGATTTCCCAGATCATACTGGCTGAGTCCGAGAGACTGTCCTGACTGTTGGTTGATGTGGGAGGGCCTGCCCAGTGTGGTCTGTCCTATATAAGAAAGCTAGCTGAGTATGAACCAGTGACTGATCCAGGAAGCATCATTTCTTCTTCAGTTTCTACTTGAGTTCCTGCTCTGATTTCCCTCAGTGATGGACTGGGATTTGGAAATGTACGCCAAAATAAACCTTTTCCTTTCCTAAACTGCTTTTGGTCCAGGAGATTTGTTGAAACAATGGAAAGGATGCTAGAACATTCTACACACTGCTCTCCAAATATTGACTCCTTCCTGTCCATTAACCCATTTCACCGGTCACCAGGTCCTGATTTCCAATGTCATTAAATCCCCTTCTTGGCCACTTGTCTGCCCTGGAGGTTGCCATGGCTAGGAAGCATTAGAGTGACTGGGAACAGTGGCTCAGCAGCAGGCTTCCTGGACTATGGACCCAGATTCATCGCCTCCTCCAACCAGTCTCTAAAGACCACCATGAAGAATGCTGTGGGTTGGGTCTTCCTTGTCCGAAATGCTTGAGGAGATCAGAAGTGTTTCAGACATCAGGGTTTTAGATTTTGTTTATGTTTTATTTTAGGAGAGAGGAGTTGTTTAGTTTTGGGAATATTTGTACACAGGAGGATGAGATGTCTTGGGCTTGGGACTCAAGTGTTTCACACTCAATTATCAGGGTAGTTTGAGGGTTGTTTCATGGAGTCTTTTTGGTGTGCTGTTATTTGTTACTGACTATTTTGTTTCTTAGGATAGGTTCTCACTTATGTAGCCCAGACTGGCCTTAACTCCCCACCATCCATCCTAAGTACCCAAGGTGCTTTGGGGTTACAGGTGTGCTCCACAACACTAGTGAATATCTCCGCTTTGACTCTGACACATCTGCATGAGGCCAGGCATAGAGTTTTCCACTTAGCATCATGTCAATGCTCAAAGAATTTTAGCTTTAGGATTTTCCCATTTGAAAGCCTAGAGCTATGCCTGAGAGGGTCACTGGAAAACACGTGAGGCAAGTTGACATCTCACCTGACTTAGCACAAAATCCCACTCAGTGGTCCCTGCTGCTAAGCCTGACTCCTCTTCCCAGAGCTGGCAGAGCCCCACCTGAGACTCAAGTTTCCTCTGCCACTCTTGGTGCCTGGCAAAGAGGAGTCATATCATCAGAACGTGTGCCCCTACAAGCCAGCCATTTGGATACTCTTCTTTCTTAGCGTTCTCATCCCACAGCACCATAAGGCTGCACTGTGTGCTGAGGATTGAGCCGGGTCACACAGGTGAGAGCACTGGCTCTGTGACTCAGCACATCCTGGACAGTCAATTAATCTGAGATGAGGGCAAGGATGATGTAAGACGGTGCTGGGGTCATGTCCTGGAGAGTAGGGTCCCACTCTACAGAGGGAGGTGCTATAGATGTTCTGTGGGGCTTCTGTGGAACTCACGAGCAGTTAATGATAAAAGACAATACTTCTATATAGTTTAAGGCTTTCAGCCTTTCTCTGGGGCAGTCTCTCGGTGAGCTTCTGACTTAACCCAGCTTCCAAGTCTGTGTCCTGTTTCCTGCCATTCTGCTCCCTCCTGAGTTCTAGTCTCCTGAGTCTGCTTGCCTTTCCCTGCATCCTTCTCTGCCTTCCTACTTGTACTTCCTGCCTCAGAATTGGCTGTCAGCTCTTTATTATAACCAATCAGCAGTGAGATCCATCTCTTTAGTTGCCTTTAGGCATAGAGAGCCGCTTGATCTTCCTGTTTTGGGAAGGTGTGGAAGGTCAAGTACTTACAAATAGAAAACCCAGTAATTGGCCCTGGAAATTACAATACCAAAATCCTGCCAGCACTAAGCTCTCTGCCGGTATCGTAATCAACAACTGAAAAATACAAAGATGCACCTTCTCAGTGTGAAGGAAGGTTAGCCCAACAGAAAGAAAGTGGGCATGGGTCAGGCAGCAGTCCATACTGGGAGGTCATAAGAAGACACACACATATGCACGCACGCACACACACATACATGAGCATTGCCATCATGGCTCAGAAGGAGCTTCTGGCAATTCTAACGGGAGCATTGGCAACATGGCCAGAGGGCAGCTGCCACTGGCCCTCACATACACTCTCTCTAAGCCCCCATGCAGTGCGTCTGGCATGGCCTCTGGGTTAGCATCTTAACAGATGCCCTAGGAAACTCCACTGCACGGCAGCAGACCTGGGATCCTTTGCCTCTCCCCTGACACACAGCTAGCCCCTGGTCATCTGGATAGTAAGATGGAAGAAGTGGAGAATTTTGTTTCAAATGGGCAGGTTCACATTCATTGTATTAAAAAAAAAAAGCCTAAACATTTTCACAAACCAAGGGAAGACAGTGACCAAGAATGCTAGCCTTGTAGATCTGGCCTCTGGCCTTTGGGGACTTGATTAGAAACCAAGGGACACAGTCATACCTAGAACCAGGATGACTCTAGGGTCACCTTAAATAGCAAGTTACCTTTTCAATGGTCTAGAATGGCCATCTATGGTCAACTGCCTGATTGCACTCTTTTACTTAGCACCAGGTTCGTTGGCATTTGAAAGTGGTTTAGTACTGACAATGGTATTTTAAAACCATGAAAGGACTTAGATGTGGTGGGGGTCTGGAGCCCTAGCAAATATCATTCCTCAGTTCACACAGAGCCTCAGCAGCTACCAGAAGCCAATGCAACAGGAGGCCTTAACCACAACCAGGATACCAAAACTTCCCAAGATATCAGGGGCTGTGCCAAGTCACTATCACTTACATGCATACATGTGATTATATGACCATGTACACATGTACACAGATGCATGGATTTTTATATAAATGTACCTATGTACATATTATACACATATGTGTGTATACCCATATATTAATGTTTCTAGATGCATATGTATGTCTAGGAGACCTATATGTTTATATACCTCACAGCTCAGCTAGAGATCTAGACCAAAAGTCATAGATCTGGACTTGGAGCCCAAATGCTTTTGACTCAAACCCATGTTTCCTTGCCTAAAAGCAAAACACAAGCATAAGTGTAGCAGGTCTAGTTCCATGAAGTATGTCCTCTAAATCTTATGGAGCATGTAAAGAACCCCCAATATGACTATATGCAGAAAGGATTGGGGAGGGAAACGCTAGACAAAACAGGTGACTCAGATATGCCAGGATGGAGACCAGAGGACAGTCCCAAAGGAAGCTTCCTCCCCCCTGTCTTTCCTCACTTTCTTGTCCTCTCTATGTAATGGGGGTCATGTAACCTACCACAGGCCTTTTACTGTCCCAGGCATGTGCTCAGGAGGAGATGTTTGGGCTCAGGTGTAGGAAGCAGCAGTCTCCCTTTCCTTTCCGCTGTGACTGCAAATGTTACAAATTGCCTCCTCGTAGACTTTAAATAATGCATGTCTCTCCGATGATTATTGAACAGAAGATTTGTTTCCTATGATGTCCTGTGGTCCATCCCAGGTCTCTGGAAATGTAATAATCTTTATTACATCTGTCCTGCATCCGCAGGCTGCTGTGTGCACAGTCAGCTGGCTCCTAGGTGAAACTGATACTCACAGCAACCCAGCCAGGTAAGTTTATGTAAGTTTATGCTTTCTTATCTGCATGCTCCTATGGACCAGAAGCTCCTAGGAAGCAGAGCTAGCCTCAGAATGGCTCAGAGGCATGGGCCCTGGGACCACACATAGTGCCTGAGCACTCAGCAGGCAGTTCCTACTTCCTGCATGGAGGGATGGGTGAGTGCTGGGAGGCTGTGTTGTAAATATCCCAAGCAGGATGGATGTAAAGGCAGTTTGACTTTGAAATCCATGTATCTTTTGCTGTATTTCCTGCCTTCCCATTGTATTTTTTTGTTTCCTCTGAGCCTTTTTCTTCAACCCCACTTTTCAAAATTCCTGTGTGCCATTTCTTGGACTGGTTCTATTTACTTACTTAAGGGAGATTTGCATTTTCAAAGTTCATGTGTCTACTTTCAACTCAAGTTTGTTTTAATATGTCATGTCTCTGGGCCCTCACTTTATAATGGCCCAACTCACATTTTTCCACATCTTGGGAGGAAAGCACCAGTGAGGTAAGGTTCGGTGGGGACATTCAAGGGGTCCTGATCACATGAATACTGAGAAACAGAGTTGAAGGCCAGGCTCAGGACTGTCTATGTGAGGAGCTGTAGATCCCAAATGGTTCACATCTTTCTTAGAGCACAGACATCAGGCCCAGTACTCAGGCCTCCTCTGCCAGCATCCCACCCCTTTCCACATGTCCTTATTATGTCTGTAAGGACAGGCTGCCATGTACTATGGAGCCAAGTAAGCTCAAATCTCTGTATCTCCTACAGAACAATGGCCTGTGGCATGTTCTTAATGCTATGTCCAGCAGGGGGTGTTCAGGGTTCTGCTTGTCCCCTAGATCCAGGCTCCAGGCCAGTGGAACAGCCATCTGAAAATGCTGACAGTTATCTTGACGAGAGAGGAAACTTTATCAGGCCCTACATAAGCAACTGGACATTGGACCCAGAAATAGCAAATGTCAAGACCACATATGTCTCCTGGCCATGGGATTCCATCCAGACACAAGAACATCAAGAAATGCAGTTCCACCCAGGGTCCAGAACAGAAAGGTAGAGATAATTAATAACACAAAATGCTGTATAGACTGTTCTCCATCTTAAGTTTCGCCCTATGTTTTCTCACCAACCAAGATCAACTCTAGGCTTTAGACAGTTCCCAAAGGCCATCCAAGGGCAAGCTCTACCTGCCTCTCCCGAGCCTTCCACTCCACAGCCCTTGCACAAGCCCCATAGACTCTTCTGACCCCATGACAGTTCCTTAATGAACTGCCTGATCTGCATATGAACTGAAGATTCAGGGAAGGTGGCTTCTGCTTCCAAGCAGCCTCCATAGACTCCACCAATTAGAGCAAGTATCTCTATTACCTTCTTGCCTTATCTACTGGACCTGACATTTTGCCATTTCCTGTTTACTCATGTGTGTCTCTCCTCCATAGTATGGTGACTATGTTCCACTTGTCCCCAAAAGTCCAGGACCAACACTATTCCCAGTCTTGATTAAATATGCAGCTTTATGCTACTCAAGCATTTGCTGATAGCCACTACGATGGCAAATGTGAAATGTTGTTTACATGGTTTCTGTTGATGCTTTACAATTTATTCCATAACTTCCCAAAAGACAAATACTTTGCACCCATCCCCATGGCTATCAGGACACATGATCAGACTTGACCTTAAAACTGAGGAAGGTGTGTTGCAGAAAAGAAAGTTGAGTCTGACTTAGAACATACTTGGCACGCAAGGATATGGAAAGCGTCACTGTGACCCAGGCGACAAAACTGCAGTCACTGTGTTCTTTCTATTCCCCTTCAAGGATGATTGTGTAGATGGGACACCGGGAGCATGAAGCTGTAAAGAAAGGAACCTGGTAAAATCATGTGTTTGCTAGGCTGTATTGCCACACGGAACAGGAGCTCTGCCAAGAAGGGTACAATGCCAAGAAGCTGTGCATACTCATGAGCAGCTCTTGGAAACAAAGAAAACAAAAGCAGCTGGCTCTTAGAAACAAAAGGAAGCATGGACTCAAAGGATGCTGGGATTTTCCCCTGCCTGCCTCTCTGTTTCCATCTACAGGGTGCCTTAACCTTCCCCTGTTGTCTTACTCAGGGTTTCTATTGCTGTGGAGAACACCATGACCAAAAGCAACTCGGGGAGAAAGGAGTTCCATTTCAGCTTATACTTCCACATCACTTTCCGTCACTGAGGAAAATCGAGGCAGGAACTCAAACAGGGCAGAAATCTGAAGACAAGGGCTGATGCAAAGGCCATGGAAGAATGACACTGGCTTATTCCTCATGACTTGCTCAGTCTGCACTGGAATACCATCCAAGACCACCATCCCAGGAGTACCGTCACCCTTAATGTGTTAGGACCTTTCACATCAATCGTGAATCGAAAAAATTCACTACAGCCGCGTGGTGGTACATGCCTTTAATCTCAGCACTCAGGAGGCAGAGGCATGTGGATCTTTCTTTGTGAGTTTGAGGCCAGCTAGTCTACAGAGCAAGTTCCAGGAGTATCAGGGCTACACAGAAAAATCCTGTCTTAAAAAAAAAAA
>CM053746.1:35726820-35739926 GCA_028658305.1 Pachyuromys duprasi | reverse complement strand
TGAGATATGTCTCCCAAGAGCTGTGTGTGGAAGCACATGCCTGTGATCCCAGAATGTGGGAAGCTGCAGCAGAAGGGGTCATGGCTTGAAGGCCACCCTGGGCTACATAGTAAGTCTTTTCCTCCAAAGGACAAAAGAATTCTTCTCTAAGATACCGAGGCACCTGCCGTTTCATTACTCCCTCCTTCCAATAAACATAGCCACACCCCCTTCTTGTAATACATTTCCCATGCGTGTACACTTCCCGGGGCGACTGCCTCTCCTAACCTGTGGCCACTGGGTCAAGCGAAACCAACCCCTGTCCCCTAAGCTTAATGGCAGGCCCTGTCTCTGGGGACAGTGATTATATTAGGTCTAAGTGAGCAACTTGACTTAATTCAATCATAGTGAGCTCTGGGCTTCATCTTGGTCTTGTCTGATGGTCTGCAACAGCCAGGCTGACAAGGCCCTAACAGCCATCTTTGTGGCACGAGGGTCTCAGGATGGAGTCATCCACAGACACTGGGCTAGGAGACCGCCACAGTCCAGGATTAGACTGGTGAAGCACTTAGACCCGGCTTTACCTGAAGCCAGGGGATTTTCTGTTCGTTGAACCAATAAATTCCACCCTTCATCAATGTAGTGTCCCAGCTAGAATGACAGGTCTCAATGGTGAGGATCATAGGAAGCTACACATGGGCTGAGAGAGTAGTGCCAATAGGAAGTGAACGGGGGTGGCTGGAAGGACAGATCAGTGGGTAAATGGACTGGGTTAAGATCCCGGCATCCATGTAAAAATGCCAGACAAGGCTACTCACACTACTGTGACTCCCAGCACTGTTGGCACCAAGTCAGGGGGCTCCCTGGGACTTGTTGGCCACCAGCATAGCTTCAGGTTCAGTCAGAGACCCTGTCTCAGAGATATAAAACAGAGTGATAAAGCAGGATACCAGATAACCTCCTCTGGTTTCTGCAAGCGCCTGCACACATATGCACATATATGATGCACCTATGATCCCTGTACCAAGGA
Source organism: Pachyuromys duprasi (assembly GCA_028658305.1). Classification (NCBI taxonomy): domain Eukaryota; kingdom Metazoa; phylum Chordata; class Mammalia; order Rodentia; family Muridae; genus Pachyuromys; species Pachyuromys duprasi. The sequence goes on along the minus strand of CM053746.1, from coordinate 35,738,917 downwards.
GGGCTTGCTGGTCAATCCATTTGCTCAATTGGCAAACTCCAGGACAGAGAGAGACCATCTCAGGACGGTTCTTGCAGAGAAGCACCCAAGGCTATCCCATATTGGTGCTCACAACTATACACATATGTGCAGTCCTACATATACATGTAGATAGCCACCCACCTACACACACACACACACACACACACAAGTGTGCAGTGTCCTTCATGAAGGGTGTGTATAGAGCACAGGAGATGTTTGGCCCTCTTCTCATGGGCCCCAAGGCCATATCCACCATGGACATGAGACCCTCCATACAGGACATGAGAATCTCCCGATGTCCTAGTCTGGGGAACCGGGCCAAACATGACGGCATCTCCCATGAAGCCGCTTTCTGAGGCGCCCTGTGGAACCATGAGAAGCTGCAGAGAATCTAAAAGTACGGCCGCCACGCGCGGCTCCGGGACCTGCTGCCTTCAGCACGACATTTGTGCAGTATGTGTAATAACATGGAAAATACTCGTGATGGCGTGAGCGAAAGCAGGACGGGAAACAGTACAGTCGGTATAAACTCAGCTGTGGGAGAGACAGGACAAACCACGGCAGTAAATGTACCCCAAAATGAGTGTCTGGGGAGCAGGGTGGTTTCACTTTCCAATCTTGGCTGTTGTTTTCTAAGCTCTTTTGCGTATGGGGGAGGGGTGTCTATGAGTGTGGGGTGGGGTGTGTGAGTGTAGTGTGGCTTGTGTGTGTGGTGTGGGGGGGTGTTTGTGCGGTTTTTATGTGAGGTGTGGGGTGTGTGTATTGTATGCAGTGTGTGTGGTTTGTGTGTGTGTTGGTGAATAGTGTGGTTTATGTGTGTGTGTAGCATAGTCTGTGTGGGATTGTGTGTCTACATGTGTATGTATTCATATACGTGTGAGTGCACACGTGTGTACAATTGTGAGCACGCATACGGTCATGCGTATGAGGAGGTCAGAGGATAACCTTGGGTGCTTCTCTGCAAGAGCTTCTCTGTGAGACGTTTGGGGACAGGGTCTCTCTCTGTCCTGGAGTTTGCCATCTGAGCAGATGGTTTGGCTGGCAAGTCCTGTCTGCCTCCTCAGTGCATGGATTAAACGTGTGCCACCAGAGCCAGCATATTTCCTTGGCTTGGATGCTAGGGACCTAATCGGGGCCTCATGCTCAGAGGCAAGCCCTTCAGTGACTCGGCTGGCTCAGGCTCTGTACAGAGCACCACGTTTATAAAGCACAGTGCTCGCTGCTGGTGGCCGAGGCAGAGAAGTGAAATAAGGGGCAGATGGGAGGGCACAGCTCCCTTCTGCCTATCCAAAGACAGGAGACCTTGACCGGGCAATCAGATCTGCTCCCAGATGTTCCCTGCAGCAGCTAGTTTGAGTCATTTGTCTTTCTGAACCCCAGCATCTTCCTGCAGATAGGAAAAAAAAATTATATCAGAAGAGATGCCCAGGAAATTGGTTGCAACAGGAGTCAGCACACAGTGTCTACTCTGCCACACAGTTCATCCGTGCCAAATGAGGCTACTGCTCTGGCCTCAGAGCCACTGGTGGGAACAATAGGTGTTCTTTCCTGCCTGTGGGGACCCACTTTTGGAGCTAAGAATCACTGCCTGCAGCTGGGAGGCTGTCTTGTTAGAAGCCCTCTCTCTGTCTTGTCTCATCCCATCTGCTGTCCTCTCTACCCACTCGGTTAAGCCATCTGTAAATAGCAGGACAGCCGATCCCTGACGACTCTGGGCTCTGCCCTTTCTGCTGCCTCTACGCACAGACTGCTTCCCGCTTTCCAGAAACTCAGCCTGGCACGAAGGGGCCTTGGATGGGTGCTTGCTGAGGGTGCAGCTTCACAGATCCTAGCAGTACTGCTCAGCGGGGTCTCGAGTCTAAATAATTCGTGAGCAGGCTGTCTTCTAAGCTTCAACCTAGAAACAACTCCCACTAGCTGGACCCTCCTCAGGGCTCCCTGGGAGCAGGATTCATTTCTCAGAGCAGATCAAGAATAGAGAGGGTAAGACTGGAAAGTCCCTTAGAGAAAGCCTGCCCCGTGTGCTTTGGGGAGACAAAGAGAAACCAGAGCCAGAGTGAGTGGAGGCACCTGGCCCCTGGCCAAAAGCTGAGCCTCAATTTCCCTCCCCTTTCCCACCCATAACACAACCCAGTTAACTCATTCTGGCCAGAGAAAGGCCTACCCAAGATTGAGGGAGACAAATCACGTTTCAGGGCTCTTGAGCTGGACAAGAAGAATTCACATCTCTCTTGACTATTGCTTAGAGCCTGAGCCTCCTCTCCTAACTTGACCCAAGTCAGGAGTCCTCAGGATAATGCAGGAAAAGACACCCCAACTCAGCAAGTGTCTACCCCCTGATCTGATTGTCTTGGAGAGAGAACCTCCCTGGCAACTGCCAGTGAATCCTGATGTCCCCAAGCTGACACTCAGCTATACTCTGCCCTTGCCACCTTCTTCACCCCCGTCCAGCCACTCTGAGCTGCTGGGCCTAGACAAGATCCGGACTGTTACCCCTAACTGAGGCATACTGCAGAGCAGATTCCGCAAATCATTCACAGACACATTGTGTACACTGGGTTGCCTCACCCATGCACACCCATGCAGACATCCTGGGAACCCATGTTCAGCCAGCCACGCCCTGGCTACATTTGTTCTTTCTCCACCTGGAAAATCCCTTCTCTCCCTTCACTGCAGGCTGAGACCCACAGCCCCTTGGAAAGGATGAGTCAGTCTCAATAACTCTACTTCTGCAACCCAATGTTTTTCTTCATTGCTTCTTCTAAAGCCCCTGATACAGAGTCTTGGAGCAGGCCTCCTCAGCCTCCACATTCATTGGCATCTGGGACTAGATCATACATTGTGTACAGTGGATAGTCTGTATCACAGGAGATGTCCTGATGCATTCAGGCCCCTGTGCACTGTAGTATTCACTGTATGTATTCAGGTAGTTAGCCCACCCCCACCCTGCAGTTAACAGCTGAAATCTGGCATCTCTCAGACCACCCCAGCTGAGGACTACCGTCCTAACATTGGATTTCCAGGTCTTTCTTTCCACTAGGCACTGAATTTTGAGAGGATGTTTCATTGCTTCCTGAGCCTGTCAGCACCCAGCACACACCGGAGAAAACTACCTACTGAAATGCCTTATGACATCTGAAAAGCTCCACTGGCTGCATTCCTAATTCTGACCACTAGAGGGAAGACAAGGCCTGCCAAAAGCACCATACAGGCTCCAGCCAGGGCCAATACCTGGGAGGACCAATGCCGGGGCCAAAGTTCTGCTTGACTCTAGGACTCCTCATTGTTTCTTTGTCCATTCTCACCACAGCCAGGGCAATACTGTTAAACAATGATGAGTCAGGTCTTGCCATCTCTCTACCCCAGAGGCCTCCAAGGACTGCCATCTTTTCTCCACAGAAGTCACAGAACTTGTAAGAGCACAAGGCCTCCATGAGGCACCATCTCTACCACCTCCCTCTCACCTCTTTTCCAAGGACCCCAGCCCCATCTACTCTGTCTCCTTTATCTCCAATCAGGCCAAATACGTGTTTCATGTCCTTCATGTCTCACGCACCTAAATACTTTTCCCTCTTCTCTCAATACCCTGCAACCCTGTCTTTTCCCAGTCCTCACTCCCACTTCCTGAATATCATCGTCCAAACAAACAAGAACCCACCTAGCAAGGCCTTCCTGAACTTTCTCTCTCCACTTCCCTCCAACTTGGGTTCAGTTTTCCCCCATAGCAGTCATATCAAGATGGACGGGTGGGTGGGAGAAAGGATGGAAAGATGGATGGATGGATGGGTGGGTGTGTGGGTGGGTGGGTGGGTGGGTGGATGGATGGATGGATAAGTGGGTGGGTGGTGAGTGGATACATCAACAGACAAATAGATAAATGGATGGATAATAGGTGAGTTGCTATAGACAGGTGAGTGGCTACATAGATGTGTGGTTGGATGAGGTGGGCATATGGATGGGTGAGTGGGCAGATTCATATAGATGGGATGAGTAAATGCATAATGGGTGGCTGGATAGAAGGATGAACATATTTCTCTTCGTCATTCATTGCTTTTCTTAGTTCCTTGGTGGTAGTCTCAAGGAATTGGGTGAGGGTTTCGTGTCATTTGTCTGATTCTGCAGCCTTAGAGCATGGTTCACAATACATTTGCTAAGTCATTTGACATTCCGAGTCAAACAAGAACTTTGTGGGCCCAACAGGCTTTTTCATGCAAGGAGCATCCTCCAAGGAACAGTCTCTGCCTTCAAACCAGACAGCAGAATCACAAAAGTCTTACGAAAACAAATGGGCCTAGGGAGAAGTATTTGCTGGCCCTGTTATGTGGGAGAGGGCAAACTCTGTGCCCAAAAGTGGAGCTTGAATCCAGTTTTGAGTTTGATCCCTGTGAGATGACAGGTGAGTATCTTGAAGCCTCTGTGCCTGTTTCAGAGCTAGAGACAGGACATTGATGGTGCCGTCTCCCCCTCGAGTCTCGGTGCCCAGCCTTGACAGAGGTCTTCTATGCAATGTGCCTTCTACTGACTCCAAGTAGAAGCCCAGCCTTTGCTCAGAAGCTTGCCGGAAATTGTGCTCTGGGAAGGTGTCCTGGGATCTGTCACAGTGTACCTCACTCCCTTCATGGTTGTTCCCCAGGATCTACACCTTGAAGATAGAGCTGTGTCTGGCTTCATCTCCCATGGCTGGACATTCCCAGTCACTTATGGAGATGCCTAGATGGGAGCTCTCACCAGAGACACCCTGTCTGCCTGAGTTCTCTGCAGCCTCTGAGCCTCCCTCGCCCCAGGTTACATTCCCTCTGTGTACGTACAGTCCTCAGTCACCCCACCACCAAAGCTGAAGCCCCTCAGCTTGTATACAAGGGACCAGATGGAAATCCCAAGGCTTGAAAAGTGACTACCTGAGATCCAGGGAGATATACCTGGAGGACCAAAAAAGAAAAAAAAAAAACATATAACAAGAGAGACCCAAGCTGCGGCCAGCAACAATATGGGAGCACACAGAGTAACCAGCCAAAAATATTCCATCCTCAGAGCTGCGGCCAGCACAAGCTGAGCCTGGAGACATCAAACCTGCCAGCTAAAACGCCCCATGAATATTTAACAGCCATCAATATTTAATTAGTGCAGACAGATTAACTCTGAAATCACACACTGGGGCTAGGCTTCTTGTTCCTGGGGAGGAGGGTGAGAGAAGAAAGGGGTCAGCCCTGAGAGATAACCACATTGCCCACCATAAGGTCCCAATGCTACCTTTCCTCCTCACCTCCTCCAACCACCTTCCCTGCAGAAATGAGAACAGCAGTTGGAATAGGCAGTGAGTAGGAGAAGCCAGAAGGTCTGTGTCTCGAGAGGTGCCAAGGACGATGGAGTGAGGGCTGTGCCAGGCAGAGGGACCCAAAAAGGAGGCCCCTTCCACTCTGTGTCCCTACCAGCTCAGCGCCGGTGCTCTGGGCCTGGCCTGACTTCAGGAGCAGGTGTGGGTGTGTAATTACCTTTGTGCCTTGGCGGGCCTGGATTAAGCTGTTTATTGCATCGGCAGTAACACAGGGAGTCTTTTATCCCCTTCAGTTTCTTTGAGTTTTATCACATCTTCTGCCACTTCTCCACTTAATGGACTGTCCCTGGTCATCTAGTGCCATGGCCAATGCCTTAAAAAACGAACAGAAATAAATAAATAAATAAATAAATAAATAAATAAATAACAAGCAAACAACGTTTGGTCAGGGGCTTTCAAAATGTCAAGGCTAGACCCCGGGCTTTGCCCCTGCTCACATCACCCTCACTTTGTACTTCCAGGTCCATCCATGCTGCACTTCCTGCCTTGGCTGTTTCTACCTCCTCCAGGACCTGGCTCAGGGGACTTTTCCTCCAGGATGCCTTTAGCAACATCCTTGTTTACAATCACATTTCCTTCCCTGTCTCCCCTAGGCAAAGCTCCTCGAAGACAGAAAAACATCTGTACATATCCTGCCTAACATGGGACAGGACACTCATTGGGTACTTGATCACTTGTCCTCAATTTTAATAAACTTGAAGTGAAAAGAGGTTTTTAGATAGGACCTGGTTGTCAGTGAAGGCGCACTATGTCCATGGCTGTGTACTCCTTGGCTCCTGCTACATGACAAAACAACCACAAATCCCCAGTACTGTTCATCAATAAGTGTTTGGTACCAAGAGAATCCAACCAAGCTGATTTTGAGCTTATCTAAATTCAGCTGAGCAATTATCCTTTGAACCACAGTAGCGTCCCACTAAAGCGTCAGTTCTCAACCTGTGGGTCTCGACCTGTCAGGAGGTGTTGAATGGCCCTTTCACAGCAGTTACCTAAGACCATCAGAAAACAGAAATTTACATTATGATTCGCCACAGTAGCAGAATTACAGCTGTGAAATACCAACAAAAGCAATTTTATGTATGGGGGTCACCACGGCATGAGAAACTGTATTAAAGGATGGGCATTAGGAAGGTTGGGAACCACTGCATTAGACAGTGGGGCTGGTGGGGTGCTCTTCTCTGAAGCTCTGCCCCCCAACCCTAGATGGTGGGCTAGGACATAAACATCACAATGAAGAGGATGCCTGGCCTCATAAACCCAAGCGATGCCCTGTTTATGTGACACTGCTAATGTACTATTGTCCAAAGCAAGTCTTGAGAAGCTCAGCGAAGAAGCCAGGAAACCAAGTCCTCAAACAGCAGAGCCATGCAAGGCAGTAGGTGGGGTGCCAAGAACCAGGACCAGGATTTTGACTGCCCACTGGTGGGTTCCAACCACACTGTGCACAGGACCCCAGAGTGATGAGGCTTTTTAGGAGGTGATGGGATCAGAAGTGAAGTATGCAATTCTATGCGCTTTATCCCACATCGTCCCCACCCAGTAACAGCGACACCTGTGTTACCTCCCTAGCGGCAGATTCCGGAAATGATGTGTGAGCCCTGAGTGACAGCCCAGAAGGCAAGCTTAGGGTCAGAGCCAAAGCTGAAGATCATTGTCAGACTCTGGACACCTGCACCTGTGGAGTGGGGGTGGGGTGGCGAAGGACCAGTGTCTCTTCCTGCTGGTGCTTCTTTCCTGTCCCTACCCTCCCGAGAATGAGCATCGTCGCTGCTTGGTCTCTGTTCCAGTTCTTTCTCCTCAATATGTAAACTCTGAAACCTTCCCTCCAAACCCCGGAGTCAATAACACTAGAAACACAAAAGCTTTGGGACAGAGGTGTGACTAGAAGGAGGTGGCCGGCAAGTAGGACTCCCTCTTTCAAGTGTGGAACCAGGTACATTAGCCATTGTAGCCGGTTAATACAAAAGAGTGTGTGTTGGAATCAGAAATGAATGGGCTCACATCTTCCCCACAACTGGCTAGTTGAATAATCTTGGGCAGACACATGAATTCCCTAGTCCTCCAAGTTCTTGTCTGTAAAATGGGCTATCATGACTCTATCCAGTGCTGTGGGGGTGTCCCCCAAAATCTAGAAGACTGGGTAAAGCAATCAGCATGGTGCCAGGCCCAACACAGGACCTCAACGCAGACTCTGTCCCTCCCTCACTAATATCAGTCTTAGGAATCTTTAAGGCATTGCTACCTCCAAGCCTCCCCCCAAAATACATATAGTTAAATGGCTGCCAAGGATTTAATAACTTCATCAGCTAATTCTCTCCAGATCCAAGGTCTATATCCGGCCAGAATGGTTTGAAGCCCACAGACATGACCCAATTGTTCTAGTATTCACCCCCTACCTTTCATCAAGCTCTATAGACAAGGCTCCTGTCCATTTCCAATTACCCATCCCTTGGATTTTTTTTCTTTCTTTTCCTTGTTAAAGACCAATTTTACAAAGCACTTCAGCGGCTCAGCCGTTTTTATCATCATCATTAATTTTATTTCCCTTCTCATTTATTAATGGGCCAGTCAGCTTTCAAGTAGCTCTCTTCCCCTGATGTATTTGTGAAATGCCCTTCTTATTCCCTCCGGCGGTCCCGAGGCTCTCCACAGCCTGCATTTCTTCCCTTGACTGCCCTTCTGCCTCCCTGCAGCCTTTGCTGACTCTAGATCTTCCTTCCTTCTGCCACCCACCATGCTGTCCCTTCCTTTCTCTTTAAGCTCAGTGCAGGACTGACCCTGGGAGGTCTCTATACTGAGGCTCAGAGGGTTACCTCCATAGCCACGGGTGCAGTTACGCTGCGCCCACTCTGGGAGCAGAAGGCCTCTAAGAAAAAACCTACAAGAAGCCTCCACTCAGGAACATCTTACAGGACATGGTGGCGATGTAATCAACACAACCAATTCACCCATTGGAAGTGTTTAAGCATTACATTCAACAATTTAAATAAATCTACCATGCACAACCTTTGCCAACAATCCACTGTTAGAGTATTTGAATGGTTTAATCATTCCAACAAGAGCCTTTGCTGATAATTAATCCTGCTTCCTATCTTCATCCCAGGAACACCTCCATGTGCTTTCTGTCTCACCAGATTCTTACATGGAGAGTCACAACATATTGGTTGCTTTCACTTATCATGTCTTTGAGGTTCATCTGTGGTATGTGTGTGTTTGTTATTTGTTTTGGTTGCTGAATCACTACATCCCATTACATAGATATATAGGGACAGAAAGGTCTCTGGGCCACAATGGCCAGCCATTCTAGCCTAGTTGGTGAGCTCAAGCCAAGGAGAAACTCTGCCTCAAAGGAAGTAGATGGTTCCGGAGGATGACAACTATGATGGTTCATCTTGGTTATGAACTTGAGACATGGTCAGAGAGTTGACCACTACCAGATTCTCAGGCTTTCTGTAGTGAGGCAACCATTGAAGACTAACTGGACCATACCTTGTAAACCAGCCTAATAAATGTCTGGTTTTTTCTTCATTCTACCAGTCCTGTTCCTTTAGGGAAACCCTGTTTAATGCAACATTCACAACTGCCCTCTGGCTTCCATACATACGTATACATATACACATTTACACTTTTCTTTACAAATATGCATACACACACAAACACACACACAGGTTCACATAAGTATACCTGTGCATTTAAAAAAATGTTAGATGGTGACAACTGCCAGCCAGGACAAAAACAATAGAGGCTTTTAAGATAATGATGGCTTAAACCAGAGGTTCTCAACTCTCCTAATGCTGTGACCCTTTAATACAGCTCCTCATGCTATGGTAACCCCCAACCATAAATTTACTTCTTGCTTTGGTTGCTACTTCGTAACTGTAATTCTGACACTGTTATGAATCATAATGTAAATATCTGTGCTTTCCCAACGGTCTTAGACGAGCCCTGTGAAATGTACAGTTTGAGAACAGCTGACTTAAAGTGTCAGGTAAGACTGTTACCAAGCCTCACTGATGTCAGACCTGGAGGAAGGAAGGAGCTCATTGTGGAGATGTCCAGGAGGGGAGAGTTACAGAAGGACACAACAGATGTGAGTAGTCACACAGAGATCCACCTGAGGACTGGCAAGAAGCCAGGTCAGAAAATCAGGCAGAAATGAGAGAGGTCAGAGGGACAAGAAGGGATCGGTGCTTGCTAGTCCTTATAGATCAAAGTATGGCTTAAACGATTGAAGGTTGAGAACCACTGGGGGAGAGGGAGGGGCCAGGTCTTCCTCCTCAGAGCCTGCCTTGTCATTTTCTCCAACTTCAAGTGGAACCAAGAAGAAGAGCTTTCTGGTGTGTGTCCATAAGCATGGTAAGCGCTGCACTGTGTCCCCTACCCTAGTCTCTCTCCAATGTGTTTGTACTAAGCAACATTCTAAGAACAGGGTCCTGATAACAGGACTCTTGGGTTCATAATTTGCCAGAGAGCAAGTGCCCTCACTTTCTCCTACCTTCACATATGCACACGTGTCTCTGCTCACCCACACCTTCTCAGGAGAGTCAAGAATTCCACCACTTTTCCCTTGTGGGGCACATCAGAAGGCAGAAAAGGAGAAGGTTCCAGAAGAGAAGCTAGAGTTCAGTCCAAGGCAAAATTCTCTTGGCAAGAAGCATGTAGACTCCTCAATTTACCTGCTAGCACCTGGGGCAAAGCGAGGGAGGGTCTTAGTTGTTTTCCTTGCCGCTTCGATAAAACACCCAGACAAAGCCAACTGAAGGAAGGAAGGGTTCCCTTTGGCTCGAAGTGGGAGCCTCTCATGAAGGGGTCACCACCGCAGCAGGCTGAGCTTGAGGCAGCTAGCCATAATACACCAGCTGTGAAGAAACTGCCTTGTCCAAGCTCCATCTCTCCTCCTTTACATTCCAGGACCTCAGTCCAGTGAATGATGGTGCTGCCCACAGAGGGCTTGTTTAACCACCTTAATTAGCCTAATCAACATAATCCCCCATAAGCACACCCAGCCCAGAGACAGGTCTCCTAGGTGACTATAGATCTGAAGTGCAGAATTTGAATTAGGCAGCACAGCAAGAATCAGCCATTTTGTTCCATCTTCTAGTCTGCTGCAGCAGGAGCAGAACCAAACACTTGTCAGGACACGGGACCACTGCTCCCTGCTCCCAGGCTGCTGACCTTGCTCCACACCAGGTAACAAGCTCTGCCCTACTGACCACTGTAACTGTGAATTCCCAACCTTCCTTTCTCCTCACTGCACTCTCTGTAGTACAGCTTGAGGGTCTGGCACTGTTGACCTCCTAATATCTCTCTTCTGCACCCTCCGTACTAGCTTTTCTGCACTGGCCTGCCAGGAACTCAGCAGCCTCTTGCCTATGATTCTAGCTCTTGCTGGATCTGAAGGCTTCATTATTTTTCCTTTCACCCTTTTAGCCTTCTACCACTAGGGGCTGAATGTGTGTGTCTCCCTCCCAATTCACGTGCTGAAATCTTAATCCCTGCATAACAGTATTTGGAAATGGGATCCTTTGGGAGGTGATTATGTCATGAATGTGTAGCCATCATGAATAAGATCCGTGTCCTTAAAGGAAAAAAAAAGCCAGAGAAGACTGGGAGAGAGTTCCCAGTCGGTAAAATGAGGATCCACGTAAGGTCCACAGAAGGCACCTAAAAAGCGAGGTTTGATGGGAGAGGGAGGCAAGGGGGTACCTGGGCTCACTGACCAACCCTGTCTAGCCTAATCGGACCACCCAGGTCCCCTGAGAGATCCTGCCTGAAAACACAAGGAAGGGACATGGTTCAGTCAGCAAGGCACTTGGCTTGCTTTATAAGCCTAAGGACTTGAGTTCAGTTCTAACACTGGTAGAGAGATCCAGACGTGCTGGGGAAGCAGAGGCTGGCAGATTTCTGGAGGTCACTGGCCAGCCAGCCTCACTAAATTAGTGAGTTCCAGGTTCAATGAGAGGCTCTATCTTAAAAAAATGTAGAGAGCAATTGAAGAAGATAATCAACATCTATCCCTGGCCTCCACATGCACAGAGTCACCCATGAACATGGACACATATGTACTCCCACACATGTGGGCAGACACAAACATACCACATACACATGCACAAACAAGAAAAGAGACACCTTGAGGAATAACACCCACAGCTGACCTCTGACCTACACACACACACCTCTGCACACACATGTACAAGCATATACACATATACTAAAAAAGAAGGAGCTACAGGACTAGCTAGCACGTTCTACCATGCAAATTTACGCAAGGTTAGCCGTCTAACAAGCAAGGAGAAATGTGACCCACCAGAACCCTGCTTTTAGGCATCCATTTTCCTGACATTTTGGGTTTCAGCAACTGAGAAGACAAAGGGAATTTTCCATAGTATCCTAAACAGACCAAGATACATCTTTTCTTTCCCTGCCTCATTTTAGCCTAGAGATCATAGCTGAAATCTTTACATGAGGTTCTGACCGGCCAAGCACACCTCATTCCTAATCCCACAGATGTAGAAAGGCGAAAAGATGTGGCCATGTGAAAGAAATGGCTCCGTCCCCCAAATTACCATGTACGTGGGATATAATGCCTGTTACTACGCACACATAAAGAAAGGTTATTAAATTTAAGCACAAGGTTGACACATTTGAATTTCAAAGGCTGTCTGTACTAACCAGGAAAAAAAATTGTCCCAAGATTGAGCAGAGTGTTGATACAAATGCTGAGTGACAATGTACAACCCC
>CM053746.1:35681591-35726320 GCA_028658305.1 Pachyuromys duprasi | reverse complement strand
GTGTTACTTGGGGAAATCACCATTTAGCTGTGGAATCCAATGTAAAAGCAGAAAAGATGCTACGAAAGAAAGAGGTGGAAGAAGGGTTCAGAATCTGAACTCTGTCCTTCTCCAGCCTCTTGTCTTCCCCTGCCCATTTTGGTGGTCCTCTTCTCTCCTTACAGAGGCAGCAAACATTCAGCTCCACCCCAGCCTACTCCTTCAACCTCTTCCTCATCCTCGTTCTCCTCCCTACTTGCCCCAGAGAGAGTGTTCTGCCACTTTCCATTCCCTCCCTCATCTTTTCTCTAATAACTGTATATTTCCCTGAGAGAAAATTAAAGACCAAGGAGAGATCAAATGATTTCTCAGTCAATAACCCCTGAGCAAGTTTTAAGACAAAAAAAAAATGCCTTCCTAACAAACTCAGAGGCCTCGTTTGCACCATGATTTCATATAGAGGGATGCCACGGATCCTTCACCAAGGCAGACTGTGGAGTGTACAGTCATGCTAGATATTGAGTAGGGCACATTCCCTCTTTCCTGACAAAAACCCTGGGAGACTTACTCCCTCGTGTAGAAGAAACGGAGGCTCAGGCTGACGACGGAACTTGCTTGGTTAAGTGCCTTGTACAACACACTTGATGCCCTGGGCTCAGACCCCCAACACTGCACACGCAGGGCACAGTAGAGCACATCTGTGATCCCAGCACTTGGGAAGTGGAGACAGGATGACGAGTTCAAGACCACCCTTGGTTAAATGAGGACTTCAAGACTATTCTGGGATATATGAGACCCTGTTCAAAAAAAGAGAGGAAAGGGGAAGGGAGAGAGAAGCAAGGAAGGGAAGGGAAAGGAAGGCAGGAGAGGGGAGAAAAGGGAAGGGAAGGGGAGGGGAGGGGAGGGAAAGGAAGGAAGGGAAGAGAAGGGAAAGAAAGGGGAGGGGAGGGAAGGGAAGACACAAGATGTTTGGTTAAGTCATTTACCCAAACTCACTATAAAAGCAACAACAGAGCATTAGAAATGCTGGTTACAATGAGTTCCTGCATGCTATCATTGAGCTGACCTACAAGGCACGGCCAGGCATCAGCCAGATTGTCCACTGTAGAAGCCTGAAGTAATCCTAACTCACTGGAGTTTAAAAAAAAAAAAAGCTTTCTCAGTACTAAATATGAGTATGAAAGAATGAAGGAAGACTAGAAAGTCATGTTTGGATGTGTTGGGAAGCAGGCCACTTGGTGACCAAACACGTGAGGGGGGAAATAAGGACCCCTTTGAGAAGGGTTTTACCTTGTGGGTACCTGTGTCTCTTCTCCACCTCCAGGAGAGTGTTTTCTTGCTCAGTGTTGTATGACATTGTTCCCAGGGTGACATGAATGAACCTCTAAACACCCCGGATAGAGAACTGATGGCAGACCAAAGCACAGATACCCCCAAAGTCTATCTTGGTAAATCAGCGAGGGTTGGTTTTCTTTTTGTTTTGTTTGTTTTTTGGTTGCAAAAATATTGGAGAAGCTAGAAATAACTCAAAGACAGTTGTATCAACAAGGCCAACCTCACTCAGCAAGGGAGACTACTCACAACAGCTGGGAACCAGGAGCATGCCACATAGCCCACAGCAGTATAACAGGTTGGAGGGTGTCATTTCAGGTAGCTTAGCTGGTCTGAGCCTCTTCCAGATAGCTCCCATGGTCTTTGTTAGGCTTGACTGAGAGTCATCCTCCAGAGTATTGTTTGTATAGTTTTGAGCATAGAGGGGCCTAGTAAATCTTGTCTGTTTCAGGGACTTCCTGAAACTGTTCTGAGTTGTTTACTTCCTTTCTTAGGAAGCTTCCCTTAAAACATCTTGTTGTTTTGCCTTGTAAACATTCTTTCCTAAAATCTCCTGTTGTTGCCTCACTTTGCATCCTATGTCGTAAAGAGGTTGAAGATTTTAACCTTGGAGGAAACTGCTATATGGCATTCACAGACGTTTTCCTGTGATAGGATCACAGGCCTCCAGGTTCTTCCCCGCCCTTGGAAAACTTCTCCCTGGAGGGTGATGCTGGGAGAGAGAGATAAGCTGGGCCTCAGAAACAGACCACAACAAGCTCTGAAGCATGAGAGGTGTTTAAGCTGAGGCTGGACTGAAGAACCCTGTACATCACCAGGAGTTCCTTAGGAGGATTATGTACACAGGAGGGGAGCCTGTGCCTGACTCCAAGGCATTCAGCCTTCCTGAGGTAGGGACTGTCTGCCCTCCGGACACACACACTGCAGAGGTGGGAAAAGTCAGTCTCAGAAAGCACAGATTGCTTACCCAGGACCCTAGTGCTCTAGAGATCAGCACAGGCCCCAAGCTTTTAAGACAGGACTTCTCAACCTTCCTAATATTGCTACCCTTTAATACAGTGTCTCATGTTGTGATAGCCCCCAACTGTAAAATTATTTTTGTCTCTACTTCCTAACTGTAAGTTTGCTACTGCTATGAATTGTAATGTAAATATCTGATACACAGGATGTATTAGGTGACTCTTGTAAAAGTGTTGTTCAAATCCCGACACCCCCCCCTCAGGGTTGGCACCCCACAGGTTGAGAACCACTGTCTTAAGCCATTACCATAGCTTACACACCACAATCCACAGATCAAAGAGATGGGGTGTGACTGTGTCCACTTCTCACCCAGGCAAAGGGGCCCAGAGATGCCAAGCAAACCACCTAAAACCAAACAGCTAATGAATGGGAAAACTGGCCCTGAAGCTCCCGGCTCCTTTCGTGTAGCTCAAGTGCCTAGGTGGGTCTGAGTAACCAGCCAGGGAGAGAATGAGAAAGAGAATTCATTTCCAGACCATTCAGTTCCTAGGCATGCCTTCTGATCTCCCTTCCCTTAGCCTCATCATCGAGGGTAACCCTGTCATCTTGGGTCTGGGTATGACTAAACACAAATAAGGAGTTGTTGCCTAACAGATTAGCAACAGGTAGAGGTGATGAAGCCATCTGCTACCTCCTACCCACTGCCCAAGCCTAATCCCCTCTCTCAGGGGTGTCCCAGCTCCATGTTCAAACACAAATTAATATACTGGTTTTTGCATATGTATTTGTGGCTTCAGATGGGGAGGGAGCCACATGAGCAGGTGGTGAGAAGACAGCAAAGGCTCTGTTCATGCAAATGCCCTTAGTCAGGGAAGGGGAGCTGCTGAAGGGCAAATGGGAGCCAGAGAGGATGGACTGTGAATGGCCAATTAAGGGAGGCCTGCAGGGACAGTCCCCTGTTCCATGTGGGAAGCCTCCTGTCCCCTCCAAAGTCGTGCATTACTTGTTCTTCAGCCATACTAGGCAAAGAGAAGCCAGGTGACTATCCGAGGGACAGAAGGCATGGGCAGGACCATAGCAAATCCCCATCACAGGCAGCCAGCTGGCCCGGCATTCAGGCTCAGGCTACCTCTGAGAGTCTGCTTTACTCGGTGTAACTTTTTATGAGCTGTGAGTGCACTAGCCATGTCCTACTAGGTTTGAGTAGGTTTAAAGAAGGCTGACATTTAGAAAGAGCTTACTGGACACCACAGTCATTCCTTCATTTCACTCTCTATCTTAGCATCCTCATAGGTAGGTGTCACCATCCCAGTTTTACAAATAAACAAACTGAGGTTCCAACAAGATTAAATTTAATTAGTGTTATGAGGACCGTAACATCTTGGGCTACACCCAAACTCCAGGCAGGTATGTAGAATGCAAAAGCTTTTCCACCAGGGCACAGAGTCAGCAGTGAATAATGGGGGGTGTGAAGGGAGGTATCTTTAGGCCTTAAGGATGGAGAGAAGGCATCTATGTTAGAAATAGGGGAGAAAGCTCCTGGGAGAAAGAACAGATATGCGTAAAGGTCCAGTGGAGGGCAAAAGTCTGATATGTTGAACACCTGGAGCAAGTGGACAGGAGAGCTCAGTGACACTGGATGAAGGCAGAGACAGACCTGGCCAGAAACTGCATAGGAGCTTCTAGATTTTCTCTTAAGTGCATTGGGAGGTTGGAGGTCAAGGGCCCCAAAGATGGGTCTTTTCCACCATCTTGTGCTGTCCCGCCTGACCTCATGCACCCTGTGCAGGCATGTTCGCCACCTGAAGACGCTGGTAGCCACCCCTAGGCTTCTCATAGCTCTGGGGTGGATCCACATGAGAGCCTCTTGGATTCCGAGCCTTCGGTCTCTTCTCCCAGTCACACAAGCATAAGTTGGTCCCATGTTCTTCTTCTTTAAAGTGTTCTGCTACCTAAGATGGGGACAGCAAAGAAGGATAAGAGCCCCCCCCCCGCCACTGTGTGTGTGTGTGGCACATATGTGGGCATTCAGGTTTGAGAGTTGGAAAAGCAAGACTCTAGTGTTTATCATCTCTTACTGCATCTGGGCTGAGAAAAAGGACACATGCCAGGCATCCCAGTCCGGGAGAGGTGAGGGAACTCCGGCTTGGAAAGCATAGATTTCTCACCTAAGACCCCAGTGCTACCTGACCAAGCCCCACTGACTCCAGAATCCAAGCCTTAAGGGATAGCGGCCTACAGTCTGGAATTTCTTGAATTCCCCCTGCAAAGCATGACAAGCTGCTGTTTTATCTTTGTTCTGCTCAGTGTGGGAGATTCTTCAGATTTCTTCTGCTCAGTGCGAGAGAGAGAGAGAGAGAGAGAGAGAGAGAGAGAGAGAGAGAGAGAGAGAGAGAGAGAGGAGCAAGCACACGGGTGAGCTCCTAGGGAACATACTGTAAGAACAGCTCTAGCAGGTGTGATATGATACTGCTGGACCTCTACATCTCTCCTCTTTGTCATCAGAAAGAAGAGAGAGCCTGGCCATATTCACAGGACACCTACTCTAGGAAGGAAAGGGAAGGGGCTATTCACCTGACACTGTAGTGTTCTCTCTCTCTCTCGCTCTCTCGCTCTCTCGCTCTCTCTCTCTCTCTCCATTCTGTCCTCCATACCTTCCCCTTTCCCTTTCTTCTAATTCACTCCCATCAGCCTCCCCAGGCCCCAGAGCAAGGCTGGAGATTCATTTCTTGCCTCCTTAACAAGCTTAATTAAATATAGCCAATGGCCACACTTGGCAAGTCAACACTAACCATACTCTTGGAACCCTTGACATCAGGAAAGGACCATCTGGGACCATCTAGTGCCTGACACAAAGCCAGGGCTCCAGTGACAATGACTTAGCATTCCTTGCTCTACCCTCCTGGTCTGTGCCACTGACATTCCGAAGTTTCCACCTTGCCTCTTTGTTTAGGCTCAAACAAGACCCATCACCTTTCACTGTCCAGCTAACATGCTCTCCTCTACCAGAAGCACCTAGAATGTTCTCCCCCTTACACGGTGCTGACATTTCTTGGGTTTGTAGTTCAAGGGGCACACTGAGTGAGTGGATTGTCCTTTGGGTTAGGAGATTTAATAGAAGGTTTTCTCATACCAAAGACAGACAGATGGACAACAGCTCAGGGATGTGGGAGGGCTCTGAGGAGAAGGTTCAAGCCCCTGAGGCAGAGTTGATGGGAGTGGGCATCTTCTATGTGTCTCAGGGAAAGGAGAGGTTTCATGCTATGTAGTGAATGAAAATGCCACAGCATGTGCTTCTAATCTTCGGGAAGGAATGTACAACTCCAAAGACGTGGAGCAAGTGGGAACATCTAGCTGAATGGTGCCCTTTATACAGTAACCCTTTCATGTCCCAGATTCTGACTCCCTTGGAGAAGTGACAATATTACCTGCTATTCTTCCGGAATCTGTGCACCTGGGGAGATTGTTGAAGGGTCATATTCACAGACAGGCTCTCATCAAGGGCTTGTCATTTTCTTCACAGCAGCTGTAAGAAAGAGAGAGGCTGATGCGGGTAGGTGTGGCCTGATCAGCTCCCTGCTTGCATCTAACAGGTGCCGCTTCCAGAATCTTTATCCCAGTACTCATCAGAGTCAGCTTATCAGAGGGAATCTGCATGGATGGGTGTTTGTCTAAGTCAGCATCCAGGTTTGTGAATTAGCCATGACTGAGGTGCCAATAGCATCTCACCCAGGAACAGCGTGGGTGTGATCTACAGGATGCTCAGGGGGATTCAGGTATGCAGGAACAATGGTGTGATGGTGCTGAGTGGCAGAAGGCTGTGTGAGAGGTCCGCTTCAGCCTGCACGTGCACAGTGGGGCCTCACAGTGTACAGGGTCCTGTGCAGAGTCCGAAGTAGGCAATGTCCCTCTCTTATTCCCTCCCTCCATGTAACACAGGCATCCGATGCATCACCACCACATCCCTAAGCCTCCCCGTGACTGAACAAACTGGCAGAGGAGCATTGAAAAGGCCCGCTGGGTACACCAAAGCCCTCTCACAAACCAATAAGCAAATGCTGAGTCATGAGAGCTTGCATGTCCCCTTCCAGAGCACTGTTCACTATCGTCATCTTACAATCACCTGGAAACCTTGTCCTGTCCTCCAGGGAGGAGGCTTGGGAGTACAGCCCATTTGAGGCTTGCTTAGGATTCAAGACCCATCTTAGGAACCCTAAAGGTAGAATGTGGAAGGCCCTGACCTTTGGGTCCTGGGCTCATAGGATCAGCTGGAATAAGAGCTCCTTCAAACCTCAGGCTCTCTTCTCCCAGTGGCCCCCTCTGTCAGAGGGGGACCCAGAACATTCCAGCCAACTCAATATCGTAACAGGCAGCCTTCCTGCAGCTGAGCTCACACACACAGCTTTCTTCAAAACTTTCCCTCTGAAGGTCTGCTCCCTTTCCACATCCAGGCTCTGAGATGTCCCCAGGATACACAATGCCTGTTTTGCCGGTCTGTCATCTGTCCCCACAGCAGCCTTTGAGCCGCTTTACAATAAGGACAGGGTCTCATTCATCTTAGGGCTGCTGCTTGGCACAGTGCCCAGCACATCTGAGCAATTTCAGAACCTCTCCTGGACGTCTGAATGAGTGAATGCATGAATGACTAGCCTAGGACACAACCCAACTCTGCACATGGTTACTTTGATACTAGCGAGTGTACGGGAGAAAGAAAGGGAAGAGGGTGGAGTGAGAGGTGGGAAATTGGCCTCAGGCCTCATCCCTTCTACCTGGCTACTCCCTGGGTTAATCTCCAATCGATGGATTGGGTGTGCAGAGCAGGGAAGAAGACCCTTGTCCTGTGATAGGTCCCACAGCACTCAACCAAGCCCTGAGCCTCATTCCCTTCTGTGCCCAGAGAGGAGGCCACCTTGTTTGTGAAAGCCAGCTCTTCTGCTACTGTTCCTGCTCAGGGAAGAGAGTATGTGACCACTTGTCTGCCTGCGTACTGTTCCTTTACTGAAGGCCCCCATGGGTCCTCCTACGGTATCTGGAAAATGACTCCACAGAGTGTTGCCATCCTTGACTGCTCTGCAAACTGCAAAAGCTTGGGCCGGTCCTTGTTCCCCATACCCCCATGTTCATCTGCTCTGTGGCCAGTATCCAAATATGCACACTAATATTAACGGTCCTAATGGGCCCTTGCCTGGCCGTCTCGCTTACGAAGCACTTTCAGACCCATCATCATAGCTGATCTCAAACCAGTGTAAAGGGCATATCAGGGTAGCAGCTAGCACACCTTACCACGAGGAGAAACTGAGGACCTGGGAGAGGAAAGGGTCTGACCTGCTAGCATAGGAGTCTGAAGAGAGCATGGGCCAGAGTCCAGGTGTGCTGCTGACTCAACATCAGCACTCACACTCCATCTTTTCCCCACCCCCTCTCCTGCCTGTGGTGTTCTGGTCAGCATCATCTCCGCTCAGGTGATCTATTCTCTGTCAGTAGAAGAGAGCGTAACAAAGAAAGGCAGTCTTCAGCTATCCTCTAAAAGAGCTGAAAGGACCTGACAAGAAATGTTCTGGATGACCTTGGGCTACACATCGTCCTCAGTGAGCATCAGAGTCCATGATGACAGTTGAGAGCCTGCCCCTGTGCAGGAGGCTGCTGAAAGCTACTGTGCTGCCAAACCTGAACGAGACTGGCAGCAGCTTGTCTCTGGGGTGACCACCTCAGGGATGGAGAGTGGGAGGGACACCCCAAGAGGTGTAGGTGTGGAACTCCAGAGGACTCCCAAGTCTGCCTGGGGACGGGATGGAATGGCTATACCAAGGTTTCCCCTGACGAGTGACCTATACACGTTTTCAGCGGTCCCGCCAGATGGCAACTCTTTTCATTTCAAAGCAGAGGAACTTGAAGCTCAGTGAGGTGACTTGACTTGTTCTGTCGCATAGCAAACAACAGAGGCATCTTTCAGATCCCAGATCTGGGCCATCTCTCAGTCGAAAGCAATTAATGATCTGGGTGGAGTGGGCGGGATGTATGTGGAAACCCCAAACCTCCCTTTCCTATAGCTCTGTTCTCTCTCCTCCCCTCCCCCACCCCAGAGTCTCAGCCGCAGGCTGGGTCCCCTTTGCTGTACCAGCTCACCCTGTCATCTCAGCCCAGGCAGAGATTTATGGATCTCACTTCAAGGATTTTCCTTTAATAATAACATTTATAATCATTTTAGAAATTAAGAGCTGAGGATGCAAAGCATTTTAATTAAAATAATCCGCGGCTGATAATTATAGGACTCTCTTAGCTGGAACCATCTTCTCTCAATCTGTCACAGTCCCTGAGGAAGGCAGGAGTTAACGGTGAGCAAATGAGCGAGTCTCAGCCCCTGTGGGTGGCATGGGGTGGGGGGGCCCTCCAGGTTCACCCCAGAGGCTGTTTTCAGGGTGAGCACAGGGTGAACCTTGGGGCTGGGTTCCCAGGAGCCCTAACAGGGTAAAGTATCTTCTTCAAGAGAAGAAGTCCTATCCTTCTAGCGCCTACTCCTCCATCCTGTACCCTACCCTCATTTCAGACCCCTCCCCATGCCTATACACAGTCCTTTGCTGCTCATCATGTAGGCCTGCTATGAAGACCAAGACAACGGAGGAACTCATAGCAAGTACCTCTGCCAATAGGGCCAGTTGCCTGCCTCTGCCCCGCCCCCACCCCTCCCAGGAATTGTCCTGCCCTCTGTGGTCAGGAGAGGGCAGTGAAGGCCACCAGATATGGACACAGCTCCAGCTCCTGAAGCACAGACTCCATGATGGAACCTAGAGACACCAGACGTGCCCAGCTTAGGAATACAGAAGAGCCCAGTGTACACCTCCTTCTGCCAGCTCAGCACTGGCCTCACCATGGGACACGCCCCCTCGCCTCTCCCCCCTAGGTACTCACACATCAGCAGAGACAAAACGTGCAAACCAACCATAGCAGGAGGTAATTACACCCAAGCTGAAGCTGCAGCAGTCAGAGTCCCTAGAGAATGATCAGGGAAGGGGGCTTTACAGAGAGGTGACGGTCCATCAGGGTTGTGATGGATGGATAGGAGCCCAGCAGCTCAATGACAGTTACAACTGCTCAATTCATTAACTGTTTACCAGGCACCAGGTGCTGAGCAGGTCTGGTCTGTGTTCTAGAGTATCATAATTAGCCTGAGACAGACTTTATAATCAGCAGCCATTTTCTAGATAGACAGGTTTGGTAAGGTTGCATAGTGTGTTTGAGCAATGTAATAACTAAGACACTGAGACCCATCGATGCAAAACCCAGCACTTCACCAGAGGGCTAGTGGATCATGGGAAAACATCTGGGAAGAGCAGCTGTCTGCCGAGCAGACAGATAACAGAGTGGGCAGAAGTGGGTGAGAAAGGAGATGGGAATGAGAGTAGACAGTACCCTGCCTGACCAGTTTGGAAAACCCTGAATTCAGAGTGGCCGAATTCTCAGGTCTCAGTTCCTAATCGGTAACTGTAGGGTGGGGCTCCTCCTGTCTGCAAAGACCCTGGACCTCTTAAACTGTCTCTAGCTCTAGGCACAGTGTCCTGCTCCCTATGCTTAGCCACGGAAGTAGCCCAGGAGAAATGATCATACCAGCACTCCAGCATAAATCCACTTACCAAAGGTGATGGGGAGGGGGTTCTGCCAACAGTCTGGACATGGCTTTGAGCTTCCTGAGAATATTCCTGAGAATAAGGAGTGGGGTGGGTCACCAGGAGGAAGTGTTGGGCATGTTCAGCAGACTCGTCTTCCTGTGAGGACCTGGTTCTCCAAAGGCTTCCCTACCGCTCCAGTCTAGGTGTGTTCCTCTGCACTCCCATTGGAGGCCTGTGGAGGATTACCCAGACTCATTCACGGGTAAAATTGGTTCTTGGTCAGAGGAGATGCTGGGAGCGGGGTGGACTTTGTAATGAGCATTGTAGGGGACCAGGCAGTGAAGTAGGGACTGGCCACACACTAGTCCAGGCCTACCCTCCCACCCCAGTAATGACATCTTAGGTGGCATCCCCAGTCCCCTGCCCACACCAGCTCTGCCCACACCTGCTCTGTACCCTGCAGAGGGCAGGCATGTGGAGAACACATAAAAGGAGCTTGGCCATTCAGACCCAGGGCTTCTGAGAGTAGTTGGGCCAAGGCCCCAGTGCTGTGGTCTGTGGAGGGCCTGCTGGTTTTACAAGGTTTGGGCAACTGACAAAGATGGATTATGTGAAGATTGAAAGAAGTGGGGGGGGGTACTCGACCAACCCATGAATCCTTGGAGCATACACTACAGGCTTTCTCCGGAAAAGGAACTTTACTCCCCTCTCCCCTTCCCCAACCACCTTAAGAGAAACTGGAGGCCAAAGTGATTTTAGTAATTCAGTTTTGCTGAAGCTAAAATTGATGGAATGACCACCTCTCCTTTGCCGTATTCATAAGGAAGGTGCCTCCAAAAGCTGGGGATTTGCAACAAGTCGAAGAAGCTGAGAAACATTTAGATAGACTAAAATGAGGATAAAGTATGCATATAAAAGAAAGCCAGAAAATGACAGCCATGGGAGTCTGAGTAATGGTTATCTATGGCAAGAAAGGCAGAGAGATGCAATGAGCAGAAGGAGGCCACGCAAGGAAGTGGCCTTCACTGTCGTGGGCTCTGCCATTGTGATAGCAGGGAGATTTGAAGGTACTGATTAGACCATGAACACATGTGGCTGAAAGAAAAAACAAAAACAAAAAAAACAGGACCAAACATGGACCAATGAGAAAAGAGTCTTGAGACTACAATAGTCCAAGTGTGCATTTGAGTTTTCTATAATTGGAGAGAGAGGTCAAAAGAAAGAAATATTCTAGGATTGGACTACACCATGACCACTCCACAGCCTCTTGCTTACCCTTAGACTTCTCAGTTTTCAAGCATGGTTCTGAAGCCTAGCTTATACAGAAAATTTCCTCTGAGAAAGCAAGACCTAGCCTGCCATCTTCCCTGGCCATCAAGAGGTATGGAGTGTACCAGTGATGTCTCCAAGCCTTGGATGGGCTCCCTTGGCTAGACAGCTATGGAGAATGCTGGGACAAGTGGTTGGTTCTATAGCGCCACAGAAGGCAGGGAAATCAGCTGTGACTGATGTCCAGCATACATGTCTGAGAGGAGCCTCCTCTTCCTGCCTTGCCACACCTGTGCACAGCTTGACCATGGATGCCATCTCTCTGCCAATACTTGCAAATTTAGCAGTCTTATGTTCTGGGTATAGCTCAGGAGTCAGGGGTCCCTGCTTTGCAGGCATGCTTTGCAGGAAGACAGGTGGCAGGCCAAAAACTGTCACTTGTGGCTTCAGAGCCCCAGCCTATCTCTTATCACCTCCTGCTTTAACCCACACTCCAGCCAGGCAAGACAGCTAGCCTACAGCCCACAATAATCTCACACTAGAGAACATTCTCTGCTCACAGAGGTGCCTCCCTGACTTGTCAGATGGGAGGCTGTTCTGGTGGCCTCTGTCTGCCATGGTGGCAAGACTGTTCAAAGAAAAGACAAATAAGAACAGGAGCAGACTATGTCAGCAGGACTGGTGGCCACAGAAGGATGTGTGTGGCCTGAAGGAATGACTGGCAATAAGACTCAAGAAAAGAAACTGCAGAGAGGGGACAAGGTGAGGTCCTGTCCACCCTTGCTGAGATACCATGCTAGGCTAATTACCTCCTCTGGGCTCAAGGTCCTCTTTTACGATAAGATTTCTTCCTCTTCCTCCTGTCTCCCTGAGAAGGAAATGTGTTGTATGGTGATGCTCAGTGAATTCAACTACTACAGGCTAAGAGTGAATTCTGGTTCCGTCTACCTTCCCATCAGAGAGATGGATGTCTGCTAAAAAAGTGACGCCCCAGGAACTGAGTAGGTTCACCCTGGGTTTCTTGTCCTTTACTCATAGTATGTGCTAGGCCCTAGGGCTTCATTGGCTTCATTAATCACTTGATGGCCTCCCTACTTTCTTAGAAGTTTGGTGGTTCTCCATCCCAGGAATGACCTAGGATCCCCTGGAGGGAGGTGGTAAATGTGCACATGCCCAAACCCAATTCTAGGCCAACCAAATCTGTATCTGTCCTTTTTTAAGTCTCCCAGGCATTTCAAATATACAATCAGGGGAGACAAAAAAAAAAAAAAGCAATTACAGTGCATTCTTGCCATTGGTCTGCTTAAGAAAGTACGCAGAGAACCTTGGAAGGCTGCCTAGGTTGGATTGTGGTGGCAGCGGTGGAAGGAGGGTCAGTGAGAACATTCTGGAGGAAATGACAGGTGACCCAGGATGGCATGATGGTGACGTAGAAGAATGGAGGCTGTTCTGCTGGCTGGTCAGCATCAGGGGTGAGGGAAGGCTGGAGGGGGAGGAGGGCCCCGAATTATAGGGGGCTGCTTTGCCTTATTAGGGAATTGCTTAGTCCCTAAAGCAACAGTCTTATTACAGCATTAAAGTCCCGGAATGGCAGGTCAGGTATCTACAGGTTACTAGGGAAACTCAGGCTGTTCATCTAGATAGCAAAGGCCTTCTGACAAGAGAGGGTCAGGACCTCCCTGTTGGTCTTCCAGGGACCCAAGCAGGATGGACCCTCTCTCCAGAGCTGCCAGGGGTTTCTGGTTTAATCTGATCTCTTCGGAGCATTAGCCAGGGGCTCCTTGGGCCAGCCACATTCCTGCTCCTAATCGGCAGCCGAGGTAGGATCGATGGCAGCTTTATTGATCTCGCCTCTTTTCAGCTCCTTAAAGAGCTTATTGACCAGGGAGCCGCAGGGGGCTGGGACATGCACTCCGCAGAAAGGTGAATCTCCACCAACCCAATGAGGAAGGATGACAAGGAAGGAATTCGAGGACAGGAATCCTGTGCATGCCCTGTTGCCACCACAGGCTGGTGATGGTGGCATCAGAGCCCCAGCCCATCTCTTATCATTTATTACCTGCTTCATACTCCAACCAGGCAAGATAGATAGATAGATAGATAGATAGATAGATAGATAGATAGATAGATAGATAGAGGTAGATAGATAGAGGTAGATATATATAGATATATATATAGATATATAGGTAAATATATATATAGGTAGATATATATATAGGTATATATATATATGAGTACACACACATCTTTTTATCCTCAACCCTCTCGATGTTTTGCAATGCCAAGAAGGAACCCGGGGTCTCACACATGTGAAGAATGTGGTGTAACATAGGGCTCCATGTCTGCCCTCTGTGGTACAAAGGAGAAGAAAAGAATCAGGCTGGGAAGTATGCCCGGCTTTATGTATTTCCAACCTTCTTGTTGAAATACAGCAAACTTAAGAAAAAAATGCATTTATCCTAAATGCTTTAGGCTCAGAAACATGTCCAAAACCCAGCCATCTGTGTAACCAACATCCAGGTCAAGAAACAGAACCCTGCATCCCCCTGCCTCCCTTGGGCTGTGGTCCAGTCACTGCCGCCCAAATCTACTGTGTGACTTCCAACCTCACAGATTAGCTTTGCCTTTGCTTTCAGTTAGTGTAAATGAGATTTTACAACAGGCCCTCTTTTGTGTCTGCCTTCCTTTGTGAGGCCTCATGCTTCAGCGATCCATCCACAATGTTGCATGTCACTGTGGAGTGGCCGTTCTCATTGTTAGGTAGTACTCCATTGTGTGAGCACACCATCATTTATTTATCCATTCCACTGTTGATGGGCATTTGGGTCGCTTCCAGTTTAGGGCTATTATAGATAGTATTAAAACAGCTCTATTTTGAAAAAGAAAGAAAGAAAGGAAAAATTTTAAACAACAATTTTAGGTACTTTAAAAAATGTCCAGGAAGAAAATCATTATATCTTTGTTCCATAATTTCATAAATAGGTACCAAGCACCTAGAGGGTCCTGGAGTGATCCTCTCCCTACGCTTAGCTTTCACAGACCGGGTGACATCCTACATCAGCTAGCAAGGATTTTGCAATTGCTCCTTGCCTTCACCAACATTCCCTCATCTTTAAAATCCTAAGGTGGGTCTTACCAGGAACAACAGTAGATGTGGGGCCATACTTGTCCAGCTCCTGGCCCTTTTCAGGTGGGTGCTCCTCGGCTGTGAATGTTGGCTCTCCTGATTCCCTCCCATCTGTGCTAGCATGCACAGAATATAGGCACATTAAAAAAAAAAAAAACAACTCTTAAAGGAGGCTCAGTTTCAACTGGATCTCAGGTAGGAAGACAGCACCAATGCGGGAAGATACTTATTGTCCATCCACACCCCCAAGGATCATGTTTGTGCAAACCCAGAACAGGCTAATGCTGAAGCAGGCTTGCCCAGGACAGCAGTAGCTGGGGAAACAGAAGCTTCAGAAGCCCAAATAGCAGGGCTGCTGAACTGTGTCACAGCCTTTCTCTACTCCATAGAGCAAACAATCAAAAATGGTTCGGTGGACAATGAACTTTCCGATTGTGTAAATTTCAGCACTGTGGTAGATAATCCGGTTGGTTGTTTTCAAGGAGCTAGGGCAAAATTCACAGCAATCTGTGAGTGTGAAACAAACTCCAGGATCTCAGAAACCCCAGGCACAGTCACATTCCACTTCAATTTCTTTACAAATTCCCACTAATCTCTTAAATTCTAGCTAGTAAATTTGGGGGAGGGGGGGAAATGTATTTTTTTCACATTTCATTTGTGTGGATATGAGTGCCACGGAGTGCCTATGGAGGTCCAAGAACAAGCTGCAGGAATCAGTTCTCTCCTTCCATCATGTGGGTTCTGAGGATCGAAGTCAGGTCTTCAGGATTGGCATCAGGAGCCTTCTGAGGCTCTCCTACAAACACAATTTTTGACGCCAGATGAATCTGGGATTTAAATTCTATTTAATAATTACTGTGCCCTTGGGGGAAATTACCCAGTCCCTCTGAATTATAATTTCAATGGTGACTGTGTTTATTTATTTCAGTTATTAAGGTTTTTTTGCTATAAATTTTACATTTCATTCTTTTTATGACCATTTTGAGTTTATTTTTTAACGGAGATAATTCTTATTTTTTCCATCCATTGTGAGCACGGTTTTTAGCAGGTCCTTAAGCACACTCCTAAGAGCAACATCAAGGTACTTCTCTGCTAATTTCTCAGGGTGCTTCAGGTCAGAGTAAGCCTGAATCACTTCTTAGGGTCAAGCTTTTTCATGCCTCCCTGTGTCTAGTCTTTTGGGATTGCATAGATATTGTGAATTAATGCTATGGGGTCTTTGGATGGCCTAGGTTACAATACAGAATGCTTTGTTTGTGAAGTTAGCTCTACCAGATGTTCATTGAAAAATATCCCCACTTTAGATTGTCACCCTTTACATTTGAGAGTCAGTACCTTTTAGTCTTCAGTGGGCAACTTAGTGTCTGTCCTACACATGTGTTGGTTCAGAGGGAAGGCTACATACACATGGCTAAGTTCCTTCCTGTAGTTGACGCCACTCTAAAGTTCCTCTTCCACTTACTTAAAAAACTTATTCATTTTTATTTTATGTATGTAAGGGTTTTGCTCGCATGTGTCTGTATGGCAGATGCATGTCTAGTGCCCGGGGAGGCCAGAAGAAGGCATTGGATCCCTTATCCCTGGAGTTACAGATGGTTTAAGGCACCATGTGGGTGCTGGAACCTAATTTGTTCTTCTGCAAGAGTAGCCAGTGCTCTTGACCACTGAGCCAGCCAGCCAGCCCCCCATCCTTCACTTTCTAAGTGCCTTGTTTCCTGGTTGTTAAGAGCTACTCAGCTGGGATCAGAAGCAGAAACCCCTAGAATCCCTCTCTGAAGAGCTGTGCAGATTGTAGGAGTTTCATTCCGCAGTGCTCTTCGTAGATGCATAGTGGGTGGTGTCTGTGCCTACTGCCTGAGCTGGTGTTGGGGCCTTCTTTTCTCTGTTTGAACTCAGCCTTCCCAGGATATGCAGAGCCTCTTGTTCTGCCCTTACAAAGACACACACACAAACACACACACATACACACACGCACACACGCATGTGCGCGCAATCCAAAGGCTCTGTGTGGTAGAAATCATTTCCCCCCTTTGTAGGTAAGAATCTCAGAGGATGGAGCTCTACACCAGCATCAAACCATCATGAAAGCAGACCCCCATGTTTCCTGATGTCTCCCTACAAATATCTGTGGGTGCTGAGGGTAAGCAAACTTCAATAGACCCAGGCAGACTTGAGGGAAGGCTGTACCCCACAGTCCTTTTCTAGGGTCCTCATCTGTAAAAGGATGCTGGGAGTATCTACAGAATATTGTTTCTTGGGACCTAGCCTCACCACGATGTGAATGTACTCAGCCCAGATGGCTTTAACACACTGGAAAATTATGCCAAGGGCCCCTGATAACTCCTGCATTGATCATGAGTGTGGCCAGGGAATGGTGTTCTGTGTGGACATTAGCGCTGCCACCCAGGTTCCCAAGAAGTTCTGTGCCTTAGAGTCTGAGACCCAGCTTCCTAACACACCGAGTAGAAAAATCCCTTCTTGGACAGCTTTACAAGACAATGAGATAGAGCACAGAGTGTCTAATATCATGAGAAATGGTGTGTGCCCTTGAGAGAGTATGGCCACTACTTTCATGTCTTGGCCACTCAGAGCAACACAAGTTTCCTCAAAGACCACAACATAGGATCCCTGCCTTTGGGGGAACCCACCATAAAACATGCTCAATAGCACAAGTTGGGAGTTTGACCACACTGTCCTCAAGTCTTTGCTTTCTAGTGGGGAATCTTGGGGCAAGGACTGTCACTTTGCTGAACGTTAGTTTCCTTATCTAAAAGCTGAGAATAATAATGACAATAAGAGGAATAGTAAATGAATTATAAGGTTATTATGAGTATTAAATGTGATTATGTATGTTAAGCGCTTTGCCTAGTATCTGGCATATGGTAAGTGTTCAATAAATAATCACTTCTATTAAAACTGGCAAATGTTACCTATGGGTGAAACTCCACAGACAGGCTCTGAGCTGAATTCTCCTCCCTGTGGAAATATTGGATTCTTGTGCCAGTGTGGCCTAGGACCTGCCATGTAACCTCTGATCCTGGAAACACCCCAACTCCCTCATCTAAACATGTGGATTAAATTAGACCCTTTCTTCCACATGCTATCCAGCTGCTCTGAGCTGATTCCAAGCATCTTGGGCAAGGCAGGAGGGATAAAGAGGAAAGAGCTCAGCCCCAGGCAGGGACCTGCCTGAACAGGAAGGCGGCCA
Organism: Pachyuromys duprasi; assembly: GCA_028658305.1. Lineage (NCBI taxonomy): Eukaryota > Metazoa > Chordata > Mammalia > Rodentia > Muridae > Pachyuromys > Pachyuromys duprasi. The sequence goes on along the minus strand of CM053746.1, from coordinate 35,708,838 downwards.
GCTTGTGTTGAGTCCAGCAAATGCAGTTACTTTCCTGTGGGGTCTGGGAAGGTCCCAGGGAAGGGACAGGAGGATAGATTTCCATCCAGAAAAGTGAGAGGGCATAGCAAAGGGAATACAGAGTTAACCACACCAGGCTGAGGAACCAGAGGTCCCCAGAGTGGAAGCTGGGATTTCAACCCATCAAACTGGCTTAGTCACCCCCAAACACTCTACTGCCCTCAAGCCCCTCCAAACACCCACCATTCTCCTCCTTCCCATCCTACCCTGTTGGGAAGTGGTTTCACTTGCATCCTGGAATAATCTCCTTCCTGGGCCTGGCCCAGCAGAGCATTTCCCTTCCCCATCCCGGCTCTCCTCCAGCTCCAGGCAGTTAGAGGGACAGTTGTGGACCCTACTTTGCCTCTCACTACTCTAGGGCCCTGGACACAACAATCTGAACCTCAGTGCGCACATTTATAAAGATACAGAATGATCTTACTCTCCCAGGTTTCAGCAATACTGCACACAGGCAAATGCATGAACCAGGCCACTCGCAGAGTCCCCAGCACACTTGATGGGAGGGGAGGGGCCTGAGAATGTCACATCACTGCAGACATTTGAGACAAGGCCTGGCTAGATCAGAGGCTGTGGCAGTTGAATATGCACATGAATCATCTGGGATCTTGTTAGAATGCAGACATAGGTTTGACAGGTTTGGGGTCAGGCTGAGAGTAGGCATTTCTAACAAGGTTTCAAGGGATGCTGAAGCTGGCACGCCATGGGCCACACACATGCTGAATACCAAGAAGCTACATGCTAAGATTACCATTATGAGTGATGCCTCTTGGAGTTCAGAGTCTCGTTGGTGACAAAGAAAGAAGGAACTGTGTGCACCATGGATGGTAGTGGCATGTCTGCAAGATAGCAGACACGTGGTGTTATGGGAATGGAAGGAGATACACCTAACCTGGCCTCTGGGAGTCCTGAAGGCTCTCCTGAGAAAAGTGATGTATGCAGGAAATTCACAGGCTGAAGGAAAAGAGAGAAGATCAAAGGATGAAGAATGAAGGAATGGTGGGTAGTGTTGCAGAGAACTGCCTTACAGAAGACCCTGAACCAGTGCTGGCTGGGACTAAAGAGTTTGGGTAGACTGAGAGCTCTATAGAAAATCCAGAGAGACAGGAGGCTGAAGATGCAGGGAGGATTCAAACCCTGACAGGCTTCCGAAGGAATTTCACATCTGAGCTCAGTTGTGTTAGGAGTACAGCTATGATGTGGTCAGAATGAAGGTTTGAAAAGCTCCCTCTGGGATCTGTGAAGACAGTTGCCCTCCAGGGCCTCCTCAGGCTGAACTGCCTTAAGCAGAGACAAGAGAGGCATTCTACACTTCCCCTTTTCCTATTTCCTGCTGGGCCTGCCCCACCATCATGTCGCCGTGACACATGCACAGCCCAGAAGGATTGACCAGAGTGGTCAAATCTGGCATCAGATCTGGGAGTCGCACCCCACCCTAACCTTGCAGGCAGGGTGTCAGAACCCAGGAGAAAAGCATGAGAGACAAAAACTCACTCTTTCAAAATTGGACACCTATCTGGGGTCTTCTAAATTTAAGAAAAGTCGAAAAAAACAAAAACAAACTAAAACAAAGGGAAGTCCTCTACCCAGAGCCCTACAGGGCCCCACAGTCCTGGCACTAACTGAATGGGACATTGAAGAGGAAATCTGGGGTATGAGAGCAGAGAGTGGGCTGAGAAAGCTACAGAAAAATATCCAGCGATGCAGAGTACACTTCAAAACATCAGCACATCGGCTACTGATATCCTCACAGGAGGAGCTAGGGATAGGACTTCTAGCTTAACTCCTCCTGTCTGCCAGTAAAACAGCTGTCCTCACCTGTCACTGCAGATCTGAAGGACACGTGACTATCAAGCTACATGGAGAAGTTCTGGCAGAAGCAGACACATTGGGCTTCATGTTCCACCTTTGACATACTGCTAATGGGCTTTGAGTAAGTAGAGCACCTCTCTGAGCCTCATTTTCCTAGGGGGCCTATTGGCCAAGGAATGTTTCCATCTGCCACTGAATTCTGTCTGGAATATCAGATAAAGCAACGCTGGAGTTTACACTGTGCCTGGGCATCTCAATGATGGGAGAGGAGATGCAGGCAGTAGTCATTCTGAATGTGAGAGGAGCCATGCTCTTCTCTTGATGGGCCAGAGGAAGGTGGGGCCCAGGTGGCAGGAGCAGGTAGAAATGGAAAGGACCACTTAGGCTAAGACAGATAAAACTACACATCAGGGCAGAGTAGAGTCTCCTACAAACAGACCTACATCTTGGCTTGGAGCCATCACCCGAAGGTAACCTATGGTGGCCTTCAAAATCCCCTGCCTGGAATGCTTCTCAGCTCTGCAGCCTCACACCTGCCAGTTCCTACGTACCTGTCCCCACTCCACCTTCTGCCCCCATCTAGGATCTGTCTCCCCTTTCCAGATGCCAAGCCACATCTGGTCCCTGGGACTTCCTGGGAACCACAGCAGAGGTTTTAAGCTGCCGGTACAGGATGTGCTGGCCTGCAGTCTCTGCTTCCTCCTTTCCTCAGCATCCTCCCCACACCTGTCACGGGATACTCGGAGGTGTCTCCTCCTCTCGTCTGCTAGATAATTAAGCGTCCTTGTCCTCAGTCCCCTTCCTAATCTATTCATTGTGAGTCATTAGCGGATAATTGGACAGAGCTAAAGAACCTTGACAGCTCCAAGCCGGACTATGAGGCCCCGCCCCATGGGCTTAGCAGCCTCCTGCACAGTTGTTCCATCCAGAGATGTCAGACCGGGTTAGGTTTTTTTTTTCCCTGCCTCCCTCCTCCCCCCATCTCCTGTCTTTTGCAGACACCATAGACAGCCACATTTCTCCTCCATCCTTCCACTTGCACAAAGAGACATAGCAGGGATCTTCTGTATCCAGCTGTGTGTCCCATTTGGAGCCCTTTCCTTGGCAGATACTAGATGCTCAGTAAGTGATTTGCTCAGTGAATGCGTCGATAATGGCATTTCACAGATAAATACATCATACTTCACCTAAAGTTTTTTTGTCTTGTTTTTTTTTGGGGGGTTTACTCTTTTTACTTTGGCTTTTTGACGGGGTCCCTCTGTGTAGCCCTAGCTGGCATGGAATCCACTGTGTAGACCAAGCTTCAAACTTACAGAGATCTGTTTACCTCTGCCTCCGAAACACTGGAGGCACGCACCACAACACTTGTCTTCCTTGTTTTATTGAGGTAAGGGCTCACTCTGCAACTCAGGCTGACCTGGAACTGCCTATGTAGCGTGGGCTGATCTCAAACTTATGATTTCCCTCCTGCCTTAGCCTACCAGCACCAATTCTAGTAAATGTCATTCTCCTCTTCCTCCCTCTCCCCCTTTACCTTCCTCAGAGCTCAACCACTGAGCTACAGCTCCAGATATTTCACCTAACAACTTTTAATCAAGTTGCTTCCTAGCATCCATGATGAAGGAGTAGTAGAAATATTCAGCAGCCAGCATGGCTCCAGGGTCCTGCAGAAGGAGGGGTCCTTGCACAACTGGCAGAGACCCAGGGAACTGCTCAGTGGCTGAAGTGGATGATCTGATTTGGTATACAGACAGGGTTGTAGCACATCAGGGTCAGTGTCTGAAGGGAGTGCATGAATGAAGACATGCTTCGCCATGTCTGCAGGTCTCTCTGGGCCTCACTTCAGCCTTTCGGCCTTCTACATACTTCTTTGACAGAGCATCCCTGGTGTCAATAGAAAAAAAAAAGCTTCAGCCAAGGCTCAGGTAGATGTACCAGGAGTAGACAGAATGACCCCAGCAGCTGTACCAGGCTTTCCTGAATGGAGTCCAAGCAACCTCTGCCATTATTGACTATTCTGGGTTCTACATTCAAAGATTGGGGACTAGATCCTAGGGAAGCATGTACAGCCTCCTAGTCCTTCAGCCTTGGGAGCCAGGACACTGATGTTGGTCCCACCCTATATGACATTGAACAAATTGTTTACTCTCTGGGCATTGGTCTTGCCAAATGGAAAATGGATTCTCTATTCTTTCTCTGAAAAAATATTTAGTGCCAAAATTAAGCCAAAAGCCAAGAAGGCTAACCTTCCAATTCGGTCACCTAGTGTCCTCTCCCGAGCGACAGTTGGGTGCTCAGTCCTTGGTTCAAGGCCCACCCACCACTCTTAGCCTGTTCTGCTGTGCCAGGTCTTGTTTGTCTCAGTGTTTCCCTGGCCTCTTGGCTGAGAACAAGTCGGAGGCAGAGCTGTCCTTACAGGCATTACAAAATGTACATCAGTCTCAGCCCACAAATTTGACAACTGCCATCATTCCCACTTCATGGAAGGAGAGACGGGCTCAGGAAAACGCTGTGAGAACACCCCAAGGTTGCACACCAGTGTCAGACCCAGGTCTGCTGCCTCTTTCCGTGACATAGAAGCCTGCCCCATAGAAAAAAGAATTTATCTTCTTCCATGTCTTTGATCCTGCACCAGGCCCCTGTGTCAGCCTCACAAGCAATAAGCTTCAGGGGGATGTTTCTAATCAGTGCATTGGCCAGGCCCTATGCAGCAAGGGGCACATGTGTTGCTGGCTTCCTGGTGGCAGAAGTAATGCTTAAGATTCCCCTCAGTCTTAAGCTTCCAGCTGAGGCTGGGGATGAACCAAGTGGTGGAGTTTCCTTGCTGGTGGCCTGGAACAGCAGGAAGTGATCAGGCCACAGAAGCCGGGAATGCGCGCATACGGAGTCCTTCTGGGCCTCTCCTTAGGTTTTGTGGACCTGGGTTTGGGTATATGTGATACCAAATGACGAATGCTTGGAGACACCTGGGCAGGCGAATGGAGCTAGACCCACCACTAGCAAAACTGCCCACCCATGGCAGCCGGGCAGAGCCATCCTTGGCTGAGCTACTTACTGGCAAGAGCATGAGCTAAATTAGGATAAACTCCCCTTGCTTCTTTTGAGTGGTTTTGACATGGTGAAAGATTGTTCTGGAGTCTGAGGCCAGGTGAACCCCAGGTAGATGAGTTAGGGACACTGCGCCTATTATCATGAGGAACAGAGATGGCTGGGTCCCAAATTAGGAGAAAGAAGCATGCTAGGGCCACTCACAAGGGCAGTGGTGAGAAATGTCCTCCAATAAAGACTGTCACCCTGTCATTTCACCAAGTTGAAAGACTTGTTCCAAAGTCCATGAGTTCCTTTCGAAGACCCATACTCTATGAGGCTCCCTCTTACAGGGACCTTAAACCCTAACCACAACCAGATCTGCAGAACTACACAGCTGTGGGTGATACAGAACAGAGATGATGGTGGGCAGAACAGGGCTGCCAAGTCCTCAAGGAGGAAGCCAGAAGGAACATGGCTGCCCAGCTGCATTTGCTTCCCTCCACATAGTTTTGACATGAGAATTGGTTTGTGTCAAGAAAACTAGCCAAGTCTGTGATCCCAGCATTCGGGAGACAGAGACGGAGGCATAGAGAGTTCCGGGCCAGCTGAGGCTACATAGCAAGATCTGTTTCAACATCTAAAAGGGAAAAAAATTCGAGAAAAGTAAAGTTCAGAAAGGCGAGCAGGCTCCCCAAGAGCATACTAATGGATACCATATTGCCTTTTTCTCTTGAGCTAGCCCCTTTGAGAGTCCTGAATCCAATGCCAGACGCGACGGTAGCTGTATACAAGCCTCCCTGCTTAAGATTTATTTTCCTTAAATCTTCTCTAGCCTTACCCACATCTAACTCCACAGCAACTTTTGAGCAGCTTTCCCAAAGCATAAATTAATTGCCATAGAAACATAACTTTTCTTTACTCCTATTTAATTGGCACATGTTACATTTGATTAAATCTCCCACTTATGGTGGCAAGTGCAATGGACACAAGCAGGTTTGAGAGCATGTATACCATGAGCACGTGACACGCTGGGCTAACTAGAAAGGAACATCTGGTGGCAGCCCGGCGTTCCAAGGGTGAGGTGGTGGCATGTTTCACAGAGGGAACAAAGAGATCAGTTAAGCATCAATTCAGCGAAGTTAGCTAAGAGAGTCTCTTTCTAGGCAGATCTAAATTCTAGTCTGCCCTGACACCAAAGTGATATATTTTCCCTCATACTGGCGAACTCTACATCGCCAGCATCACTAACATTATACTTTGGTGCAGGGCCAGCATTGTGTTGACCTAAACTCTTAAAATCCACTTTTTAAGTTATTGGTAAGCAGTTTTTTTTCCCAGTCTTTAGATTCATCTATCTCCACACCATAGCCTTTCCCGTGGTCTATTCCACAAAAGAGGTGACCCTGACTAGGGAGATTGGAGAGGCTGAACCTGCTGCTTCTGTCAGGTTTTGAGACAGGATGGGCCCTTCTGCCTAATTCTGCATCTCCGCCTTTGAACCACTCCATAGCTCAATGTCTCCTTAAGCCATTGTGAGATCGGGTGGGCAACATTGGAGCCATGAAGACAAAGACAGCAGATTGGGGTACATAGGAGACATTTCCTTTCTCCTCCTCCAGCATCTTCCACCTTGTTCAAAGAAACCAACCTAGAGTCTCAGAACTGGACAGAATCATAGAAAATGTTGGGCATGCTAGTTTCCAAATGATGTGGCATGAATCCTTCCTACTTTGGAATCAATATGAATGGCTTTGGAAATACCTGGTCAGCCATGGTCCAACAGATGTGTACAGGGGGATTCAGAGCCCACTGTATGCTGGAGAGAGGAACAGGCTCTTCACAAACTTCTTTCCCCTAAACATCCCTTTGAAGGACCTCTCTCTACAAGTCCTGATCTAGCTTACTATTCCCATCTTACTGAAAATAATTCTGCAAATGGAAGGACCCAACACCAGAGGGCTCCCAGCAACAGAACTGGAAGGGTGTCCTAGAGTCCCTTACTCCACCATCATCCTCTGACCCCTGCCTACCCTCTCTAGCAGGAAGCCTCACCTGACTCCAGTGCTGGGCAGAGAGAAGGACTTTGAGGAACAAGTAGGATGGAGTCCTTGGTCTCAGAAATCTCTGCAAAAGTCCAGTTCCTAGAGCTGAGAGATCGTGGAGACAAAGTCTCATGCCAGCCCTAGACCCAATTGCAGATGCCTTTGGGTCTCTGAGATTTGTCTCTCTCAGTCAAGTGCTGTTAATCCCAAAGTCTTGTCTCTGACTGAACCAAACCTTGGGAAAGAGTCTGAACCAACTCCTGTACCTTATTCTAACAGGGAACTGGTCCAGCAGCCAGCCCCTTTCAGGGAGGGAACTGCAGCCTCTTCTTATCCCATCAGCTTCCTAGGTAGAGTGTTGATTAAGAACAGGCTTAGGTCCTGCTCATGAGGCCTTCCAGGCAATGCTGTCTCAGCTCCTGTCCGCTGCCTCCCTGAAAACTCCCTGAGGTGCACAAAGTGACCTCAGTCAGTGCTGGGCAGGGATGCCAAGCTGTCAAAGCCAGCACCAACATCACAACATCCCTTGCTCATCTCTGCCCATTATTTCTACTCCTGCCTCAGCACTGCCTCTCTGCTCAGACCCCAAGCATAACCTGTGGTACTTTGGGCTTCCTGATCTCCCAGCACTCTCACTCTACCCCACGACAGGCTCCCTTCCCCCACTAGCAACATCAACTCCAGTTTGACCATTGACGGTCATTGTCTAGTATGTTCTGGGCTTCAGGTCATACACTCGCCCCAGCTCACCTTCCAAGGCTTTAACCCCCATCTCTCCCTAATTACTGCCTCCTGGGTTTTTTTGTACATATTGTCATCCCTCCCTGTCAAACCTGCCCTTTGTAAAGGTTCTGATCATTGGCAACTGTCTAGCTACGGCTTGTCATGACTCAAGGAAAGACATGCCTGTCCTGGTGAGGCCCCAGTCACCACTAACCCATGGTGGGGAAAGCTGGTAGCCTGCCTCCCGTCCTGTCTTTCCAATCAAGCTGCCAGTAAGCTCCATCTTAGCTCAGGATCCCCTTTTCTGTGACTCCAGAAGCCCTGCCCCATCTGCCAAAGCACTTGCCACATTATTGGAGTTGTTGATTCTCTGCTGAGGTCCTGAGGGCCAGGGCTAAGCCCTCTTTGTTTCTATATCCCCAGCATATCCTACCTAGACTCACAAAGCCTGCGCCTGGTGGCCCCTTGTGCTGTTGTCATCTTCATTTCTTGATCTAAGAAAAGAATGTATCTCTCTTCAAATAACCTTACAGACAGCTGGGGAAGGTAAAAATAAGTCTCCCCAAAGGGCAGAGAGAAGGAAAGATGTACAATCAGAAGGGCCTGGCAGGCTAAGAAGGGACAGCACTGGCTAGACAAGCCAGTCCGGGCCTGAGACTCAATGTTCCCATTCACTTTGGCAACCCTTGGCTGCTTATCGTGCCAGGGAAGTTATTGACATTGAAATTGAAATTGAAATTGAGTTAGAAAAGGGGAGGGAGGCCCGCGGGAGCCATGCAAATCAGGGTGAGGGAAAGGGAGACATTCCTATTCTGGGAAGCCCTTTATTACCCGGTTCCCAGCTCCTGTTAATTCATAACCTGTTGCAAGGAGTCGGCCTTTCATCTTTCCTGACCCAGAGGCTCTGGGATCAGCCATAAGGCCTCTGGGTCCAATCTGCCTCTCAGGCACAGCTCCATTTCTGCATACCTACTATGTACCAGGCACATCATCAACGTCAGCTCAACCTCTCCGAGGCTTCTAAAGAAGAAACCCCTCCCGCAGCCCTGACAAGTGGGTGGCCAGCCCATAATTGACTGACTTCAATGACAGGGAGATCACTACCTGAATAACAGCCCATTCTGCGTGTTGGACAGCTCCATTGTTCCAAAGGTTCTTCTGTGCAGGAATGTGCCTCTCCCGTGGTTGCCATGGGTACTAGCCCTCCTCCTCCTCCTCTAGGAGCCTCCATGGGGGACACCTATGCCTATAATCAGGGATGCAGGCTAGCTTCAAGGGGTGGGGGCCATAGAGATGGTGCTCAGCCATCCCCCAGGGGTAAGGGAGACCTGGACTGACCCTGTCTCAAAGGGAATGACCCAGCTGTCAAGACTCTCTGTGCGCAAGTGTTCCAGCCCCTGTATGTGTACGCTCCTGCCTGTCAGTCTCTTGCTCTCATTTGTCACCTTTCTGTCACTTGCATCATAAAATGGAGCCCAGGTGCGAGAGAATCAGCTGCACTCAGGAGAGGGGAAGGTGCGTTGAGTAAGACTGACAGAACGACAGGAAGTCAGGCACGCTTTGCAGAAACGCAGGCAGCAGGCAGCTAACAAGCCTTACGGTCTTTTTCCAGGACAGATGGACAGTCGTGACAGATAGACAGAGCTAAGCTACTTACAAACAGGTGACAGCTAGTCCTGTCAACTCTGCTAAAAAAGGCAGCCCAGTGAAGACCTAGTCTGCCCTGCTGGCTGCTGAGCCCTGCATAACCGAGGGGTTTCCAAGGAAAGCCTGAGGCTGTGGGACAGAAGCTATCTGGTTACTCCCAGCATGCCTCACTCCTCCTAGACACTCCATGTGACCACAAGGTAGCACTCCAGCTGCAGCCCTGTGAACCACACACCACAAGCCAAGAAAGGACTGTAAAGGGAATCCATAGTCCTTCAGGCTTCCACAGATTGACCACCAGAAGCACATTCTTCAAGGGCTTGGGCATTTTGAGACACCATTAGGTATCATGAGCCAATTTGTGAGAAATGGATGGCTGAGGAGAGAAATGTCTTGCCCAGGACTCTAGAGCTTTATAAGGGGCAGAGATGTGATTTGAATCCTGATCTGAGTGACTTCAGAGTTGACATTCTTCTCTCCATTCCCAGCACCATTTCCAGAGGACACCCAGACCTCATTTGGCTCCATGAACTCAAATTCCCTGTGTTTTCTCAGGAGAATGAGGTAGTCATGAGAAGACTACATGATTTATGTCCTGAAGGAAGTTCCCACAGGAGGAGGCTATGAATTGGTCCAGAAATAGCAGATGATGTCAGCCAGGGCATCCCCCCCTCCCCCGAGCCTTTGGCACCATCCTCACAGGACCATCATCAGAATTGATGCTCCAACAATCACAGAGATTAGACTTGCCCTTCCCTGGCTTGGCCTGCTCAGACGTCATCCCTGAGGTTCAGGGAACACCTGTCTGTTTGACCAGCTCCCTCATCATCATGTAAACTGCCTCCCTTGCCAAGCCTGGGAATGGAGCCTTGGGAGGCAATGCTATATTCCAGCCACGTGGAAGCCATGCCCATCATCACCTAGCACTTTCCTAGGCTGCCTGTTCTGGGTCTCCTAGCACATCACATCACACTTCCAAACCTGCTCCATATCTTCCCAGTGCCTAGCCTCCTTATTCAGTTTGGTTAATTACTGCCTTCCTTCTGGCACACACCCAATGCTGGGCACTGGAGCCCTTATTCCTAATGCTTGACCTTGATCTAGATTCCTTCTCCACATGGGCTGCTTTATGTCTAGAAGAAAGGCAACCACAAGCTGGAGCCAGCTCCTTCAGGCTCATAAGAAGGGATTCTGAACATCTCTGTCTTCATGTTCAGGGGTTTTCACAGAGTAGGCTATAAGTAGTCGTGGTGGAATGCTTACACAAGGAAAACAAACACACTACAAAGCAGGGCTTTAGGGCTTACAAAGAGTTGGTTATTGGACATTTACCAGCACAACTCCAGATAAAGGACTTGTACGACTGAGTTTTTCCGCAGGACTCAGCACTTCAGTGTGATGACAGGTTTTCTATCTCCCACCCTATAAGGGACACACAGACATAATGGCCTGCCCCCATGCCTGCAGAGACAGAAACTACCGTCCTAATAGGTCAAAAGCAAGGCAAATGTTGGGTTTTGAGGCCTGGGACCCTTCATGTACTGAATAAGACTTCTCACCCTTGCCAATCTGCCTTCAGAACAAATGATATAAGACTCAGAAATGGTGAAATCAGAGGCTGGGGAGATAGTTCTGTTAGTAAACACCTGCCATGCAAGATCCTCAGAACCCACATAAAAGCCAGGCGCAGAGAGAAGAGAAGGCCCCTGAAGCTTGATGGAAGGACAATCCAGTCAAATTGCCGAGCTCAGGGGGACGCCTGATAACATCAATCTCTGGCATGAACACACATGTAGAATACTACACAGAGAGAGACAGTGAGACAGAGAGACAGAAACAGAAATACAGAGACAGAGAGAAAAACACACAGAGATAGAGAGACACAGAGACAGCAACAAAAACAGAGGCAGCTATCTCCCAAGTGGGGCTGGGAGGTCCTGAGGAGCTCCACACAGACCTGCCTAGAATGACGTCCCAAGTGCAGGGCCCAGCTCCTTATGGGGAGTGGAAGTGGACCAGCCATTGTGTGGAGTAAGGAAGATGGACATCTAGCCTCTGGTTCTAACAAGATGTGTCTGCATGACTTGCCAATGCATCTTGGGAATACAGGACTATTCAGAACAATTTACCTCAAAGACTAGTAGGACGAATACATCCACACACTCACACCTCCTGGGGCAATTGTGAAGACCCCCTCGCTCCAAGATGACTGTCGAGTACCATCCACGCACATCCCCAGATAGGCATACAGGTGTGCCCACATCAAACGGAAGCTCTTAGAGAAAGAGACACTCACTCTAGGGTGTGGTGTGCTGTGCACACCCTCACGGAAAAGCTTATGCTTGGGCCCCAGCTCCACATTGCACCCAAACTGAGGCTGCCATTCTCCCTGCCCCGACCTCAGGCTTCTGCCATGAGCCTCTGTCTACCTTGGCCTCCAGAGTCACCTCTGCTGCACCATATTCCCGGGATTTCATTCTGATCTTGGCCATCTCCTATGGGGAAAGATGTCCTTCAACAGAATCTCCTGCCTCCTCCATTAAGAGCCCAGCCTAGCATGCAAATTTTGAAATGTGGCCCCTCTGCCTTGCAATGCATACTACGCTGTCTGCCTCTTGTAACTCCAACAGGCAAACTCTCTGCATCGCTAGGAAGGCCACAGCTTCAGAGGAGTGCTCAGATGCCCCAGGTAGAGGTAGTACACCCTTCCCTTGTCTGTCCTCTCTGGAAACTGTTGGCCACATGCTTTCTCTCTGTGGAAGGTGGTAGCCATGCTTCACCTTGCTTGCTGCACGGTGAACTCCTCACAGCTTGCTTCCAATCTGTCACAGGCTCAGACTCACAGGGGCACCGCAGGAAGAGCTTGTAGATGGCCTAAACCACTGTGTCTATTTAGTAACCTCCAAGCCCCAGCTCATCTTTCCACTTCTCTTCTGGGTCTCACTTGCTAGACAAGCTTCTCTAGACATAGATCCGGTACCCTGCTCTACCCCCTTCCCCACTAAAGCCAGGAGGATTTGAGAAGTCCTTTCCCAACCCATGGCTTGGAAATACTCTTCGGGATAGGAATCTCCTGGGGGTAATATCCAGATCCAAGCATGTGTTAGTCACCTGATACTTTGGGTAGGACTCTTAGTCACACCTCCTTCTAAAGCCAGAGCATGCACAGCTGTATCCAACACCCTTTTGCTTCACCCAGTATCGGGGCCCCCTCCCATGTTGTGGCCACTCCTGGAATACCTTCAGGAATGGGGAGATCACTCCCTGCCAGGCTGGGTACCCCAGTTTTAGGAAGATCTCCATTTCCTTGTAAGTCATCAGCTGACTTGGCTTGACCCCCTGAGGCTGCAGCAGTCTCCTCTAGGAGAGGCCTCTACCTATTTGAATAAGAGGACAGGCCCTGTTGGTACCATTGCCCCTGGTGGCTTGGATTCAGTTCACAGTGCTTTGAGCATCACAGCACTTAGAATCAGAACTCCTGCTTTTCTTCCTCGCCTCCAGCATCTCTGCTTTCCTAAGGCTTTCATCCCCACCTGACTCTAACCTCTTCCCTCTTTTCATTCTTATACCTGCTACTAGCTTTCTGAGGTCCCCACGCCCACCAATACCAAGAGGTCTTTCTTATAGGAGGCAGATTTAAAAGCCTGGTTACCTACTGTGTGCCAATTGCAGCAAGGAACTCCACTCCCAAGCGTTCTGAAAAAGAGGCTACAACCTCTCTCTGGCCAAGAGAAGTGGGTATAAATAAAACCTCCAAGAGAGGGCCTGGCCCCGATGTTCACAGATTTCCCCCAACCTGAGTCCTTCCCAGGAAAACTGGACTTGTGCTGGAGACCCCAGGCATTCCAGCCCCCTCCATATCCAAACAGCACAGATTTATCTAGCATCTGCATAACTCTCTATCAAGGGCTCTGCTAAAAGCAAGATTCATAACGTCTAATGTGTTCCCTTCATCTGCTAATTTAATAATTCCGCTAAAAAATGAGCTCGTTTGGCCCACAATTTGCTTCCCAGAGGCCTAACGCCTCCTATTGCTCATGACTTCATTAGCTTGCAGACACACACATTCACTGCCCACCCCTTGTTTTGGAGAAAGCAAAGCTGGGCGTGATCGATTACATGCTTCCTGTTCTATTTCCCTTCCCCCACTCCATGGCATCTCTCCTTCAGAAGATATGGGCAGGCACACTCTCTTCTGCCTCTGCCTTCTCCACACTTGTTCAGCCCATTGCAGTAGGGCCTCAAGATCCAGAAGGAGCAGTGTGTTTAAGTTCTGAGTTCAGATGGGTGTGAAGATGGCTCCCATATGAGCTGTGTTCTCATGCAAGTGAACAAGATGAGATACAGAAGCAAGTTCTGGAGCCTGGAGATGCAACGTGTATACTGTAGCCTGTTCCAGCTGCTGTCACAGGATTCCTGGGTTGTGGAATTTACCAAGAGCACAAGCAATTTTCTCTTAGTTCTGAAGACTGGAAAGTCTGTCGAGGTGCTGGTGGGTTCTGAGTGTGCCCCTCTCTACTCCAAGATTAAACCTCAGTCTATATCTCACATTATGCTTAACACAGTAGAAGGAACAAAGGGAGTAAAAGGCTTCCCTATTACCTCCAGCCCTTTGATAAGGTCACTAATCTCATTCCTAGCAGCCCCATCCTCATGACTTAATTACCTCCTGATAGTCCCAACTCTGCTGCAGTTTTGCACTTGTATGTATAGGATGTGTGTGTGCATGTATCCACATTCATACATGTGTGGACACATGTGCATCAATAGGGGTGTGTGTGTGTGCGCATGCGTGCGTATGCAGTCACTTTTTCATGAAGCTTGTGGAGGCCAGAGGCTAGCATGGGGTATCTTGCTGAGGCAGGGTTTCTTACTGAACCTGAAGCTGATGTTGATTTCACTGGTCTGACTGGCCAGCCTGCCCTAAGGATTTCCTGTCTCCACCAACTATATTGGTTAGTTTTAATTGTCAACTTGGCACAATCTAAAGTCATCTGGGAATCAGGGAACCTCAACTGAACCATCACCTCCATCAGATTGCCTACGGGCATGTCTGGGGTGTGTGTGTCTTGACTGTTAGTTGATGTTGGAAGGGCTGTCCTTCTGTGGACAGCACCATCCTTAGGCACATGGGTCTGGGCTACATAAGCAAGTCAGCTGAACAAGCCAGAGAGAGAAAGCCAGTGAGCAGCATTCCTCCAAGGTTCCTGCCTTAACTTTCTACCTTCACTTCCTTGTGGGGTAGATTTATAACCTGGAAGTGTAAGCTACATAAACTTTTTCCTCCCCAAAGTTGCTTTTGCTAATAGAGTTTATAACAAATGAGAAAGCAAATGAGGACAATCAGCCAAGTCCTGGGATTAGAGGCAGGCCGCCACTTCTGCCTGGCTTTTATGTGGGTTGATAGACCTCCAGTTTTTCCACTTATGTGGCAGATACTTTATCTCCCAGGCCCTCTCACCAGACCCTGAAATCCTTAATGCCGCCGCACTGGGGCTTGAGTGCCAACAGAAGAGTTTGGGAGGAATCCATTCCTATAGCATCTAACACGGTCAGGAATTCAAGCACTGCATTCCTGCAAGTCTCGATGCTTAGAAGTGGTGACAATTAGTCCCATCTACTGCCACAGCCACCTCTGAGCCACACACCCTCACTTTCTGTGCTCTGTGCCTCACTGGCCTTAAATAACAGTGTCTGGGCACCTCAAGGAGACTGATGAATGGGCTTCAAGGAGCCAATAGTCTCCATGAATTTGATTATACAATGACACGCATATGTATATATATTCTACCTCAGAGTTGTTATCAAATTCTCAGAGGGGTCTTTAGACCAGAAAAGATTCAAAGCCAATGCTGTAGAGCAGTGGTTAGGCACGCTTTGCTGGGAACAGCCAGAAATGTCTCTGGGAGACCATGGAGTGCTAATTACTCAATGATATAGCCACAGTGTTCTAATAAAACTTTATTCAAATCAGGCAAACCTGGATTACAGTCCAGGGCTGGTTAATCCAGTGAAGTGGGGGACTTCTTGTTTTCAATGGGAAAACACTTAGAAGTCTTTCTGTTTCTTTCCAGCTTGTTCACTCACTCACTCACTCATTCATTCATTCACCCAGTTTATTATAGAAATAGATACTGAGACACTAAGTACAATGGACAGAAAGAGAACTAAGATTAAGTGCAACCTTCAAAAGATCTTGAGCCCCATGGGAGCACGGGACACTGCCATTCAGTGTGATGAGGTCTGTGAGAGAAGTTTCCACGGGGAGGCATAGCTTAAAGGAAACCATAAAAGGACAGTGAAGGAGTCTGAATGGATACTCACTTGCAGAGTAGGAGATGGTACAGCCAGGGCCACAAGCAAGAGGGATTGGCATGGCACCCGAGGGAGAGGAAACAACACATGTGAAGGCATTGAGTCAGAACTGGCCAGTGGGTTGCAGGTGGACATGAAAGGAAAGGACATAGAGGAAGCCAGAGTGATCACGGGAAGTCCTGGGACTCTATTCCCAGGCCAGTGGATCCAGGAAAAGATCAGACCTTCAACCAACAACTACAGCCCTTTTTGAGGTTATGTCTCAAGCAGAGGTGCACATGTCATGTCTCCCTGATAGTGTTACTTTTGGTATGGACTCAGAATATAATATCCCAAACCTCCTTGATATTCCTGATTTAAGCCAAATCTCCCAAAGCAAACTATCTATCTGGTAATAAAGAGGTTTCCTTCCCCCCCCCCCCGCAACCCCTCCAAAAAAAATCGTACCTACATGAACATCCTCCCACCCTCTGGACTGGGGATCTCAGAACAAGGTCAGTGTAATATCACCAGGTAAACAGCTGCTAAAGTGCAGGCAGAAAGAAGCATTTAAGATTTCAGGGTCGTTGGTGGTTCTCCTTGTGGACAGGCTTCTTAACAAGAGCTCCTAACCTTGGAAGGGCATGGGCACAGGTAGATGCAGAAACCAGGAGCCATATGGATTGCCCTAGCCTGGGGCCATCTGCAGGCAGCCATTACTCTGAGCCAGCAAACACCAGGTGCAGCTTCAGATCATACTGCCTCATTCCTCCACTGGCCCTGTGTTGTCTCATGTTTTGGTGCCTCTCCTGTATGACTGGACCTGTTCTACAGCCCTTGTGCTTAGCACGGCCTGGTGTATGGTTGCCACTCTATTTGTAGAGTGCCATGAGCTCCGGGGGCTAGTTATGACTCATAGTCTTAAAGGAACATGAGCTGCAGGTTTGGTGCCCCGGAACATGAATCAACGAAGGTCTGGTGGGTCAGCCTGCTCCTCCCCCTTCAGCCTCCTGTCTTCATCTGCTCTCTTCTCAAGTATGTCCATCTCTTTGTCGTCCAGGTACATGGTACAATTGCACTTCCTAGTCCTCTTGCTTTTTAGGGGTACCATGTGAGTACCTTCAGCCAGTGACTTATGAGCCAAAGTAGACTTGTGGCTGGTGGCAGCACATGGGATGTGAGTGATATGTCACTTTCTGGCTGGTAGTGAGAGAGCTTCAAAGTTCTCTTCTGCCTAACACATCAGCGGGCAGTGATGGAGACAGAGACTCCTTCATCCATCCACATGCATGAGTGACCCCATTGCCCTAGCAATCCACGGAGAGATGGGCTGTGAAATGAGAAATAAACTCACTTGCTCTAGTCTCTGAGATGGAGACCCGGGGCTTATCTGTCACCACTGCATAACACTGCCTCATCCCAGCTTGTCATTTTCCTCTAATGGCTCTCCTTCCTTTCATGGGCTACACCACCCAATTTTCTCTCTAAGCAACTTGATGCCTTCTTCTTCATGACAGTCTCCATTTCTTGAACAAACACTCTCTATGCATCAGCAAGAAACAAAAAACAAAAAACGGTGGGAAAAATAGACATGTCCCCAGGAATTCACAGTCTGGTAGGCACTGTGCCAGCCTGGTGGTCCCTGCACAGGAGGACCCAGTGATGAGTCCTGTCTCAGTTTTCTTAATGCTCCCTTCGCTGGCTTGTTCTTAAAGAAGGAGATTTATGAGCTACCTCTCCTCTCCATGGGCCCGTTGCTATGTTCTAACTTTATTTCTGTTACAGTGACAAGATATTCTGACAATATTCAATAGAGAAGAGGAAAGGCTTTATTTGTCTCACAATTCTGTTAAAACTGATCATTTTGGTGGAAATCAAGGCAAGGGACTCACAAGTAATCATATCACACCCACAGTTAATAGCAGAGAGAAATGAAATACCCGTGCTGCCTGCTTGATTGCTACTGTTAGCTAGCTTTCTCCTCTCTTATACTGTTTAGGACTCCCTGAGTGGGGAATGGCACCACCCACAATAGACTAGGTCTTCCTATATTGATTTTGCAATCCAGACAACCCATCCCAGACATGCCTATAGCCAACCTCCTCTAGACACTTCCTCATGAACACTCTCTTCCTAGATGATCTAGGTTGTGCAAAAATATAAGTTAAAATCAGCTAGCACACACTACTATGTTTCCCTTGGCCCCTGAGTCTCCTTTTGAGGATGTTCCTTTACTATGAATGGTCCAAGATTAAGGTCCACACCCAAAGTAGTCTTGGAGTCCCACTGCAATGCCCATTAATGGAGCATCAAGTACTTCAATAGCTCTGGTTGTTAATTAGTAAAATAAAATAAAACACAGAGGATAGTGACAGCATGCCCAGAAACACACAAAGCTTCAGAGTTACAGGGTCAGAATAAGAACCTAAGATGCTTGTGCCCTTTAAAGACAGATGGGCCTTGGTGTATCCTCAGCACCTTAAGAGAATTGTGAATGATGCTGCAAAAAGCCATGAGACCCATGATCAAAAGCCCAAAAGAGAAGAGCAGCAGGAAAGAATGGGATGTGGAGAAGACTATGAGAAAGAGAACAGGCACACTCAAGGCACAGAACAGAGCTTCTATCCCTAATGGGAGCAAATGGAGAGAGCCTGGTGTACCTTGGCCATTCATCTGCCTCTACCCCGGAAATGAGGTCTGTGGTCAGCTCCTATCACTGCAGCATCTACCTGAGACACTCAACTAATAGAAGGATTCATCTTCCTCGTGGCTTTGAGGGTTTGGCTTCATGATTGGTGGACCCATCATGTCTCCATCTCTGAGGAGAAAGACATCAAAACCCGACAAGAGCACCTGGCTTGTCTCATGGCCAGACAAACAGAAGAGAGGATGAGGCTGCAGCTCCATAATCCCACTTAGGGACATACTTACAATGGTCTCGGCACTTTCCTCTAGGATTCCCAGCTAGGGTCAAGTCCTTTAACACTCTGGCTTTAGGGAACACCTGTACTCCACAGGATAGCAAGTCCTCTATGCACTTAGATGCAGAGATAGAAGAGCGAAGGGGAGCCCTGTGGTCTATACCTGGGGGCTGCAGCCCTTTATAGCAGGTGTTATCCACGTAATGGCCACACCATGTCTTGGGTAACTCCTCCACCTGCTTCCTGGCTGCTTATCTCTCCCACTTTGTGGACCAGATTAAAGTTATGTGGCAAGGTGACCCTGACCTACAGTTCGGAAGTAGGTGCAGAGACTGGAGACTAGGCAATTAACACACGGTCGGGAGTCAAGGTGCCCAGGGAAATTTCCTGCAGCCGTGAGTCTGGCAGAAAGGCAGGCACAGCAGGCAAAAGGTGGTGGGGGGGACAGCAGCATCCACGTGCTGCCTGCTTCCTCTTCTCTGGCAAGATGCCACAGAGAAGGGGGCAGTGAGCCAGGGGGAGGGGGGCTGCATGGGGCTGGGGCAGGGAGGGGACAGGCTCAGGCATGACGAGAGGGTGGGCTGTTTCTTTCCAGACCCTGAGACTGCCCTGGACCCTGGACCCTGAGACTGCCAACCCCAGTGAGCCTCCCAATGGCATGAGTGGGCTCTGAGGGGCAAAGATATTTACAAGCCACAGCATGGCACACTTAGCACAGCTATCAGCACTGAACATGCTGAGTGCACAGCACCTTCCAGGCATACACGTGCCTGAATTCTCCAGACATGCATTACTAGACACACTCAAGCATGGTCATACATTCATAGAACATAACAGCACACGCAAGTATGTGCACATGACATGTGTATGCATGCATCTCCCCTCCCACATCTTCCCAAGAGGAACTGGAGACTGAAGCCAAACTTTCAGTGGGAGCTTCCATTTCTCTGGCCTTGTTTCTGCAGAATATTGCTCTGAGCCTCACATAGAGATGGTGACAATGATGGTGTGCATGTATGTGTATTTGTGTGTGTGTGTGTGTGTACATGTACATGCGTACAGTGTGTGGTCAGAGAACAACCTTTGGTGTTGTTCCAAGGGTATTGTCAACATTTATTTTGAGATAGGTTCTTGTGTTGATCTGGAACTTGTCAAGTAGGTCGGGCTGAACCCTAGGGATCTACCTGTCTTAGCCTCACCAGTACTGACTGTAACTACAGATATGCACCACAATGCCTGAGGGTTCTTTCTTTCTTTCTTTCTTTCTTTCTTTCTTTCTTTCTTCATATTTTGTTCTGGTGGGTGTTTTGGTATTTTTAATTTTTAAAGTATTCTTTGGGCAGAACAAAATGGCAGCCTACAGACTGGGAAAAGATCTTCACCAACCCTATATCTGACAGAGGACTAATATCAAGAATATATAAACAACTCAGGAAATTAAATACCAACAAACCAAATAATCCAATTAAGAAATGGGGTACTGACTTAAACAAAGAATTCTCAACAGAGGAATATCGAATGGTGTAGAAACACTTAAAGACATGCAAGATGTCCTTAGTTATCAGGGAAATGCAAATCAAAATGACCCTAAGATTTCACCTTACACCCATCAGAATGGCTAAGATCAAAAAGTCAAGTGACAACGTATGCTGGAGAGGATGTGGAGAAAGGGGAACCCTCCTCCATTGTTGGTGGGAATGTAAACTTGTACAAACACTTTGGAAATCAATCTGGCGCTTTCTCAGAAAACTAGGATTAGTGCTACCTCAAGACCCAGCTATACCACTCCTGGGCATATGCCCAAAAGATGTTTCACCATACAACAAAGACATTTGCTCAACTATGTTCATATCTGCTTTATTCATAATGGCCAGAATCTGGAAACCACCTAGATGTCCCTCTACCAAAGAATGAATACAGAAATTGTGGTGCATTTACACAATGGAATATTACTCAGCTATTAAAACCAAGGAAATCATGAAATTTGCAGGCAAATGGATGGAACTAGAAAAGATCATCCTGAGTGAGGTAACCCAGAAGCAGAAAGACACACCTGGTATATACTCACTTATAAGTGGATGGTAGCCATATAATATAGGGTAAACACTAAAATCTACAGCTCTAAAGAAGCTCAGCAAGAAGGAGGACCCTAGGGAGGGTACTTAATTCTCATTCAGAAGGGGAAACAGGATAGACATCAGAGGTGGTAGAAGAGAGAGAACAGGGCAGGAGCCTACTACCTTTCCTTTAAAAGACTCCACTCAGCAGGGGATGAAGCGGATACAGAGACTCACAGACAAACTTCGGACAGAGCACAGGGAGTCCTATGGAAGAAGGAGGAGTAAAAGACCAGGAGGAGACAGAAGCCCCACAAGGAGACTAATGAAGCCAAAAAAGCTGGGGACTACAGAGGCTGATGTATCAGCCAAAGGCCATGCATAGAGAGGACCTAGACCCCTGTCCAGATGTAGCCAGCTCATAGACAGCTTGGTCCCCTAGTTGGGAGAGAAGAAACAGCCTCTGACATGAACTCGGTTGGCTGCTCCTTGATTACTTCTCCCTCATGGGGCAACCTAGCCAACCCACAGAGGAAGAGGGTACAGGCAGCCTTGATGGGACCTGATAGGTTAGGGTCACACAGTCAGGGAAGAGGGACTTGCCCTAGAAGTGGACTAGGGAAGAGGGATAGGGGAGAGAGGGGTAGGGAGGGTGGTCCAGGGAGGAGACGAGTGAGGGGGCTACAACTGGGGTACACAGTGAATAAATTGTAAATATATATATATTATTAAAAAATATTCTTTGAGAATCTCATATGTGCATTTACTGTATTTGATCATATTTACACTCTCCCACCCAACTCCACCCCTCCCAGGCCCACTCCTACCAACTTCGTGCATGTTTTTAATAGCACACAAAGCCCAATTTGTGCTTATGGGTCCATATACTTATGGGTGTGAGGCCATCAACTGGAGTATGAGTGATTTACCAGCGGCCGCACTGTTAAAGAAAACTGACTCTCCTAAAACTGTAACACCTCAGAGAGGTGCTCATAAGCCACTCTTCGTGATCTGGAATATTGATTGGTCTCATCTTCTGCAGGTCTTGAGCAGGTAACTATGGCTCCTACGACCTCATTAGCACAGTGGTCCTTCCATGTCCAGAAGATAATATTTCACTCCTGTGCCCCCTAACCTCTAGCTCTGAGAATCTTCCCACCCTTTGGTCTCTGGACGTTGGGAGGAGAGGAGTGATAGAGATTATGTCCACAGACATTTATTTCCTGAACTTTGACCATCTGAGTGTCTCATTAACCATGGTTCACGGCAGGAAACTTCTCAGGTGAGATCTGAGAGCCCTGATACTCTGTGTGTATAGAGATGTAAATTTAGAGACGCTCCACTTCTTTGCATGAGTTCTGGTATTACTTAGATCCTTGTGCCTGAACAGCAAGCACTTTGCTAACTGAGTCACCCCCCAGCTCGCTCTGAAGATGTTCACTGGTCAGGAGGGTAAGTGTCTGGAGACACTCTGCAGCTCTCAGACTGTGAGACTTTGGGCATCCATAATGGCTCTAAGCATTCTTCTTCTTATCTGCCTAAGATGGCATCCTTGAGAAAGTAAGATGAGGGCACTGATGGGACTTCAATGATGAAAACACTTCATAGGTTACAAGCTACACATACTTTAATGTAAACTAGAGCTCTAGCTCTTCTGGACCCTGCTATGGGATACCAGGATACATGCTGGGAAACTGCCCAGCATCTGATGTTTGCTCTCAGGTAACATGTGATCCAGCCCTGTGTTTCCAGCCTGGGTGATCTGTCAGAATCCAAAGCCTGGGAGGCTGCAAAAATGGCTCAGCTGGTAAAGCACCTGCTGCACAGGAGAACCTGAGTTCTGATCTATAGCACCCACATAAAAGCTGGGCATGGAAGCACACCCATAAGACCAGGGCTGAGGAGGAGGTCGGGACAGAACGATCTCCAGAGCTTGTTGGCTAGCCAGCATAATCGAATCTGTGAGAGCTAAGTTCAGTGAGAGACCTTGTCTCTAAGATAGAGAGTGATAAAAAATGACAACCAATATCAACCTCTTCCACACATACTCACACATATATTAACACACATTCATGCAATATACACATTTACACACATCCATATTAACACACACATTCACACTAACATACACATAACTAACACACATAGTAACACACATGCGTTACACACCCATATTAAGACACACACACACACACACAAATCCACAACCTGGACAGGCTCTGAAAATCCCCATGCCTGAGCCCTACCCCTGAGATTCACAGTCAGTGGATCCGGAGTGGGGCTCAGAAGTCTGTGGCTTTCAAAAGCCCCTCAGGCAATTTTAATGTGCTGTCAGAGCTGAGGCCTACCCATCCAGTGGAGAAATTAGATACACACCAGAAGACAAAAATGGGGCATTTCACAATGGATGCACACACAATGATAACAGCTAGCACTTACTGAATCACTGTGTGTGCCCAGTGCTTTGTTACCCCCACATTAGTGTATCTGTTCTTCCCCAAAGCCCAGTTAGGCAGGGCCCATGATGCCCATTTTACAGACGAACAAACAAGACTCTAGAGATTAGGTAACTTGTTCAAGGAAAAACTTACTTGTTAAGGAGGCATTTGTGCTGAACTTGAGAAGAAGACTGAATTTTGCTCTGGAGAGAGAAAAATAGGAAAATGGGCTGTCAGTGAGAAACTACGGCCTAGGAAGCTTTTAAAATCACAGGAGAGTAGGTAAGGGGAGCAGACAGTGGCTCTGCTGCCTGGGACACTGGCTTCCCTGAGGAAGCTTGTAGGAGCTTAGGACAGAGGCCTGTGGCAGCCAAACGATAGGAAGAGAACATTTTAGGACAAGGAAAAGGTAGAAGTACTTTACACAGCAGGTAGCAATTATGTGCCCCTTGTCATTATCCCCTGAGGTGGCAGGGATGGAAATAGAATGTCAAGATGGAAGCTGGGGAAAGCAGACCCAGGAGTCTGGAGGGAGGGATTGGAGTCTTTATACCTAACTTTTTGTTTTTTATATGTTATTTTTGAGAGCGGTGGAGACTCCACAAACTGTGGTGGCAAGGGCTTTGGGTTGGGCTCAGAGGCCAATTCCCAGCACTGTTCTCACTCAGTCTGGCCTTCATCATCAGAGAAGCATGGAAGCCATTTTTCAGCCAGTATCTCAGAGGGACTCCTGGATGAGAGTATTGGGGTCCCCAGGCCCCACAGGCTTCAACTCCGCAGGTCTGCCCTCCCTGCTTTACACACTGGCTGTCAGAAAAAACTGCCTTCGACCCCAGAGGCTCTCTCAAGATGGCGTTAACTCCCACGGCTGCCCAAATGACAGTGAACCACAGCGGCTCCAGCCTTGAAGACACCAGGAACAGGAGGTAAGAGCTGCGCCTGGAGCTGGGAGCAGGATATGGCCTGAGCAGGAGTCTTGTAGTAGCCTCAGACATGCAGCTGTCAGAACAACTCACCGCCAACTGCACCACAGGTGGGTGTCACCAAATGGGGGAGCTTAAAGGATACCAAGAGGGTCTTCCAATGATGGAGCAAAGTCCCCGCCCAACACACCACATCAAAGTCGGCTTTCCACAGATCCCCTTCACCAGAGAACAGGAAGATTCTCAACTCCACTGAAGTTTATTTGAAGAGACTGAGGCTGAATGCTAGATATGCCTCTGGGTACTCTCTGCACAGTGATTTCTTTATTGTTCCCAGCGACTCAATGAAGTAAGATATTACTCTATCCCTATTTTTCAGACAACTGCCTTGAAGGACAAAAAGGGAAACACAAGTATAGTCACACTTTTGGAGCCAGAAGCTATGGACCTAAGTGGTCTACCCCCAACTCCACCTTCTAGCTCCCCAAGCTAAAGCAATGCAGACACCACATACAGCCTGAGAGGGTTATACTATGCTCTGTATAGTTTGTTCTGGACTACATAGCAAGAGCCTCTGTCAAAAAGAAATCGGAAATAATTATCTCAATTATTGATTCACTTCACTACCCAAACATTTTGCCATGTGACCTTGCAGCGCCTCCCACTAAAGCAGCCCTTCATTTTCTGCCTTCAGATGTGTTTGGGGTCAAGGGAAGTCAGAGGTTATATTGTGACCGAGGATTGCAGTTCATGAGTGACCAGGCTTCATCATTTGCTGTCCTGCCATCTCCACAGTGAACCATTGATCCAAGAGATCATCAATCACATTTTAAGTTATCATGTTTTAGATTGGTTTGTTATGCAACATAATTGCAAGCATGGTTAACTCTTGCAAGTATCAGTCTTTGGACCGGTGGTCATTTAACACAGAAAATAGAAGGGAATTAAAGAAAAGGAAAAGGAAGAGCAGGAAGAGAAGATGATTGGGAAGAGGAGGAACAAGAGAGCAGGAGAAGGCACAACCATGTAAATGCCCCAGCCTTAAAGAAGCCATCAAAATCTCAGATTAAAAAATAGATCCAGCAGATCCAGGCTAAGACATACTGATAAATTTTAGAACTTGTGGACAGAGAGAAGATCTTGAAAGCTTCCAGAAGAGGAGGAAAACAGGTTTCAGGAAAAAGAACATGGTTGTAAGACTTTAAGTGGATACTAAATGACAGTGAAGTGGGACTTCTTAGCCTAGATGATAAATAGATGGATGGTGGCTAGTTGTTTCTTATTTGTACTACATCTTGGGAGTTATTTTCCATATAGAATTACATACTCAGGCATGCAAACATGCACATAAAGATTTGAAAAAAATAAATATTTTTAAAGTGTTGTCCTGAGAGCAAAGGTGGAAGTAGTAAGAGAAAAAGAATGTGGTTTTTCTTTGTGTTATAAGATTATATATATATATGTATGTATATAAACATATATGTATGTATGTGTATGTATGTATATATACATACATACATGGATGGATGGATGATGCATGCATGGATGCATGCATGACTAAATGGATGGATGGATAAATAGGCGGATGATGGATAGATGGATGGATGGATGTAGGCATGGATAGATGGATGGATAGATAGATGGGTAGATGATTGATGGAAGATGGATAGATGAAATGGAAAAATTATGGTGAATGGTGATAGATGGATAAATGGATGGATAGACTGAAGGATTGATGGATGGATGGAAGATGAATGATGAATGGACGGATTGTTAGAGGATGGATGCATGGATGGATGGATGGATGGATGGATGAGTGAGTGATGGATGAATGGATGAATTGATGGTGGATATATGGCTGCGTGATGGATGGATCAGTGAATGGATGATGGATTGATGAATGGATGGATGGGTGATGTCTATAGTTATTTCTTATCTGTACTACATTCTGATAAAATGACACTCCTGTCTTTTATATTTGCCCAACAGGTAAACCAAAGTCTGTCCAGTTCTTTACAGGAGCAGGGAGAAGGGCAAGGTTAAGACAAGCCCTTGATTGTCTTAACCCAATGAAACCAATTTCCGTACTTACATGGAAAGGAACCCAAGAGCTTCAATGGATAGCTGATGTGCACTGCCTGTGCTTGTCATGTCACATGGAAAGCTCTAGAAGAAGGAAAAAGCTGAGCCAATTTCTGTTCAGTAAGTGAGCCACATTTCTATATTTATTACAACGTTCTACATTTGACTAAAACCAATATAACATGACTGTAAAATGACCATGGCCAGAAATAGAGAGGGAAACATCAAAATCTTCACTCACCACATCACAAAGTTGCCAAATAACTTATAAATTTGACAACTCAAATTTTAGCATTGTATACATATTAGTCAGAGGTAGGAAAACAAATGGGGAGGAAAAATATGGCATCTGAAGTGTGTGGTCCTGGGCTGGGGAGATGTCCCAGAGGATGAAGTGCTTGCTACATAGTGGAAGAACCTGAGTTTGGATCCCCAGAACCCACATAGAGTCAGGTACAGCCAATGTCTCTATGACAAGGTGGAAATCAGGGCAGGTGTACCCCTAGAAGTTTGAACACCAGCTAGCCTGGTGTACACATAAGCAAACAACAAGAGAGTGTCTCAGACAAGGTGGAAAGGCAAGGACCAACATTCAAGGTTGTCCCTATGACCTCCATACATTGGCTGTGCCATACATATATTCACATACATCACATACACAAATGCACACAGACATATACAGACACACAAATATATTACACACAGATACAGAGACATGGACAGGCAGGCAGACAGATACACACACTTTTAAAGTGTTGTCCTGGGGCTGTATAGATGACTCAGCAGTTAGGAGCACTTCCTGCTCTTGCAAACCTTGCTTCAATTCCCACCACCCACAAAGCAGTTCACAACTGTCTCCAGTTCCAAAGAAAGTAACATATTCTGACCTCCACAGGTTCCTGCCTGCATGTGGTGAAAATGCATATACGTATAATTTTAAAAATAGGTAAATAAAGCTTTTTAAAGTGTTGTCCTGAGAACAAAAGCAAAAATTGGAAAGTGGAGACATAGTATGTTGTTGTTTTCTTTTTTTTTTTATTAATTTATTTATTTTTCTCTCAATCACAGGTTGGGTACTTTGAATCCCAGGCGTAGCCCCCTCCCCCATTCCCTCCCACCCTCCCACTCCCTCCCTCATCTCCTTCTTCCCCGCCCCCTCCAAGTCCACCAACAGGGGAGGACCTCCTTCCCTTCCATCCAACCCCAACTTATCATGTCTCC
>CM053746.1:35554036-35681091 GCA_028658305.1 Pachyuromys duprasi | reverse complement strand
ATTTGCCTGCAAATTTCATGATTTCCTCCTTTTTTATTGCTGAGTAGTATTCCATTGTGTAAAAGTACCACAATTTCTGTATCCATTCCTCAACTGAGGGACATCTGGGTTGTTTCCAGGTTCTGGCTATTACAAATAAGGCATACAGCTGCCTTTTGTCAGTTGCTGAAATTGGAACATTTCTGGACAATAGAGACACTAATGTCACTGCCTGATGAAGAGACAAGAAAAACTGAAGGAGGGCTTGCATGTACCCAATGGCCTCTCAGCCACACCCTGCCCCCATTCAAGCTTATTATCTGTATGCTGCCTGCAGCAGGGCAATGAGACTGCTGACTCATCCCTTAGCTGTTGGACCACTTTCTATCATGTGCCAGTCTCTGTGTTCAGGGGTGAGGATGGAGAATGGGTCAGATGAAGCCAACGGTCCTGAGAAGCTGTGACTCAGCAGAGTGGGAGACCTAGGTTCAAACAGAACGCTGTTCTTAAATGCTATTGAGCCCTGCACTAGTCTCTTTCTGTCTTGAACCCCAGGTTTCTCTGTCTCCAAAAGAAGACATTTAGCTAGCTGTGAAACTCTTGAGGCTCTTTCTACCGTGTGAGTCTAGGATACCAAGCTTCCTCCCGCCCCCAAACCCATTTCCACAGCTTCCAAAGATGAGCATACATCAAAAGATCACCAGCCCTGCGTGAGCGCACACGAGAACGCGAGCAATTCTAGAACCCTGTCCAGTCCCGCATATGGGAGTTCTTCAAGAATACAAGGTCAGCAGACCACCTTCACCCGTGTGGTTCACGGAGATCCTCTCCCCTGGAGAACTTCCCCAGCAGTTGAGTTCAGCAGGCAGCAGGAGATGTACTCCTTGTGGAACACCCGGCGCCGGATGGATGATATAATCATAAATCCCACAAACTGCAATGAGATAAAATTATCATTATATGAAGTTAAATTATTAATTAGCACCTCCAAAAAAAGACCAGCACCACCTGGTCTTGGATCTTGGAAGCTTGTCTTTCTGACAGCAACAGAAAGATCCAAATAACTTATCAGTGCTGTACAAGTAGGTGTGGCAATCTGTGATAATGGATTCCAGAAGCCAGGACACAGGGCTCCAATGAGGCAGCCTGCTCTACCTACCCTCTCACAGCAGCGGTCTCCATAATTGTTCAGAACTGCATGAAATGAACAAGTGTCTACTTAACCCAGATAGGGCACCAACAAGAAAATAATGATTTAATAGAAGTCCAACTTGATCAACCGATGAGTCTCTTGGGGTTGCTTACAGGAGCTTGAGCAAACCACAGACATCTGCGTCACCCAAAAGCCAATCCCAAAATCATAGGTGATGGGCTCATGAAAACTGCATCCCTGGAACTCCCAGCATGGCAGTTCAACAGACCAGAGGGTCTCCTCTCTCCAGCACTCCTAATGACTTATGGAACTCTGAGGATGGCCCTTGTGAATCTTGTTTCAGACACTTCTTGAGACTTGTGAGTTGCCTACTTTCTACATCTTAAGGAGCCTAGCTCCAGGATGGACTATTTCAACACAGAAGAAGCCACTGCACAACAAGGAAAAGGAAGCGTAACCCACAAAGCCCATTTCTATGACTGGAAAAACTAAGACACAGCACAAGGTGTAAAGGCTAGAGGAATTGGATCAGAGTACACTGAGAAGTTTGTATACTGGACTGGGAGAAGGCAGGTCCCCAAACTACCTGAATGCCTAACTGGAGCTGCAGTTGAGAGCTCGTATCTAAACTAAACTAAAATCAGTTAACATGAAACTGGAGCCCCTTTACCGTGCCATGTGCAGGCTTCTTGCCAATACCAGAAACACAGAGGAAAAGACCATCATTGCCTACTACAGAGGAGTACAATGTGTAGCAGGCTAGACCAGTGAGCCTGCTGTTTCTTCTGTACCTAACTCCATCTCTGACAAAGGACACGGCCCTTTATTGTTGTCATTATATACACTGTTATCACTATCACCATCATCCATGAGCATGAACTCTACCACCTTCTCTATGGCATATAGCTTAAGGAGAAGGCAGGAAGCTTTCAAGGCATCTTCTTTACCAAATCATCTATCCCTGCTATTAGCATGCTGGTGAAGCGTGAGCCTATGGAACACCCCAGTAAGATGGAGATGACTCCCTGCCTCTCCTAAAATCATCCACTGCTTCTCTGGAGAGCGGTTCTTCACTCATTCACTTGTTTACTCACTCCACAAGTATCTACCAAGCACCTACTAAAAGCTCCCTCAGTGCTGGTTCTCAAGAGTCCAACTGAGAAAAGTACAGCCAAGAATCTTTCTTTAAAATCTCACAGAAGGGCTGAAGAAGTGGCTCAGCAGTTACTTGTCTTTGGGAGGACTTAAGCTCAGTTCCCAGCCACCATATTGGTGGCTAATAACTCTAGCTCCAGGGGGAGCCAGCACCTCTAGCTTTTTAAGGTATCTGGACTCCCATGCAATAGCCCCCCACTGAGACAAACAAGTACACATACTTTAAAATAATTTTTTTAATTTAAAGCTCACAGGATAAGACAGGCTTATTTGGCACAGGCTTCTCACCCCAACACTCAGGAGGTAGAAGCAGAAAGATCAGGAGCTCAAGGCCAGCCTCAGATATATAGTAAATTTGAGCCCAGCCTGGGTTATTGAGACTCTGTCTCAAAAAACAAACAAAATAAAATAAAACAAATAAACAAAAAGCAAAACAAGAAGGCTTGCATGATAGGGTTGGAGAAATGTCTTAGTCAGTGCAAGGTATGTAAGCCCAAGGACTGTGAGCCCCAAAACTTATGTAAAAAGCCAGGCTCACCAGTACACCCTGGAAATAGGAGGATCCTTGGACTCACTAGCCACTCAGTATAGATAAACTAGTGAGTGCTAGGTTCAGTGAGAAACCTGGAAAGGTAGAGAAGAATTGAGGGAAGATAGTTGACATCATACAGGCATATTGCACACCCATGCAGGAATAGGCATACACACACACCACACACACACATACCACACACACACACACACACACACACACACACACACACACACCACACACACACACCTGCCCTCAAAGATAAAAGCTCTCCGGAGCTAGATGGATATATTAGTGGCTTTTCTTTTGCTGTGATAAAACACCATGGACCAAGGAAATTTACAGAAAAAAAGAGTTTATTTGGGCTTGTGGTTCCAGAGGGCTAGCATCTGAGATGTTGAGGCTCAGGGTGCTGTGGCTAAAGCTGCCCTTAGAGCTCATCTCTTGAATCACGAGAGGGAAGCAGAGAGCTCACACTGGAGATGATGTGAAGCCACACCTCCTGAACTACCCTAACGGAGCCACCAACTAGGCCCCAAATATTCAGACGGACACTCTCACTCAAACCACCATGACTTAGTAGTGCGCAGCTATGATCTCATCACTGAAGAGGCTGGGGCGGGTGCATCCTGAATTTGAGGCCAGCGGGAGCTACATAGGCAGAGAGCCTAACTAAGCAGGCAGAGCTCTAGCCACCTTCTGGCAGCACCAGAGGATCAGTGACATTCCAAGGTGACTGGGCTGGAGAGTAGCAGAGCCCAGAGCCAGCCCTGACCTATCCTGTGTTGTCTGGCTCCAGAGACCTGTACATGGCCCCCAGAGGGACTGGGTAAACTCCGTTTCTAGTTGATAGAGGTCTGGTAAACAACTCTCAACCAGCACCTCCCTGTATACTGTGTGCAGGAGTTCTTGAGGCCAGTTTCTGGAGTCCTAATGAGGCAGTCTGTTCCATGGGGTTCACAGTAGCAGGTGATTATGCATCCAACAGGATGTGGGGTTCAACAGAGGTAGAGGTGTAGACAGAGGCAGTGTTGTCCCACACTTGCTTTCTATGAGTGTCCTCCATGACCCAGACCCTATAGCCCAGACTCCCCCCAGCTACAATATTTACGCTGGCTCTAGCCAGATGAGACCTAAATAATTCATAGCCAGTACAGGGCCCAGACCCAAGGTGGCTTTCTGATGGCCAAATCAGAGCCATGGGTGAAGAGGCCAGGGCATCTGGACCTAGGAGGGGTTATAGTGAATTTGAAAGCCATGAGCATCCAGGAAGAGAAGAGTAAACAAGACCCCATGAATTATTCATTAGGGCAGCTGCTGATGCAGCCTGGGGGTGATGATGATGTGACAATGTGACAAGCCTGATGTCACCATTCAAGCCTGGTGTTTCCAATGTGGCCACTGGCAGAGCAGCAGAGGCCAGAAGGTGGGACTGCTTGTATGCAACCCCCCCCCCATCACATGTTATTCAGAGAAAGCTGAGCTGGGTTCACAAACATCAAAGTGTGCTTCAAGATCCCACATAACCTCAACAATCCTTTGGGGTGGAAGGGCTCTCATCCAGAGAAAAAGACCAGTACTGGGTCTGCTAAGCCCTGATGCTCCAGATGGTGAGAAAACTATGCCACATCAACCTAAGTAACCAAATCTCAGCAGTTCTTCACCACAGTCCTGGCCATAGGTCAAGGACAGAATCATCTTTGTCCCTTGGGTTATCTAGCTCTCTTCACTTTCACAGTCTCCTCTGTCTCTCCTATCTGTCTTTCCTTACTACTATAATCCACAGATCTCCCAAGACTAGAAACACTGTGAGCTCTTCTAGGTCTATCAAGGGAAGCCAAACCAGCTGCAGGTCCTTCACTGTGTGCCATGGCTACACTGTGACAACATGGCTGCAGGTCCTTCACTGTACCACAGCCCTTATCATGTCCCCTTATTAGGCCAAGCAATGTGGACAAGCAGCCAGCAGAGACTTATACTCCCCCACTGATGGCTCTGTGACTTTAGATCAGCCCCTTTCTGTCTCTGAGCCTTGGGGAGCTAGACAAGAATGTCCAGTGGGTTCCTCTGAACACTGACAAAATGACAGTGTAGGAAAGAGAGTCTGGATGACTGTTTCCTCT
This sequence comes from Pachyuromys duprasi, assembly GCA_028658305.1. Classification (NCBI taxonomy): domain Eukaryota; kingdom Metazoa; phylum Chordata; class Mammalia; order Rodentia; family Muridae; genus Pachyuromys; species Pachyuromys duprasi. The sequence goes on along the minus strand of CM053746.1, from coordinate 35,676,149 downwards.
AAGCAGGGCTCCTGGGGTTGGAGGTGTGAGGGCAGGGATTTTCTGGAATTCAGAGTAGGGGGTCAGACCTCCATTCTTAAAGTTCCAGCTCTTGAGTTTTTCTGTAAGAGTGAATATGCTCTACCAATGGTGAAACAGGAGCCACCAGTGGTGGAAGCTCCCCAACCCCACTCTACCATGATGATGCTGGGAGCCTTGCAAAGCAGAGGGTTAGCCTAGTTTTGACTCTCAGTGTGAGCATGCAGCAGCCACTGAGACTCAGAGAAACCAGGTGCCTTGTCCAAGGCCACCAACAGCCAGCAACAAACACAGCTCAATCCAGAATCCCAAACCACTCCTGTCTTCTCCATCATCTATCCTGTAGTGGGACCGTCCATCCACCTTGTCACTGACCCATGCTCTGCCAGAGCCAGCCAGCCAGCTCTCAACACAGATTCCAGAGGCGGAAAGGTCACACAGGGCTTCTTCTTTGTATAACACTGATCTCAATCCCACATCTCTGTGTGACCGTGGTGGGCCTGTTCTCTGACCCACCCACCACTCAGCATATAGCCATTCAGAACAGATCAAGGTAGGAACAAGAAGCCTGGGGAAGGAGAAGGCTCTAGAAGTGGGAACATGGGAAGGAAAAAAAAATCTATTCTGAGCAGAAGCCGGGAGCAGCTGCCTAAGTGCTCTGTAATGAATAAGTGATGGCGGCCACCACCAATGTTTCCACGGGGCTGCCCAGCTAGGGCAGAAGGGGCACTAAGTGAGGAGGTTTATCACAGATCTAGCATCTTTTGGTCTCTCTCATATATAGCACTTATACATTCTTAATGGGCCTCGGGGTGACAGGCTGACCTGAATGGCACAGGGTATGGTCAAGAGCCGGAAGGCTGAGGTACTGGGTCCCCAACAGTGCTGCTTCTGGGGAAGGGTCCTGAGTGTAGATGTCATGGCATCTCTGCCCACGCATGGTAAGACTGAAACAGAGTCAGTCTGGGCCCAGGGTTCTCGTTCATCTTCAGAATGGCTCTTAGTTGTCAAGGCCTTGGGCTACCTCATGGAATTAGGAAAGCTATGATGTGTTGACTTCTCAGATTCAGGGGCTGACAGTGTGCCCGAGGAACTGAGGAAGAGAGCAAAGTTACAAGCCCCCATGGGTCAACTGCCTCTCCCAGGGGGGAGGACACAGAGAAGACACCTGAGCTCTATCCAAAGGGCCTGCCACCTGTTCCCAGGTACCCTATCAGCATGCAAGGCTCCACAGACCAAAAAGAAGGACCCTGCCTTCAGAAGCAGGAAAGGACTCTGGGCCCTGGGGACACTAGGCTGTGTGTGACCAGATAGCTTTATGACTTTCAGGGTGTCCCTGGACTCTGGTGTTCCTGAATTAGCTACTTTTCCTGTTGCTGGGACAAGATACCCAAGAGAAGCAACTTCAGGAAGGTGTGTTTGAACTCACAGGTGCACGGGTCAGACCACCATAAGTGGGGACCCACAGTGGGGAAGCATGGCTGGGTTACAGTGTCTGCTATCAGGAAGCAGAGAGGTGAAGGCTGGATCTGAGCTTGTCCCCTCTTTCTCTTTTGATTCAGTCCAGGACCCCAGTGCCTGGGATAGTGACCATTCAGGGTGGCTCTTCCCTCCTCAGTTAGATCCTTTTGAAAACTTCCTCCTAGATAAAGTCAGACGTGTGCTTACAGGGTCATTCTACAGCAGTCAAATTTTCTGAAGAGAAACTAATAGAGGCCCCCACTCTACCACACATGAAACACCAGTGGGTTGTTACCTGGGCCATCTTCTGAGTACAAGACCCCAAGACACTGGATTTTGGATTAGCTGAGCTACCAACCCCCATAAGAGACAGAAAGGGATTGTTGGGTCCCCAACTCACTATCAGTCATAAACATTTATGACGTCTGATGCTCCTGCAATGTCTGAGTCCAGGGCTGGCAACGAAATGATGGGTCTTCAAAAGGACAAAAGGGAGAATTATCATGTGTGTCCAGAGGGTCCTGAGCACACACAGGAAAAAACTGAAATCAGGGACTCAAATAGGCATAGATGCAGCCACAGTCACACAGTATGACTCCAACAGTCAAGTTGGAAGCCATCCTGGTGTCCATTGATGGCTGAGCACTAACATATTGAGGAAGTGATGTATAGGGGTGTATCCTTTAAAAGGGAAGAAAATTCTAATGTACCAAATGTGCATGAAACTCTAAGACCTTATGCTAAGTGAAATAAGCCAGCCACACAAGGCCAGTGTTCCTCGATTTCAGCCATGTAGGGTACCTAGAGTGACCAGGAGCACAGCAACAGAAAGCAGACCTGAGGTTGCCGGAGTCTGGAGGGACAGGGATTTGGGGAGATGTTACTGAGTACAGAGTTCCCAGTATTCATTCATTCTCTGTCTCTGTCTCTGTCTGTCTGTTTCTGTCTGTCTCTCTCTGCCCCCCCCCTCTCTCTCTCATTTTGTTTCTGCTCTCCTCGATTTTTGTGTTCTTTTGAGACTGCATATCTATGTGCAGCCCAGGCTAACCCCAAACTCATGATCCTCCTGCCTCAACCCCCTGAGAGTTGTGATTGTACTTGGACACCACTATGTCTGGCCTACACAATCTTCACATTGTGGTGTATGATAAAATTGCTATCTTAATCATTTTAAGTGTTTGTTTTCGTAGTGTTAAATATATTCACATAACCATGCCAACAATCCCAGAAAACTTTTAATCTTACAAAACTTAAACTCTGGCCAAACATGGTGGTGCATGCCTGTGATCCCAGCACTTGGAGACTGAAGCAGAAAGACTCAGAGTTCAGAGCTGTGTATTGAGACCTTGTTAATAATAATAACAATTATTATTATTATTATCTCCTATGGACAGGAGCTCAGAGAAGGAGTCTGCCCAAACTTGTAAACCATATACATTCCTTGACATTAAAAGAGAAAGGCTAGAAAGATTGCTCAATGGCTAAGAGTATTTACTGCTCTTTCACAGGACCCAAATTTAGTTCCCAGCACCCACATCAGGCAGCTCACAACTACCTCTAATTCAAAAGTCAATATATCTGACCCCCCTCTTCTGAGCTCATTAGATATCTGTATTCACACATGCAAGCCCTACACCCACTTACACACTTAAAAATAAAATTAACTAATTAAATTAAAAAGAGGGAAAAGGAAAGATATGAAAGAGATCAGTTATTCAGAGAACACTGTTCTGCTGCCTAGTTCTATGTCAACTTGACACAAGCTAGAATTATCCAAAAGGAAGGGAACCTCAATTGAGAATATGCCTAATTAAGATTTACTCTAAGGCATTTTCTTAATTAGAGATTGATGGAGGAGAGCACAGACAAATGTAGATGGTGCCATCCCTGCGCTGGTGGCCCTGGGTTGTATAAGAAAGAAGGCTGAGTAAGCCATGGGGAGCAAGCCAGTAAGCAACACTCCTCTATGGTCCCTGCATCAGCTCCTGCCTCCAGGATCCAACCCTGCCTGAGTTGGATCCTGTCCCGATTTCCTTCAGTAATGGACTGCAATGTGGAACTACAAGCCAAATAAACCCTTTCCTTCCTATCTTGCTTTGGGTCATGGGATTTCTTCATAGCCATAGTAACTAACTAGAAACAGATATTGGTACTAGGATTGTGGAGAATTCCTGTGACATATCTCACCATGTTGTTTTGGAGAGGATTGTAAATAACTTTATAACTTCAAGCTAGAAAAGCCATTGAGTGTTCAAAGCTTGGTGAGCTGTTCCATGGGTGCTAGTAAGATAAGAGTGTTAGAGAAACGCACACAATGGTGGCCTGGCTTGTGGAGTTCCAGAGGGAAGTCTGAGAGTCACTTACAGACCCTATTGGGGCTCTTGCATATGTTGAGATAAGAGTGTATGGTTCTGGTCAGCTCAGGCTGAAGAACTGACTGTGATTAACAAGGGACCAGAACCACTAAACTAAATCCTTTGCTTTCCTGGGACAATTGATGCTGGTTGGCTGGAACTTAGAAATTAACAGTGATTAAGAAGGTTTCAGCATCAATGAGGTGAAATCTGGGAAGTGTTTCTTTAGTGCCCTCACACAGAAGCTGCGTTCCAGGGGTAGCAAAGGTTGTACCTTACTCTGGCAGGCAAACTTGATAGTGTAAGGATCACCCAGGTGGCACTGATTTTGAAGGCATGAAGGGATCACGGAGAGAAACTGAGACTTGCCACCATGAAGAGAGCCCAAGAGAGGGACTACTGATGGAAATGCAGCCCAGTTGCAGCAGAGACCCCAACACTGTGGAGATGACAGTACCGTGGGATGACCACCCAGAGCAGCAGCCATGGAGAGGAGCCAGACAGAGCCTTAGAGGACAAGCTGTGTGTGTTGTACAGGGTGGAGCCAGACATGTGACCCAGGCCCTTTGGAGGAGCCCAAAAGATAGTGAGTGGATCCAAAACATTGTACATTGAGTCATCTACACCGTTGGAGTTTGCTTTCGCTTTGATTTGTGACTATGACCTGGTGCTTCCCTCTTGAAATAAGAAAGCGCTTAACTTATTTTTATTATTATTATTATCCTGGAGGCCATAGCTGAGTGGCTTTGAACTTTTAAAGGGACTTTGGATTTAAAAGAGACTGAATTTTTCAAGACTGTGAAGCTCTTACAGTTTGAAATGTTTACGTTGTAATGTTGGCATTCATGTGTGGTCTGGGGCGGGGAGGAACAAGAAAGGAAAGGTTAACGGCTTAACAATGGTGTGTTTGTGTGTTAGGCTGATGAGAGGTCAATTGTGCTGGCTGGTTTTAGGTCAGCCTGATGCAGCCAGAGTCATCTGAGGGAACCTCAATCGAGAAAATGCCTCATTAAGGTCGGCTGCAAAGAATTGTCTTAATTAATGGTTGACGGGGGGAGGGCTTAGCCCACTGTGGGTGGTGTTATTCCTGGAATGGTGGTCCTGGGTTCTATCAGTAAGCAGAATGAGCAAGCCACGAGGAACAAACCTGTGAGCATCACTCCTCCATGGCCTCTGCATCAGCTTCTGCCTACAGGTTCTAGCCCTGCTTCAGAACTTAAGAAAGTTCAGACAAAATGGAGGTGTACGCCAAATAAACCCTTTCCTCCCCAACTTGCTTTTCAGTCATGGTGTTTCATCACAGCACTAGTAACCCTAACTAGGACAACTATTGTGTCACTTTTTGTGACCTGGAGCATAGAGGAAGGATAGCAAGGCTGCTCTCATCCAGCAGCTGAGTGTCAGCTGCAGATAGTTGGGTTTTTGCAAAACCAGGGGCATTTTTCTCCCTGCCGTGCACACTGAGCCAGAACCCAGACTCTTGTTAAGGGAATATAGGTCCAGTCATGGTTCAAGACAACCTCTTCTTCTAACCATCCCAATTTACCCCCCACCACTCACAGCATAAGCAGCTTCTTAGGCTCTTGGCTATGAGGCGTCTCCTTGCAGGTCTATACCACCTTCACCCATAATCCCATGAGCTCTTTGGGTGAGAAGCTGTGTCTAGTTCAAGCTGCCTCATTCTTAACCCTTAGCACAGTCCAGCATCAGCTTTAGTGTGGTGCACAGGAAGTACCAGCACATCTGTGAAAATAGACACAGGGACTGAAGACGCTGCTCAGTTGGAACAATGCTTGCCTAGCATGCATGGAGTCCTGGATTCAGTTCTCAACATCCCATGAACTGGGATGTACATCTGGAGACAAGAGGATAAGGACTTCAAGATCATTCTCAGCTGTAAAGGGGTCAGTGACCAGCCTGGGCTACACGACACACACACATCACAAGATAAAGCAAGAACAATTGCATTGCCCTTCTCTATTACCTATTCAGATGAGACAAGCCTCAGAGGATCTGCATTGTGAAGCTGGGACATTGCGAAGCTCACTGTGACCCAAACAGCAAACACTGGACAGGCACTTCCTATACTGGTCTTTTAAATCCTTCATATAAAGGGGTCACCATCCCTGTGCCCATTTTATAGATGGGGTAGATGAAGCTCAGAGATGTTTCAGAACTTGCCAGTCTCTGCCAGCTGGTGAGTGGCTGTGATTTAGAGGCAAGTGTGACTGTTACCTTGTGCCCCCTGTGTGGTTCCTGGCACTCCAGGCTGGGGCCACTGCCCTGCTCCACCCCAGCTGTAAACAAACCAGGCACAATGGGAATGCTCAGCATGGTGGTGTATTGAACTAGGTCCTGCGACACAGGACCCCCACTGCCTCTCTGGGATAACATTCGCAGGCTGATAGCTGGCTGATTGGGGAAGCAGAATGTTCAGCAGTGGCAGCTGCTGCCTCGGCAGTCCTTTGAATTAGTTTGAGCCCCTTGACCTGCTGGAGAAGTAAATACAACAGAAAACCAGGAAAAACACTGTTTCTCTGTGCTGCTACTCCTTCTGCAGTTCCTGTGAAGTGCGTGTGACTTCCAGGTGGACAGACCAAAGCTATCCCAAGAACCCAGGAAAATCTGGGCTCCTGCAAAGTCAGAGCTATTTGTGTCACTAGGAGTCTTTTGCCCTCTGACTGCCCTTGCACCAGATGGATATTCCTACTATAGCGGACCCACTAGCTAAGGGGGTCGGCCCTCCAACATTCCTAGAGATGCCAACAGGAAGCCCTGAGCAAGGAGACACGTTGAGCTTGGAGGTGGCTGCTGCTCTCTCCTCTGAGGACAGCCACGGCTCAGGCTCTCAGTGAAATGGAGGCAATGCCACCTGTCCAAGCCTGGTGCCCTTAACCTGGACAAAATTTAGATCCAAGTCCCAACAGAAGTATGGGGCTTGTTCCCTGCCACTAGAGATGGGTGAGGCCTTTCATAAATGGCTACTATTCAGGGCAGAGGAACAGGAGAGCTCTTGTGCTAGCCCTTGGCCCTTGGTCATACTTCCATAGAATCCTCAAATAATCCAGAGCTGAATTGCCCAGTACCCTCTGTGTCCCTGTGACAATGTCAAGCATCACGCTAAGAATCCCTAAGGGCAAAGAGCCCTGGGGTACATTAGTAGAAACAAAACTTCCATTTAATGAAGACCATGAGCAGCAGGATGGATCACAACCACATGAAGCATTACTGTAAATATCTCTATAAAACAGAGGCACAGCAAAGTTAAGCAATTTCCTCAAGGTTGTGTGGTCCTGAGTGGCCTGGAAGGGCTTTGAAGCCAAGCAGTGTGAGCAGGATTCAGGTGTACAGGCCTCACCCTGCCCTGCTCTCCCTTCATGACTGTGGTGCTAAACAATCAGCAAGGATTTCCACTTCTAACAGTGAGGAAGCAGACCCAGGTAGGTGAACAAGTTTCCCACAGCCATAACTGAGATTTGAACCCATGACTCACTGACCCTAGGGATGCTTGCTATTAAAACATGGCAAAGCTGTGCCTGTGTTTCATACAAGGAAACCAAGGCCTTGAGCCACTGTCATTTGCCTACAGCTGTGCTCTGGAGCTGAGTGGCAGAGCTAGATGGGATCCCAAAGCGTTGACTTTCAAATCTGAGAAAGTCAGTAGTTTAGGAAAAGGACTGTGTCATCCTGTTGACAGATCAGGACTGGCTTTCCGAAGAGGACAGCAGCAAAGTTGGAGTGCTGAGCTGAGGCTCAGGTGCCAGATAGGGGTTAGGGTTAGGGTTAGCCAAGAGGTGAAGAGCCCAGAAAAGGGCTGGGGCTGAATTTTCAGCCGTTGGCCTGCCTCGTGATATCAGGCAAATCTTTCCATCCTCCCTCAGTTTTCTCTTCTGGAGAATGGGATTACTAACAGTGCACAGCTCACAGCTAATAGAATTCATGCAGAGTGTGTTTGCATACTGCCTCCTGGCCCCAGCCAGAGGCCTAATGGAGTGTCATTTATAGCACACAGATTCACGAAGGCCAGAGTTGCAGGCTGCAGTGGTGGGATCAGAACTTCATCCTCAGTCTCAGGAAGTCTGATAGACACATCAGAGCGCATGGATCTTGCAGGCCAGGACTTCAGGCACTGAGATGTATTTAAAGGCTTAGGAAGGGTGTGAGGTCAGGGGGTACCTGCCAATGAGTATTGCTTTCGGCCCCAACCTCACTCAGAGGCTTCCAAGCATCTGCTCCTCCACCCTGCTCTTTTACCTGATACTCCTCATTTGCATACAGATGCCCCTCTGCCAGCCCTGGGGTACATTAATAGAAACAAAAATTCCGTTTAATGAAGACCATGAGCAGCAGGTACACCGGCCACCGGTGGAGAGAGGGTGGGCGTAATCAGATCACAGTGGAGGCAGATGTTCAGACCTGGGCACAGATGGCCCCCACCTGCTTTGAAATCTGCATCCTGGCAGCAGCCCCTCACTATCTGCTTGAGAGGCAGGTGAGAGGTAAGAGATGCAGCCAGCACGGAGAGCCTGGCCTGGTGAGGAAACTTCGCTTTGGAGCACTGGCGCCTCTGTGACAGTGTTCCACCCAATCCCTCAGCCCCAAACCCTGGGGTGACTTCCCGAATACCTGAAGAGGTTCCAGCGGTTGATAGGATGTGCATGAGATACTGAGCTTCAAGCCTGGGGCCCTTGGGGTGACAGAAAAGAAGGACATGGACAGAGTCAGGAAACTTCAGCCGTGGGGCCCAAGAATGCTGTGTGGAGGGAAATCTTCCACCTGCCTGTCCACCTGTAGGAGCAGGGAAGCTGAGGCCATCCTCCCAGTTTTGTGGCCTACCCTCAGCGTGGCAGCGCGGCTAACACGCTGTCCTATGTCAGCTGCCTGAGAAGGGCCAGGCTGGAGAGCTTCAGCACCCCGCCCTACCGTGTCAGCCTCTACTCTGCTCTGTCGCCTGCAGCTCAGGAAGCAGATGGCTCTGGGTTTCCTGCTTCTGGAGATAGGGTGGCTAACACCCCACGGAAGGACAGGTGAAAGAGGGTGAAACAGTGCAACGTCTGGACTGAGCACAAAACAACAGAACTGGCTTCTTCAGGGACAGGCGGAATGGTGACTCACTCTTCACCCTCCACTGAATGTGGGAGGGGGGAGTCCCCTGTCCACCTCTCATATGGAGGTGGTTAAGATGGTGATGGTGATGATGATGGTGACGAGATAGTGATGATGATGAGGTGATGATGATGATGGTAATGGTGATGATGGTGATGATGATGGCAATGATGATGATGATAAGGAGAAAGAGGGAAGGGTGGAGGAGGAAGATACACATCAGCAAAGCTTCTCTGGGGTACCTGCCCAGTTCTCAGTGCTGGACTAAGCATTTGACTGGCTTGCACACATTTCACTTAATCCTTAGAATGACCCATGAGGCGAGTATTACCTCAAGGATGAGGAAATGGAGAATCAAGGAGGTTAATAACTTGCCCGCTGTCACAGTGCTAGCAGGTGGTAGAGGCAGAAGTCACAAATGCCACATGATTAACTTGCCTCAAAGTCAGAAAACACAGAGCAGAGCAGCCAGGCCAGGAAGGAGTGGGGAAGTCCTGGAGCCTGGCTGGTCCCTTTTCATAATTGGAATTGAAGTTTGAGGAGTGGAGCATTGGCCTGGTGAGCTCACAAAATTTGTCCAGACCACAGCTGGAGAGCCTAAACTGGATCTCAAGCCCGGAGCTTAAACCAGAGCCCATGGCCTTCGCTTGATACCGATATGGCAAAGCCTCAGAGAGCTACAGCACAAGACCCAGAGGGAGCGTGCAAGAGTGATGTGCCTGGGGCCCGCAGCTGGCTGCCATGTCTCTGATGGAGAATCAATGGCAGAAGGTGGAATGAGGGAAGCAGGAAACAAAGCAGGGAGGACAAACTCCATTCAAGCCCCAGGAGAACTGAGAAATGAAGGGAGCCCCTCCTTTTCTGCAAGTACTGGGTCCTCTGGACCAACCAATATGGCTTCCTTGGATCCCATTTTAAAACATAATACTGGGATTGGGGGCAGAACCTCATTATTAGAGAGCTCACCTACTGTTCACAAAGCCCTCTGAGTTCAATCCACAGCACCACATAAGGTTGGCATGGTAGCATATACCTGTAATCACAGCACTCAAAAGATGGAGGCCGAAAGATCAAAAGTTTGCACTTGGCTGCAAAGTGGCTTGAAGGCCAGCTCAGGATACACAAGCCTGTCTTAACAGATTAGAATAGAGCAGAACAGAACAAAACTCCCGGCTCACTCGCTGAGTTAACGTATGTGAGATGCCCATTACGGTGCCTGACAGATGGCGGCTCTTAGAAGATGTGCCTCCATTTCCTTGTTGGGCTGGTGTGTTTCCAAGGAATAATAAATCCTTTGGAGGAAGGGTTGGTTTGGGCCTGTAGTTTACTGAGAGCCTACTAAAGGCAGAACAGTGTGCCATAAAGCACTTTCACAAAGCCATCCTGAGCTCTTGACAACCTGCAGGACTCCACAGCCTAACTTTGCCTCTGTGACCTGTTCATTCCATGGACTCCAGTTAACTTTGAAACTCTCATGGTCCACCTCTAAAGGGATTTTCAACCTCATCCATATTACCTACTAAACATAGGATGTCTTCCCAGGGACCCCCAGCCTATGAGGTGAAGCCAGCTAAGGTCACACAAACACTCACAATGTTTACTGTGCAGCAATAAGAAGATCCCTGTGACTTGGGGGACCATCATACAGAGGGAGATGCACGCCAAAGATCCTAAGTGTAACACACAAGCTCCCCTCCCCCAGCATTCCAATGGTTTCTCCTGCTCAAGACTTCCAGTCCACTGGAAGGATGAGAACCTGTCAATGGACCGTCTTCCTGCCTGCTTTTCTCACCTGCCCCAGGCAGAACTGAATGGGAAGCATCGTGCCTTCGGTGCGGCACCACAGATGTCCATTCTTGGAGTCTTCTTCTTAGCACCAAGAAAGAACTTGGGATAGTTTTCCTCCAGCCCCCAGCTCTTCCCCTTGCCAGCTGTGTGACTGGGAGGCAGGCACTTAACCTCTCTGAGTTTCAGTTCCCATAAGGTAAGACAACAGCAATCGCTACATGCCTCCTGGGGTTAGTGAAAGGATTAAATGAGATAATACCACTAAAGGACCTGAGTACTGCCTGGCTCTCAGGAGGAGCTCAATAAACGGAAGCTGTGATTATTACACTCGAGTCCCCACCTCCAGATCAATTGCTCTGTCTCTCTGCACTCCCTGCATGATATCAGCTCTGGGCCCTGTGGGAAAGAGAGCTGAGTAAAGCCCTTTCCCTGGCTAGGCTCTACCTCCGGTCATCTTGGAGGGTCAGGCCAGCCACACATGGCTGGGGACAGCTGCTGGTTCCATTAGCAGCCAGAGAAAGGAGCAAAGCCATGCATGTCCCTGAAGGGCCAGGCTATTTTCCACTTGGTCCTTGGATAATGAAAGCAGGGTGAACCCTGCGTAGGTGAAGGGCAGTGCAGAGCAGCAATGCTAAGAAGACAGGGATGCCTCTTAACTCCCAGGTTCCTTTGCCCATGGCCTCAAACAATAGCTCGGCGACTCCCAGCCTCACTCTGATTCCTTGAATGCTTGGTCAATTTCCCCTTCCTGTTCCCAGGGAGAGATGATGTCATGGGTGGTATGTGACCACTCACCAGCGTTGCTGCAGCTCTGCCTCCACTCACAGCTCTGGAAGGAGGGATTCCTTAAGCATCTCAGCCTTTCTTCTAGGCTGTTCCCCCTGGAGCTGAGGGTTTCATGGGAACCTAACCACTCCTTAGGCTTGGCGGTGGCTCGGATAAGGTACAAGATAGCCAAAGAGCAGCGTAGAGGGATGCCAGGTCCTAAGCAGGCAGGCATAGGATGGGGTTGCAGCAACAAATTTGGAAACGGCATGGGGGCCAGAACCCCCTACATGCTTCCTGAAAGAGCCTTTAATACAGGGGAAGTACCTTCCAAGCAAAGGTGCTGGCAGGCCTTTCATTACCAAAGTGCAGAGGGCTGTTAGCGGCCAGAGCCCGACCAGCAGTCAGCTGAGCTCTCTCCCACGCCCCTCCCCAGAGACCAGAGGCTCAGTCTTGTTCTCGGCATGGCTGAGACTGCAGAACAAGGCACAGGCGGCAGGAAAGCCGGAGGCAGGGCAGACACTGACCAAGGCACCCTGCTTACTCTGTGTCTCCTGTAGAAGGCACCCCCACCCCCAGAAGAAGGGTTTTGGCTCCACTCAAAGAGCTGGTACAGGTTAGAAGTGCTGACCACGTGGTTCTGGAAGGGTATCTAAGGAGCTGAAAGAGCAGGAATATTATCTGGAGGGCTGACAGGATATTCACAGGTCCAGGGCAATGAGCCAGAGCCTAGAGTAGGGGAGCATCAATGGGCAAGGACTTGACAGTCCACACAAATGTGCACACTCACAAAACAGTCACTGAAAAAAATAAATGAGTGAATGAGTAAATGAATGGTTGGGCAAGCCTATCTTAAAGACTAGAGGTTACAAATGGAGGGCACAGGGTAACTTTTTTTTTCAGAACCCTAAGAGTACTTTTTATCAAATCTCTGTGCCTAAGCATGCCTGGTGCATCTTTGTACCAGGACAATGTTCACTGCCCAGACACAGCATGCTGTTCTTATTGAAAGTGCACTGTTCTGGGAGTCACCAGACCTTTGCCTTCCTAACTCAGCTGCCAGTTGCCATAAAGTCATGGACAAGTTCCCTGGATTTTTGGACACTGTGTTTACATGTGGTGGGGTCAGGTAAGGTCCTTGGTGCCTCCATAGAGGGAGGTTCTCCTGTGTTGCTAGAAGATGCAAGCAGGCACTGAGCTGTGTCCTGTCACATCTGCATTCACTTCTTCTCTATACAGCCCTGGGCTGAGGCAGAATCTGTACTTTAAATACTCCTATGTTCCCATCAGAGTCCTTTACCAGAACCCCAGAGTAGCATATAAGTTCATAGGCTCCAGCAATGGGAATGACTAGCAGGTGATTGGTCCAGTCCAAAGCCATCATTGGAAAATTCAGTTCACAACCATAAGGATTTATTAATCAAGTATCTATTGTGTACAGGCCACTGTGCCTGACACAATGGGGACCAGAAAGGGGTCTGCCAGAAAAGTATCTGAAACCTGCTTCTCCTTCTGCTCCGCTGAAAGCTCTCTTTTCCTGCCTAGAATACACTCCACCACCCCCTACCCTGAACCTGAGAGGAATGTCCACTGCCCCAGTAGTTGGGAGCTCTCCAAAACAGAAGGGGCTGGGTATACTGTCTGGGCATGAGTAGGCTGCTGTCACCAGCTGGGATGTGCTTTGCCAGGCAGATAGGCTGGAAGGGAAGACCACAGCTTTTCAACAAGTATCAGGGATGAGCTATTAGAGGCTCCCTACTGGGCTCCTTCTTGCCAGGCATTGCCTGGGCACCTCACAGCCCCCAGCATCCCTCCTCTTGTAATTATGCTCCTCCATGCATTCACGCCCCTTAGTCTGAAGCTGGTCTGCCGCCGTGACTGCAGACTGCCACTGGCCTCTCCAGTTAGGTAGGGCCAATAACAACAGAGCTAGAGGGTGGCAAAAATGTCCATTTCCAAATGGAGGAGTACTTTCCTTCCTCCAAGATACTCTCCCTCTGATGCCAAATGCACTTTGCAAGCAACGGGAAGAGGGAGTGAGGGCTGGCTCCTGCTTGGAGATGTAACCCTCCTTCCTCTGTCTCCAAACTCCATTAAGCATTCTGGAAGAGATGGGAGTGATTATGGGGAGAGAGGGAGGGAGTAAGAAAGAGATTGGGGGAGGGAGGAGAGCAGGAGAGCAAGGAAGAGGAGGAGGAGGAGGAGAGAGTGAGCCAACCCCAGTCTCTCTCTCTCTCTCTCTCTCTCTCTCTCTCTCTCCCTCTCATGCACACACACACACACACACACACACACACACGCACCACAGATCCCCTTATCTGATTAGGGATCCAAGGAAAGTCAAAAGCTTCAGGAAAATTAAAATGACCTACCAGGTTACCCAGCCAAGATTGGCAGACAGATTACAAAGCTCAAGTCCAGTGGGGATTTCCTCTGCTCTAGTGAGTCCCCTGGCTCTGACCTTAAACCCAAGGTCAGAGAATTAACCAGGCTGGGGAAGCTCAGGGTGGCCTAGACCTTATTGCATGAGCCTGTGCCTATTTCTCTGCAAAGCGCAGAAGAGGGAGCAGAGACAGATAGGCACTTTTGTTTACCCAGAAGCCTGAAAAACTGAGTGTTTCTCTTCCATACTTCTCTGAGGTCTGGTTCTTGGGTCTTCCCAAAATGCAGAAGTAGCTTCCTCCCTGCACACTGACCCCCAAAGAGCACCCCCAAGTGTGCTACAGCCTATTATGACCTCCCACCAATATCTTAGGCCAGCACCTTCTTCTACTTGGCCTCAGCATTCCCCACTGTAAGATGGGTGACAGGGTAGAATGATCCAGAGAGACTCAGGTCTGCCAAGGTTTTCAGACATCCTGGAAACAAGGTTGAATGGGGAGGTGGCCACATGGAGCAGCTGCAAACAGCTGGCGACTCTGTCCCAGCGGGACAGAAAGGACATGGTGGAAATGAATGACTCTGGGAGGCAGCGCAGGACTGGACTGACAGGGAGAATAATGTTTAAAAGTCTAGACACCACTTAAGATGAGAGTTCCCATCCAGCATGCTCACAGAACCATTTCCTAAGTGCAGAATCATATTTGCAAACATCCCAGAATATACATGTAGGAAGCTAACAAGTTGCCTGTCATTGAAAAGATATTACAGTCAGTGTCAAATAGCTTAATATGTACCCACAATGTTTGTTTGTTCTTTGGTTGGTTTTCCTGATTGGAATATTTTGCTTTTTTTTTCTTTCTTTTTGTTTTGGGAAGAATTCATTTTATATAATATTACCACCAGGCAGTGGTATTAATTCAGCAACTCAGTCAGGCCCAGAACAGTACTGCAGATTGTCTGAATACCCTGGGTTTATGAGGTCTTGTTAACCCTGGGCAAGACCACTTTGGGCTCTCAGGAACCAATGATTGCAACTGCACAGTCCATTTCTGTATTCTGCAGGAGCCACTAAGCTTTATGGGTGCTAGGCTCACGTCACACCATCTACTTGAGAAAATGTCTGGCCTCTGGCAAGTTTGTCCCTGGAACTGTCATAGCCTAGCCTTGGAGGCTTGAGTGTTCAATTGTTCCAATGCAACAAAGCAGGATGGCTGCACTCTGGGCCTTCTCCCATGTCAGCTTGTAGAATGTCCTTCCGTGCTTCTCAGCCTCCTACTCCTGGGCTGTGAAAAGCAAGTTCTGCTGGTGGCATGGTGAAGGTTATAACAGCATCCCACAGGGACAGGGCAGGTACACACATTTCCTTGTGTACTGTGTGTGCATCCCACATAGAGACTAGGTAGGTGTCTAAGAACTGTGCCAGGTGCTGGGATCAGGTTTTTTCTAGCATCTTGCTCTTGAGCAATATGGCAAAGGAAACACAACAACAAAAGGTCTCAGGGGCCTTTGTTTAGATGGCTTCTTTGCATGGATTTCTTTCTGTTTCTACCTATATGCTCTCCTTGGAGGGCCGGCTCATTCAACAGGCTTCTATCATCAGACATCCAGGTGGAATTCTTTGCCCCACTTGTGAAGGTCCTTCACATTCCATTCCTCCTGTCTGTATCTGTTTCTGAAGACTGCTTGTGCCAGGCAGCCTACTGCGACACGTTTTAGTAACTCAAGCCCTCAGAACATCCCCAGGGATAGACAATACTCTCCATTTTGCAACGGACGTTCGGGGCTTAGCCAGAGAGATAACTCATTGGCCTAAGCTATTAGAGCTCACTCAGTGTGTGTGCAACAGTTGCCAGGTCTTCAGGTAGCGCCACTCCTTGCCAGGTGATGGCTTTCTCTGACACTGCTGGTTCTGCTGCTACAGCTTCTGTTCTTGAATCTCCTCTGGAAGTTCTTTGTCTTGTGTACCCTTGGCCACAATACACAGACTCCCTCCTTGTCCACAGTTTTGCCTTCAGAAGTTTCATTACCCTTGATTAACTAGTGCCTGAAAAAAAAAATATTAAGTTGGGAATTCCAGAGAACAGCTGGATAAACCCATCTGTCATGCAGCAGCCGTGAGTGGACTGGGAGTTGATAGGTGAAGGACAGATGGGTTCTGGGTGCACAGAAGTACTTACATTCTTGCATGGGGGATGTCAGAACCGTGGACAGAGACAACAGCCCACTCCACCTCCAAGGGAGGAAAATCCGAAGATAATCACTTCAGAGGATTAAGCATGGTGAGGGAGGAAGGCAGTGAGGTAAGCAAAGGCCAAGAGAAAGGAAGGGTGACTCAAAAAGCAAGTGCTGCAAAGGATGCCTGGCCATCTCTCCCTTTTCCCCTTCAGTTGATGGCTGCTGGTAGCAAGGCATTATATTCAAATCTAAATCAGGCTAGTCGTTTCTTTACTCTGACCTTTTGATTCCTCCCCTTCATGTTCAGAACAGCCAAACTTCCTTACTCCAGCCTCTAAGGTAACACGACCAGGCCCTTGTTAACTCTGGTCTCATCTACTCCTGACTGCTTTCCTTCCCAGAAAAACTGGCTTCCTTGATACTCCTTAGGACACCCAGCGCACTGTTACCTCAGAACCTTAACACCTGCTGCTCTCATGCCTAAACCCCCCCCCCATCTCAACATGCATGCCTCCCTCTTTTCGCCCTTCACCTCAATTCTAAACTTAAATCTTACTTTCTCCTGGATGACCCAAACAGCACGCCTCTCCCACAACAACCACACCATCTGCCTCTACTCTATTATACTATGTACATGCTTGTCTGTCACTCACTTGGATGCAGGCTCCATGAAAGAAGAGTGCCTTAGCTAGGGTTTCTATTGCTGTGATGAAACACCATGACCAAAAGCAAATTGAGAAGGAAAAGGCTTATTTGGCTCATATTTCCACATCATCAAAGGAAGTCAGAACAGGAACTCAAGCAGGGCAGGAACCTGGAGGCAGGAGCTGATGCAGAGGCCATGGAGGGATGCTGCTCACTGGCTTGTTCATCATGACTTTATCAACCTGTTTTCTTACAGAACACAGGACCACCAGCTTAGAGACAGCACCACAACTGGCTGGGCCTTCCCCCATCAATCATTAATTGAGAAAATGTCTTATAGCAGGGTCATATAGATGACATTTTCTCGATTAAAGGGCCCTCTTTTCAAATGACTCTAGCATCTGTTAAGTTGACGTAAAACCAGCCAGCATAAAGCGTGTTTTAATATTTTGTTTAATGTTTCCTCTTTAGTGCCCAGTGTACTCTATTATGTCCAGCACACAGCAAGGACTCAATTATATTTGCTGAATGAATGAGTGAAGGTGAAGGGGGAAACTACCTCATTCTCATAGAAACTAGTAACCAGAAGGTCCCTGACAGCCTTTTCTGAACCCTGGCCTGACAGGATAGAGGCCTCACTATGGCAGCAAGGAGGCTTGTGAGGGAAGAAATTGGAACAGGAAAAGAGTTCTTGGTACCTGTAAAGGAAACAAGGTTTAATTGTGCCTGTGTCAAAGAGACTTAAATATACTCTTGTACAGAAAGAGTGACCTGGGGCTGGAGCAAAGGTGCAATGGGTTATGAGCTCTAACTGCTCTCACAGGAGAAAAAGGTTGTTTCCCAGCACCCACACGATGGCTAACAACCATCAGTTGTCACTCAACTTCTAGGGGATCCTACACTTTTCCAGCCTCCACAGGCATTGCACATGCATGGTGCACAGGTAAAACATGGATATGCAGGAAATAAAAACAAATAAAATCATTTTAAAAGCTGTGAACTGCGCAAGAGAGTGAGGAAGAAGGCATGGGACAGGGTGAGTACAATGGTCAACCCAAAAGATACAAACAAGCTGCAAATCCCTGATCAAAAAAAGCACATTACCCTTACCCAACACCATTCATTCACCCTGGTAGTGCAAGGAGATTGCATGCCCACAGGAAACACAACCCCAAGGACCTCTTGTGAGTTTTCCCTCTTTCTCTGTCTAGGTTACCACACTGAAAATCCAGGGTTGAAATTCCTACTGCCTGAACTGCAGGGAGAGGAAAGGAAGGGCCTCCTTTGTAAAGTGCTTGGCGCTTGGAGATCATTCAACAAAACTAGCCCTCTGGGGCTAAAGGAGATGTCTCAGTAGTTGCAAACACTTACTGCTATTTCAGAGGACCCAAGAGTTCAGTTCCCATACCCATGTAGGGTGGTTTACAGTTACCTTTAACTCCAGATCCAGGGATGCGACTCTCTTCCAGCCTCTGTGGGTACCTGAATGCTTGTGTGCTCTCTCTCTCTCTCTCTCTCTCTCTCTCTCTCTCTCTCTCTCTCTCTTTCTCTCTCTCAATCTCTCTGTGTATCTTTCTCTTTTTGTTTCTGACTACAACTCTGTGTGTGTGTGTGTGTGTGTGTGTGAGAGAGAGAGAGAGAGAGAGAGAGAGAGAGAGAGAGAGAAACACATGAATGCAAAACTAGCTTTTAAAATTCCGTGTCTTCCCCTCTAAGCTACTGTCTGTTAAGACAATAAGGAAATGTGTCAATGACTCCGTTAATGATACCAACTAACACCAGGACATGTGTTTATTGATTGCAGACAGTGAGTGGGACTCACAGATGGGCTGTGACACAAGAGCAGGAGAAGGGATGCTGACGCCACATCTCAAGCTCACCTGAGTCTTCACTCAATGCTAGGTACCCACACCAGCTCAACCAGGGGTGTCCCGAGAGGCTGGAAATTGTCTGGAGACCTTCATATATAATGATCCTCTGTTTTCATGACCCCCAAATGTTCAGGAAGTCAGCATAGGGGCCCCCAGACTCTAGCAAATAGTGAAGAGAGTGGGCTTTGTGCTTGATAGTTGAGATTTTACCTCCCAGCTCAGCCTCTAAACCAGCCGTGCTGGCTCTGGCGAGTCACCCCTTCTCCCTGAGCAAAGCAGATCTCATACTCTCACTACAGCCATGGAGAAACTGAGACTCCATGAGGTAAAATATCAGACTCCAGCCAAGTGGCACAGGCTATCAGTCAGCCTCAGCAGGAAGCCAAGGGCTGAGGAAGTAGAAAATATCTGAGGACGCAGAGTAAAAGGTTTACCTGAACAGGGCCAGAGATACCACAGGAATGTGAAGTGCCTGAGAGCAGTGGCCACAGGCACTTTTCTTGGAAGGAGTTTCTCAGATTCCCCAAGTATGGAAAAGGACACTTGGAAATGGCCACCATCCCACAGCTGTGAGCTTTAGCTAAGGTAGCCCCTAGGGAGAATACCTGGTCTCACCCACCTCCTTCCAGTTCATCTCCATGGGATGAACCCAGCTAGAAGCTAGGGGATCCAGGAAGTCCATTAGAACAGAGGGAAAAATAGATGTCACTACACAAAGACAACTCTTAAATAGCAAAATATGTACTTCTATACAACAGATTTCTAGGGCCTTAGAAAAAGCTCATGGAATGTATGAGTGGATGGGTGGGAGGAAGGATACACGAGTGAATGAATGCTGGATGGCTGGATAGACAGTTGCTGGTTGGATAAATGGATGGGTGCTTCATAAATGCTGGATGTCTAGATGATAGGATGGATGAATAAATGGTTGCTGGATGGATGGATGGATGGATAAATGGATAGATGAAAGGATGGGTGTATGGATGGGTGGATAGATAAATGATTGCTGGAAGGATGGGTGAGTCAGTGGGTCAGTGGGTAGAAGTGCGGATGCATGGCTATATGGTAGGGTAGATGGATGGATGGTTTGATAAATGGATGGACGGATGGACAGACAGATGGATGGATGGATGTTGGATGCATATATATATACATATATATATAACTCCTGCAGACTTCATTCATGTGGCTTTGATTAATCTCATCACCTGACTAGAAATATTAAGCTTCTTGGGTTTGCTTCTAAGCCATAAATGAGTTCTAAGAATAAAAGCTTCCTTCTGAGTGCCTAAGTCCTCATAGAAGTTACCTGTCGCTCTATGGCCTCTGGCTCATTTTTCCTGCTGCTGTTAGAGTTGTTCCTCCTTCTGAGATGCCAGCCCTGAGCCAGGCCAACCTCATGATGTTACAAACAAAGTGAAGATATGGGGGAGGTTAGAGGGACCAGTTCTGTTCCCTCCCCCTAGGGCTGAAGTCAAAGCTGAGGCAATGTGCTTCTCTGCCAGCCCAGAGAGCAATGGAGGCTCACAGGGAGGGAAGTGGAAAGGCAGGATGTTCGCTATAATTATTTTCATTGATTTGTCTACTCAGATCCCAAGTGCTGCGAAGCCGTTGTGACATTTAATAAAAATAATTCAAGGTAAAAATACCTCTTCCTCTCTGTTCCCTCCTCCCCCTTCATTAACACCACTTCAGCTTTCTGCCTCCTTGCCTGATTCGTGTCCTGGGCCAGCTACAGAAAGAGACAAGCAAAGGTGGCACCGGACCACAAGAGAAAAGCCTGGGAACTGAAGTCTGGTGACCAGTAGCTAGGACTGTTTTCAGCTGACTGCCCCTCTCTGAATGTTGGCTGACACCCCCCCCCAAAAAACAAAAAACAAAAAAAAACTTTGAGAAAGACGAAGCTAAGCATGAAAGGTCATATCTGAGGCTGGGACTTCCTGAGGAAAAGGAGCATGCTTTTCCAGCAATGCCGGAATCCTGCAGCAGAATTTCTGGGATCCTGCTGCTGCCTGATGACCTCACTTCTAATCTTCCCCGTTTGACCATGGAAAGCCCTCCCATCTACCATTTCTTGCTAATTTTCAGCCCTGCCCAGGCTCCTCTCTTCCCTTCTGTGTCTGCTTTTCATCATGAAACTAACAATATTCAACCCATGATAGAGACAGACTAAACTGAGACATTAAAGTGGCAGCCTTTGGAACCATGTCTCACCCACCAACAATATTCATCACTTTGAGTCCCAACTGCACTCTGTCATTTACTATTCTTGAGAAAACTGAGGCACAGAGAGATGAAGCCTAGACACACAGTCAGGAAGTGGCAAAAATGAACTCTGCCATTGTCTCCTAGGGGTCCTGTTACCTCTTCAAGTGTGTCCACAGCAAATCCTAAGCCCCGTCTGCTGCCTTCCAGATAGAAGATCTCAGGGATCCAGTCTGACTCAGCAGAGTTCAGGAAGCAGGGGAGGAAACTGGATCCTGAGCCCGCCTGGCTTACTGAGCCCTAAGAGCACACGGAGCCATCCTAGCTTGTCAGGAGCAGATGTAATCAGGGTGACCTCGCCTTTTTCACGGATTCATTAAAGTCTGTGTTCTGGGGGTAAATGATTGCTTCCCTATGGTCCTGCTGAAGAAAAAAAAATCAATCGCCTCCTTGTAGATTTAGAATGGGACAGTTGGCAATTAGAAAACACTTCCCCCAGGCAGGCACTGGGGCGGGGAAGTAGGGTCACAACTTAAGTTGTTTTCCATGTGGTCTGTCAGTGGTACTTTGTCAGTGATGTCCTGCAGAGGCCTCCTGGCTCACAACAGACTGGAGAAGTCCTGGTTGGGTTCAGGGACTCTGCATTCAGTCTCTGCTTGCTGTTGGGACCTCCTTGAAGCTTCCACTCTTTCCCTACCCCCACTCATCCCTGCCTGGCGACTAATGGATTTTTCTCTGTGCTGAGAGGTTTACTAAACAACTGAACTAGGACGCATTAAGTCTGTGGGTTCAGAGGTTTGTTTTAGAGCAATTCTCGCCCGGAGAACTGGCCGCTGAAATTAAGATGCATTCTTCTCAGCAAATATTGATTTCAACTCAGAGCAAATCCGAGAAGCTGCTCGCTAGATTTAAATTCTGGCAGCTGCAGCGTGGACTGAAGGAGGGGGTCACCAAAGTGCTCCCCACTAGAGAGGCCCAGAAAACAAGGCAGTGGAGAAAACATAGTCAAAGCAGAACTAGAAAGTATCACAAGGCCATTCAAACAGAAACTCATCTGGAGACTCGCTCGTCTATTACCAAATGGGAAAAGTGACCATTGCCCTGTATGTTGTGATCACATCAGGTATAACAAGCATCTGGTGAGATGGAATTCACACAGCCATAACCTGAGTCTTGGGATTCTCTCCAAGCCAGACCTTGAGATGCCCTCCCCTCTAGAAGCTTTGGCTTAACCAATCTGTCTTCCTCCTGTTTTCTCCAGGGTTTCCAGCCACTGGGATAGCCATATGTATCTTCTCTCCATCAAATGTTCCTGCCTTGTTCACCTTTCTCTCCCAAACACTATTAGGGCCCAGGACCACATCTTATACAGTCCTTAAGGTTTACAGTAACAAGATCTTGGGAACTTAAAAAAATTCAAGTTAGCTGGTAGAAGTTTTTGATCTAATTCACCAGTTTTCTAGTCTTGAGATGTGAACAAAGTGTTTCCTCTCTGGGTTTCAGTTGTCTCCTTTCTAAGAAGCAGGAAATGGGAGTGGACTAGACAGCCCAGAAGAATTTCTCAGTTAGTAAAATTTAGAATACCGCTGCTGTGATTCTTAGTTCTAGAACTTAGTCCACCCCTAGTTTTCCAACACAGGGTCAAGATTCTTGAAAGAACAATGTAAAATAACTTCTCAGCCCATGGATGCCCAGACCAGGCAGTGGAATACTTGGGATACACAACAATCTAAAACAAATAGAAGAGGCAACATCTTTAATGTAAAGGCATTTGGACACATCATCAACACAGATAAAGGGGAGTTCAGTAAGCACAAAGGTGTTCTCCATCCTTCATCAACAGCTATGACACACCCAGAATAGCTTAAAAGACTTTTCTGAACAGCAAATTAAGTGCTGGTGAGGACTGATGGCAAGAACCTTGTCTCCACTCCGCAAGGCCTATTTAGCAGTTTCTTATAAAGTTGAAACATTAATCATGTGACTTGGTTACTCTACACTTAAGTAGTCATTTGAGAAATGTAAAAACTTGTGTTTATTTTAAAGTCTCCCCAAGAATGTTTGCTGCTATTTTATTCACTATTGAATATATGTATATATTTATATACATATAAATGGTAACACATATATACACATATGGTAATATACATATTTAATATATATGCATATATACATACACATATAGTAACAATTTGAATGCCCTTTTATGAAGACATGGAAAAACTGTAGTTCACTCATAATGGAAAACCCCTTAGCTATAGAAGACGGGGCATTCCTGGGACGTGGAATGAGATCTGAGATGAATCTCAAGGGCATTTCACTAAGTGGTCAAAGCCTGACCCAGAAAGCTCTTTATCATATGCTTCCTCTTCTGAGACTTTCTGGATAAAAAAAAAAATACCAGAGGGTTGGATAAACTACTGGGTATATCAAGTGAGAGGCACTAGAAAGGATACACTTCATTAGAGTGGCTCAAAGGATGTTCTGGGGAGTGGTAGCCATACAGTATACCATGACCCACAAGACTGTGCATAACAAGTCAATGTTGTTTCTGAATATAATCTTAGAAGTAGGATCTTTTTTAAATGAAAACAAAAAAAAATAAAAACGGGGTAAGAGAGGAATGTCAGTGTGGCCATTTGGGGTGTAGCGCTGTTAAAATGACATCATCAAATCAAAATTGCAGCCCGGTGAGACGGTTCCTCTCAGGCCCCCTCTTCCAACTGGCCTCACATCTTCAAGGCCTCTGGGACAGGGATGTGAAGTTCTCAATGTTTTCCAGGGGTGAAACATTGAGAGGTGTTCAGGGGTGAGTTCTCAATGTTTTCCAGCTTCTACCTCGTGCTCTGCTTAGGGGACCCCCCGAAGAGGCACTATCCACAAGGCCCTGTACATACAGTGGGCCACTGAGGTTACAGGGCTCTGGGTGTCTTCCGCTTTGCGCGTAGCTAGAATTTCATGGCATGGATGCGATTACCTGTTTGGCAGATCGCAGGCAGTTTCATTTGCCTCCTGTTGTGGCTGACTCTACAGATAGAATCCCTTTGAAAATGACATGGCAGAGAGACAGGCTTTGCCCATGGCTCACAGCTTTGGTGGGCAGTGGTAGTATGATGGACCCACCCATCCACCTTACCACTTATTTGCTGTGAGATCCTGGACAGTGTCAGTTACAGAAGGCGGGAGCCCTGCCTTGACTTCTTCATCTGTAAAACTGGAGAAAAGTGGCATCGTTGAGGCTGTGAAGTTAAGAACCACCATTCGCTCAGCTCACATGCACGGATTACCAGGTGCCTGTCACTGTCCTGTGAGCTTAGTGTGCAGAGAAAGGCGGCATTGCCACACATTCACATTGCAGGAAGCATCAGCAGGTGACAATGAAGAGGCCGTGCTCAGCAGCAGTTGATACAAACACTGAGGAGGAAAAGGGCTAAAAGTTGTGGGGATGGAGGGAAGTGCTTCACATAGAACGTTGAGGGAAGGCCTCAACAGGGAAGTGACATCTGAGTATTAGAAATGGGAAGAAGTGGACTGGCGGGGAACCATGCAGGCAGAGAGCACAGACTAGGCAGAGATTCTGAGAGAGCACTGACAGAGCTGAGGATGGGCTCACCAAGAAGGGTGACCAATGGAGATGCCATCTATGAGGGGGCTTGCAGACCACCAGGCTTTATCTGTATTATAGAAAGTCATTAAAGGTCTCTGAGGAGTGATATGATACAACTCGTGTTTTCAAAGACTTCTTCTCAATGTCTGTAAAGAGTCGATCCCAAGAGGAGGCAAGAGCCAGGCCAGGGATTCCTGTCAGCAAGTCACCGTGTGGAAGAGAACTGACTGTCTTGAATGAATAGAGACACGTACGTTCTGCTTAGAACAGAGCCAGACACACAGAAAGTGCTGGGTGATACCCATCATGGCTGTGGCCAGCACCACCATCCAGGGTATGAGGCCAAGGGAAGCCTGAATCAGCCTTGATCTACTACAGAAACAAATATCAGGCCCATTTAAGAAACCTGGAAGCCCTGAGCAAAAGTTACACACACGCACACAAACAGAGAGAGAGAGAGAGAAGGAGAGCTTTGTTTTGAGAACTCACAACTTCCCTTTGTCTATTTTCTTCCAATGTATATGCATATTTACATGTGTGCGGGCACATGTGTGGTTACAGATAGTCACGTGCATATGCATGCCTATGGAGACACAAGGTTAATGTCCTGAATCATCCATGATCACGTCTACCAATGTATTGAAGCAGGCTCTCCCGTTCAAACCCAGAGCTCACCTGTAAATCCAACCTTGCTAATCAGCTTGCTCTGAGCTCCCCTACCTCTGATCTCTGGGGCTGGAAATACAGGTGGGCTGCCTTACCCATCCAGCATTGACCTGTGTTCTGGGGAACCCAGTTATTGTCCTCATGCTCCATGGCACTAACTACGACTGAGAGACCTCTCCAGCCCAACAGAGCTTTTTGGCACATGTATTAATTAATTTGCAGAAAGAGCTAAACAGGAGAAGTCTGACTACCATAGTGCTCTCAGCATCAATAGAGAAAGTCAAAGAAAATGGCCCACTCCCAAGTGCAGCCAGTTTTTGCTCTGTGCAACCATCTCATTTTAACCTCAGAAATGGGGAAAGTTCTGTTAGTGCCGGTCCTCACACACACTTAGACCATTTGCAAGCAAAGTTGTGTCACAAATGTGGTCCCCCAACACCCTGTTCAGCCTTCCCTACACTCTGCTCTGAGAACCTGCACATCTTTGACTCTCCCAGATGCAGACTCAACCAGCTCAGAAATCAAAATGTCTTTGGCCCATTTATTAACAAAAGTGAGATTCCATCTCAACTCTCTCTCTCTCTCTCTCTCTCTCTCTCTCTCTCTCTCTCTCTCTCTCTCTCTCTCTCTCAAACACACACACAAACACAAAAGAAAAAAAGAAAAGAAAAAAAACCCTGATTCATGATGAGGTGTCACCTCTTGTGGCCACTGCTTTTTGCAGATGCAGTAATGGTGTGCTCTTACATGGTCAAATTTTCCAAATTTATCTCAGGGAAAAACACAAATCTATGCCAAGCAATTTGACCTTCTGGAAATTTTCTGGCCTTTCTATCCTAATAAAAAGTCCATCAGAGCTTTCTCTATCACAGCCTCTGAAACATCTTGTGTGACAGGGTGAAAATAAGCCAAGTATCCTTGGACAAAAGGCGCTGGCTTTCTCTTTCTTGTGCTCTCTTCCTTTCTTTGAGAGAGAGTGTGTTTGCGCGCGCGCGCGTGTGTGTGTGTGTGTGTGTGTGTGTGTGTGTGTGTGTGTGTGTGTGTGTGTGTGTGTGTGTACATGCACACATACTAAGAATTAAACCTAGGGCTTTGTGCAAGTGAGGCTGGTACTCCAGGTCAACAGCATCCCCAGCTTTCTTTTTCCTATTTGAAACAGTATCTCACTAAATTGACAACTGGCCTTGAATTCACTATAGCCCAGGCAGGCCTTTAACTTGTGAGTCTCCTGCCTCAGCTTCTCTAGCAGCTAGGATTATAGGCCTGAACCACCAGGCTTAGTCAGGAAAAAAAATCATTCTAAAATTAGAAAGTTTAATACAAAGCCAGTTTCTTTAAACAAGAAATGAGAAAACTATCAAAGATAATAAAAGATTTCTGAGCTGGTCAAAAGACAAGGCAGCTGATTGAACAGGCTCCCACTGGTCAGAGACAGTATTGTTTCGGCATCAATAAAGACATTAATTGCCCCATGTTAAAAAACACACCAAATTGTTGAAATTCACAAGTTCACTACAATACGTAAAGACTAAAATAAACCTTAGTGGTGGTCTCTGGAGGAGCTAAAAACCAACTCATTACTTTGAGAACTGGCAAAAGAAGAAAAGAAAAGAAAAAAGAATGAACCAAACATTTATTCTGCTGTCACTGGGTAACCAAATGCTTGCCTTTGGGGAGGGGTGCTGGGAATTGAACCTACTACTTCATGCATGCCAAGCAACTGCTCTACCATAGAATTCGATTCTCAGCCCTCTGTTGCATTTTGGTTTTATGACAGGATCTTTCTAGGTTGCTCAGGCTAGCCTTAAAATTCAAATGTTCCGGCCTGTCTCCCAAGTAGCTGGGTTGTAGGCCTATGCCATTAGGCCCAGAGGTGATTCTTCAAGAGAAGAAATTTGTGCAGACATATTACATTACTAATAAGTGGAAAATAATGATGGAGATGATGATGTCAGTGATGATGGTGATAATGACGTTGGTGATGCTGGTGATGAATAAATAGTCAATAGTAAACTAAAGGGTGGGTATCATTTTGTGACAGCTAATAAATTAGTAAGCTCAAGGAAAGGCAAACACTCATCAATAATCCTTAAAGGAAAACACAGGCCACCATGTAGTGGCCTTGGGGATAGTAAATCAAGCTCTAATCTGATCACACTTTCAGATTGATCTTTCTTCTTCTTAACAGGAAATTTAGGGACATAGGAACACATTATTAAGGACCACAGCATTCAGAAAGATCACACTGTAGAGAAAAATCTACAAGCCTGAGAAACTATAGATTAAAGAAGACACAAGAGATACTCCAATCATCCAGACTGAAAGGACCATGTGTTTTTTTATAGTAATAAGCAAAAATTCTATGAGGTCATCGAGGGCATTTCAGTATGGGTTAGCTACTTGATGAAACTAAGGAATTACTGTTCATGTTTTGGTATATGTGTCAATTAGCTACTGCTGCATTTAAAGCCACCCAAAACTTAATAACTTAAATGAACGAGTCTTTTGTTCTTTCATGATCCTGTGAGTCACATATTTAAGCAGATGTCAGCTGGGCTGGCTCTTGTCTATCCTGTATATTATGGTGTGATCTCCCATAGAAATGGATCCTCAATGCTGATGGTTCTATTATCTAAAGATTTATTTTTTACTATTTATTGATGTGTATGTATGTGTGTAAAAGTGTGTGTGTGTGCATGTACAAGCTTGTGTGCAGAGGGTGTTGGATCCCCTGGAGTCTGAAGTTAAAGATGACTCTGAACCACCTAGCACAGGTGCCGAGAAATGAACTACACTCTTCTGCAATAGCTCCGAAAGCTCTTAACTCCTGAAGCATTTATCTGTCTATCATCTGTCAGTCATCTATCTAACTAACTTCATCACCTGTATTTTGTCTCTTATCTATCATGTCTATTATCTATCTACCTATTTATTGTCAATTATTTATCTCACTCTCATCTATCATTTATCTATTTATCACCTATCTATCTACCTGTTATCCACTGATCATCTTTCTATATGTCTGTCATATGTCCCTCTACATACTCACCTTACCCATCTATGCTTTTCTATCTTTGGACGTTTATTCCCAAGGAGGCTAGCCTGTGCTCCTTGGCACCATCACAGGAACACTGACACACCCACAACAATCAGCAAAAGCAAGATGGCCCCAGTGGGCAGGTGCCTCTGCCCTGTACTGTATTTTTATTGTCTCATTGGTCAAAAGAAATCATCTTGTCAATCAAGATCAAACGAGTGCCAGAGGGAACTTCTCAAGGGTGTTAGACCTTCTAAGAGCTTGGCTCCTTGGAATCCATTAATAGAATGAGCTGCCCCAGTGAGATGCCAGCAGCAGAGGAGATACATCTTTAAAAGAGTCTTAGCATCTAGAAATGCATATTAACACATTTCCATGTAAAACAATACGCTTGAAAGTAATCAAGGGTGGGAAGGCGGGAAGGAAGGAGTGTGCGGATAGAGAGATGGAGCAGGGGTGGTCAGGGATTTATTGGGGCTGATTTATGAGAAGGTGTAGTGTTTGATTCTTGTTGCTACCTTCATTTACATTTGAAATCTTTGATGATAAAAAGGTTTACCTTTGGAACAACTGGTCCACGTCCCACCAACACCAGGAGACCCCAAAGGAGACTGCCACAACATCCCTGTAGTAGCTGTGTCTAGAACATGGTATCCTTCTGAGGTCTTGAGAGTGAGGCAGGAATTGGGGAACTTACGGACCTGCATTCTTTCCTTCTCTGGGATGCCGTATGTAGCTGAACAGTTTGCATTAGCAGTATGGCTTGCAGTATAACTGCAAGCTCTTGGAGGCCCAGCGCTGTCGTTCAGTCATTAGCATGTCTTGCCCAGGTTATTTTGAGATTTGGAACATGGACCAGTTTTGAGTAATAAATTGTAAAACACTGTGATGATGAGCTGAAAAATAGGATGAGAGTGGAGAAGACCTGCTGGGTACAGATGAGAAGCAGTGGCCTCTGAACAACAGAGGCTTGGAGGAGGAGGAGGAGGAGGAGGTGCAAGATGAGAAGGAAGAAGAAAAAGAGAAGAAGGAAGGAAGAGGAGGAGTAAAAATGGAAGAGGAAGAAAGAGAGAAAAAACACAGCAGATAAATAATCTCCAATGAAACTCCACCCATATTCCTTGCTTATAGGCTAAACGTTTATCAGGAGAGAAATGGTAAATATATAAAGAGCTTCAGAGATAGTTCACTACTTTACAGTGCTGGCTATTATTCCCACAAATATTTTCTTGAGTACCTAGTATATGCCAAACTCTATTAGATGTTAGATAAGAATTGGCAGATGACAGAAATCGTGTTCTATCTGTATAGATGAGAACTTTTCCAGATAGAGGAAGTCATAATTCAAACTGCCTTATACAGACCATGTGATTTACAGGATGATATATCTGATAAGTGTGGTGGGGGTCACGAGCACATCTGGATCCAGATGCTTTAAAACTGTTGTCAGGAACTTGCTTTTATACAGCTCTTAACTGGCTGCTCTACGAATGGGTATCATTCCAAGGGACTTTCCTACAGGCAACAACAGGCCTGTATCCTGCCACCTTGGCAGTGAGCATCTCAGGTTTGGGGATCAGAACCAGCCTTATACCATGTACCTTTCCAGAGAGAGAACAAATGCTCTGATAGGCTGATGTGATTCTGGCCCTGGCCCTGTGCCTGGGAAGAGCACAGATCTAAACAGCCACACAAATGAAACAGGGAAGGTGGTCCCTCAAAGGAGAAAGGCAGATGGTGTGTGTACAAAATTAGCAAAGCAATAGATATTCCCTAGGCATCAACTATCGCTCCTTCACTCGATGAACATTTGTGCACAAAGTCCAGTCTAGTCACTGGGAATGCAGTATTGAGCAAAGCAAACCCCTGGAGCATGTATTTCAGAGGTGGTAACAAAACACAGATGTTGACAAGTTTATATTGAAATTACAGATGGTGTTTTTTCCATGAAGCAGATCACCAGGGTACTGTAAGAGAGGACTCAGAGAGAACTGTCCTGAAATTGGGAGGCAGGCACGGGGCCCCAAGAGTGGACCTAAAATCCGACCATGAAGGAACAGAGGGGTCTTCAGTACCCTGTGTGTCTATGGGGAGCGGGAAGGACAAAGATAGCCAATGCTAAACAGGAGATGAGGAGGAGATAGAGCCTATGAAACACACATAACAGACATGGAATCCCCTCAGGACCAGTAATGAAAGTGAGTGATGGGGCTTGAGTATGGAGGAGTATAGGGAGGAATTAGAAGACTGTGCAAAGGCAGCCATGTCTTTGGGGATTAGTAATATAGGTTGGGATTCAAGCGAGAGACATGGACTCACAGCCAGGAGAAAGATCTTGGGGAGAGTGAGGCTCAATCTGATGGCACAGGGGACAATCACAGCCAGTAAGTTGGGCTCATCTGTTGGAGGAGATAGATAAGGTCTGAACAGCCACATGACAAGCTCTAAGAAAACAGGTCTCGGGAGAGGCTTGTGTGACAAAATGGGCAAGAAGGTCCAGTGCTGTGGAGACTGAGAGGTTCAAAATTTAGAGTTAATTCTTGGGACTGGGGCAAAGTCACCATAGCACAGTTCTTTCAGAGCAAGGGTCCAGCAATCCCCAGCCAGATTAATCTTGGGATGTGACTAGGGTCACATAGCCCCTAAGGAAGCCTATGGAATGTGTTAACTCCATCCCCCTTGCTACAACCTAACCTGCACGTAAACAGGGCAGGTATCTCCAGATGGCCAGACCTGATCATTTGCAGTTTTGGCGCCTGAAAATAAACCAATCATTTTAAGGTCAACTCCCCTAAGGACCCTTTCACCCAATCCTATAGTGCCAAGACTTGCACTTCCCTACTTTCATTTTTGCCCCCTTAAAAACCCTGTTCCCCCAGAGCTGGGGGTCGCTTGCCTGTTTGTTCTTGCAAAAGGCAGCCACCCAGCTCGAGTTTGTAATAAAGGCCCTCATGTGTTTTACATCGGACTCAAAGCCTGTTGGTCATTTGGGGACTCGCGATCTGGGTATTTCAGAGACGACTGGAGGTAGGGACTTGGGGACTGTGCTTTGAATAGATGCGTTCCTCTCTTCTCACTCCAACAGCACACACATCTTTATGAACAAGACAGGGGGCCAAGGAAAACATACAGAACAGAGGGGTTTGATCTCGGAACTCAGCTTACTCTTTGTAGTTTCAACCAAAGGACCTCTCACCTCTGCTCTGTTAGAAAGATCCTCAAATACAACCTAGCAGGGCACTAAAATTCAGAGGGGCAAGTGACTTGTACCAAGTCACACAGACGTACTGAGGCTAGAACTCTCCCTCTGCCTCTGTACAGTTGTTCCAGGCTCCTTCCACCCACCAGCCCTGTGTCTGTCCCCTGGGGCTCTAGAGTGAGTCTAGCCCCTTTTCAATATGTGGATACAGTAAAGAGACTCCTCAGCTCTTCCTACCTAAGGTCTAGGTCCTTCAGCTCTGCCTGGATGCTCCGGGTCAGACTCTGCACCAGTCTCCTGCAGAGTCTCAGAGGTCATCTGAAGTGCTTTTGGGGTCAGCAGAGTCCTACTGAGTAGACTCTTGCCCCTTTTCCTCTGAGCACCACCATGACACATCTGCTCATCCAGGAAGGGGTGGGGGGGGTATTGCACAGTATAGAAATACCCCAAGTCATTAACAGGGGCCTCCACCTGCAACCTCTAGGCCTGTGTGCTCTCGGCTTAAAACTCATCTGTTGACAGTCTACTTTCTAAGGAGAGCACTCCTCCACTGTGGTGCCAGCAGCAAGAAGCACTCTTCCTCAGCTGTGGTGCTGGCAGCAAGCAGTGGAGTCTGGAGCATGGGTAGAAGGAGGTGCCTACCTGGGCAGAAGGAGAGCCTGGGTGTGTCTTAAGTGACCTCCCTAACCCTGACTACTGTAACTGTCCCCGCTCTTCTCTCCTGAAAAACTGATGCTACAACAGCTGCTTAGAAAAGGGCTGGGATGGGTAGAGCACGGTACAGACCTCAGGAGGCCCTGGGGGAGCACCACAGGACTGAAGACAATTCTGGTCCCCTCCTCTCCACTGCGAAACCAACATAGTCTCAGGTATCTTTCATAGTGGTGGCAACAGTTATTGATTGCTGACCTTCCCCCAGAGCTTCCCAAAGCTGTCAGTTACCACAGCCTGTTCAGCACAGGGAGGCAGGGCCGTTGTTCTATGAGGTTGTCTGTTACTGTTTTGAGAAGGACTCTAGCTATGCAGCCAAGGCTAGCCTTGAACTCGTTTTGCAGGCTGGCCCTGACCCTGCGATCCTGTTTCTAGCCTTCCAAGTACTAGAATTACAGCCATGTATTACCAAATGTGGCTCTTTGTCCTTGTTCTACGACAGAATTAATGGCTGTGCCTTTGAGTTGTTGCTTTTAGTTCTAAGTTGAACCCCCCCCCCCCGCCCAGGGCAGGAGGTAGGAGCAGTCAAGGCTAGATTATCAAATAAAATGT
Organism: Pachyuromys duprasi; assembly: GCA_028658305.1. Lineage (NCBI taxonomy): Eukaryota > Metazoa > Chordata > Mammalia > Rodentia > Muridae > Pachyuromys > Pachyuromys duprasi. The sequence goes on along the minus strand of CM053746.1, from coordinate 35,643,607 downwards.
AATACCCTGACTGTCAGGCAAACGGAAAATTTCAGTTTAAGTATATTCAAATCTTGCATGGGCTGTACATATGCTAAGATATACTGGCTGCCCTTCGTTTACACTTGATTAATCTAAGCCAGAAGCAGGTGAGGTGGGGAAGGGTGAAAACAGCAGTCCCGAGGCCTTGTCTTCAAGTCTTACTGCCATGAGACTGGGGAAAATCTGAGAGTACAGTTTCTTGGTGTGGGGTGGGGGATGAGAGAGAGACAGAACAGGACAGAATTAGATAGAGACCTAATCTAAAAGGTCCCTTGTCCCCACAGCACTGGGGTGGTGGGTAGGTGGTGGCGCCAGATCACCAAGTTAAGGCCAGGGGCACCTGTGTTCCGGCTTGCAGACAGCCCTGTGGAGCCATAAAGCCTCTTAGAGGTAAATTATCTCCCTTCCAGTCAGCAGCACCCCAGTGGAGAGAGCCAGCGGGAGCCGATTACACTGACTCTCAGGGCCTGTTTTTAAGCTCCTCTCTTGCTGTCTGTCTTAAAAACTCATCCCTGCCCCCAATTCTTGTGGTCTCCAAGCATCTGCTCAGGACTACCAAACAGCCTGTGCTAATCACCTGATGTTTAGACATCTGGGGATTTGAGAGCAAGAGCTCCAGCTTTGTCTCGGTATCCCACCCCCGCCAACCATCTTGTTCCCCTGTATTCAGAATCCCTACACCCTACCCTGAAACACACATCCCATCATTGACCCAGAACTTGGTGGCCTGGGTCTCCTCGACACAGATGTCCTAAATGCGCCTGAGAGGGACTGAGCTCAGCACCCTAGAACTGTCTTCCAAAGCAAATCCTGCCGGAGCCCTAGCCCACAGCACACTTTCCTCATGACTTCAGAGCTAGACAGAACTCAGTGGTCAGCTTGTCCCCTTGGTAAGGGACCCCTGGAGAATGACAAGCCCTCTAGGGGTGCTCAGTATATAGGAGGAGAGAGAAGGACCAGAGACTCTTGCACCCTGGAAAGGTCTGGGGACAGGGGAGTGGGGAGGAGAGCCTGTGGAGGATATCAGGCAGATTGCTTCATAGCAGAAATGAACCCATTCTCCCTTTCGTGGTCAAAGCAGAAGCTGATAGCTTTCAGCCACCAGTCCTGTGTCTGCTCCTTCGGAAGTATGCCCTGCCTCATCCACTGCAGAATCCCCATCCATTCCTTCTCCCGACTTGAGCTCTGTCAGCTCTGCCCAACGGCTCTGGGTCAGACTCTGTACCACCACCTCCAGAGTATCTGAGTCCATTAGCAGAGCAGGACAGGACTAGACTCATGTTCCACAGAGCAGACTCTTCTCCCATTTCCTTGTGCCACCCAGCTTGCCTCATCACTTTGGACACAACCCTCCGGACCTTTAGACATGCTTGTGTCACATACTTGTCACCGTGATATGAAGTCTGACTGTTAGAATTGCTGGGCACCTTGCACAGTGGTAGAGGTGCACTCCTGAGCAAGCTTTGTTTCCATTCTCATTGTGGTTCCCATTAGCTGTGTGGCCACCTGGCTTACAATTTTACTCTTTTTTAGCTGACTATACTGAGTCCCTACCACCAAACTAGTCCCAGAAGAGAGAGAGAAAAAAAAAACCCCTAGAAGATAAACACTTGAGAGAACCACTTCAGAGAGGAATTAGCGGTCTGAGCTCACAGTTTCAGAGGGTTCCATCCACGGCAGTGGCACAAGAACATGGTATCAGGCACAGCAAGATCAGAAAGTACTGGGAATGAAGGAGCAAAAGAGGAGGAGTCAGGGTCTGTCCACTCTACCTCAGTCACAGCTTTTGAGTAAGGTTCTGGGCACCCATGAGGGGAGGGGAGCAGAGAGGCAAGAGGGCAGGAAGACAAGGGAATGAGGCACACTGAAGTCCTAAGCACTCACGCCAGTGGCCAGGACCAAGCACAGACCAGATGCTGGACCCATTTCCTGAGCAAATGACCTCATGATCTATAAAAAGCCCTCCAGTTCTGAAGTGAGAGCTGTAGGCTCAAAGTCAAAAGCCTGGGTCATTACTGCTCATTTGTGATTGGGGAAAGCCATTTGACCTTTCTTGGCTGGCATCAGTTGGGAAGATATTGGTAGGGGCTTGGTGAAGATGAGGTACCGGAGGGGAAGGACTGAGCTTGGGGTGGGAATGGAGAGCCTTGCTGCTTCTTCTACTGTACCTGATGCCAACGCTTGCCAGCATCAACCAACTGTTACATGACCCAGTCCTGTCAAATTACCAGGAATGTCCAATTCCAGAGAGCAGACAGAAGGTCTCTTCTCCTGTCCTCATCAGGCAGTGTCTCAGGGAGAAGGTGTTCATTTCTAGTCCAATGTCTTGCGTAGAGTGGTTACATATCACAATGTATCTTCAAAGGTGGCTCAAGGTAGCCCGGGTACTATAATCAAGCCCCTAAGACCAAGATGAAGACCCTTCAGGTGCTTCTGCTGTAGAAGAGATGTCTTGGAGCTTATGAACCCCGCCCCCTCCTTAAGCAGGCTCAGGCTCCTCCTACTGTCCCTGCCTCTTTGTGTGTTCCAAGTCTTGCCTCTCGTACCTACTCATCTGCCTCTCACCCAAGCTCCTTGCATTAGATAATACTGCCTTGAGACCAAAAGTAGACATGGCTCCAGAGAGATAAGGAAGAGAGGCAGAGTGCACACATCTGACATCCAAAGACCTCAACACTCTTAGCTGGTCATGGGGTTTTTCCTGCAGTGCAGGATCTATTACGAGTAGCGATTCCTCGGCAAGCCAACTTTGGAGCCTGGTCTGCTGCTGGCCAGACAAGAGCCAAGATGGCTTTCCAAAGCTTTCTCTTGGTTCTGAGGCCCCGATCGCCACACCCACTCCTGTTTCCACCTCCGCATCCAAGGAGACTCTTCTTCCCAATTACACTTGTTCCCTATATGCTTCATGATGCTCCAGTGGAACACCCCCATCCTCACAGTCCTGGGCTTCAGGAAGAATGGAGTCCACACTTCACTATGTGGTTACCAGCAGCTCTCCCCAGGCATGGCCATTTCTGGCTCTGATGCCTGAGCACCCCCGCAGAGGAGCACACTGTTTAGCAGAGCTGGGTGTGCCCAGAGTCTGCATCTCTGACAGGCTTCCAGGGATGAAAGAGCTGCTGTGCACTTACAAGGCTAAGTTTACAAGTTCTTGCTTGGTATTTAGCAAACTGCCTTAGCTCCAGGTGGGGCATAGGATGCAGCCACAGGAGCCCAGGGACTCCTGCTGCTTGATGCTTTTCCTTCCCAGCAGGCATCCCAAGGTACTCTCCTTGCTTATTAGGAGAGACAGCCCATGACCCCAGCCTTCCTACAAAGATTTGCTCACAAAGAATCCCAAAGATTGTCTGGCAGGTAACTCTTGCCAATAAGTGTTAGTTTTAAGAATAAAAGACACGAGACAGTGTATCCAAAGGATGGTCTTGAGGGTGGAGGGGTAGAGAGGCAGGCCTTCCCCCACTTTTATTGTAGCAAGTGAAACTGAGGGCATGGCTAACCTCTAGGGTCTGCCCTTGGGCCCTCCCTGCTCATTCTGAGCACTGACGTCCCCATTCTTGGGTCCAAATTGTTGCTACCCTTTGGGGAACTCATAAGAAAGATCTTAAACTGACTCTCGGTGCCAGCTATGACGGCAACCCCTTCAGGAGTCCAGGACAGTCCCAGTGACCTGATGGTGTCTGGGAATCTGACATATAGTAAACAGTTCATGGGAGACAAGGACAGAGGAGGGCCTAGGGGCATAAAGAGAGGGGGGTCTGGGGTTGAATAAAGTGCCCACAGAGAAGCACTCCACTTGCGAGCTAAATAGAGTCACTTTATCAGGGAACAAGGTGCAGGGCACCATAAAAATTAAAGTAATTTACTATAGCTGCCATTCTGCTCTGTTTGGGTTATGCTTAAGCCACAGCCTGGAGGGAGTGAAGTCAAGAGCATTAGTGAGGCACACTGGGGCTAGATTGAGACCAGATTGAGACTAGATTGAGACCCCCTAAAACAGAACCAGACACCCTACTAACAGCGGTAACAATGATAATATCAATGGACACACCCAACGGTTCATAGGCACACTGTCTCCTATAGGCGTCATATCAGTACCAAACCTCAGGCAGCCCAAAGGAAACACAGAGGCTGAGAAATGAGCCCTGAGTTACGCAGAAGGGTACCAGGGCTTGTCTAGCTCCGCAGTCTATATTCTTAGCCATTTCCCTTGGCTTCATGAACCTCACTGTGCAGTAGTTCAACTGAGAAATGTCCCCCGTAGGCACACATATGTGATGGCTGGATCCCTAGCTGGTGGCAGCATTTGGGGAAGAACCTTTAAGACGTGGAAACTTGCAGGAGAGAGCACATCCTCTGGAAGAGCTTGGGCTCTTATTGCCCAGCCCCCTCCACTTCTGGTTTGCTCTCTGTTTCCTATATGTGGTTGAATCCTGACCTCTCAGCTTCTGCTCCTTTTGTTTATGGCCATGCCTCTCTGCCATGACGGAGTCTTATCCCTCTGAAACCGTAAGCCCAAAATGAACTCTTCTATAAGTTGTTTTGGGTCATGGTATTTTGTCACAGCCACAGAAAAGTAACTGATATAGCTTTAAAAACAGCATTCGAAACCCAAGTCTCATCTCTGTCACTGGTAACCCTTTTAGACAAAAACAAATAACTCTGCACCTAGCCCTCAGTTTCACCACCCACAACAAGGTGGTGGGCAAGTTTCCTGAAAGGACAGATCTCTAATGGTCACTCATTCTGTGTGCTGACAGGGAGAAGCAAAGTCAAGGTGAGAGAGGAGACTCAGCTCTCCCCAAAACATGTGACAAACACATGCTCTTGTACCTGGACCCTTGCATGTGGGTGTCCATCCCCAAGTTTCCCAAGACTGCCACAGCCTAAGGAAAGTAGAAGAGCTTAAGAGACAGCAGCCAGGAGAAAGCCCACAAGGAGGCTAAGGCCAAAAAAAAAAAAAAAAAAAAAAAGTCTCACTTCTACTGGCAGGGGAAGGACAGAGGAACTTGTCTTAGAAGGACAGAGATACAGTAGCAGGAGGGAAAAGGGATATGGGTTCCTGAACTTGAAAAAGGGGGAACACTGCCCAACCCTGCCCCTGCAACTGGTATGACCTAAAACGTGGGTACAGAGAGGTCCTGAAGAAGCCATAGAGATAGCAAGAGTAGGGGCCTTGGCTCCTCCTCTACCCTCACCAAGCCAACTAAAGCACTTGCCAATTTGTTAGAGCCTTGAGATAATGGTTTCTAAGTCACACATAGAAAATGGAGCAGTCTAGCTCATTGGGGAGCTCAGCAGTCACACCCAGCCTCTGTCCCCACAGGTTCCTAGCTACAAATGGTGGAGGCATAAGCCTTGCATGGAGGCTGTCCCACAAACACAATGTTTGTTTGGCTGTGCTCTATGTCTCCCCTCTGGGCTTTTAGTCTTGCTTCTGTAAAGGAGAGTGAATAGCTCTCACTTCTCTAGGGTGCTGAGGGGATTAAGGGATGAAGAGAATGGCACGCATGTTCCTCTCAGTGCAGGCAAGCCTCATGCTCCCTGGCTGCCTGCTCAGCCTAGAGCCCTGTGTGTTTCTTGGAGGATATAGCATCCATGTATTTGTTGGCTAAATGCAGACATGTTCCCATTGCACAGATGATGACGGCTAGGCATAAACTCCAGCATCCCATGTCTAGTCCACTTCAGAACTTGCAGGGCGAGAACACTGCCTACTCAGCTGACGGCTGATAACATCCAACCACTCAGGGTCACCTTGACAGGCAGCCAGACATCTTCCCAGGAGGCAAGTAGGAGCAATGTTCCTCTTAGCAACCAAATGTTATCATTGCACAGGGACAGTGGCCTTCCTTCCTCTCCCAGCTAAGTGGTTCTGACCAGCTCAGCAGAAGGGTGGAAGGAGGAGTTCAGGCCAGGGAGGAGGCTGTAGATCTCTGCCTCCCATGTGGCATTGTTACGGTGGCTGCTGAGGTCATCATAGGCCCCACTCCTTGCAGATCAGCAAGCCCATAGATCTCTGTCAGAAACTCCCGCTCAAGGGCAGCACCATAAATCCAGCATGGGAGAGAGCGACTGAGCCAGTACCGGGCACACCCCAGCGAGCAGCTTTCCTGGAGCTGGCCGCTCTGCACAGGGTGGCCCTGGAGTGAGGTTCACATGCTGTTTGGAGATCTGCTTCCTCTCCGTCAGTAACCCCAGAGGACTGCCTCCTCCCTCTCTGCCCAGGCCAAGACAATCACTTGCTTCTCACTTGCCCCTGAAGCCAGGAGTTTAATTCTCCCTCTGAACTGAGAGGGAGAATTACTTCTTGGACTGCTTCCGTGGCTGCCCAGATGAGTATATCAGCTCAGCCAGCTTTTTACCAGCCCTGCTGCAGAAAAGGGAAAGCGGTACCCAGCAGCTTGTAGGGCAAGAGGGAAGCCTATTCTAGGAGGAAAGGGGTTGGAGGCTGGGCCATAGATTCCTCATCCAGCAGGCTGTTGGAGCTAGAACATCCTGGCTGGACCATGCTCTCCACACAAACACTTAGCCAGGCAGCAAATATGCCAAAGTCAGCTCTCAGTCTGCTTCGTATGCCTAATGAACAGACAGGATCCTACCCTGAGCACTCGTGCATTCCTAGGAAGGAGATCAGCCACGTCAAGGTCAAAGCAGAAAGAAGCTAGAGCGTCACAAATAAGTATGGCTGTGGGGGATGAGAGTAGCCAGGGTCAGGGCACTGTGTGTGCTGAGGGGTCAAGGAGGTGGCATTTGAGATGAGCTCTTGGCGCTGCGATGGAGCAGTCAGCCAAGGGGGTGAAGGAATGGAAGTGCAGAAGGAGAGAACAGCTGTGAAAAGAGCTAAGTGGGAAGATGCTTCTCATGGAGGACAGAAAGGAAGCTGAGGTTACTGGAGTTGGGGCTGGGTGGTTAAGAGGTTGGAAAAGGACACCCGATAGTGCACATACAATATGTGGTAAGCCATGTGGATGCTACTGCAATGGGAAGCCCCTGGAAGATCTGGGCTAGGGAACACAATCTATTTTCAACTGGAAGCAGGTACCTCCAGCATTTAAAAAATATTTTTAATTTTCAAAATGTATGTGGGTGGGGTATGAGTGTATGTAATGTTTGTGTGTACAGATGCATGAGCCCGTGGAGGCCAGAAGAAGGCATCAGATACCTTCTAACTGGAGTTACATACAAAACTGTGCGTTGTGGGTCACACCTGTAATCCCAGGTGATGAAGACAGGGGAATTCTGGAGGCTCACTGGCTAGCCAAACTACTCAAATTAGTGAGCTGCAGATTCACCGAGAGACCCTGTCTCAAAAAACTGAGACACCAAAGGTAACCTTTGACCTCTGAAAGCACACAGACGTGGACACATACATGAAAGCAGGTTCATAAGGTAAAAAGCCACGAGGCGTGGTGATGCACACTCGAAATGCCAGCACTCGGTCAGGAGGCTGAGACAAGATGATTACAAGATTAAGGCCACCAGCTTGGGCTACAGAATGAGACCTTGCCTCAAAACAAAACAAGCGACAAAAGACAGAGCCGGCATTCCCAAGCCACCAGGCTGTGGAGATTATGGCTAATATTGGTTAGCAGTGGGATCTAGGACCACGGACAAATCTCTGGGCATGTTTGTGAGGAATTTTCTAGACTGGGCTCATTGAAAAGGAAAGACCCACCCAAATATGGTGGCACTCTTCCAGAGGCCGAGGTCCCAGACAACAAACAGGTGAAATGGAGCTGAGCATGAGCCAGCATTCATCTCTCTCTGCCTCCTGACTACAGATGTGAGTGGAGCTGAGGTGTGAGCAGTGACCTTGTGCCTCACCCCCACCAGCATGGACTGTATCTCCTTGGACTGTGAGCCAAAAATAAATCCTTCCTTAAAGCGTCTTTGCGAGGTGTCTTGTCACAACAATGAGAAAAGTAACTAATACAGGCAATCAGCCCACACCCAGGCTATCATGAGCGTGTCCCAGTCCGCAGTGTCAGACTTCCAGAAAACAAGGCACCCTATCCAACATGTGGCTCACTAGTACTTGGGCTCAGCCCATGTGGCTTACATGGCTTTTGTCTATCACTGCTCCATGCTGGACCTTCACTCCCACAATTCTGGTCGTGGATAACATCCCCTGAAGTTCCGCAATACACTTCGAGCATGTCTGTACGTGCAGAGACCCCTCCAGCTTTCTTGCCCACCACAGAACATCAGACGCATCTAACTTTCTCTCCATCCTGTGCCCACAGCCTATTGGTCCCTTTGTATGCCCTGGACTGTCTTTCCAGTAGGTTCTACTGAGATAGACGGCCTCCAGGTTTGCCTCCTCTATCTTCTCCACAGATTAGGAAGTGTCCTGATCTGTACAAGATGGGGGAATTTTACTTGTTGGGTTACACAAAGATCCAAGAAGCCATGTTGCTCACCCACTCTGTGCCAGCACACTGACCCCTTCCTTCTTGGCTGCCTCTATGCTTAGCTGCCTCAGGCAATGTCAGGGACATCTCACACGTTCACAGGATGTACTGAACCACCCCAGACACTTGTTACACATTATACAATGCTTGGTTTTAATTTATCATTGGCAGGTAGATGCCTGCTTTGTACCTCCTTGGGTTTTCATGGCAGTTTTCTGAGTGTGGAGGAGACAGAGGAAGAGGAGGTGAGCTGATGTGATCCACTCTCCAGGTCCATGTCTATCCTGGAGATAGCCACCCTGGAAGGCAATATATGGGATACTGATTCTGCCATATGAATGTTCATAGATCCTCTATCACATACCCAGGTTGAAGAAGTGGCTTTCTAAGGCTCTGCAGAGCATCTGGTAAGATTTCCCTATGCTAATATGATTCCCTGATGGTCTCCCAGGCTGCTGAAGTGACTGATGTTTAACAAAGCTGTTAAATAAATGGGGGGGAGGGGAGTGTATACATTAACTGTGAAAACTTCCTTTTAAAGTTTGCCTCCGCCAGGAGCTGGAGAGTCGGCTCAGCTGTTAAAACCTCATAGTTCTCACTAGAGACGTAGTTTGGGTCCCAGAACCTGTATCTAGGGACTCACAATTACCTGTAACCCCAGCTCCAGGTGATCCAGCATCTCTGGCCTCTTTGGACACCTTATACATATGCACATACAACATACTTATACACACATACACACACATGCATGTACACATCAAAAACTAGTAATAAATATTTAAAAAAAAAACACAAACATTTCAAACCCACTACACCATCTGAACACATTGTCCCTCTAATGGCCCAGTTTATGATGTGAGATTCAGGAGGATTCACTCTCAGGGCCTTCCCTGCCTCTATCCTAGCCCACCCCATTCCCACTCCAATCCTCAAGAGATGTGGCTAATCCTACCGCAGGCCCAAAATGTTCTAAAGCAAACAGGCAGATCATTTTTCTTGTGTGCGTTAATAATTCAGGCTTCGCACCAGGTTTTCAAACTGGATTAAAACTGGATTGGCTTTCTGGGCTGAAGCGAAAACATCTCAGTCTAATATACTTTAAAGAAAAACTTCTTTTAATTAGTTCCTTTGAATATGACACAAAGGTCTCACTTGACAGCAAAGCACTTTGTCACCATCTTTAAACTGTTCCCATGTTTATCGGTGACATTGATTTCGTCACCTGGGATCGCAGCTGCACAGACATGCAGGGTCACAAGCTTGCTGTCTCTCACCTCCAGCCTTGTGTTGAGGCTCAGAGTATCTCCACTCTGGTCTACAGGCAGACGTAGCCTGACCTGAGGACCAAGGTCACAGAACAAAGGAAAACCAGAGTCATTGTCAGAACTGGCATCTTCTCCTGTAGTCCTGAAGAGGTGCCAGCCTCAGTTTTCTCATCTCTGAGACGGGAATGATGAGAGGCGGCTGAGAGGCTTCAGTGAGATGGTGAGTGTCAGATGGCCAGTGCATTGCACATGTTCCTTGTCTCTAGCAAAGGTGAGGATGAGAACCACACTCGATCCTGTTTGGAGGGGAGTGTGAAACGTCCCCCACAGGCTCCAGTGTTTGAACACTTGGTTCCCAGTTGGTTTTGTCAGTTGAGATCCTTAGGACGTGGGGGTCCAGCTATACATAGGACCAAAAGGCCAAAATTCCCTCCAGAGTAACTGAAGCCCACAGAGGTTGGCTACAGGACTCTACATCAAATACTTCCACTTTCTCTTTAACAAATGTAGGACCAGTAAGGAGACCACAGCCACAGCAGAAAGATGTTGTTTCCTCATTCGTTGATCTAATCTCGTCAGGATGGAATGGGGCTTTGTAGCCTGTTTCTGGGCGACATGAGGGGTGAAGGGTTGGGTAAGAGAAGAGTCTCAGCAACACTGACCCAGTGTTCCCTGGGAGAGGAGGGGACTGCTCAGGATAACTCATTCAGGAGTCATCCCCACTCTGCATATCACCTCAGTGTGGGGCAATGGGAGGTTTGAGCATGACCCTCGTTGCACCGGAAGTGAGAGCAGGCTGTGAGCTCCCTCCTCATCTATCTAAGGAGCCTGCGATTTAATCTGCAAGTGACAGGTTGCTGCAGCTTTGAGTCACAGGGGGCCATTCCTTTGTTTGTTTATTTCCCTTTGGAAGCCTGTCTGCTCAATAATTCAATTCAACAAGCCCTGCTTAAGCCCGACCTCATTCTACAGGGTTGTGCAGGGCACTGGAGGGGATGGGAAAATAAACATAAATAAGATCTTATTCTTGCTCTCAGGGAACTTCCTGTCTTGCCAAGGATGGAGTTCAGACGACCATCCTGAGCCCTACTCCCTAGAGGAAGAGGGTGGTCAGGATAAGAAAAACAAAAGCAACTACCCCAGTGTCCAGGGTTGCTTATGACGAATGATACTTAGGTCTGTCTGCTCTGTGACAGGGTTAAAATTTTTTCTCCAAATTTTTTATTAACAAAGAAAACAAAAGCAAAAATTCTGCACAGTGTATGATTGACAGAGAGAGGCCTCAGCAATACCAATGCAGGCTCCTGAGAGGCACCCACGTCCTCCTCTCTTTCAGCATCTTTGTACACACATAGATCTGGTGCAAGGCAAGGCACGTGAGGCACCCAGGCCAGAAGAAACTCTGCCATCCAGAGCCAGGAGCTGGTGGCAAGCTCAGAACTCATTGTCTACCAAGTGAAGAACGTCACACATCCCCATCCTCCTTGCAAAGCCTTGATTTTTCCCATCTGTACAATGAGCTGCTGAGATGTGGTACATGAGCTCCCAGTTCTGTTTATGGTTGTTTTGAGGGTTTCCTCAAGGCCTCCACAAGGAGAGGCTCACCCCACCCCCACCCCAGCCAGCACGGCTCAGTTCTTATCTATATATAAGCATAGTCAAGTCTCTGCTTAATGTTTCTGTTTGAAGCCAGGGTTTTGAGGTTAAAAATAAATGGAGAATTACTATATTGGCTGTCCTCTAAGGCCTGCTTTGGCTTTGACATTCTACTTCCCGTCCTAGAATCTATTTCTTGAGTGCCTACTGGAAGGCAGGCCTGATGCTGACCGGTAAAGTTAGACCAATGAGCAAGCTCCAGGATGATCTCTCAGGCCCTCCTCACAACCCCAATGTGAGGAAGATGCTACTATTCAAGCTGGCCCCCTTTAGAAAAGCCACTGGGGAGTATCCTGAGAAAGGAGCACCACCTGAGGGCTCTCACTTGGTCCCAGGCAGGATAGCATCCAAACCATTTCTGAGAAATGGCCCACTATGCCTACTCCTCCCAAAGTGAGAGAACACCGTTAACACCCCTCCTAATCTAGCACTGTGATAATAAGGACACAAAGACACTGCACATTGTCGTGGTTTAAATATAAAATGCCCTTCACAGGCTCATTTTTTGAATACTTGGTCCCCCAGCTGATGGCTCCATTTAAAAAGACTGTAAAAACTTTGGGAGGTCAGCACTGGCACTTGGGGGTACATTATCCTTAGCCACTCCTGGCCTCACTCTCTGCTAGGTCTAGCATGTTGTAAACAGCCTCTGCCATGTGCTTGCTTGACCATAACTTGAGCAGCTCCACCACACCTTCCCCACCATGGAGGACTGAACACCTCTGAAATCAGAAGCCAGAGTCAATCTCTTCGTTTGAGTTGTTCCTGTGAGGAATGATCTCACAACCACACGGGTGTAACTAATGCAGGTGCCAATCCCATATGTGATAACATTGTAACCTTGGCCTTCTTCCCACTGAACAGTTGAGAAAATAGACTGTTCTGTTGACCTGCTCAAGTTCAAGACGCTGAGCCCTCCTCCTCTTCCCTCTGGGCTGGAGATCCTCTGCAACTGTGGTTCTCAACTTTCCTAATGTTGAGACCCTTTAAGTCAGTTCTTCATGTTGTGATGACACCCAACGGTAAAGTTATTTCCATTGCTACTTTAAAACTGTAATTTTGCCACTGTTATGAATCATAATGTAAATACCTGATATGCAGGGTTTCTGATATGCTACCCCTGGGGAAGGCCTATTGGAGCCCTCAGAGGGGTCACAACCCACAGGTTGAGAACCACTGCTCTGCAATCTTTACTGAATATCATCGTGTTTCTCCTGCACTTGGCCATGGAGATCAAAGGACTATACTGTTGGTCCAGGGTGAGGCCAGAGTGTCACCAAAGAGTCAGAATCTTCCTGAAGCCAGCAAGGTGGCAGCAACAGAAGTCCAAAAGAGAACCTTTGAGAAGTAAGACTGAGATTCCCATCAGCCCTGCTCTCCTGTTAGAAGACCCCTGCATTTTATACCAGCCTAGGCAGCATGGTGTCTTGTACTCAGTTATGGAACATGCCCCTCTAGCCAGCAGGTCAAGGTGGGTGTCTGTGGCTTTGAAAATGACTGGGGAGGGGTGTGTTGGTTGGAAAAGATCCACTTCATTTGCCCACTACCCTTTCATAGTACCCCAGAAATGTTAGGAGCCTGCAGACCCTCCTTATAGAGGCCCCTAAAAATGGCTAGCGATTAGCTATCAAACTGACTTGAGTGTTGGTTCTGGGTCCTCCATTTGTTAGAAACTTGACCTGGAGTAAACTGTCACGTCTCAATTTTCAGCCTCTTCTGCTGAAGAGTGGATAATAGTATGTGACGAGATTGCTTCCTTCTTTTAAAGAGCGCCGTGTGATTTTAATTCTAGTTTCTGCTGTGTCACATAGGCTCACAGCTGGAGTCACGTGGCTGTAGGATATAGGCCATCTCTTCTTTAAGATGAACACCTTCAACAGTTTCGTTAGGACATAAACCACACTTCACACAAATCTCCTGCTTACAATGCACGGCCCAGTGGCTTTTAGTGTGTGCACGGACTTTCCCATTCATCACCACCATCAGTTCCAGATCACTGTCATGACTCCTGTAGAAATCCTCACATCCTTAGCTATTAATTCCCAGCTCCACATCCCCTTACTCCTAGGACAGCCCTGCAGCTGGCACGGAGCAGACTGCTTCTGTCTGTACAGACATTCTTCCTCTGGACCATCATATAAATGGTATCATACAGTATGTAAGCCTCCTGACTGGCTTCTCTCCTGGCGCTTCCAAGCTTCACCTCTGTGGTAGCTCAGTGTCTTTTCTGCCCTTTTATCTTCTCTTTCTGGCAGTAAACAGCTATCCCATATATCCTCCGTCATTTGATAGACATTTGGGTTATTTTACTTTCTTCCTTTGTGTGTGTGTATCTTCATGAGAGTGTTGTGTGTGTGTGAGTGCATGCATGTGTGCGCACACACACATGTGTGCATGTGGAGCCCGAGGTTAATGTTCAGTGCCTTTCTCTGTTGCTTGTTGTTGTGAGGCAGGGCCTCTCACTGAACCCAGAGCTTGCCAGTTTGACTAGACTGGCTGATCAGTGAGCCTCAAAGACCCTCCTTTCTCTGGCTCCTCAGCTGTGGAGATATAAACATGTGCCACCGAACTAACTTCTGTGAGGGTCAGTGTAGGTGCTCATGTTTGTGTGATAAGCACTCCACCGAGTGGGCCATTCTCACAGCCCTTATTTCTGCTTTTTGGCTATCATGGATATGTGAATATGCATGCACAAATCTTTGCTTATATTTTTGGTTGTGAGCCTAGCCTTTAATGGCTGAGCCATCTCTTCAGTCTGCCCAAGTCTTTATAGAGAATGTGACATCATTTCTCTTGGGTGTGTACCCGGGCGTAGAATTCCAGGGTAAACCACATGAGGAACTGCCTTGGTTTTTCTGAAGCAGCTGTATTATTCCACAGCTTTGCCTCCTTCCCACCACCACGCCTGCCCCAAGTCTCTAGCTTCACTCAGAAGGTGTCTCACAAGTGGCCAAAAGTAATACTCCTTCCCCTTTCCTTGTTTATAAATCTATGTCCTTACCTGCCAGCTTTTGTTAATGATTCATGAAATTCCTTCTGGGGCTCTGGTTTTGGTCCAGGGCAGAGCTCCTTTCCCTGATTCGGGTCACGTGGTGTAGCAAAGGTCCTCCCATTAAAACACGCCTGGGCACCAAATAGTCATCCTAGGAACCACATGACACCTTGCTGGCTTGTTCTTCCCAAAGAAAATTAGCACCTTCTCTTGCCTTAGAAACACACCCTTCTCACTCCCTGGCAAACTAGTGACATCAGCTGTATGGTCCAGGAGCTCTTGGAAGCTCTCATCCCTTCAAGGAGATGTAACTGGGGTTACAGCTTTGGTCCTGGGCATCTTGATCAGTATCCAGAATCTGTCAATAAGGCCCACAGAGCAGAGCTAGAGCACCATTCTTGATATAGAATCCAATCCACGTATGTCTAAGGCACCTCAGAACAGAACAGCAGGCTGTAGATGCTCTGAGATAAGCATCGGGAAAGATGCGAGAAATCAATGCAAATGAGAACACTGCAAATGAACCTGGGAGACTGACTCACTTGAGGATAGCCTTTGCCTGGCTTTGGATCTTCTTGTCTTTGGCTCCATGTTCTTTGTAGCTTGCCCAAAGGCCTTGCAAGTTATTCTATGTCAGAGTTAGCTTTCTTAGGGGGAAACTTGTTAAAAACCCATCTGAAGAGAGTTGAAGCTGAGATTTTCATGACTCCTTTGAGAGAGAAGTTGGGGTAGGAGCAGGGGAAAACAGTTAAGTCCCTTTCAAATGAATGTGTGGTTGTGTCTCTGGTTCCTCCCTGTGGGAGACAGGCTCTCTGTGGAGCTTAGTATGTGTGACCAAAAAAAACAGGATAATTCTAGATTTAAATGCAAACAGTTCAGTCATCTCCAAAGATAGGGAGAGTTTTCTGCCTAAATGTCTGGATGCAGACTCCCCTGATTGGATCCTGACAGTTTGATTCCACCCAGAGCTTCAAATGAGGATCCATAATCCTGCACTTAGAAATTCTTCTGCTGCTTTGTGGACTAGAAGAGGGTAACTTCCACAGAGGTGGGGAGCTGTCCCCAAGCAGGGGAAACCTTAGTGAATGGATAAATTCCAAAAGGCTCAGTGACATAGCTCATCAGCTTCCCTGGGAAGCACCCCAGGGCTCCTAGGGCCTGCCTCAGATGACTCTTTGCACCTTCTACCCTTTCTCTGCTTTCTTCCTGAATGCCCAGGACCTTCCAGACACCTCCTACAGGTCTTCCTTTCACTCCAATGTCCTGGGACAGGTGGTTAGCACCACATTCTATAGAGATTGAACCGGAGATAAGTGAGGCCAAGCAGGTTACCCAAACTTACCAAAGCAAGAAAGTAGCTGAGTTGAGATTCAAATTCTAAATCCAAGTGGTACTCTATCTCTCCTCCTCCACAGTCTTGCTGGAGACCGGCAGCCAGCTGGCGTTGCGCTTTATCTGTCTGTACAAATGTGTTCCCTGGGCTCGCTGACAGAGACTGAAAGTTTCTGATGGAGACTCTTCTGCCTCTCTCTGTTCCCTGCCATCATTTGGCGGGCTGGCTTTCCCTGGAAGGAGGCTGGAGCATTCATTAGGAGGCTAACAAGCTCATACACCTGCCATTCAGTCTTCACACCTGAGAAGGCTCTGAAGGTTTGTGCAGAGGAACTGTCTCCTACCTCACAGGCTGGCAGGAGGTGTCCCAACACGGCTCAAATGGCTTGTGGATAGCAGTCCACTCCTGCAGGACAGACTCATTCATGGTGTCTCTGGTGACTAATGGATTCCATGCTGACAAAATGACAGCCTGGGAGACAGGGGGCTTCGTTTCCAAGCCTCATCACACAATATAACATATAAGTTTTAGCGCCAAGCTGACTTGGTTGGAAGCCTCACTGTCCTACTTAGTATCTATCTCTAGAACCTCTCTCTGTGCCTCAATTCCTTTGTATATAGCATTCCATTGAGATGTTGACAAGAGGGATTAGTAGATCAATTCATGTAAAGTATTTTCTACAACAGTCGTATATGCCAGCCATTGGCACCCCAAGGGTGTACTTGATAAAAATGCAAATGCCAAATGAAGACCCAAATGCCTACAGATGCCCTCGAAGGATTACCAGGCGTGGATGCAGGGTAAAGGCCATCCAAACATTCATGGAATTAGCCATAAAATCCCCAAATTCATATGTCCATTGTTTATGGGGGCAGGACCTTTGGGGAAGTAATGGAGTTCAAGGATGTCATGAGGGTTATGGAGTCCATGCTGTGGCCTATGGTGGCTTTAGGACAAAGAGCTGGAATATTTTTTTCTCTCTCCCTATTCAGTGTTCTTCACTGTGTTGTTTGGCAAGAAGGCCTTTGCCAGAAGCCAATAGATGCCAGTTCAATGGTCTTGAACTTCCTAGCTTCCAGAACTGAGAGCCAAATAAACTTCTGTTCTTTATAAATTCCCTATCCCCAGATATTTTAGGATAGCAATAGAAAATAAGCTGGAACATAAAATAAGGTGGATCTTTGGGGTTCCTTAAGGAAGCAGGACTATTAAAACCAAGCTCCAGAAATAGAACTCAGTGGAAGATGCCCGCATTAACGCCCATGTCAGCACTACCCTCATCGTTGTCGCTGTCACCATCACCGTCATCATCATCGTCATCGTCGTCTTCATCATCATCATCAGACTATCAACACCTTGATATTTTAATGCTTGATCACATATGGCAATCGACAGGATTGAGAAATGTATCATCACATAATTTTGCTGTGGGAACAACGGAATGTACTTGCACCAAGGAAGGAGCCATCAACATCCTCAAGAAACAGAATCGAACATGATAAAATCTTTAGTCTGTTGCATATGAGGTTCATCACTGACCAAAACTTCACTGTGTGATACATGACTGTTCCTGCAAAAGAGCGCTGTTGACTGCCTGAGGAGAGATTGTGGGCTCTACTAGTTATTCTCAACTGGGGCTGATCCCATTTTCCACCCAGTGATGTTTACAGACATCACCGTCTATAGACAATGTAGTCCTATCTAGGAGTGAATTGAGGCTCAGATGTTGCCAAACACCTTACAATTCATAGGACAGACAGCCTGTGACAAAGAATGGTAGGGTTTGAAATGAGCCACAAAGAGAATCCTTGCCCTACACCTCTGCTATTTAAAACATTACTTTGGGTTCAGCCTGAAACTGGAGCTTGCTCCTCAGGTCCATCAAGTAAAACTCTGTGTTTAAGTAGCATGGTTTAAAATGGTTCATGTATGGTAAGTGATACACAGAGACTAACATGAACCGTGATCTACATGAGCCAAATGAAAGCACGGGGCTTCTAACAGAGAAGGATAGAGGGCGCGATGAGATACGTCTTAAATTCCACATACACCATGCTATGCACTTTGTAAGATGATCTCACTTCTAAGGTTAACCTTGATTGTCAATTTGACAGGATCTAGGATTGCCTAGGAAACAAGTCTCTGGGATCCCTCTGAGGGACTGTCTAGATCAGGTTAGCCTGTGGCCATGGTCTACCCATGAAGGAGTTTCTAGATTAAGTTGGGAAGACACATCTTAACTATAGGCAACACCATTCCATAGGTCATGGTTTTAGACTTAATAGAAAGAGAAATTAAGCTGGACACCAGATTTTATGCCTCTCTGCTTCCTGACTACAGATATAATGTGACCATTTGCCTTATGCTCCTACCACCATGACCTCCCTATCATGACAGACAGTGTGCTCAAGCTGTGAATGGAAGTAAACCCTTCCTTCCTCAAGTTGTCTGGGGGGGGGGGACCTAATACATTTGTCTCCAAAACCACCCTAGCTTCTGATTATTATACAGAGAAAGTGCAGCCCTGTCACGTAAGCTTCAGTGACACTGATGACAGGTAACGGACAGATATGATGTTCTCCGGATCTACCCACTGCCACTGGAACTGAACCACATCGATATCAGTTACCTAATGGGCCTTCTTGTAAACTTTGCTAGTGGCTGGCCTGAGGAGCTAGGGTTTTTTGTTTGATTTGGTTTTTTTGGGTTTTTGTTGTTGTTGTTGTTGCTCAGGTGGAGGCGGATCATTTTCCTATGTGCAAAGAGTGCACTTTCCTCCTTTGCTTTGTCTTAGGAGATCAATAAACATCTTGTTTCACCTTTAACAGAACTCGTGTGAATTCTCTACAATCAGCATTTGTCTCCTTTTATTAAGAGGATCTTTCTGAGTTTAACAATAAAGTTTAGAAACATTGGCTCTTTATGATCCAAAATCTCAATGATGATAGCACAGGGGCATAGTAACATAATACATATCACTTACTAAGCACCTACAGTTGGTGGCACACTGTGTCAGCACCCCCAATGCACCCCACAAGGACTCTGTGCCTTTTTTTTTTAGCAGAAATAAAGGCAAAGGTATGATCAGGCTTTCGCATGAGACCTGCCTGGCTGCATCCTGCATCTTAGTCACAAAGGTCCTTGATACTCCCTGGAGTGCCAGCATGCCCCAGCATACCCCCTCAAGTTTCCCATCCTGCCCTACTGCTTCCTTTGTGCCCTTCAATCTGTTCCCCAGCTCTCTCCTATATCAACAGGGCCTGCTTTCTTCCCCTCCCACCTACCCAAACCTAGAAGGTATGGCATAAGGAACTCATGCTAAATGTGGTGGCATACTAGGGTCAGCAGACTTCCTCTCTGAAGGGTCACTACCCTCTGCTATTATTGTCTCCAAAGCAGCCATAGTCACATGGTTTTGTTCCAATAAAGCTTTATTGACAAAAACAGGTGAGAGGCCAGCTTTGGCTCCAAGGCAGAAGTTGGCCAAACCCTGACCTACATGATCTCCAGGGTCTCTCACGTCCTTGCTGCTCTGAAATCTCTGTGTAGCTACAGGTGGAAGAACGGTGGTCTGTGAAAAGATCCCAATAACTGGCAAGAATTCCCTCAGGGCAAACAGGGCCCTGATTCTTTAAATGACATTTGCAAGCACACCCCAGAGAAGATACAGGCATGATGAGCCTGTGTGTGCCCACCTGCCAGCTCCAATAACCGTCACCATTCTTGTCAGCCCATGTCATCTGTCCCCTGACACACATCTCTTTGTTTCTGAAATACTTTAAAATACATCTAGACATCCCATTATTCCACCCATAAATACTTCAGTATATCTCTCTAACAGAGAAGGATTTTTTTTTTAACAAAACAGCCTCAAAACCATTATCACCCTAACAAAACGAGGCATCACTCCTTATTAGTGTCTAGTACCTTGCATGTCTTTAAATTCCCCTAATTGTCTCTAAAATGTCTTTTTAAGAAACTGGTGGTTTGAATCAGGATCCAAATAAAATCTACACATTGTATTCACACAGCTTCTAAATTTTTGAATTAGTTGTCAACATGTGCAAATCTGGATTTCACATAAACATTAAGTTTGCAGCTTTTCTTGAGAAATAAAATCCTGGAAGTGCTGGTGTCTTCACAGCCTGGGTCTCCAGGGCAGCCAGTACATGCTGAAGTCCAACCTGTAGACCTTGTGCGGTTTGGGAATGCTATGAAGGCCGCCCACAACAAAATAGTAAATGGATCTGACATCAGGAGGTTATTTGGGAAGCATTTTTTGAGCACTTCTCAAGCCTAAACTCTCCGTACACGGCAACATTGTATCATGATGTTAAAAGGTTAGATACCCCTAAAGGTGTCTTGTGGCAGGGTCTATAAAGGTCTGCTCTGGACATTCTGGGCTCCTCTACCTTGCAACAAAATTACCTGGGCCCCTTTGCACCCCCTTTTCTTTCACCCATCTCTTTTCCCTCCTACTTTTTTTTTCTTCCATCAAAGCAAACTCTACCTAACTCCAGGAAGGCAGGGGCAGAGAGCAGGGGCATTACCTAGACTATGCAAATGACCTCATGCTGGGTCCTGGGTGAGCTTCCTCTCCCCCAAATGCTCCCCTACCAACTCCTCTATTGCATGATTCTCCCGGAGCCCAGAACCCTCACTCTGTAGGCAGAGAAGAGGCATCCTGCTTCACATCCCCTATGTGGGTTTTCCTTTGGATTTTGGTGGTGGTGGTTGGTTGGTTGGGTTCGTTTGTTTGCTTTTTTGGTTGGGAAGGGATTATTTGGGGATTTTGTCTGTGCAATTTGTTTTTGTGGGGCTGTGGATTCTACCCAGGACCCTGCACATACTAGGCAAACACTCTCCTACTGAGTCATGTCCCCAGCCCATTAAAAGCAAAGATTGTGGGTGGGCAACAAGATGGCCCTGTGAGTATAGGTGCTTGTAGCCCAGATGGCTAGCCATCTTGAGTTTGATTCTCAGGACCCATATGACAGAAGAGAACCAGCTCCTGCGAGTTATCCTCTGACCTCCACGTGTGCACCATGATGTGTGTGTGTGTGTGTGTGTGACACACAATATTCTTAAATT
The DNA here is from genome assembly GCA_028658305.1 of Pachyuromys duprasi. Lineage (NCBI taxonomy): Eukaryota > Metazoa > Chordata > Mammalia > Rodentia > Muridae > Pachyuromys > Pachyuromys duprasi. The sequence continues at coordinate 35,622,838 of CM053746.1, read as the reverse complement.
TCACTAAGTTTGAGTTTCACTAAGGTACCTGAGCTGGCCTTGGACACACAGCCTCTCATGTCTGCCCCTTGGGTAGATAACTGGGATTATAGGCTTGATCCAACAGTACCAGCTCCTGGCATGACCTTGAAAAATTAGCACCCTCCCTCTCTGAGCCTCCACTGCCATATCTATCCAATGAGGGATTTGGGGAGGGTGTGGAGAGAATGGCCCAAGTCACACTTCTAGTGTGTGAGATATGAACACCCTGGGAAATTAATCTTGTGATCCTGGTGATTGCCCATTCACAGACTCTTTACCCATCCAAATAGCCAAGTAGCAGAGCGAGGGTGTGGTGGTTTGAATGAAATTGGCCTCCGCAGGCTGTATATTGGCATGCTTAGTTCCCAGCTGATGAACTGTCAGGGAGCTATTAAGAGGTGTGGCCTAGTGGGAGACGATGTGTCATTAGGCTTTGAGGTTTCACAAGCCCATGCCAGGTCCAGACACTCTGTCTCTGTGTCTGTCTCTGCCTCTCTGTCTGTATCTGTCTGTCTGTTTCTCTTTCTGCTCTCCTTCCTGCTGCCTGAGGATAAGGATATAAAACTTTTAGCTATTTCTCCAACACCATACCTGCCTGCATGCTGCTGGGCTCCCTACCATATGATAATGGACTGTCTCTGAAACTATATGCAAGCCCCCAAGTCAATGTTTTCGTTTATAAGAGTTGCCTTGGTCATGATGTCTCTTCCCAGCAACAAAAACCCTAACTAAGACAGGGGCTTGGAAGGGACCAAGAACAAAGGCAGTAGAAATAATTGAGACAAGACAGTACATGCTGGCATTCTGCCCTCCAATTCTATGGCCTCCCTCTACTGAATGTGGGTGCATAGTGTTCTTCCCCTACACATCCTGACGGGTCCTGTCTGCCTATACCCCAATGTGGTTCCTGGATGACATCTAACTTGGCAGGCAAGATGCTGGGAAATGCTATAGCTGGCTCTGAGCCCATGCACTGTGCCAGTATGTAGGACAGGTGTAGGCTGCTGGTGATACAGCAGCCCACCCTGGGGTGTTCAGTCACGCAGAGGAGCCCAGCTGCAGGGAAACCAGGTGGCCCAGTGGAGGAGTCAAACGTGTAAACAAGCAATTACAATAACTGTGACAAATACTAAAATAGAAGCAGGCACCTTGGGGACACAGAGAAAGCTTCTATTTGCTTACCCAGTTATAGGCGCCCCCATCTTGTTCCAAAAATGTTTTGAAAAGGCCAGTAGAGCTCAAAGTGAGAATGACGTATGTAAGGACAGGGAACCAACCAATGGAGGAAGAACAAAGTGAAAGCCTGCTGAAGTTAGCACTCAAAATATCAAAATAGTGCCAAGACCTCAGAGGCTTTTGCTGGAATTCAGCCACACATTTGCATGGGAGCTTCCTAGTAGTCAATTCAAAAGGAGAAATCTCTGAAGTTATAAAATGTCAAGATTTCCTGAAGAGAAAACATAAGATACACACGCCATCCTGAGCTGGGACCCCAGGGACTTTCCTCTCTACCCACATTCACAGAAAATCCCCTAGAGTTAGAGAAATGGATTGGGACTCTTTGTGTGGGGTTTTCTGTACAATACTTGTAAGCTTCAAATCGCTCAAAAAGTCAGTTTTTAAGTCTCCATTCAGAGGCCAACCACTAGGTATGCCAGACACTACTTGCCTCAGACAGCATCACACTATTCTGAATTGTGCCTTCAGAAAGTAACATACACACAACACAGAGCACATAGCAGGTTCTCCATAAATAAATGTCAGTTGGTGAACATTTAATCCTGGGTGGTTAAAATGAACATATGAGCAACAACTAAAAAAAAAAAGACTAGAATCTAAAAGATGCTGGTTCATAGCTGAGGACACATCCAACAGATAACCAGGGGCTTTAGGGACATCTTAACCTGTGTCAATTGGAATTATTTAACAATTTCACCTATGTCTATTGGCTTGTATCCATGTCTTTTCCCTGGGCAGAGACAAAGCCACAGGAGAGAATTGGGAGAACCATTTTGAAGAAGCCACTGAACTTTAACTGACTTTTTTTTTCTTTTTCCAATACTATTCACTTAAAAGTGACACAATTTTTCTAGTAAGAGCATAATGCACCATTATGAACTTTATCCAGGACTCCAGGCTTTAAGTACTAAAGGAAAACTGGGCAACAGGGAGGAGGATCCCAAGACAGAGAAGAGGCACCTCACTTAAATCTGAATTCTGTCAGATACCGACAGCCTTATTTCAGTCATGTTTAAGATCCCTCACTGATCCTGAAATGAACACAACAAACATGACCTTATCCAGGGCTGGACAACACAGGACACCACGGCATTCTTAAACAAAACATGATTCTTAGAGTAAAATCTATTATGGTTTTGTGAAGACACTGTAGCATACCAGTTTAGTTCTACCTTTGTGACAAGAACAAATCAATCCACCTGAGATATCAGGAAATTCCCACCTCTCAAAAAAAAAAAATCACCCATTAGTAACAGGTGAATGAACAATGATCTCCATCTCAAGCACCATGGGACCCACAGCATGCTTCTACCCTGACTGAAAGCATGAAGGAGGTCTCTCCAGAGGGGCTGACTGCTCAGGCACCCTTGTGGATGAGAAGGAGCAGGCAGATAGACTGTAGAAAGGCTGAGGCAGCTTCCACATATCTGCAATTGTAACTCTGGGATCCTCATCTCCCCTTTGCATTTGTCCAAAGAGATGCTGAGAGTGTTGGTGTGGTCCCTTGTATTTCCCCTACGACTTTGATCTTAACTTCCAGGGTCAGGAACAGGGTAAGATACGTAAGCAGAACAAAGATGGACTTTAGTGGGGAAGGATAATGGAGGGCTCTGGGTCAAGCAGAGCTTCCTGTGGAAGAGGGTACTGGGAACTCCTCTAGGTAAATGGTAAGCCAAGAACCCCATCCTAGCTGCTCACCAAGCCCACTAACAGCACCATCCTGGAGCCCAAAACCCAAACCCAAGGACACTGATTTCTAACTGAGTGTCCATTCTAAAGAGATCATTTCTAATACCTGGCAATTCCATGGGAAGCACCAAGCACTTGTCTAGCATGGAAGTGCTCAACAGGCCAGTGGCAAAGCCTGAGGCTGTGCTCTGGGAGCAGCTGCATGGGAGCACCTGGCTTCCAACCTCTGACCCTGCATCCTGCTAACTTTGGCCTCTCCAGATGCCTAAGGGCAACTGGCTACTGAAGATTAAAGACCACAACAAGGCACTTAGGTTCTCCTCACAGCTGAGCTCAGGAAGCTGAGACTATGAGCCCTGAAATGGTGGAGAGATGCTGGGAACAGACAAGAGTTTAGCCTCCAGGGTGAGGGAGAGCCTGAAAGGAAATCAAAAGAAAGATTTCTCTATTTACTGTGCAGTTCAACTTTGTCATTATTCACATTATTGAAGAGCTGGGGTTTGTAGCTGGGGTTTGCTTCTAAGAGTCAAGACAACTGAGTAACAGTAAGGGCCAACACTGACAATATAATATGAATAGAACCTCCTGAGTACCAGATCCATCACCGGCAGTAAAGCACATCTTCACCAAAGCACACTGTGGTATGTCAGTACGCAAAATTTTTTAAAACACAAAAGATTCTGACCCAGATTTCAACCTTGAGGAAATTCTAGGAAGGGAAATGGGCTAGTCCATTTCCAGAGAACCAAGCGTATGTAAGGTACTTAGCAGAGTCATCATAGAGGAAGTGGAATGGTGTTTGTCCTTGGAGGAAGGTGATGAGAAGTCCTTGTTAAACACATATGGCTTTCATCTGAGGAAGATGAGAAAGTTCTGGAGGTGAATGGTGTTGATGGCTGTACATTGCACACTTAGAAGTGATACAGAGCCTGGGAGTATGGTTTCATGGTAGAATACTTGCTTAGTATACAGAAAGCCCTTGGTTCAATCTTCAGTACTGCAAAATAAATAAAACTAACAAAAAGCTAGGCTGCCAAGATGTTTCAGAGGGTGAAGGGGGCTGCTGCCAAGCCTGATGACCTGACTGAACCACATGGCACATAGCAGGAGAGAACTGATTAGTGCAAGTTGGCTTCTGGTCTCTACACACTTTCTATGGCAAACACACACTAACACACACACATGCGCACACGCATACACACTCATGCATGCACTTATAGAGACTAAATTGTTTAAAAGAAATTATTTGAAAAGCAAAAGTGTCTCTCACCACAATGAAAACTGTGTATGGTGAATTACTTACAGTAGGCTAGGAAGTGAAGCATGAACTTCAGAGTTAGCCAGATCTAGGCATGGATCCCAGCTGCTGGAACATTCTCCGGCAACTATAACTTGACTTCTCTGAGTTGCCGCTTTCTCTTCTGTGACTGGAAGAGACCAGGAGGAATGTTTCAGGGTTTAGATCACTGTAGTCATTCTACATTAGGGAGATATCTCAGCTCCCTAAGGCAGATAGAAAGGTACCCGAAAGTCAGGCCTCGGAGAGGCTGTGTGATGTGTGTAAGTGGTATAGACATATCAGCAAGTGGTATGTCAGGGCTCAAACTATCACTGCACATCTGCATATGCAGCAGGGTTCCGAGTCTGCATGCTATAACCTGCCAGGTACCCCATGAAGCGCATCAGACTTTTACCTTAGATCTGAAGACTCAGGGGCGGGAGGGCACAAGCCCAGATGTCTGCTTTAGGGACTCCCTTCAGGTGCTGATATAAAATGCGTTGTTTTTGAGACTGTTAGCCAGCCTCTCCCAGTTTACAGTCTCTTTTATGTTTACAAGTCCTATGAATGTGCGATTGAAATAGACCAAAAAAATGTGTCTCAAGAATCTTACGTGCTTAGAAACCAAAGTAGGTGATCCAGTGAAGCTGTTCCAGAAGCTGAAATCTGAATTACGGAAACTTAGTTAAAAAAGCTCCATTCTAGAGGAATGTCTGGAGTCACAGCAAGCAGATGAGGTGGGGTAGCGCTACAGAGGGAAATGCAGGGAAGACCATCCCAAGATACTTACCCTACAATTCTCAGGTACCAGGGGATCCCACCAGGGCAACAAACATAGCCTCCACCCTGCGGTTCCACTCACTCAGAGAGCTGTGGGTTGGCACCAAGTCATGCAGTGTGCCAGACTCCCTACCTCCATATGCTGGGGATTTCTGAAGAGATGGAAAATGGCCGGGTATCTGAGGAAGATGGTGACAGAGACTGTGGGGAACAGCCAGACTTTCCTAAAACCTGGAGCCCAAGGTTTGGAAGGAAGAACACAAAGAAGCACTCTGCTATGCCTTCACCCATCTTGTCTTACTTACTTAATTCTCAATATCTCCTGTGTGAATAAGGAAATAAGCTGAAAGAGAATTAACTTCACGGTCACATGGGGTAGAGCCAAAACAGAAATGAACATCAGCCCATCCCCTATCCAGTGAGCAGCTGGGAGGACTCTGAACTGGTGTGGACATGAGTTTATCCAGGGTAAATCTGCCTGGAAGAGCCATTTCAGGCAGATGGGAAAAGTCAATTCCGCCACAGAAGGCTTAGGAATGGGAGTAGGTAAGGGTGTGACTGCTGATCCACCTCAGTGAAAACCAGAAGCTGAGTTGACCTGTCTCCTCATCCTGTGGCTCGCTGTCCTTCCCAGGTCTTGGTGATTTGGTGAGCAGACCCTCCCCTGGGTCTTGGATATCCTGAAGATGACACAATTGGGGCCTGGGTGGAATGGGAGGGGAGAATCATCTTGACTGAGAGCCAGAAGGACTGAATTCTAGTCTTCGCTTGGCGATATTGAACCCAACATTGAGCACATGACCTCCCTCAGCACAAAGAGGCTAGCTCAGGTGCTATTTCAAGCCTTTTCTTTCACTAATGCTCTTCGGTTTGGTTCTGAAGTCTGCTCACTTCTGTCAGAAAAAAAAAAAAAGTCAGACTCAGCCCATTTTACAGGGTAAGCTTCTCAGCCTGGGGATTCAGGTGGGTCCTGCCTACCTCGGCTAGCCACTTGCAAGGGCTCGGGCCCTGTTAACAGACGGAAGAAGAAGAAATAGGGGAAGAATCATCTCACCTTCTTTCTTCCCTGCATCTCCCCACCTTCGTGAATTTCTTTAAATGTCTTTAGTCAGAATTCATCAAAGATTCATCAGGCTTGGGAAGCATCTGTAGGAGGAGCCATGTTTGGGAGAGAGGCAGAAGAACAGAAGACTGCACTGCAGGCATGCAGGGGTACTAGAGAGGCACTGGGGCTCTGCCAAGGTCTCATTAACCCCTGAAGCCCACTAGGAGACAGGGACTGGAAGCAGGGCAGTGTCCTGCCTCCTCAGAGGGAGTTCCAGCCACCTGCCCTCCCTTCTTGGAAGCAGAAAGATCAGTGAGGTAATGGGCATCCCATACTCTACACTGTAGTGGTTAAAACTCATGGAAAGGGGTGCTGAGGGTGAGGCTCAGTGCTAGAGGGCTTGACTAATGAATACACAGTCCTGGGTTCATCCCAGCACATCGTAAAACAGACCTAGTGTCTACACACTTGTGCTCCCAGAACTCTGGAGACGGAGGAAAGAGAGTTGGAATGTCAAGGTCATTCTTGGTTACATAGGGAGTTGGGGGTCTGCCTGAGACAGGTAAGACTCTGTCTCAAAAGAAAAGAATTCTACAGGAAGGGGGCTAAGTGCATCTACCCTTAGCCTTGGCCTGTAAGAGGGTCCACCAGGTTCCCTTGCCTGCCTTCCAACATCTCCTTCTCTTACCGGCTATGTCTCTTAGCTGCTATGGAAAATTCTGTTTAGAACAAAGGGTGTGGTTCATTTTTAAAGCCCCCATGTCACTGAAGAGCCTACCTCTTTAGTTAACAGAAAAGGAAAGTGAGGCCTGGAGGAGAAAGTGATCTCAGCTGGTGAGTAGCAGAACGGGATTGGAACTCAGGATTCTAGCTCTCAGATGGGGGATGCTCTCCTCTCCATGGCTGCACCTGGCCAACACCTTCGTCCCAGGGATTCCCTGACAAGCCCCTCCCCCAACCCTGGCGCTGCCACCGCCACCACCAGCTGCCGTATCACAGGAGAGTATTTCCAAATCAGCACAGCCAGGTTCCAGGTTGGAACGCCTTCTGTCTCATCACTGTACCTGGCCATGTCCTGCCTCAGATATGTCACTATCACCTCTGCCTGGAGGTGTAGCAGGTGGATAGAAAGGGACCCTCTGTTTCTCAGAGAATTTGCTACCTTTCAACACCAGGACACCCACCGAGGCCCACAGCAAGGCAATAAACCATGATCATCACATTTTAATAATATGACCCTGAGTTTGTTTAACAAACAGTCATGGCCCGTAATAAATCCAAATTAAAAGCCCAACTGGGAAGTTTGAGTTAACCTCCCTGGCTGGAACTAGAAGAGCTGAGTGGGAGGAGGAGCTAGGGGTGGGGAGAGAGAGTAGGACCAAGGAATGGCCAAGGATGGCATCAGGAGGAGCAGGCTAGGGAGTTTATGAGCCAGCAGGTTCCCACCCAGCTGTACCCCCAGTCCTAGAGGAACAGGCCTTACTTTCACATCCCAGAAGGATTTCTCAGTGGTTCTGATGGAATAATAATAATAATAAAATAATAAACAGCTAAGACCCCCCCAAACTTACAGCCTTCCTGAAACAGTCTATCTTCAGCCTTAGGTAATGAACTTAACGAACGAATGAATGGATATAAACAAATGAATGAGTGAGATGAATGAATAAGTGAAATAAGAAATGAATGAATCAATGAATATAAACAAATGGATTTCAACAAATTGGTGAATGAATGCGTAAATATAAATAAATGAATGAATAAGTGACTGAGCATGAACAAATGCTTCCCTATCCATTTATTCATTCTTTAAGGACTTCCCCACCACCACCTTAAATATGTATCAAGTACCTATAGTGCCTGTGAAGTCGCAAGCAAAATCCTTGCTGTCTGGTAACTACGTGTCAAGGGGGCAAATGACACATGATTCTGGTCCCTGTGATATCTTCTCAGAGTCCCTACAGGGGACTAGGTAGACCAGAGGCCTCCAGGAGGACGTCTCTTAAAGGTAAAGTTAGATCCTAAAGAGCAACTAAGTAACAGCCAAAGTGACAGGAGCCAGGTCCTGAGCAGGGTAAGCGACAGGACACTATGTCCAACTAAAGGAACAGCGTGTGCAAAGTGGAGCAAAGAGGGGATTGATGCGGTCAAAGACTGAGGGGAGTTTGGTGGGCGTGGAGACCGGAACTGGGCTAGAGGCATCCGGGTGTAAGAGGGGAAGGGGAACCCTTGGCAGAACTGACCGGAGCAGCATTGCTTGAGCAAAGCCTTTGGACTTCTTTCTGAGGTAAGGAACCCAGGGTGGAGGTATGGCTAGAGGATGATACGGCTGTGGCGTAGCTGTGACAGTTAAGCCTGATTGTCAACTTGACTGGGTTAGGACTGCCTAAGGGACGTGCCTCTGGACATGCCTGTCAGGGGGTCTCTGGAGACGTGTAATAGAGAAGGGAAGACTCATCCCATGGGCAGAGGTCCTGGACTGAAAACAGAGAAAAAGAAGGAGGCTGAGTACCAGCATCCACCCCTGCTTCCAAATATGAGTACGGTGTGGCCCATCACTTCACATTGACCTCCGCCATGGTGTGCTGTACCCTCACACTGCGGGCCAAAATCAACCCTTCCTGTCTTAAAGTAACTGAAGCAGCAATACACAGGAGTGGGTTGTTGCTGTGGTGAGCCCGACCAGGTGGCTAGCAGGCCGCTGGAATGGGTTAGTGGTAGGAATGTGGAAGAGTTTGGAGCTGAAGGACAGTGCAGCCCTAGAATGCAGGAAGTAGAGCTTATTGTGCCATTTTGATCGAGTCTTCAGTGGTGGTGTCAGCAGCTGCCCTGAGGTGCAGAGCTCAGAGGCCCCGCTGTCCTTTGGTTTCTAACTGTGGGTGGGAGAAACAGCAAAGGAGATGGGATATTAGCAGAGCTGGCCGTCTGAACTCTACTGTCTTTTAGCGCGAGCTGTGTGCGGAACACCCTGGTCCTCTGTGAGCATCGGAAAGGAAATCAAACGGGCTGTGACGATGGATCAAGTAAGAATACATGCATGAAAGGATGGAACGCCGGCTTCTTATTTACGCTGCCTCTGCTTTGGAGTCTTCTGGTCCTTACCTGCTCCGCTGCAGAAGTATATCTAATCAATGTTTGCTGATCCTATACTGTGGGATTGTGTAGATGATGCTGGCCTCGGGGAAGCAGGGTGAAAGCCGAGCCCTGCGCTGTCCAGTTCATCTTTCTTCCTGCCAATGTTCCCCTCCACTATGCTGTCACCTCTCGCACTATGAGACCCACCCAGATGCTACCTCTTCGATTCCCAGAAAACTCAGCAGCTGCTTTGAAATGCCACTGATACCACCTCTTCTGAGAGTTCTGGTCAGCCTCTGTATGCAGTGCTACCCTCTGCTCTGCACGCTCCTCCCTCTCCCCATCACTTTGAGTCTCTCTCAACTCCCCCTTCCCTATAAAGGAGAGCCTGGGCCCAGCATCATGCTCTGGCACATGGTAGGACCACACAATGCATCAGTTAAAGTGTTGATGATTAATGATTAATGATTGAGTGGCTCAAAAAATGATACTGTTTCTTGGGAGGCAGAGACAGAAGGAAAGATGCAGAATTCAAACCAGCACGGGGAGGCCAACCTCCTCCCCAGGGTCCGAGTACTGGAACAAGCAGAAGGGGCTGGACTTCTGCCAACCAAAGGATGAGGAGGTTCCCACTGAGGAAGTAGCTGGGAGAAACAACTTGAAATGGGGCACGAAGAACTTGCTGACAGGACGAGGATGGCCAGACCGGCATGGCCAGGCAGCAGCCATTCCTCCAAAGCAGGATCTTTAACAAATGGAGCCAGAATGCAACAGCTCTTCACTGAGCTCCAGAACAGAAGTAATCTCTGGGTTTGCAGTTAATTTGTTCTTTTAATGGACCCATCTTGTTATCAGCTACTAAAATGGGCTCGCCCATTAGCTGCTGGCACCCAGAAAGGTTGCCGATTTCCCAGGCCCTCGGCTTTAGCAAGGGTGCACATGTTTGTGTAGGCACCGGGGGAAGCAAGGCTATTCACAAATACCAGATACCAGCTACACAGAGAGAGAGGAGGGAGAAAGAGAGGGAAGTGGGGAGGGGGGGAGGAAGAAGGGAGGGAGGAAATAAGGGAGAGAGGAAGAGAGAGAAGAAGGGAGGGACGACAGGAGGGAAGGAAGAAGAACATGAATAACCACAGGACTTTGGAGCAGACATGGAAGCCCAAGACATTTGAATATGAACCCCACTAAAGGCCACACAAGTGGGCAGAATGGAACCAATGATTCAGAGACAAGTGGAGCCAAAAACAGTCCTTGAGAACAATGAATCCAGTCCTCCTTTTCCCCCTAAATTTTTAAAACTGGTGTGTAGTGGTGTGAGTATGTGTGTGTGTGTGTGTATGCCGTATGCATATGTGTGTGCATCAGGTACACACATTTATGCATGCACGCCTGAGGAGGTCAGAGATCATCGTCAGGTATCATCATCATCCTCAGTTCTTCTACACCTTACTTCTTCAGACAAGTTCCTTTGCTAACCTGGAGCTCGGTGACTGGTTAGACTGGCTGGTCAGCGAGGTCCTGGAGGAATCAATCCTTCCATTTCTGCCTCACAACACTGTATTGCAGGCACATGCTGCCATGCCTGGCTTTTGACATGGGTGCTGGGGATCCAAACTCAGGCCCTTGTGCTGTGCAGCAAACGCATTACCCACTGAGCCATCTCCCAAACCCCACACCAAGCCTGTCTTGTGACCTTGTGACAAATGGAGGGGAGAGCCAGAGAACGAAGTTGACTACCCCGAGGCTAGAGAACACTTTGATGCAGAGTTAGACCCAGAACCCGAGTCTCCTGGGCCCAGACCAAGGAGTCCCCCGAAGTGTGAGCAGGAAAGGCAGGTGCTAGAGCCCCAGAGGTAGGCAGTGGCACACCCCTGGGGCCTCACGCTGGTTCTTTTTCTGTTTCCTCACCTGCCTCCTCACACAAACCCATCTGCAGCCTCACAGCTCAGCTCACAGCAGTTCCACGTGTGTGGTGCTTTACAGTTTAGAAACTGCTATTCTTCATTAACATTTGGTCTCAAAGATAGGCAGAGCCAGGATTTTTTTTTTAATCTCCATTTTCAAGCATTATTTTAATCTCCATTTTCCGGACAGGGAACGCCCAAGAGTAGAGGATTTCCCCCCAGCTCATAGCTAGGAAAGCTAAAGCCAACATTCAAAGCCAGATTGTCCCAATCCAAGTCACAGCTCTTCCCAATACTGCCTTGTGGTGGGATACTGACCCCAAAGCTCATTCTCCCCAGGTCACACTAAAAAAACACAAAGCACTAAGAATGCACTCACAGGCATTGAACAAATGAGCAGTGTTGAAAAGTGTCTGCAATCAGACACCTCCCCGACTCATGCTCACTCCCTCCACCACCCACCCAAGGCTGGCTCAAATCTGCCTACACTCTGGGCACTTAATAAGCAAAAACATCAACCCGCTCAATCAATAAGCTCAGCTACCGACAGCAAGCGAGAGCTGAGCGCTCCTAAGAGCTAATAATGCTTTGAGCTATAAACATGGCCATTAGCCTGGCTCCCACCCTGGTAGGCAGCCCAGCCACCCTGGCCAGGGGCATTTTCAGCCAGAGGCTGTGGCATTTTATGGTTGGCTGGACCCACTCAGCCTTCCCAGGCCAGATGGCATTCCTACCTTTTTTATTTTTTCCTGACATCCTCAGGTTACTCAACCATGACCCAAGGAAGGAACCAAACTGAGTCTTTCTAAAATATATGGAAACCCCAAGGGTCACATCCCTGGGACTTTCATCTGGGAGACTATGCCAACTTTACAAACACAGAGGAGTGTGGCCCTCACAGGGCTGCCAGTGGGGGAAGTGGCGCCCTCTGCCCTTGGGGAAAATGTCTTCAGAGAGAGGTCAGGCTGTCTACATTTGAACCTAGCTATTTACGGCTTTGAGTGATTGACCTCATTGTTCTGTGCCTCAGGTGAATTATCTGTAAATGTGATTTCTGTGCCAAGCAGATTTCCTCTCCTTCTTGAAGCAGGAGAGTGATCCTCAGAGCCACCTGCACAGGTGAGAAGAACTAGCACAGCTGAAAAAGGAACAAGCCACTGGATGATATCTGTACTATCCTGCCCTCCACGCCTGTAGAGCACACCTGTTTCCAGCTCTCTCATCCAGTGACCTCAAGCCTCAGAGCTCTGTTCAGCTTGGCCAAGTGAGGAGGTAAGGGATCAGCAAGCCTGGATGACACAGGATGACAGTGACCCATCAAGACACTGGCCCTTGCCGAGGGCAGACAGCAGGTCCCATTCGGGATCCCAAATCTGAGCTCTGTCAGCTTCTCCTTTTGAAAGTGTCTCAGATCCTGCAGGGAGTAGCAACATCTGAGGGTTGCTGCTCCATCATGGAGAATCAGAGGGCACATACTCTCCAAGCATCCCAGAGGAAACTAATGTGTCTTTTTAGCAAGTAAAGTTATTTGAAAGTGATGTCAAAACAAAAGTCTTTTCTTCTTCTCTGAGGTCTCATAGAGTTTTGTCATCACAGTGACATCTTCTGCCTGCCCACTAACCTGTCTGTGTCTTCCTGTCTCCTATCTCTGTCTCTGTCACTATCTCTGTGTCTTCTCTATGTCTCTCTGTAGGTTTGTCAATCTTTGTCTTTTTTTTTCCTCTCTTTCATCTCTTATTCTGTGAGTGAGCATATATGCACGAGCAAGCGTGTGTGTGAGTGTGGATGTATGTGTGTGTGCATCTAGGAGATAAAGAGGAGAGCCATAAATAGACAGACAGACAAATGGATAGACTGACAAACACACAGAGAAAGATTCAATCTTATTCCCCAGGCTCTGTGCCTATCAGGAATGAGGTTCAGCACCATAGACAGAGTCTTGAAGACTGGAGGAGCCTTCTGCTCTGAGGAAAGAAGGGCCATCCATTGATCGGCTCTCAGAAACAACATAGGTGGAAAAGAGGGCCCTGGGTGGATGTGATTAGGGGAAACTGAGGACGGAATGCAGGTGAAAGGATTGTGAAGGTGCCAAGCCAGGCAATGCCTTTGATACATAGTGCATCCTGGGTGAGTCAGTTAGTTCAAGTGACCCTGAGTATACAAGTAACATGTGAATGCTCCTGAGACAGGCATGAGGGTAGGCACAGGGCTCATCTAGCTCCTCAGGCACCATGGCATTCTGCTCCCTGCTAACTCCAGCGAGGCAGAAGAGGCTACCAAACCCAAGGAGCAGTGGGAAAGCCAAGCACTCACGCTTGGAGTCAGAGATGGGAGCAAAGCATACTGTCTCACCAGGATAGTGAGTAAACATCCAGAGGGCTAATCTCTATGTGGGTACAACTCAGAGCATCTTCTTAGTGGGGTCTGAAGGGAAAGGTGCAGTTGAACAAAGCCAGCAAAGAAGGCAGTCAAGTCCTGCTCATGGATCTCCCAGCCCACAGAGCTCCAGAATCCTGGTTACTTCTAGGGTGCACAGCCCATTGGCACACATGCTCACAAACCAGCATACCCCATGGCTAATTGGCTCCTACACTTGTGAAGCCATGCACATACCACATACCACATATACACAGCCAACATAAACAGATAGCTAAGAGGATGTCTCAGCGGGTAGAACACTGGCTGCACAAGCATGGGGACCTGAGTTCGGATCTCTAGAACCAAATAAAAGCCAGGCACAACAGGATACAAATGTAATCCCAGCTCTGGAAGACAAGGTTGTGTGGAGACAGTCGGAACCCCAGAGCTCACTAACCCAATAGGTGTGCTTCAAGCTCAAGCTTGTCTCAAAAACAAGGTGAAGACTGATTGAGGAAGACCACCCACATTGAACTTTGCCCTCCATACACGACTACATGGGTGAGCACATCCACTAACACACATGTACACACCCACATAAACACATACATATACTACACATACACAACAAAGCAGGTGACAGGATGCATGCCTACACACACACACACACACACACACACACACACCATACTGCCCCTGTACCTAAACATACCCATATCACTGCAAATATCCACAGTGGCTCCCACAACTTTACATGATAACAGCGGGCTCACACAGTATCACCCACAAATTATATGTATGATTTATATAGATGAGACAATATCACACACACACACACAAACACACACACACACACACACACACACACACGGAGTATGCAAGATCTCACATAAGGACCAAATGTGCACGGCAAATAGCACATCACTCAAACACACTGAAACTGGGGCATAGCAACGTCAGCTTGTTTGCCTGGAGTTGCCCAGCAGGTAAGAAGAAAGCAAGAGTTGGCTCCGCGTCCTGCAGTTACAATGTTATGCTCAGATGTTCCAGCTCTCTGTCCCCAACCACCTTCACCTAGACTCCAGGACCCTCGAGTCATATCTGGACTAGTCTCCAGGACTCCTATTCTCTCCATCCACAGAATCATTTTCTCTGACTGTAGCAGGAACTCTTCTCAGGCATGCATTTTCCCCCTAGGAATCCAAGCCATCTGTGAAGTGGGGATAACTGTGTGACCCTCGTAGGAGCTGATGCAAACACTCACATCTGCAAAAGCCTGGCTGGCTTAAAAAATGTTGATAGCAGCATCGGGGGCCTGGCTCACTCACAGAAGTTCTGGTTGTTGGGTTTCCTGCTCAGAACACCTCCTGAGCCTCCTCTTTGCCTTTTTGGGGATGTTTAAAGCCCCAGAGTCCTTCTGAATAATGTACCCAAGGGGTGGCATCCTGGGAGTCATCAAGACACAATCTCAGAAGCAAACTAGCCTGTGACTTTTCTAGCAATAAGAACAAGTTACATCTTAGTCAGGATCAGCTGTATTACACTGCAATAACAAAGAAGCATCCCAAATCTTTGTCTTGTCTTGTTTGCTCCACACTTCCACCCCCAGGCAGCAGGGCACTCTGCCCAAAAGTCATCCCAGTCCCCAGAAAGATGGAGCAATGCAGAGCAGTGATCCTCCTTGCTGCCAGTCCTTTGTGTGAGTGCATGCATGTGAACATGTGTGTGTGTGCCTGCATGTGTGAGTTGCATGTGTGTATGTGTATATTCGAGTATGTGTATACATGTTTGTGTATGCATGTCTGTGCATGCGTGCCTGCATGTGTGTATATGCCTGTGGTATATGTGTAGGCACATATGTAGATACATGTATGTGTGTATACATGTGTATGCATATATCTGTATACATGTGTGTTTGTGTATGCACATGTGTGTTTTGGTGTGTGTGTGTGCTAGCCTGCCCAAGCCTAAAGTCATCTTCTTTTTCACACCGCATGGTCTTCCCACATTTACAATGTCTACATATGAACCTTTGAAGCTATGCATTCATTCAACACGACTTCAATGCCCCCTCTGGAGCAGGCACTGTTCCAGGAACTTGGATACTGAGATGAAAGGCCTGGTCTCTGCCTTTGGCAAGTTCTCAGTGTCGAGTGGAAGGCAGAGGAGGACCAGGCTCTGCAGAGCAATTGCAGGGGTGTGTGGGAACAGAGCAGTGATGAGCCCTGCAGGTTAGGCAGAGGTAATTAGGAAAACTCTCCAGGGAGGCAACCTGATGGAGGACAGGTCTTAGGATGGGTGGGAGGGCTGCACAGTACAAGGAACAGCAGTTAACAGCCTCCTGTAATGCAGTCAGGAAGAACTCTCTTTCCAGGCAGCAGGAGGTCTCTGCAGAGGTCCCTAGCAGAGAGCGGTGAGAGACCTTCTGCCAGCCCAGGCAGCTTCTGCTTCCTCTCAGCTGCAGCCTAAACCTGACATTGACCCCTAAGGCCCATCTCCTCTTCATCCCCAGTCTTTTCTATAAACGCTCTCCTCCTGCTGATGCCAGGAATCACCAGCCCTTGAGTCAAGTCCATCCCAGGTCCAGCAGCTAGACTCCAAGGAGGCCCGTGACTGTCTGTTACACTGGGGTTAGCCCAGAAATGCAGGGGGAGTTTGGCAAGCCCTGAATCTTCTAAAGAGTGCTTTAGCATGTTCCCAAAGGCATCAGAGAAAGCCTGGGAGAGTGAAAGCTGTTGTTCCTAAACAGGGGAAAGAACAGCTAGATTTGAGAACGGAACAGAAAATAGAAAGATATAATAAATGCTTGCAGTGTGTGCTCTACCTGGGTGTTCGGAAGCAATCCTGGTAACCAGGGACTCTGGGACACAGAAGAAAGCGATGAGGGCTCATCTTGCTTCCTAGAAGGCAGAGCTCATCCATCCCCCACTTCCTCCTGTGAACAGGGGCAGGAGCCTTGCTCAAGGTCACTGTGGAGGACTCTAGCAGGGCTTGGGCTCAAGTTCTAACCTACTGTGGCCCAGCCTCTGTCACTGGGAGGTGACAAAGAGGCATCATAGAAGGAGAAAGCCATTTCCAAGTGTACTCCCATCACGGCGGCCTGGTGTGTGCAGGGGAAGCCTGAAGCACCACTTCTTTCACCTTGCATTTCCCCAAACATTCTATTTGCAATTGGCAAGCTCAATGCTGGGAGGGCCAGGCTCGCTGCTGGGAAGACTGAGAAGTCATGGGAAGAGGAGACAGGGATTTAAAAAATAAAATAAAATAAAATAAAACACAGTTTCTCTGTGTAGTTTTGGCTGCCCTGGACTCACTTTGTAGACCAGGCTGGCTTGGAACTCACAGAGATCCACCTGCCTTTACTTCTCTAGTGCTGGGATTAAAGGTATACACCTGTGCGCCCAGCTGAGACAGGGATTCTAAAGAGAAAAGGAGACCATCACAGAGAACAAACAACAGTAGCACTCAGTCCCATTTGCACAGTCCGGTCCCTGTCTGGGCCACGCCTCTTCGATCTCTGCAGTGGCAGGTGGGGGCTCCCTCTCTGCTCCCAGCCCTGCTCTCTGTCTATTCCACTCTGTATCTGCCTGGATCTTAATGAGCCTTCTGTCTGGGTCTTCCCAGGTCCCTGCCTTGGTCTCCAAGTGTCTATGTCTGTGTCTCTTTTTCTATCTGGTTTCCTGTTTCTTTGACTCTTTCTCTGGTTCTGCCATAAGCTAGACAATGAGAAAAAATACAGCTTTACTGAGCCCAGACTTGCACTGTGTGGATGAGGAACTGGAGCCAAACAATGCAAACAAGCTCTCTTGCTTGTGAGCACACATCTAGTTCCATTCAGCTATGGTTGATAGCTTTCTTATTTTTCCCAAACTAGAATTTTCTCAGTAGTCTGTGCTGCTGTCCAGGAGAAGGAAGAGGAGAGGGGTGAAAAGGGCATTGGTGGTCCCGCATCAGCAAAACACAAGAGGACAAGCTCCAGACCAACAGGAATGGAGGAAACTAGATACAGCTTGTCCATCAACGTGCTGCTTAACCTTGAACATATCACCTACCGTCTCTGAACCTGCTTCCTCTTCTGTGAAATGAAGATATCTGGAGCACCCTGCCGCTTCACAAACCTCTGGGTAATCTCCTATTTGAGGAGGGATATGGATATGTTTTAAGATAACAACAATGACAAAACCCATCATGCAGGAACAGAGAACAGAGCAAGGACATTGAAAGCAGTGATGTTGATTGATGATGGTGGTGGCGGTGGTGATGGATATTGATGATGATGATGATGATGGCAGTGTACTAATAATGGTCATGATGTTAGTGATATTAATAATGACGATGGTAACAAAGAAAATGTTGGTGGTAGTGGTGATGGTGATGATTCGTCTTTGTTGTCAACTTGGCCGATTTAGAATCCTCTAGGAGACTGGTGTGGCACATAGCTAAGTGTATCCATGAAGGTGTTCACAGATAGGATTAACTGAGGGTGGGAGACGCACCTACAATGTAGATTATGCTATCGCAAAGGCTGGGAGTTTAGGTGGAATAAAGATGAGGAAAGAGAGAAAGTGAAGTAAAAGCCATCCAGACCTTTGCGCTTTCCGGTTTGTCAAGATACACGTTTCTCTACCATAACCTCCTCGCCACGGTATACTGAGCCCTTGGAAATCATGACCCAAAACAAAGAATTCCTCCTCTTTAAGTCAGAGTAATGCAAAAGCCGGTAATACAATGATGGTAGCGGTAGTGGTGGCGGCGACAATCATGGTATGGTGCTTCTGATAATGGTGACTAATGGTGGCTACGGCGGTGATGCTGGAATAGTAACGATGCTAGCAACCATGATGGTGATGATGATAGAGATTGTGTGGTAATGATTATTATGGTGATAAAGGTAACAGTGGTGGTTGGGATGGTATGGTGGCGATGACGATTATGGTAGTAATGGCATGGTGGTGGCAACATGATGGTGATGGTGGTGGTTATGGTGATGAGGGTGATGAGGGTGATGAGGGTGGTGGTGACGATGTGTTGATGACGGTGGTGCGGTGATGACGTAGTGGTGATGTGATTATAATGGCGGCAGTTACGGTGATGAGGGCAATGATGGTAATGACGATGGCGATGACAGTCATCATGGTGATTGTGATAACATCAGCAGTGGAGAGGGTGACGCTGATGCTGGTGGCAGTGGGGATGCTTTCAGTGTTGGTAATCGTGTTTACAATAACACAGTGCATCCCTGGACCCAGCTGCCATCACTGAATCAAAACATAGTGAGTTTGCTCAGGGAACAGTAGTTCCCCCACCATACGTTGGGAACTTACCTCTCTGTACCAACTGGTATCTACCTCATATCGCCCCAAAGCTCCAAGCCTGGTTCCAACCCCCTGGTCCATCTCCTTCAAGTTCTTCCCTGTAGGAGCCACCCTGCATCAAGCCTGTATGTGTTCCTCCCTTTGCATCCTTAGCACCCTGCCCTGGCTAACCCTGTCCCCAACACACACTTACACACCCTTCTTCTTTCCCTCAACTCACTCACTCCTTCCCATGCAAAGAACATGAGCACACTTACCACAGTTCTTGCTCCCTAGGAACACCCCCACGACCCTGCCTAGGCTTCAGTATACTCAGCACAGCCCATGGCCAACTTGCCAAGAGGTAGCAGAACAATGCTCTTTCTGCACTCTTGAGACATGGTGATACCAATCCCAGCTCTCTGCCTCTGCCCCAGAGTTAACTCTTAGTCTCTGAGACCTATGAGAAAAGTTTCCCATAGAGCCTAGATGGGGCATCATTGCCTTCTGAAGCCTTGCTGCCACCCAGCCGGTCCTCCCTCACTAGGCTGCAGTCAGAGCAGAGAGGCTGTGAACAGAGAGTGATCTTTCTATGTCAGGAAGCAGACACCTCCTCTTCTCTCCACTCAACATAGAACAGACCAAGGGACCCACATGGATAAGAAGGAGGAAGGAAAAAGAACAGCTTGACTTCCAAAGGCCAAGTGCAGAGCTTCCCCTTCTGTGCCTCAGGTCAGCCACTGACCAAGACAGAAGTCTATTGGGTAACCTTCCTGCAGAAGCAGATGGAGCCTGGTAGCCTCTTTCTACCCTGTCCTTCCCAAGGTCCTCCCCAGCCTCCCCATAACTCCTCTCTGGCAGTGACCGTGTGCTTGACAGGACCTCTGGGGAATCAATCACACCAGCAGAGCAATCCCCAGCCTCTGACATTCCAATTAAACACTTCCCCCTGACCTTGGTTGCATCATCCTGGCTTACAATAATATCATCTATCTTTTCTGGGTGGATGGACAGATAGATGGGCAAACAGACAGACAGACAGAGATAGAGACCATGAGGCAGATAGATGGACCAGCAGCCACACAGCTCCCGAGCTGCCCTCAGCATCAGGAGGACACATTTCAATGATGGGGAACCGGAGTGCGCTCAGGGAGAGAGCCATCAGCCTTCTCAGGGACAGGCATCCATCTCTGTGGAGGAGACAAACAGCTTTGGTCCCTGCTGCGGGGCGCCCCACATTTGTCCTACAGCCCTTCCCATCAGTCACCTGTCACCGCCAGCCTGAAAGTCTGGAATCCAGGTGGCAAGTGCAGAGAAGAGATACCAAAGGCATGGGGCTGATGGCTCCTGGCAGGTAACCATTGATAAGGAACATTCAGCCCTTCTGGAAGGCAACCTGAGAATAGAGAGAAGCCTCTGCCTCAGGACTCCAAACTGTAAGGGAGACAGCCACATCCGGGAGATGTCCCACCCACAAGTACTTGCTTTCTCATAGAGAATCATCCTTGACTTGTAGACAACCCAGACTAAAAGATGGGCACTATAAGTTCCTCTCCCAACTACAGATGCCTTGGGAGGCTGCACCTGAAGTGGACACATGAACTCTGCACAATCATGAGCAACCTCCCTGCATCCATTGGGGACCTAGAGAAGCTGAGCCCTCCACCCAGGGCTACCCAGAGGAACCTTTGTGATCTACCTGACCTGAATTCACATTCCTATGTATTCTTAAATCAGTCACCCATCTTTCTTTGCCTGGGGGGTTAACAGGACCTGCCTGGAGGCATCAGAAACCAGTAAAGCTAAGCAGACCACCTAGAAAATGGGAATGCCTCAGTGAACAATGACGTGTCTGGGTCAGGTACAGTCACAGGAGTGAACTACCAGGAATGGACTAGGTGCCTAGGAGGAACTCCAAAGATTATCTGGGGTCCCAGACTGCAGCGTTGGAGACAGGACACATTATCAATCAGCCTCACATTTAAACATTAGACTCTGCTATCCCAGGAGCAACCAAAAAAGTTGCCTCGTTCGCCCCCATCTCCAAAGAACCGCTACTGAGCCGGCGCTGTTTCCTCTGCGGTTATTTTTAGTTTGTTTTCCCAGTAATGATTCTTTTGGGTGAATTTCAGGGTTGTAGCTGTGTGCTCTCTGGGAGACGGGAGCCGTATCCATACAAAAGGAAGAAGGAAAAGGGAGGCTGTTATTCATAGTAATTCAACTAGATTTGTAAAGTTATTATTAAGCATTTGTCACCACAAAAGTCACTTTGATTTGGCTTTCCTTCGAGCTGTTCTCCCAGCCCAATTTTATTTCTTTGCCTTACATGGAAGGCCCAGAGAGCTCAGAGGCCTGTCCAATGCACCCAAATGAATCCTTGTAGGAGGTCAGGGCGGTCCCCTTAGGCTTTGTGTCTGGGTGAGCATTGTGTAGAGGATGAAATTGGCAGGCTCTACAGAGCACTAGGGTCAGGCACTACTGCAACATACCGCAACACTAAGGAGAATGCTACCAATAGTCCCAAGGGACAGTGTGGAACTGGGCAGAGAGAGACAGAGGACAACAGGAACTTGTCCAAGGTCACACAGCTTAAGACCTAGGGTTTGAACTTAGCAACCCAGAGCTTGAGTTCAAAATGCACAGTAAGCATTGGCTGAGAACCCCTGAGCTACCCTAGAGACCCAGGGCTGAGGTAGAAATGGGGGCCCCCGAGACCCATTGCTGTGTCTCCTGAACTTAGAATATGGCTTCATTTGACCCGAGGAAAACAAGTGAGGATATCTTCGAGGTCCTTGACCTCGCTGAGTCTCTGGGGGATACTGAGGTCCTTGCTCTTCCTCCCTCAAGCTGTTTAGTTGCTAGGCTGGTAGGGACCTCCCTAACTTCCACTTTCTCTCTCTCCTACTAGTGGCTAGTGAAGTGAGCTTGAGGCATCCCAGAGAGATCAGCATCAGAGGCATTTATAATCATTCGTGCTCTGAGCAGGGATATTATTTGGGAGCCACCAGACTTGGGACTGAACCACAGCTCTGACATTTCTAGCTGTTGTAACCTGAAGCACACAGTTTTGTCCCACTGAGCTGAGCCACCTCTTGTCTATGCAGAGGTAAAAAGTGTGTGATACTTGAAGTCTAGTGAATATGCAAAGGGGTGACAGAAAGTACCTGGCAGGTGCTGAGCACTGGCATCTAAACTGTTGCCTCTCATGTGCTTCATTCGTTCACCATTCATTCATGCACTCATTTGGTTAGTAGACACCTAGAACCACAACTCTCTCTATGAAATCGTATTCAGTGTTGCGAGTTGTTTAAAGATAAATGAAACACAACTTTAGTCTCTAAGGGTTTTATAAGTGAATAAAGAAAGCTAAGACAGGGGCTGAGTGAATTCTAACTAAGAGATAGGGACTGATCTATCTAGGGTGGAAGAAATAGCCCTTGCAGAAAAGCCACCAGAGACAGGGAGAACAGAATAGTGGCAAAGCAAGGGGATGTTGGCCAGTTGGAGGTGGGCTGTAAGGTCCTAAGTGCAAGGGTGAAATTAGTCCTGCAGGAGAGAAGGGGTCACAGATGGTCATACAGCAGAAGCAAGACGTAGGAATCTGAGAATTAAGACATGGGAGGCAGGTTAGGAACCTGATGCAAGAACACCCATCTCAGGGGAGCAGGAAGGAGAATCTGGGTTCCACCTCTGATCTAGACCGAGCCCCTGTATGAAATCAGGTAGCAGAGTCTCTGAGGCTTGTCTTCCTTTCTTAGCACACATGAGTCCTCTAATGGCTGTCTAGACATGCAGTCTGCACTGAGAGAGCATCTTTCTTCCCCAGTCCTGCCTCTGCAGCAGCCAGGACTGAAATTCTCCTCTGGAGGCAGGAAGATTTGGCCAATCCCAGAGACAGGTGGTGCTGGGTGGACAGACCCATGAGGGACAGAAACAGCAGAGGTTATGGGAGACACTGAGGTCCCTGCTCTTCAGGGTTTACTGCTGCATAGCTGCTGGGCTGAGACACAAAGAGAGTGTTTTTTTTTTTATCTGTCTGACTGTTACACTCACATGCACACATACACACACGCAGTGTTCTATTTCTCTGTACCTCTCTCTTATGTACATACAGTGTTCTCTCTGTGTGTATCTCCTCTCTGTCCCCTTACACACACGCGCACACACACACATATATACACACACGTTTTCTGTGTGCCTTCCTGTCACACACACACAGAATGTTCTCTCACACATACGATGTTCTCTGTGTGTGTCTCTTTCTTATACACACAGAACTGTGTTCTCTCTGTGTGTCTGTGTCTGTATCTCTCTTATACACACACAGCATTCTGTGTGCATCTCTTCTCTGTCCCCTTACACACACATGGTGTTCTCTGTGTGTCTGTCACACACACACACACATCATTCTGTCTCTCTCACACACGTTGTCTCTTTGTGCCTCTGTCTCTGCATCTCTATTTCTGTTTCTCTCTCACATACACACACACATAAACCATCACTTTGCCTTGGAATTAAATGAAGCTGTGTGGGGGTGGAAAGGAAGAGGGGAGCCCAGAGTCCAGCCTGCCTGGACCAAATCCAAATCCTTTCTTGGCTGAGAGCCCAGGGTGGTCCCAGCTTACTCGCCATGTGTATTCAAGGGAAGAAGGGAGGGAATAGCCAGGCATAGATGGGAACTGGAAGGAGTGTGTGTGTTGAGAGAGGAACAAAGTGAAGATTCTAGGAAAATGTGAGCCCAAGAGTCTTTAAACAGATGGTTCTGGTGTTACCTCATTTTGCAAAGATGATGTATATGCTGTATATTGGTGGTGGGTACATGTACACACATACCATGATGGTGCTATGTAAGCATCCTGGTGTCTTTGCCCTTCCTTGTGAAGTTTCATGTGACTGTATGTGACAACATCAACTGTCCGGTTCCCACAGGCACAGACTTTTGCATCTGCTGGCCTCTTCAGTCCAGTGCCCCGGCATGATGACATTCTCAGTTCTGAAGATACTCTGGAACTTCCAATCCCTTGCTTAAGAAAACTGGTCTCTCTTCCGGTACAACCTCCTCTCTTTTCCAGGCCTTCCCTTATCAACCCCTCCTTCTCCCAATGCAGCACCATGTCACCTACCCCAGGAAGCCTTCCCTCACCTGTCCGATTCCTGAGGGCCCTGGGCTTCCCTCTGCCAAGAATACGGCAACCCTAAAGTGCAGTGCTTCCACTGGTTGGCTCCCTTAAGGCCAGGGACCATTTTATGCATCTATCAGAGCTCTGGCCACATAGTGGGGGTGGGGTGGGGGCTAACAGTTCAGTTGCTTAGTGGCAACTGACTGAGACATCAGGCAAACGACAACACAGTGAGAAACACAGGTGGCCTGTGTTCCTGGGTCTCCTCTCTGCAGGGAAAGTCAGACAGATCAATACAACCCCGAAGACACATAGCTGCAGGAATCAGAGAGCCTCAGATGATGCAAGGCATAAGGCAGAGCCTGCTCAATGACTGGGTGGGCTTCACAGAGGAAGACACATCCAGAGTGTGTATGTGCAAAAAAAAAAAAAAAAATTCCTACTGGTATTTTCGTCCAAGGTCTGAACTGAGCCAGGGTTGCACCTGGAGCCTCGTGCACTCTGGGAAAGAGAAGATGAGCTCCTAAGTCTGCTGTGTGGCTAAGCCAGGCAGTGACACTGCTGTGTCACAGTGGATTCCTGGAGGGGCAGGAACCAGCTTCACCTTCTTATAGGGATCCTGTGACTGTCAAGTAAATACCTGTGGGACCTCAGGTCCATCACTAGCTCTCTGTTTGCTAGTGGTGGTTTTTCTGTTCTTAACAATAAGAAAGAAGGCTGAGGCCCGAGCTCTGTGGAAGAGCACCAGTGTGGCCTATGCCGAGCCATGTATTTCAATCCTAACTTTAGGAGAGAGAGAGAGACAAAAAAAAAAAAAAGACAACATAAAAGAAAGCATATTCGGATCTAGAATCTTAAGCTGATCACGTGTCACTATGTTTGGTGGGTGGGGTTCCCCAGGTAGTGATGACCAGGGAAGGGAACCTCAGCATGGAAGAGCAAAACCCTCAGAGCATAAGAAAGATTTAAAACAAGGCAACCAGATGAGTGATGAGGCCCGGATGCTGGTGGCCAGTGTTCTGGTTTCTCTTGCTTGCTCATGTAAGGCTGCTGCTCTGCGATCATTATTCTTAGCATTCTTCTTCCTCTCAGAAACACCCCAGTGTGGGTGATGAGTTACAGATGCCGTTAGGAGCTAAATGGTGAACTCTTAAAATTGACACATTGAAGTTTTGCCTCTAAGTAACAGAACGCAGCTGTATTTGGAGACAAGGTGTTTAAACAGGTGATTAAGTTGAAATGAGGCCTTTGCCGTGGGGCTCTCATCCAAAGGACTGGTGTTCTTATTAAAAGAAAAGAAACTCTGGATTCATGAGCACAGAGAAGTGGCCATATGACCACACAGAAGACATCCATCTGCCCAGCAAAGATGTAACCCTGCCAACACCTTCATATTGGACTTCCAGCCTTCAGCAAGAGGAGAAGTAAATGTGTTAATTCACCCAGCCAGTGACATTTTATTACAGAAGTTGGAGAAGACTAGGCAGAACTTGCAAGCAGAACTGGAAGCAGGTCTCTGCCTTTAGCTGCTGACAGCCTCCTGAACGAGATTAGTAATGGCCCTGAAATCTTAGCTAGGCTCCTATCAGGAAGTAGGAGGTGAGGTGCCTGCAGGCCTGAGGCTGGGCGATGATGATGATAATCCTATGCACGTGTGACCTTGGGCTAGGCTTCACATAGAATGCACGGGGTTGTGAGTCAGTGCTGGGACAGGGAGACAGGCTGCTGTGGACAGGGCCACAGGAAACAGTAGCCCCTTGCTCCCAAACATCCTGTACTGACCTCCTTTGCTCCAGTGGCTTCTCTGGGCTAGAAGTTCTGTGTGTGCCTAGAACCCTCCTGGCCATAAGTACAACCAGGGAGAGACAGCAGCCTGCTGTCTATGGAACTCAGTCGGGTGAAATGGTCAGGTAGCTACATAGCTTATCTCAAGACCACACATTTGCTTTGGTGCTGCTGCTTTCTATCCAAGCAAACCTAGTCAAGAAACATCCCTTCTCTGAGCCTCAATTGGAAATGGCAATAGTAATAGTATCTTTTTAACAGGGGCATGGCAAGCACCCACAGAATGCATGAGAAATCCCAAGCACAGCTCCCAGCAGCTCAAAGGCACTCCTGATGTTAGTTTTCGGTGCCATTGGGTCCCTGAGGTTTTGGAGGCTCTCTAACTTCTACTATCTGGGTGTTTGTCTTGCTCAGCCTATTCGTTCTGATCCCCCAAACAATACTCAATAAAAACGTTTACGGTTCTGCCTGGGGAGATGGCTCAGTGGCTAAAGTGCTTATTGTGCAAGTATGAAGACCTGAGTTCTGATCCCTCTGTAAAAATCTGGAAGTGGCAATGTATACCTGTAAGTCCAATGCTGGGCAGGATGGAGGCAGCTGGATCGCAGGGCTGGTTGGCCAGCCAGTCTAGATGAAATAGTGAGCTCCAGGTTCAGAGAGAGGCCCTGTCTCCCAAATTAAACAAACATTGGAGAGCTACACACACACACACACACACACACACACACACAGCAGGAGATGGGGTTAAGTGCAGCCAATACACATGTGTACAACACACACCCGCAAAGTCCAAGTAGTTTATAAAATGGCAGAATTAACAGGCTGTGATGATTGCAATGATAACAAGAGGTCTAATTTAGGGAATCTAATGAGAAGCCCCAGAGGTCTCAGGAATGCCCTCTGAGGAAGGTCCACCCTGGCCTGCCTCCTCCTAGTGGCAGGCATTCTGAAAGCTCACAGGGGTGGGTTGGTCAGGCCCGGTGGGAAGCGGTACTGGCTCTGGATTGGATCTTAATGAGCACCTGTGCTGAGGCAGAGCCCCAACACCTCCCCTCCCCCTACTCCTTGTCATCTGTTCCAGGCATCACAAAGAACCTGGCAAAGGAGATAGCCCCAGCCATCGCCAAAACTCCATCCAGAAAGAGAGTCAGAAAGGAAAGGTAGGAAGAAAACAGCAAAATGCTACTGATGCAGACACACCCACGCATGCCAATCCTCTTTCCCTCCAGCCTGGGCCCCGCCTGACCTCTGCTAATTCCCAGTGGCATGGCTCACTGGGAACCAATGACCGAGACTTATTGGTGAGACCAAAGGCAGCTTGTCACATGGTCTGGAAGACAGGGCAAAGGTACCAACCTCTGTCCACGGAAGTCAGGATAGGGACAAGATAAATATATTTTCTACTAATGTCTTCTTCCTTGAACCTCAGAAAGTGGCTGTCAAGAGCAAGATGTCCCCAGGCAGTAGAAGTGGGATTCCTCAGGTATTTTACTTTCCAGATAGATCATGAACAGTCCTTAACTCTTCTGAGGTAGAAAAGAGGGACATGTGGCACTTGGACCCACTGGGTGATCAGGCATGCTGAGCTGGCAGGCAGTTCCTGGCCCATAAAGGATGGATCCCCGTGGGGGTGTGTGGAAATAATGGGGCTGCAGAAAAGAAAGCTGTGCTCTGTGAGGCTGGCAAGATGGCACGGGCAGTAAAATGCTTGTCACACAAGCAGGAGGACTTGAGCTCACATCAACAGCAAAGCTGTAAGGCCGAGGCACAGTGGAGGGTGTCTATAACCCCCGCCCCCAGGTTGAGGAGGCAGAGACAGGCAGATCCTTGGAGCTTGCTGGACATTCAGCCTAGGCCAAACAATGAGCTTCATGTTCAGTGAGAGACAGATAATAGAGATGATGATGACGATGACGATGATAAGGTAGAAGGAAAGATTGAGGAAGAGACTTTACATGACCTCTGGCTTCCACAGGCCAACGTACAACCACACAAACACATATCAGAAAAGGACAGGAGGGCTCCTCGGCCTTCCCTGGATGGCCTCCATCCTCTCTAGGAGGAAAAGCAGGTACTGTAAGATATCCCCACTGTCTGGTTCACACACTCAGCATCCACCGTCCCTTCCAGAACAGAAGGTCCACGGGAACAAGGGCTAATTCTCCCTTGCTCGTGGCTGGTCCCTTGACAACTGTGGGGTTGGAGACAGTCACAATACTGTTGTGACTGTAGTTCTCGCCTTTAACTCCAGCACTCAGGAAGCAGAGGCAGGCGGATCTCTGAGTTCAAGACTAGCCTGGTCTACAAATCAAGTTCCAGGACAGCCAGGGCTATACAGAGTGTCTCAAAACAAAACCCACTGTCCTGGTGTGAAAGCTGGGATGAATGGAGGGGAAACCGAGTTGGGGGGTAAAGAGAAACTCATGATCCCTGCGTCTCTAGCACCCTTCCCGACACACTGTGCTTTCTCCAGCTAGGGTCAGGTGGGTAGTGTAAGCCCTCAGCCTTTGTGGTTCTTCAGTCAGCTAGCTACAAAAGCTCTGGAGAAGAGTACCAACTGGTTCTCTTTCCTCCGGTCATCTCTAGGTCCCCAATGGGCTGGTGGTAGTCAGGGCCAGAAGGATGCTGTGTGTGTTTAGTGAATCCTGTACTCTTTGACACACACACACACACACACAAACACGGGGTGGGGGGGGCAGCACACACAGCTGAGAGCTGGCTTGCCTCTCCTTGGGATGTTAAATAAGCCCTTAGGTGACATTAATTGCCACCAGGCATTAGGGACCTAATGAGAATCATCTTCTTTGACTGCTTCAGCATGGTCTGTCCCTAGGGCCTCCAATAGCCTGTCAGCCCTCCCTGCACCTCTGAGTTCCAGCCAGCCAGCCATGGGGGAGGGGCAAGAAGAGCTACGAAGGTTCCGATATGAAACCCAAGCAGGGACAATCAGTAGCGATGAGGAGCAAGGTCCTCATGGCCATCTAAGCCCATTTCCCCAAAATGCCCCTTTCGGGGTGTGGGGGGGGGAGGAAATTCACAGGATCAGGAAGGCTAGACAGGACCTGAGTATGGCCGTCTGGTCTCAAGTTCCACCCTCTCATATGGGCTATGCCCATGGGACAGGAGACTGCCCCTCCAGAGTAGGGCCGATTGAGATCAGGCCTCTCGAGAGTCCCCCATGGCATCCAATAATGCTGTCAAATCACTGCCATTGATTTCATGCCGGGTTGACGGTTGGCTGTCCGGTCTGTTTTAGGTTGCGTGTTAACGGAGGCAGCAACGCGACGGTGGGAGCGAATGTCTGCCCCACACCCCTCCCCCTTCAGCTTGTGACTGGGTGAGAGTACAGCGGGGCAGTTTCCCAAATCCGCCCAGGTTTGCAAAACAACCTGTAGGCAGAGGCGAATCCCTCTGCCCCCAGCCCACCCCTGCACCAGGAGCTCCAACTAGAGGAGCTGGGCGCGGCAGCTAGGCTGATTCCCACTGGGTGCCCTGCAGAGACCCACACGGACTCAAGGGCTGTGGGAGGCTGCCCCCTACCCGCGCCTCGGGTAGAACGGCTGAAAACATCTCCGGCACCCGGCGGGGAGCTGGCATCATCCTTTGAAAAGGGACATCGGCGGCGTCTGCGGTGGCGTCTACCCAAGAGAGCCGCAGTCACAGCAGCCAGCCGGGCCCCACTCGGATCCCAGCACCAACCTGAGTCGCTAAGAAGAAAAAAAAATTTTTTTTTTAAACTGTAAAGCCGAGGAGGAACCGAACGGCGAGGCCAGCCCGGGGCCGACTCTCATTAAGGAGCCGCGCGCGCCCCCAGGCTGGGAATGCGGAATGGACACGTGGACAGACAGGGGAGCCGGGGGAGGCGGGGGGAGTCTCCGTGGCGCGCGAGCCGTGGGCCGCGCGCTCCGGGGCCACGTGATCACGGGGAAATCTAGGAGGGGAGGGAGAGAGGAGAAGGGAGCGAGCGCGCCAAGCTGGGCGCCCGCCCGCTCTGGTCCTGGTGGGCGCTGGATGCCGGACCCGGGAGGAGGGCGACCAGCGTGTCTGTGTGTGTCTCGCTCTCTCGAACCGTTTACGGAGGAGCGCCGTGGAGGCGGCGGCGACCGCTTCGGGCAACTGTGGCTCCCCCGCCTCTTTCGCTTCCCCCCTGCTCCTTGATTCTTCTTCTCCCCCACCCAACCCCACGTCCAAGGAGAGCTAGCCCCCCTTGCCGGCATCTCTCTCCTCTTCCCTCGGCCTCCTCGGCGCCAGCTGCTGCCTCCCCGGCCAGGGCTGCGCAGGTGCGGGTGCCCCGGCCCCCTGGCCGCGCTCCCGCTTCTCGCCACCCGCAGTCGGGACCGGAGCGGCGATCCGCTCGCCCAAACTGATTCCGAAGAGCGACAGCCTTAAGCCCTGCCGCACCGAGGCGGCTGGAGAGCTGCTGTCCGGGGGCACGGCGGGGGCCATGGGGAGGACGAGGCGTACGAGACTCTGAACCCCGGAAAAGTTCAAGGTTTGTGCAGATCCTCCCCACCCCACCCCCCAGAGAAGGCGAGGAGAGGTACGAGGAGGGGCAGGGCGCCCCTCTGCTGAGACAGCGACACCTCACCGGAGAGGGGAGAGAGGGGTAGCCCGGTGCCGCCGCGGGCTGAGCTCCCCCTCTCCCGTCCTACAACGCTCGCGGGCTGGATCCTGGAGGAGACGCTCCGGGAAGAAACGGCACGAGCTGGGGCGCCTCGGCTGGCTTTCCCGCTCCCTCGCTTCTTCAAGCCCCATCTCCACGGGGCAGCGGGTGCCTCGGACTCCACCCTTCCTCCGGCCATCCAGCCCCAGCCCGGCTGGGCGGCGCGGAGTCGGCCTGTGCTAGCGCAGACCTGGGTCGAGACCGGAGAGAGCGCGCTGGAGTCCGAGCCCGAGCACAGCGAAGGGACAAACATCTGGGCAGCCACCCCGGGCGTCCCTCCTGGGCGTCGCCTAGGGTGGTGGCGACCCGCGTCGCCTGCCTCATCCCTGCGAGGAAACTTTTTCCTTCCCCGGATGGATTAAACTTGCCTGGATTCTTCTCTCGCTTTGGGAAGGAGCAAACGGTTCGTCTGCTCCCGACCTGGGATATTCCGGGCTGCTGCAGAGCGCCCGGAGGAGGGAGAAAGCCGCCCTGTGCATGTGGGGTTACCGCCGGAGCCGAGGCGAGCCGGGCTCGCGCTGGGGATCTGCGCCTTCGAGCGAGTACGGCCCGGAGCGACGCGGCCAAGCCGGGGGCCTCGGCACGCGGCTCTCGGCAGCCCCCGGGACGCTGGTGGCCGCTGGGCCCCGGGATCGCACGTGCGGCTCCCCCCTCGCATCACAGTTCCTGCAGGGAGCACCAGCCGGGGGAGGTGGAGACTCCTCCCTCCTGGAGCTGCGCCCCCCGCCGGCTCAGAGGGTGTAGCCCGGCGGTGCCCGGGACGCCCCCTCCCCTCAAAGTGTCCCCGAATTGCTGCTGGCCCCTGAAGCCTCAGCGGACACAGCTGGACGCCACAGTGAGTTGGAGGCGACCGAGCCTAGCCTGAGACCAATCCGCCTTGGACCTCTGGCCCCCTCGGACCCCTCCCGCCCCCCGCCTCGGCCATGGCCCCAGGGATGTCGGGCAGCCGCGGCGCCGCCCTGCTCTGCCTCTCCGCGCTGCTCGCCCACGGTAAGTGTCGCGGCGCAGACTCGGGGTGAAGATGCGGCGGGCGCCCCTGGAGGGGGCGCAGGGAGAATCAGAGGAAGGAACACGCTCGTCCCAGTGTTCCCCTGGACCCTCCGCCCGCGATACCCCGCTGTGGGGGACCGAGGTCGGTCCAGGGGAGACGGTAGGAGGGGGTTGCTCCCGCGGTCTCCGAGTTGGAATTCAGGGAACAGCCCGAGACCCTGGGGGCGTGTCCGCCCACAGATATCTAGAGGGATGCTAGAGACCAGCTAGATCGGGTCCTGGGCACACGGCCGCGGCCCCCCAAGCAGCCCGAGGGGCTGGGGACCGCTGGGACCCGCGGGATCGCGGCTTCTCGGCCCAGGCGCGCCGGCGGGTGCGGGGCCGCGCGGCCCGCTGCCTGGCTTCCTGCAGCGAGCCTCGGACAGGGACGCGCACGGTCGGCCCGGGAGGCTTGTGAGCTGCATCTCAATGGCCGGCCGGCTCACAGAGCAAGGCGGGCGGGGGTCTGGGCAGCGGGCATGGACCGGGCGACAAGCGGCGCGCGGAGGCAGCGGGGCCGCGCTCCGGCGTTCTGCAATCTGTTGCGTCTGCTCCCCAGGCTCGCCCCGGGCTGCCGGCTCCGCTGGAAAGGGGTGACGGAGGGAGGAGCCCGGGGTGGCGCGCCCAGGCAGCGAGACAGGGGGAATGAAGGTTGTGTGTGTGTGTGTGGGGGGGGTGTCTCAGGATGGGCAGCCTCTCCCACCCAGAGTGGGAACTCAGATGAGCCAGGAGGACGCTGTGGAGGGTTCTGCAAGCTGCAGATGCTCCAGGAGGCGAGGGGCGCTGACGGGGCCCGGAGGAAGGGAGCTGGGGGAAGCAGGGATAAAGGGAGTGAGCGACACTCTGCCGCGCCCAACGTGGAACCAGCTGAACCAGGACATTTCCCCAACCAGCAAAGGACCAGGTAGAGGTGGAGGACCTCTGATGCCCCACTTCCAGGATTGAGCCAAGGACAGAACTGGAGAAGGCCTTAGTGGAGCAGGCCATCTGGAGGTTTTAAGGAACCCTTAGTGTGTGGTGGTCAGCTTTTGCTGGAATCTGCGCAGTCCCCAGGAGCCTGACCGAGCTTGCTGTGAACCTACCCAAGGTCTCTAAGGAGAGGCGTCACTCATCCCGCCTAGATCTCAAGGTTGAAAGATTAAGAAAAGGAATGGCTTCTAGATCTTGTAGGGTCCAGGGGCTAGAAGGCAGAGGGAACAAGCTGTGGAATGAGCTGTTTTGCCTTTGGTTGGGTTCGCCGGAGGTTGCTAGTCTCTTGGTTCTTCACTGGAGCTATGAGTAGGCAATAGCCTGCAGGAATGGGGTACGTAGTGGGTTCTAGGGGTACAGTCAGGGAAGATTCTTCGTCCCTAGGGGAGGTTGACAGTGAGGGTAAGACAGTTGTTTGTACTAGTGGTGACCAAAAGCTCAGCCCAGCAGGCCTCTGTCTAGGCATGACTCTTAACCCTGCTTGAATTCTATTCCCAGCTCAGCCTTGGCTCCTGGGCAGCCCAGTTGCTGTCCCTGGGTCCCTTCTACTCACTATGCATACTCCCTGGCCTGGCTGTCGAGATCTCCTCTCCTTCCTGGCCTGTCAGAGCTGTCTGCTTCCTAAGCCCCTGCCCAAGTAGGCCTTCTGGGGTGTCCCACCTGCTGTGGCTGTCCCTGGGCCCAGCGTGTCCAGGAGCGAGTACCATGCTTGCATGCTCAGGATGGAGGGGCCGGGCTTGTGGGAGGGAGAGGGTGGAGGAGATGGACAGCACCCTATTGTCTCCACCCCTGGATCCCTTTCTAAGTAAGTCCTTCTCTGAGCTCTAAAGTCTCTTTGTCAAGCCATGCCTCAGTTTTACTTTTAAAACTTGAGCCTATGCCAAGAGGCAAGAGCAAAAGGAAAGAAATACGTCCTGGAAACAATGAATCAAACCTGAGCTTCAGGCCTTCACCTGCAGGACTGACTGCCCAGAGCCCCTCCTGCCAGCCCCTCCTCGTTAAAGGTACATGGACTTACTGTCACTTAGGCCAACTCTCTGTAGGTTTTCTAGGCTGTTCTCAGATGCGGTGAGGGGGGGGGGGGTTGGGAGCTGCAGTTTATAATGCCTGGCAGGTCACTGAGGCCGCAGGGTTCTCACCACACAGCCAGACAGGAGGCCAGGGAGCACAGGCTTACCGTCTGACAGTGGCGCCATTGGGCAGGATGACCTTGGGTTGCCTCCCTTGTGTCACATCTCCCCTCCCCCAGCCACAGCATGTGGTCTCTGGTCCACGGTTTTCCTCCCCATGTTCTGCCAGAATGCTGGGCAGAGCCCTTGTATGGAAAGAGCCTCAAATCCCTTGGGGGCCCAGCTCGGCCCTCAGGGTGGGCAAAGGGAGGTGTCTGGCTATCTCCTGCCCTGTCCCAGTCTCCAGGATGCCTCTGAAGAAGAGCTAAGGTTGTTTTCTTGTATCTGTCTTTTGAGAGATGATCCTTTATTTTTAGTTTGAGCAAGAGTCTGGGGGTCGCGGTGAGAGCTGACTGTGTCTGCTCTTACTCAGAAACCTTTACTAGCTGCTCATGGGACCAAAGACCTACTCTTGCTCTGCCTTCAGGGTCTTTCCTGATCTTGGTCCACTGTGCATCATCCCACAGTGCTCCCAGCCTCTCTCCCTACTCCATGTGCCTTACAAACACCCCTGTCTCTCTTCTGAGTCCTCTGGAGGCAGCATCTTGCCTCTGGAAACCCTTATCCAGCTTTCAAAGCAGAGCTCCAATGGCACTTCCTCCGGGGACCCTCTCAGACCACCCCAGCTCCTCAAGGCCCCTTCCTGAATGTTCTCTTGGCACTTCCAGCTGGCTGCCCTTTGGGCCCAGTTCACAGCTGGCATCCACATGCATTAAGACCCCCACCCCAGCCCTAAGGCTTACACATACTTCCTCATGCTGGCCTCATCTCTAGTGCTACCTACACCCAGCAGTGGCTCAGAAGAAATTGAGGAGGTGAAGCAGGATCACTGAGGTAGAAGGCAGAGAGGGTAGGGAAAGAGACAGAGTAAGCTTCAGACTGCACATCCCAGGTGACACATTGGACCATTGTCTTAGGAGGTGACAGGCTCTCTCTCTCTCTCTCTCTCTCTCTCACACACACACACACACACACACACACACACACACACGTGCACGCCCTAAGACTTTTTTCTACAGGCTATATCCACCAACCCTACTTTGTCTCAGGAGGATTGGGCAAGCAGCAGGCCAGAGACAGTGGCCTGTGCTGGCTGTGGCGCTCAGCTCTGTTAATGTGTGAGGCCAGTAGGTGGGGATGTGTTCTAAACTTGGTGGCAGAAAATGAGCTTTACTGGAATGCGTTCCAAGGATGGCTGGGTGCTGGGAGGCTCTGTGGAAGGCCAGGACCAGGACTGGGCCCTGCAAAGGCACCCGTGAGGTTGGAGTGGGCGGGAGGCTACAAGCACCGCCTCTAGCCACCAGGATGTGCTCCAGCCACCTGGGCAAGCTCTGGCCTTGTCAGCTTTCAACACTGAAAGAGGAAACCCCAGGAAGGCCACATCCAGCCCCCTCTAGTATGCATTAATGAGGAAGCAGACATGCAGGAAAGGGTCTGTAACTCCTGTAGTAAGCAAATGCTGGACATTAAACCATCCATGAAGCCTAAATGGGGTTCCTGATTTGGCCCAAAACCCCTTATGCAGTTTCTGCTACCTCTACCACCCCCAAATATTCTGCCAGTCCCAAGATAGCC
Organism: Pachyuromys duprasi; assembly: GCA_028658305.1. NCBI lineage: Eukaryota > Metazoa > Chordata > Mammalia > Rodentia > Muridae > Pachyuromys > Pachyuromys duprasi. The sequence goes on along the minus strand of CM053746.1, from coordinate 35,587,847 downwards.
CTCAGTGGCCAGCCATTCTGACACACAGTCCTAATTAGCATTCCCTAATAACCCTGGTCACAAACCACAGGGCAGCCAATAGAACCTGAGGGCTGAGCCTCACTCCCTGCCGGACCTTCTTCTCAGTCTAGCCACAGAGCCCAGGCGGAGACCACCACCCTCCCTGTTCCTTCTCAAGTTGTCTGTTGGTACAGACCCATCCATCATCACTCCAGCTTCTCAGAGAACTGAGACAAGGAACCCAAAACCAAGACCACTTTGGGCTACAGACCAAGTTCAAGGCCAGCTTAGACAACCTAGTGAGACCCTGTCTCAAAAGATAAAAGAATACAGGGCACAACCCAGTGGCACAATGCTTGTCTATCCTGTGCAGGGTGGTGAGTTTGGTTCCCCATCCCCCTGCCCTGCTCGCCACCCATCACCACAGAAACAACTTTGTAAGACAGTGTGGACTGAGTCCATGGGCTACAGGATACTCAGTGTGCCTTAGCCTAGGGAAGTCACTTCCTCCCGAATCTGTTTTCCTCTTCTGCCAAGAGAGCATTCTTAATCTCCTAGTTCCCTGGCCCTTTCCACTCCTCCACCTGCAGCAAATGCCAACACATGGCTTTGATTGCCTTCCCCCACTCCTTTGCCCCATCCCTGGCAGTCCTGCCTTCCTCCCTGCTGGAGCTCAACACAGAATTTTAATAAGAAATTAATGAGCCAGTTGTGTGCATGTGTATTTTTAAGAAATGTCTTTTTCTATTTCCCTTCTCTGTCCTTTTAGCTGCAAAGCAAAGTGAGCATGCCTTGCCATCAGTTCAAGCTGGCTGTACTCAGCCTAGCCATCCCCATGATTGGGTCACATACCGACCAATGCCAGTGCTCAGCTAGCCAAATGTCATCAGTGGAGGATGACCAGGACTTTAGAAATGGGCAGGCGAGACCAGAAGTAGGCCAGCCCACTGGGTAGCCCAGCACCCATGGCCTTGGAGCCTTGCTCTTTGTCTGTTTCAGCTCCCTTTCCTTCCTTGCCATCTCTCAGCATGTGTGTATGCATGCTCACACATAGAGAGAGAGAGGGAGGGAGAGACCAGGCCCTGTTGGCTCTCAGCACCCAGCAGGATGAGTGGAAAATGGAAGCAATTACCTAGATAATTCAATGCTTGTTGCATGAATGAATGGATGCAAAAAATGAATAATTTGCTAGAAAAAAAAAGAGCCAAGAGTAGAAAAGGTAATTGAAGAAAACCTTATGTGTTTTTTCTCTTTTTTACTAAATTATCTATCTAGGTAATTATCTGCTTTTAGAAAGTTCCCCCTTTTATCAAACCTGAGTCCTTCTCTTTGCATTCTCTCTCCAAACTTTTTGGTTCCTGAAAATAGGCAAGTGGTTTGCTCTCTTCACTCAAATGGCTTTTCCAGTTCAGTTCAAATAGCTGTGAAGTGATGTGCTTGCTTGTAAAGCCTGCCAGCCCATCTCTGTTTCCATGGCCCCATCTTTGGGCCTGAGAGAATGATATGCTCAGGATGGTCCCCCAGGATGGATGGACATCTCATCACCAATCCCAGCCATAAATACTGTGGGACCCTAAAGAGCAGGGACACAAGACTTCCTCCTGCTTAACTATCAGTGAGCCCACTGTGTCCCCAGGTGGCCTTTGGGGGAAGCCACTTCCCATTCAGCAGTCTTGGTCACGCCAGCTGTAAAGTCAGGCTTCCTAACTGCGCCTGAAGTTCTCTTGCCATCAGGGACTGCGCTGGCATGGGCAGAGAGACACAGGAGCCCATGAACCCCCAGGCTACTTGAGCTCCCCACTCTTCCTAGCTGTCTTAGGAGTGCCCAGCCTCTTAATGACTTACACACATTCTCTCTCTCTCTCTCTCTCTCTCTCTCTCTCTCTCTCTCTCTCTCCCATGGCATTCCCTCTGACTAGAACACTCTTCTACCTTCTCACCAACCTAGTCTTCAAGAGAGAGCACATCCACTCCTTCCATCCAGAAAGCCACTGTCTTAGGCCTTCTATTGCTATAATGAAACCCTGTGACTAAAAAGCAAGTTGGGATGGAAAGGGTTTGGCTTACACTTCCATATTGCTGTTCATCACTGAGGGAAGTAAGGACAGGGACCTTAACAGGGCAGGAACTGAGCCAGGAGCTGAGACAGGAGCTGATGCAGAGGCCGTAGAAGAGTGCTGCCTCATGGCTCTCTTAGGACCCTTTCTCTGCCGTTGCCACCCTTGTGTCCCAAGAGGCCCTGTGTTTGATGGTTGTCTAAATCAGTGATTCTCAAACTTCCTATTGCTTCTAATCTTTAATGCAGTTCCTCACGTTGTGGTGACCCCTCAACCATAAAATTATTTTCATTGCTACTTCATAACTGCAATCTTGCTTCTGTTACCAATCCTAATGTAAATTCCTGAATTTGTTTTCTGATGGTCTTAGGCAACCCCTGAGAAAGGGTCGCTGGACACAACCCCAAAGGGGCCACAGCCCACAGGTTGAAAACCACTGGTCTAAATTTACCAGTGCACAGTACATATGTGAATATACATGCAAAACAGACACTGTCCTCAGCACTTGGAGAGTAGCCGTTGGTGTTTACTGCATGGGGCCAGACATCATTCCAGACAGTCTTAGAGTGAAACTCTTCAAGCTGCCAGATAGCTACTCTTGGGTGTAGGCAGGGAGGCAGTAATCAGCAGTAGATACGTACATACATACACATGGTCATTGGGTATGCTATGCTTGTCAGAGACAAAAGGTCCTATAAGCAGAGTAGGAAGTTCTAGAGGTGCTGAGCAGTTTGTCATACCAAAGTGAGCCTCCGCTCAATGGAGCATCATTAAGCATGAACTTCAGAGAGTGAGGAGATGAAAGTGAGAGCATCAGTATCTACAAGTCTCTACAGAGAGAGTATGGGGAAGAGCCCTGGGTAAGTGTGGTGACTTGAGAAGGTGGAAGGTCAGCAAGACTGAGACAAAGAGGAGCCACCTGACATTCCCAGAAGGCCAAATGCTATCTCCTCACCTCACAAGGCCCTAGGTGCCATGCAGCATTCTCTTCCTTTCCCACACTCTAATCTTTCGGCTAATTATTCAACTTTTTTGAAAGATCCTGCTCCCTGGGACCTGGGCATGATGTTCACTCACCTGGCCTGATTTTATACCGCTTTGATTTGGGATGTGGTAATCAAGAAGTAGAGGCTCTGCCAGCATTCAGAGACCACAAAGCCTGCTTGCTACATGTCAGTCCCTGAGTAACCTGCAGCCGTCCTTGTCACCTGCTCTGGAACCTCTCTGCCTACCTCGTCATTGACCTGCAAGCATCTTGGTATTGGCTTAGCCTCCCACTATCAAACGCTAGCCATTGGTCATCCCTGGTGCTCACATCTCAGCCAGGGGGTCCGTCTGTCTCCAGTCTCATTCTTCTTCCGGTGCCGTAGATGTTTGGGACCTTTGTCTAATGGAAAGAAACTCTTCAGTTGGAAATAGGAAAAATGGCCATTTTCTCTGCTGCCAACACAGCAGAAAAATGATCTCAATTTTCTGTGGCTGTTCTCAGACGGGGAAAAACTGCCAGTAGCCAGCTCATGAGTGAAAGGGCTGAGAGGGTGGAGAAGACAAGCAGTGACGGGCTCAGCCCCCCCAACCCCACTGGGGTACTGACAGCCCTTCCTGGAACATTCTTCCCCATCCTTGGCCCCTGCTGACCACACAGCTGTGTTGGGCAGCCATGGCTCTGTCTGCTGGGCACTGATTGTGCCCTCCAGTTGGTGTCGGGTACTGAGTCATCCTTAGTGGCTATCGGTGGACCCCGTTCTGTTTCCACCTGGCTGTGACATTCATAGCTTTCCTCCTCCATCCACCTTTTTCCTTGCACTCAAGCAAGGAAAGTGCCTGACTCCACGGCCCCTTGTATGATTTGCACCCTAGTTTCTTAGCCGCTCTGTGCTTAAGCTCCTCGTCAGCAAATGACGATGTTCAAAACAGTCCACTTGAAGGCTTTGTTGTGATGATTTGGGGGTTGCTACATGTCAGATATTTCAGACTGCACCCAGCACAAAGCAAACACGTAAAAAATGACGGTCGTCAGTATTATCATTACTAATGCTATTAGTGTGTGCCAGGCGCCATGTTGAATGTGAAGATGAAGCGACCTGTCCCTGCTAATCTGTTCTTAAAGAGGTTTCTAACGTGATGTCCTGGGGGAGGGGAGACTTGTCTGCAGAGATGGTGACCAAACAACTGGGAGCCACTGTGGAAGAGACTGGGAATGTACAAGGAGGGAGAACTGTGTAATTCAGACCACGGGAGGCATTTAGGAAGAAGTGACTCGGGAGGCCCTGGTCAGGTTCCACAATGCTGTTCTGAAGGTGAGGCAGCCGGTGTCTCCTTCTCCAGAGAAGACAAAAAAACAGGCAAGATGGTTGCTAGCTCTTGTGCTCAGAGCCTAGTGATGAGGTGAATGGGTGAACTGAGGTTGCCTGCTGGGATGCAGTCTGGGAGGCTAAATGCTAAGCATGTACGTGGCCACTCCTTAGCCGAGTTGTTCTGCCTGGAAACCTCTCAAAACTGTGACCTTATGTTCCACAAAGTGCTCACAAGACGTTGAGAGTTGTGGAGAGAAAAGATGATACCCTACAAGCTGGATTCTTAACAATGACCAGGTCAGGGAACAAATTGCAGATCTGTCCAGAGTGGAAGGAAGTTGTAGTGCTTCCATCTGGAATTGTGGGTCTTGGCATGGAAAGTGGCCATTAGCAGTCATTCCAGGGATCACCTGGGATGGTGAAAAGCCTGTTTTCAGAACTAGGTTTGAGGCTGAGCACTGCCTCTGGATCTGGCCAAGGAGCCGGCATTGCAGAATGATGTGTCTAGAGTGTTGGTCTGCAAATGTGCAAATGGAAAGCAGTAGGGGAGCCTGTGGTCCAAGGCTCAGGGCATGGAACTGTCAAGGCCCAGAGTTCCTGGAGGCACTTGCATTATGGAGTCCTGGACAACAAACACATCAGAGTCCAAACCCAGAGACTCCAGCTGCCCTCACTGTGTGGTGAAGGCCTAGCCAGCCTCATTTCATACCCCATCCATCAGCCAAAGGCAGAGACGTAGCTACACAGGGTTTCTGCCAGCCTGCAGCCTTGCAGGGAGACCTCAGAAGTCAGTCACATGGGAAAAACATTGGGAGGATTCCACAGCACCCCAGTCTGTTCCAACTCTTCTCACCACAGTGCAGCCACATGGCTTGAGAGCCAGGGACTTTGGAAGGTTGGTCACCGAGGCCTTGGCTTCCCCATCTGCAGCATGGGAGTGCTGGGACCAGGAAGCTGTTCAGGGGCAGAGTCCTCTGTGGAAACATCCAGAACAAACAGCAGGTATTTGTCACAGGGCTTAGTAAACACAGATTTCTTTCTTTCTCCCTCCCTCCCTCCCTTCCTTCCTTAGCCAGAGCCATGCCTCTGACTTCCAGGAAGCATGTTCAAGATGTGCCAAAAGCTTCCAGGAGAGCAGTTTTCTGGTGATTGGGATTTGTGTGTGTGTTCTGCTGGAGTCTTGTTTTGTTTTTTGTTTTGTTTTGTTTTGTTTTTTGTTTTTTAAGCCTTAATGTGTCCTAGCAACACGGCATTAGGTTTTAGGACCACAGTAGCCATCTCAGCCCCTCCTTCTTCCCACCCTCCCTACTGGCCAGATCTCTGCAGCAGACCAGGTACCCCTGCCTTTGACCCTGCCATAGCACAACCATGGCACTTGACTGTAGGGGCCTTGACCTCCTAAGAGTCACATCCATATCAGGCAATTTCCAAGGTGGACAAAAGGGTCCCCTCCACCCCAATAGCTAGGGCTCAGGTCTAGGATCACGGTGGATTTCTGACTCAGGACCCTGGTCTCCTTGATCCTATACCTTGAAAGTTTACACGTACAACATAGAATGAGTCCCTGAGGAAACATATATGTATCAGTGCACATCTACAATGGAAAGAAAATCTCTGTGGGCCTAAAGGGTCCTTGAAGGCGGGCAGTTAGAGCAGCATGCTCTGCATAGCACCTACAAATCTTGTGACAAACTCACAGAGCCACTGTTTTCAGTGTTGTTGTTGGCACCAAGAGAGCCTCGGAAGTCAGTTCATGAAGGCCTGGCCCAACAGCCCTCGTACCCACTCCTGCCCCCTCCGCCTACAATCCTTCTCCTTCCTCCTCTGCAATTTTCTTCTCCCACTTGTCCCCTAGTGATGGCATGGATGAGCACACCTGTCCTCCCAGAGCTTGGGGCTGGGTTTTAGGGCCCCTGACTTTATTGCCCAAGAGTCATAGAGCAGAAGCCATGCATCTGCCTGAAAGTAATTTTAACAATCTAATCCAATCCACCTGTCCAAAGGATGGTTGTTTTCTCGTGGACGCCCAGAGGAAGGTGTGAGTTGATGTTTGGCGTTCCTGCTTCCTTTTGTCGGAGTCACAGTCTCAGAATCCTGGCCTTCCACTCTGCCACTAGCAGGCTACCCAGTTCTGAGCCCCACCCCCAGGAGCAGCAACTCCAAACCACGAACTGCTGGCTGGCTGCACCCAGAGCCTCTTCCCCTCAAAGGCACTTCCAAGGCCTACATTTTGGATCCCTACTTTTTCTGAAAAGCTCCTCCCTATTCTTGGAAGTCCCCTGCCCACTTAGAGCTGGTTCTGCCTTTCCCAGCTGAGGTGATTCACGCTAACGATGGTGACCACTCTTAGTTAGAAGCAGCTGTACCCAGAGCACTTGCGTCTCACCCCCAACCACTGCCACACTTTGGAAATTAAAGTCATGTACGGTCACCCTTCTGCTCAATGTAGCCCCCCCACACACACACACATACACACACACCTCACCAAGAGAGAAAGCAAGGGCCCTTGCAGCAACTTCCAAGCCTACCAGAACTGTCCTTTCTCCTCACCCTGTCTCTGAGCTCTCAGCTCTAGTCACAGTTGCTTCCCAGATTATCTTCTGCATGCTGGACACTGGGCCTCAGAGACTTAGTCTTCTGGCCCCTCTGTTTGTCCTTTTATGTCCCAAACCCTTCTTACCAGAGCAGCCCTCACTGGCCACCACTGGCCACTCCCTAAGCTCTGGGATTTCTCCTGTGACATAATACAGAGCTATATGTCTGTTCACTCAGAAGTTGAGCCCCCAGCTGAAAGGAGACTCTGCCAGCAGAAAACACATTTGTTTTGTTGACTATTGTACTTAACACCTGGATCAGGGCCCAGCATAGGGATTCTCAGTCTATATCTAGAAAGAAAGAAAGAGAGAAAGGGAGAAAGAAAAGAAAGAAAGAAAGAATCAATCAATCAATCAGTCAATCAATCAATCATAGGTGTGGCGCTCTCTTGTGCTCTCATTCTTCCTACCTAGAGAGTTGCTAGAGAGAGAAACCAGTCCTTAAATGGGTGACAGAAGCCAGAGGTGGAAAAGTTATTCCTTCCTTCACTCACCCATTCACACATTCATCTGTCAGATTCCAGCTGTGTGATCTTAGAGAAATGGCTTACCCTTTCTGTGCTTGGTTTCCACAATTACATAATGGAGTACTAGCAGCATGGTCCTCCCAAGTCATTGCAATGAACGGAGGAGATAACGTGGGCTTGGAGGAAGGTTTGGCGTATGGCACCTGCTCAGTAAATGGCAGCTGTTAATGCTGTTGAAGGTTTTTTCCATGCTGGACATGTCACACACACCAGGCAGGCATACGGCAGCCAAAGGCTGGCACAGGGCAAGTGTGCAAGCAGGTTCAGTAGAATGCAGTTGATGCCAGGTGGCAGAGGTGCCCGCAGAACACCTGGTCTCACCTGGGCTTTGGAGAGGGCCAGTGGTGGCTTCCTGCCTTTGAAGCCATAGCTTCCAGACTCTGAGCCAAGCAGCGTGTTGAACCCCAGCAGTGCCATGGCAGGGAGGGAGGAAGTGTGAGTGTGTGTGTGTGTGTGTGTGTGTGTGTGTGTGTGTGTGTGTGACAATGTTGTCTGGAGCCTGCTCACTGGGCTGTGTAGCATGCTGGAAGGACTAGTCCGAGGAGGCAGGGGGTCAGGTTGTATTTCAGCTCTGCACCAAACTGGGGAATGACCTACTGTTCCCTAGCTTCAACCTTCTAAACTATAAGGGGGTGAGGGGGTGGATCCTGGGAGTCAGCAAGCCAGTGGGAGCTAGAGGCTTCAGGAGCAGATGGTAGGTGCTCTGTGGGCATCTCAACACAAAAGGGGAAGCTGAGCCTTGGAGTGACTGATTTCCTCCATCACTGTCTCACCCCTCTGCTGCTCATTTTCCCTTGGTCTGCAGCTGTTTATCTGGTCCCCTGCTCTGTCATAGACTACTATAGCCCTACAGCCCATCGCAAGAATCACACTCCATCCTGCTCTAAGGCCGTGCAAGTTGGTTTGCATAAAACTTTCCTGGGGTCTTGCCTTTAAAAGTCTTCCCCTTTTCTCTAAACAACCCCTAAATGATTTTTTGTAAATTGCTCTAAGTAGGAAAAAAAGAAAGAAAAAGAAACAGTAATGTCAGTGTCAGCTGCCCGCCTGACTCTTCTGCCTATACCTGCTCCTTCCCACAGGGTACTGGGATTCAGTTGCCCTGGGTTGGGAGGTAACCATCAAGACAGGAAGTAGTTCCAGCCCCTACCCTGCCATCCCTGTCCTTTTTGGGGATGTGTGCCTCCATTGCCACTCTAGGAGTCTTCTGGGGGAACTGCTCTTCTTGTCAGTCTAGGGCCTTCCTGAGAAAGGTTGGGCCTGTGCCTCAGAGGGATTTGGATTCCCCCTAGGCAAGGATTGGGTGGGGCACATTGGGATCCCCTCTAGAGCCTGGTTTCTTCCACCATAGCTCAGAAACGGCACAGGCTGGCTCTCAGACTGAGACCTCGGACAGTGGTTCCCACAAGCACACGCTAGTTGCTTTGATCATCATTCACCCTGGAAAGTTTTCCCCCATCCCTGCCGTGTGTCAAACCTTCAAAATGAAGCTTCCCTGATGAGGGCTGAGAGTGACTAATCTAAGGGTATAAGATAAATATTTAGTAGCAGTTTGATACTGTGTCTGCTTAGCAAAAAAAAAAAAAAAAATAGTAGTAGGTGCATCCCTGGGCCGATGACCTGTCCAGCCATGGGTTCTTGTTTCTGTAAACTGTACCAGGCATGATTTCCATCTAGTGAAGAGAGCCTTAAACCTAATAAGAAAGTGGTGGTTACTTCCTTCTGTAAGCCACAGCCCCTTAGAAGAGATCCAGAACCAGGCCACAGGTATGGGCTGGCTCTCCTGAGGCAGGACCTGCAGCTAGCGGCTCAGCATGGAAGCCACCCCTAAGGCCTTAGCCCTAACCCAGACCACCCGATGATATCATGACCACAACTCTGTTGTGGCCAGAGGGCAGGGGTCTGCAGCTCCCTGGGTGGTGCAGTCTTGGCCTGCTTCCTGCAGCCTTTCCCCCATGTGCTCACTACACTCGAGGCTCTGAAGTGTCACCACTGCCTGGTGTGGGAACCAGAAACAAGGGTACCTTCTTCTTGGTAGTGATGGCAAGATCATATAGCCCTAAGTCCCTTTTCCCTGTCTGGACCAGTTTCTCTGTATGAAACATAATAGGACTGGATGAGATCGGTAATTTTCTGCAATGACTATAAACAGGGAAATGTATATCATACATGACGTACAACACATCATAACACTTCCGAATAACACACACATGCAGACGACAGGTGGCACAGATGAAAGCCAGAACTGCTGGATGAGGGGAAGTGAAGGGGCTTCCCATGGTCCCATTGAGACCCGCTTTCCCCATGACCCCATGGCAGCCCTGAAGCACATCCATGGAGCCAAGAGGCAGACACTGAGTCTGCTCTCACTCATGCTGAGGCCCCATGGGACACTGCTGACAGAAGCACCCCCAGGCCTCCATGCTCCCTTTCCCCGAGACCCCACTCTGTTTTCCAGAAGACACGAGCCCTAGGGAGATGGGCTGGCTCCAGCAGCCATGGGCACTGGATGGAGTCGTGGGTGGCAGCAGATAGGTGCCCGTACCAGTCCTGTCTACCTCCCCAGAAGGCAAACTGTTCCAGCTGCCACGGAACCACCGTTTTGTCATCTTGTGCTCCCTTCCTCGTGCTGAGAAGGAAGCGGGACGAACACAGACATAGCCTCCGCTCCTTCTCCCACTTAATTGGAACCCAATTAAGTGAATAATTGTTACAAATGTGAAATCACCTTCCACAGCTTGGGGATGTGGCCCGAACACATCATGAGCTGTGAGCCTCTCTAGGGACAGACAGCCTCAGCCCGGCACTTGGATTCCCCACAGTGGGGTGCGTCGGTCCCCAGACCTCCCTGCTCTCCCTCTTCCTTGCCAGAAGACTCAGGCAGCCCCCTCCCCTGCTCCTGCCATAGCCCAGGGCTGTTCCAGCAGGGTAAATCCATCCAGGCTTCAGCCTCTGCTCAGATGTTCTCACCCAGCTGGATCGTCTCTATGCCAGGCATGGCTCACTAGCCCTGAGCTCACAAACTCCTGCCCATACGAACTGGCCCCTCAGGAGTGACACACACACATAGGAAGTAAATCAAGGCAGAGAGGTGGGTGCCAAAGAGAACAGTGCAAGGGAACCAAGTGGAACATCAAAAGCCTCAGGCAAAAGCTTTCTAAGGAAGAGGGTGTGCTCCTGGGACTGTCCACAGTCAGTCTCCCCTGACAGAGGGAGCAAGGACAGAGGTACACAGAGAATCAGAGCATGGAAGACAAATGGCTCACTTTAGGGAGCATTGTAGAAGCCTCTACAGTGAACCCCACACCCCATAGGCACTTGCTGACATCACTCATATACCTGCTGTCCTCTAATCTGTGGTACCATGGTGGGCAGGTTTTTTGGTTCAAGACTCTGCATATGGGTTTTAGGGTAGAAAGATTTCATTAGCAGCAGACACAAAATGAATGGCAAATCCCTTTGCAACTCTGTGATGAGGACTTGGGTTAGAATGGGGTTGTCTGGCATCTAGGCTTGTCTGGTTTCAGGAGCTGCTCAGGCAAAGGATGTTGATCTTGGCTACACACTTAGGTCTGCCATGCAGCTTAGCATCTGCATTTGCTCCTGGGAAACTGTTGCGGCAACCCAATGCCAAAGCAAGGCAGGGAGTAGACAATAGCTGGGCCCCAGAAGCTAGCATTGCATAAGGCTTCTGGCATTGAGGCTGGCCTAGGTTCCCCAATGCTGAGAAACCTGGTTGGCGAGGGATCTAAGAGGCTCTCGGGGTCAGGGCACAGGGGACAGCGCTTGTAGAAGAGGAGGAAGTATGCTGAATCTGGGCCCGTGCTATTAGTATGTGTGTATATGCATTGTGTGTGTGTGTGTGTGTGTGTGTGTGTGTGTGTATGCATGAATGACTGTGTGTGAGCAAGTTCTTGCATGCATGTGCCTATGCATGTAAAGTCAATGTGAGGTGTTTTCCTCCTTCACTTCCTGACTTTGGAACTCACTGACCTGGCTGGACTGACCAGGAAGCCTCGGGGACTCTTCTGTCTGTGCCCGTCTGAGCCATCTCGGGTCAGTCCACGCTCTCTATTCTAGGTCTGAGCTCTCAAGGGAGGCCTCCCGAGCCACTGTAGTAGGGTTTTTCACTGCATGGATTGTGAATAGCATGTTTGGTGGGCTAGCCTGGGAATACGAATGCTGACACCACAGTTCCATTCCACATCTGAAGATCTAAAGTCCGAAATTCTACAAACTCAGAAATGTTTTGAGCACAGATGTGACACCCTCAAGTGGAAAATTCCGTACTCCACCTCATTAAACAGGCCACAGTCAAAATGCAGATGCAATGGAAATATATATAAAATAAGTATGGAGATATATATTTTAAGAGGTATACAAGACATAAATGAATTTCATGTTTACTCTTAGGTTCCATTTCTAAAATGGTCCCAACCTAAAAGAATCTCAAATTCAAGGCCCTTCTGGCCCTGAGAAGTGTTTTCAGGCTCCACCTGGCAATTGCCAATCAACTATCCATAAGCAGCCCACTGAAAAGTTGGAGAGTCAGGCTGTGATGGCACACACGTTTAATCGCAACACTCAGGGGGCAGAGGCAGGCAGAGCTCTCTGAGTTCAAGTCCAGCCTTGTCTATAAAGCTAGTTCCAGGAAACCAAGGGCCACACAGAGAAACCCTGTCTCAAACAAACAAAAAAGTTGGAGAGTCCTGGTAAAGCGTGAATGTGTAGGTGGGTTGGGGAGTAGACAGGCAGACATTCTCTTCGACCCATCCTAACAGGAGTCCCTTGAGGGGCTTCTCTGAGGTGTTACAGACTGGGGCCAAGGAAGAGTAGCCAAGAACAGGCAAAGAGCTGACAGGTGTGGGACAGGCCTGGCCCTGAGCCAACAGAGGGTGGAGCTGGGAATGCACAGAGCGTGGGCGCTTTTCTTGAGGTCTGGAAGGGGAGCCCAAGAGAACATCTCCCGTAAGTCAGATTCCAAGCAAGAAAAAGAAATACGAAGCTAGAAAGGGGGAACTGTGAGGCCCAAGCCAGGGGGTCTGTGGGAGCTGGGACACATAGGCCCTGGCTCCATCTAGGCTTCCATTGTTGTTCAACGTGGCAGAGAAAATGATCCCCAGCTTGGGTGATGGCTATCTGATAGACAAGTGGCCTGTCTGCCTTCTTGAAGTATAGAATTTCTGCAAAGATAGCCATTGGGCATCCTGTGGGGCTCTAGCCTGCCACTGTGTGATAGGTATTAAATTAACTTGCCGGTCATTAGTGAGGAGAGAGAAAGTCACTGAGAGAGTGAAACAGAGTAGCACCCTAGTCTGGGAGGAGCCTTTTGCTACCCTCTAAGAAGCTTCAACCACAGAGATCCTGGGCAAAGCATCCGGAAGCTCCTCTCACTCTCAGGGTTTGCCATTGACCTCAGAATAAGGGGCTTGGGGTTGTCACTGAAGCTCTTCTGTCAGCTGTGTGGGGAAGTGATGGTCTTTGACCAGAGGCCGTTTTTTTTTTTTGTCCCCTAAGTCCCAGCCCTGCTTCCTGAGGATGGAAGACTCAGAGAGGCAGCCATTCACAGGGGAGATGACCCTGGTGGCCTTGGGGGAGGGGATGCTCCTGGCCACACAGGGTGACAGTGATTAAATGCACCAGCAGCTGGGCCATCGAGGGCCCTCCCTGCCTCTAATTTGGGTCAATTAAGCCAATTTGTCTTTGTTGACTGGATGTCCCTTCTCTGTAATGGCTTTGGCCCCTCTGGGACCTGGGAGGAAAAGATGAGGAGGAGGAGTCTCCTGGATACAAGGCTCTTCTCCCTGCCCCCAGCATCCCAAAGCCCTGGGCCCAGGGCCTTTTTGGAACCTTGTGACCTTCCCATTGTCCTGGGGGTGTTTTCAGTAGCCTCATCCGGCTGCCCCAGACTTCACCTCATCCCACAGAGGAATGACAGGAGCCGTTCAGAATCGGGACAAAAGGGAGCTGAGCCAAGTCATGGGGCTCCAGGCCCAGTCTTATTCTGTCGGTTCCTTCTGACCCCTGAACTTTCACCTCGGTACTTGCCATGGTGCCTGGCCTGCTGCTATGAAACCTCCTGTGCAGGTTTTCTTGGAAATTCGCTTCTGAGGTATCAGTTTCCACCACGTGCAGAAGAAAGCAAAGAAGGATCAAAGCTTGATGCCTTCAGGGGAAAGGGGGCACCTGGCGCTGTGCATGCTCCTGAAAGTGTCCCTGGCTATGGGATTACAGTGGGACCATCCCCAACCCTGACCTCCCCACTGGAGGGTTGGGTAAGCAAAGGCCAGACTGTTGTACAGCGCTGTTTCCTCTTGCTGTGAGCCCTGGCGTGCCTCTTCATTTCTCGAGCCTCAGTTTACCTATCTCTAGCTCTGCAAGCCCAGGAAGGGCTGGGCTCCCACAGCTGTCATATTTGAAGGGTTGGCCTAGAGGTAGTATGGTGGTATGATGGGCAGTTTTCTCTTGTTATTGCCGAGGAAATGGAGCATTACCTCTTTCTGTACTCCGGACGAGTGAGCCAGGAAAATGCTGTCATATACAGGAACACAGAAGGACTAAGAAGACACAAAGCTTCCTTGTGTTCCCTGAAGAAGCTGCATCAACCCCACAGAACCAGTGGAAGGAGGGTACAGCTCAGGGCAGTTGGTCATAGGGGGAAGGGCAGCAGTCTCTGGGGAGAAAAGAACCAGAGAACAGAAAGTGGCAGGATCAGTCCCTGCCATGCATACATGGGATTAATCATGCATTCATCCCTTTCAAACACATACAGTGGCTTTCTTAGCCCACCTTGTGACAGGTGAAGATGCAAACAGAGGGGGACAGAAGCAAGTTGAGTTGAGATGTGCGTCATCACTTGGAGTGCTCTCTCCCTGGACAGAGCCCTCTGGGTTTGTCCTGTGTGGCATCGAGGACACCGTCCCATAAGCTGTGACCTTAAATCTGAGCTCTTTTACGTGGGCCCAGTGGTCTCCATTGCTACAACTCAGGCACTCATCTGAGTGGATGAATCTAAGTTGACAGAAGGAAGACTAAGTGAGGAGCTAAGGTGCAGGACGGTGGCAGGGGTCTCTTCCCTCCAACCCTCTCTTTCCTCCTTTCCTCTCCCTCTACCAAGTGCCCTCCTGGAGGCTCAGCCCCTGAGTCTTGTCAGATGTTTAACATGCTCACCTGCGCCAGCACCAGGTACTGAGGATGTGAGGCTAGGGACTGACAGGCTCCCTGACAACTCAGAGCCCTGGAGAGGGACCTGAGGAAATGGCTCAGTTCTTTTACTGTTGGTGTAGACACGAAGACCCAGGTGGTTCCCAACTGGCAAGCTGTGCACATGTGTATCATGGAGGTCAGCCCGTGGTTCCCAGGCCTGATGGCCTCCTTGTTCATGCTGAATGGACACCCATGCTGTTCTAGGTGTCCAATGAGAAGAGAAAGTGTATGGTGACTTACCTGCATAGGGGCCTCTCAAATGGGCGCATAGGAGGCCGGGAGCATATTTTCCTAGACTCGCATAGGAGGCCGGGAGCATATTTTCCTAGACTGTGGAGGAACTTCTTCTTCCCCAGGTATGATCTTAGCAAGATGCTCTGCCAGCCATCTCTTTCCTGGGTGTGTTTCTGGGCTCCTGGGCTGTGCTTTCCTCCCTCCCTAATGCTCCTCTGCAGTGCCAGCCCCCTGGCTAATGTGCCCTTCTAGGTATCCCACCTTTGCTGAGAGCCTCACAATGCAGCAGACACCTTTGGGATGTTCTGTAGGTCCTCAACCCTACCCTCCTCCTAGGCTGGACTCTGTGGTGTCCCTTCCTTTACTCGGATCTCAGATAGAAATGATAACTATGGTCCTGCATCCTTCCCTTCCCAATACTCCCTCCACACCTGGCCCGAGCCCACCTAGTGTCTGGACTCTATTTTTAGGAAATCATACCTAAAATGACAGTAAACACCACACACTGAGTGCCCAGACAGTCCTGAGTCCTGGCCTGGGGTCTTTTCATGTTTCATTCATGTATAAACACACACCAGAAGCAGCAGCAGCAGTAGCAGCAGCAGCGGCGGCAACCAGCAGCATTTGCAATGGCAAGAACATGCTCAGGGCCAGATAGCCCTTGTTGGTCTGGAGCCAGACCAAGCTCAGCAAATGGACTCTGGGGACTGTGCTCTTTTGAGAGCCCCCAGGAAGGGTCCTTCCTGTCACTCTTCATGCTCAGGAACACTTGTCACTCAGCTAAACCTGGGAAACCACATCCGTAGAGCACCCCTTCAGGATCTTATCCCTACAGACTGCTGTCTGAGCTCTTTCCCACTTGTTCAGCCTACCCATTCACACCACCTTCGGGCACCCATTGCCCATGAGGAGAAGAGGTGCTCCCAGCTCCAACTAGTGACCCCATTGTCTGGTTTTCTTACCAGGTCTCCTGTGTATCACATCATTCCTTACTCTCTTTCTCAAGCACACATTGTGCCACACTCCACATAAGTGAACAGTGACAATCAGAACTCAGAATCCTGAAGGCCCCAGGTTCTCATTCCCATCTCCCACCTGCTCTTCTCGACTGCATTTTGTTGTTGTTTGTTTGTTTGTGTTTTGAGACAGGGCCTCAGTGTATATCCCAGGATGACCTAGAACTCACTGTAATCATTCTCATCTACCCCAGAGTGTTGTATAACGGGTTGGCACTATCACACCTGCTTCCTGGCTAATTCCTAGGTGTTCTCCTTGATGGAGGCTGCATGAGGCTCCATAGATGGAGCTCCTCAGCCCTGTGCTATGCCCTCACCATCTCTGTTAGTTCTTTACAGGTCTGTCCCCTCAGACAACAGTTGTGACTTCTCTCTGATTCCCCTGGCATTCAGCAGGCCCTGGAAGGAGAAAATCAAAGAAATAGATGCACTCTGAGGAAAGAAAGCCCAGGGACTAAAGGATTCATATTTCTAGCAGCTGCTAGCATTCATTACCAAGCCAGTTCTGAACTAGGCCTTATTGAAGCCTTTTTCACTGCCAACCTAGGCGAAAGATGGGAAGGTGGCTGGTTCTGCATGGGTCAGGGAACCGGGTAGCCTGAGAAAGACCAGCACATTTGGAAGTTACAAGAACAGGCTGTGCTGGTCCTCAGCTGCCTGGAAAACACTTGTATTTCCATGTCTAATCAGCTGATGTGTCCTAGGAGAACAGACACGGGTACCTTGCTCTCAGCTGTTGCATGGTCAGTTGAGGCCTTCAGAGCATGAACTGTATGACAAATGAGACCAGGCCCAGCTGGGAGACCATGCTGTCTATCAAAGTTGGGCACAGTGAAGCAGCTTCTTTAGGAAAGCAGGCTCAAGTGCCCTTGGTTCCCACTCTGCAGTGGGTGGGATCACATAGGGAGTATTTCAACACCAGCACATGGGGAAGGCCTCCCTCTACTGAAGCTAGTCTGTTCCAGCCTTACAACCACCCAGACCCGGCCTGTGTTCCATAATAACAGAAGATGAAAGATCCCTGTGCCAAGGCAACTCTAAACTGTGGCCTTGCCTCTGGGCAGAGGGAGAGTGGGGCAACCTTCAGAGGCCCTTCCACACATCTTTGAAAGATTTGTTAGCCATGGAGTGTATCCTCTGTGCATTGGTTCACACTCAAGAAATGGCATGATCTGAAACAAGGGAAGTCAGGAGGTGTCTGAGTCTTGACTGTATGAGGTTGGGCTCTGTCTGCTGGACTGAGAGATTGTTCTCAGGTGTGTGTGTGTGTGTGTGTGTGTGTGTGGTTGTGTTTGTCTGGTGTGTGTGGTTGTTCTCAGGTTGTAGGACTTATGAAGCAAGCAAGTCTGTTTGTTGAACCATCTTGCAAGCCTCCCAGTCCTCTTTTTAGTTATTTAATTATTTTTAATTGATTATGTTTAATTATTTTTAATTATTCAGATAGGGTCTCAATAAGTTGCCCAAACTGCCTTGATCTTGCTCTTGACAGCCCAGGCAGGTCTTCAACTTACAATCCTCTTGCCTACATAGATGGGATTACAGGCCTGTGACACCACATGGGGCTATCAATGAATTACTTTTAATGAAACTTCTTTGATCTTGTTTTGTGGGGCAGTGTCTCATCTAGTCCAGGTGACCTTGAGCCTGCTCTGTGTCTGATGCCAGCTCTATGTCTGTAACCTTCTACCTCAACCTCTAAAAGGATGGAGTAACAAGCCTGTTCTGCCACACCTGGCTTTCCCACCCTTCATATACCTGGCCCAATTTACAATATAGTGTATTCTTCTCTTGTTGAAAATGTCCTGTCTTGCAAACATCTATGTGGGCAAAAATATTGTCAGCTACCGCAAGTCCAAGCACTCCCCCAAGTCCAGAGAGGATGGCATTCTCTCTCACAGGATAGGGCCAGGCTGTAGCTTGTCCTGATGTTTTAGGACCTAAAGAATAGGGACCAGACCTATTTCTGTGAGTTTGAGGCCTGCCTGGTGTACAAATTGAGTCCAGAACAGCCAAAGGCTGCACAGAGAAATGCTGTCTCAGAAAAGGGGAAGAAGAAGAAAGAGAGAGAGAAAATTGGGATCAGTAATGTCTCTATTGCTCAGCAGCAGAGCAGGCCAGAGGTTAAAACTGTAAAGAGCCTGAAAACAGCCACCAGCAAAGGAATTGATGTCCAGGGACAGTAAATAACATGCTCTGCCTGAGTCAGCAGGACTAGACAGACAGAACCACCAGCCTGGTCCTGGATTTGTATGCCTCACGCTCTACATGTCCACCATGGGTATAGTCGGCCCCATGGGCTCTACCTGTCTGCTGCCTCCCAGACTGCTGGAAAAGGGGTGCCTAGCCTAGAACCACACACTACCCAGGGCATCAGTCATCCATCACTACTAAGTAGAATGGCACAGCTTGTGCTGTGCTGTCTGCCCCACAGAGGCAATGAAGAGATGGAAGTTGGATCTTTAAGCTGTACTCTATTCAGAGATCCTGCAACCAGAGGAGGCAGCAGATTAACATCTTTGCCAGCAGGCTTTATAGGGAGCGAGGGGAGGGAGTTGAGTAAAGGCAGACAGGCAGTGCCGAACTCAGCCTCGCTCCTCTGGGCAGGTGGTTAGACAACATTTCTGAGACATACAATGCGTGCCTTTCTCGCTGTCATCCCTTGTGCTGGGTTCTCCTCTGCCTGTCCGGGTCCGTGCACATTGAAAACACCGAGTCTAGTTTGTGTCCTCCAGCATCAACCTTGTACTCCTCCAGGAATACGTGGAGTGGTGTGAGAGAGGGGGCTTAACTCAGAGAAACAAACCATTAACGGTGTGTACGTGTTGCTTTCTTCCCTACAAGATGGACTACAAGTTTGTCTTTACAGCAGAGACTAACCACAGTGCCGCCCAGCTATAGCAAGTAGCCAGCATCAACACCTTCGGAAGAGAAAAGGTTGCTTTTCATCCATGACTTTGCCGGTCCCAGTCCCTAGTGGAGTAAATCCTCTGCCTTTGAGCCATAGGTGGAAAGGCATGGCAGGGTAAAACCACTCCCTTTCCGAGTCATAAAGTGTGGGGGGGAAGGGCAGGGGAAAGGGGAGGCTAAAATCCCAGTTAAGTCTTTTTCAAGGATGCTTCCTCAGTGATCCGAAGACCCTGCTGAGGACTGAGCCTTTGAGATTACCACCATACCTGAATCACAGCCACTCCGGATCCCACCAGCCTTCTAATGGACATTGCCTCTTGGTATCATGCTACCTTGTCTGGTCTCAGCACCCCACATAGCTCTACCACATGCCCCTCCTTCCAAAAGGCCTTTTGGGACCGACCACACTTGTGACCTTGTTCTCCCTTCCTGAAATGTCTCTGATTCTGCTTAATCCCTTAGCTCTCAGGAGTCCCCAAACCCCATGTCCCTGCTGTGCTATGTTTCCGGTTCTCGGTTCTTGGTTGCCTGTGTGGGCTGCTGGAGCTAGAGCCAGGCACTCCCGTGAAGGCTCACAGCACTTCCCACCTTTCAGCACGTTATTTATGTACTTGTCTGGCCTCCCTGTTAGCCAGCAAATTCCTTAAGGGCGGACTCTACCTTCTGTATCCTTCTCTCCCTAGCAGTTCCCAGCAGGGTCTCTGAAGAGCTGAGCTGGATAAATATTTATTTGGTGAATGTCTCTGAGAAGTCAGCTACAAACCCTAATATTTCACAACGCACTCCAGGCCGGATGCTCCATAAAAGCTTGGCCACTCCCTGTCGGCAGCAAGGCCACTCACTATCTGTGAGACATTGGAGACAACAAACCAGCCTTGTCAGAGCAGAGAAGAAGAACAGAGAGGTGCATGCCAGCAGCTCAGAGGACAGGGCTCAAACCATTCCTGGAAGAAAACAAGGAAAGCCCCATGGAGGATACACCATCTGCAAGAAGTCGAAGATGAGTGAAGCCCATAAGGCAGAATGTACAGGGCGCAGTACAGCAGACAGAGGAAATAGCAAGTGCAAGGCACAGAGGCCTGAGAACGAAGGCTGAGGATTGCTCAGGAGTATAGGGATTGCTCAGGAGTATAGGTCAGGAAGCAGACAGGAGAAGGTTAGGGACTGACACTGCAGGACGCTGAGGGACTATGTCGGCATTTAGGAATGTTGGCCAGGGAGCAGAAAGTCAGCTATGGTGAGGCAGAAGCCCCGTGTGATCCTGGGCAGGGCTTTCGTCCTCTGTGGACCTATCTTTGCATCTCTACAGTGGACAGTAGAAAGGCTTAAAGGCAGGTTAAAGATGCTGAAAATACAGGAGCCAACCACTGTCGGTCTGTCTGCACACAGTGCCTAGAAAACTGTGTGATGCGGGGCTTGGCTTTGAGGGGTGGCTGAAGGAGGGAAGAGCCAATCAGAAGGCCCTAAGAGAAGTGGAGGAGCAAGGCAGGCAGAGGTTTCTTGTGGACCAGGGTGTAAGTCATGCATGCTGTATGGATCCCTGCTTCCCTCTTCAGCTGTGTCTAGAGAGGACTTTGTGAGCCTGTTCTGGTTTGCATTTCTGTTGCTGTGGTAGACATCATGACCAAAAGCAGCTTAGGGGAGAAAAGGATTTACTTCAGTTTATACTTCCTGGTCACAGAGCATCACCAAGGGAAGTCAGAGCGGAAGCTTATTCAGGAACTCAAAGTAGAGCCCATAAAGGAACACTTCTTAGAGTCACTGAGCAGCCACTCTCTGGCTCTGCTACTTACTTTATTACATAATCCAGGCCAACCTGCCTAGGGATTGTGCCACCCTCAGTGGGCTAGGCCCTCTCACATTGATCATCAGTCAAGACACTCTCTCACAGACATGGCCATAGGACCATCTGATTTGGGCAGTCCTCAGCTGAGACTCCCTCAGAAGACACTAAGTCCCATATCCGGTTAACTGCTAAAGCCAACTAGGACAGAATCCATTTTGCTCATAAAGAGTTGAGGCTCTCAACAAGGAAGTGGCTGAAGTCCAGTGATACGACTTTGACTCATCCTTGGGCACATGATTCTCAAGGACTTCCGGGCCCAGACCATCACCTTGCGTGATGCAGCCACTGTAGACCTCTTTAGGCCCTGCCCACCACCCTGTGGAAGAGAAGTAAGGGTGACCAGCTGTCAGGAGTGGCCCAGGCATGAGAACCATTAAGTATCAAGCCCATGAAAGTTCCAGGCAATCTGGGACATGTTTGCTTGGTTACCTTCCTCATTCTACAAGCTGCAAACAGGCCCAAGTCCCCCTTGCATGTGGCAAGGCCCTCTGAAGTTTCTTTCCCTTCCAAGGTGCACACACCTGGGCTTTCTCTTCCAAGCCTGTGTTATCCAACTTCTGGTGATCTAGCCCAGGCAGGAAGCTACTTAAGACACTTGGAAAGTGGCAAGCTTAAAACTGAGGCAGGGACACCAGCCCAGGCACAGGACAGGGTAGAGGGGATAATTAGGGGCAAGGAGAACGGCCTTCTGGGCCTCACAAGGATCACTCTCCTCCCACTCTGGCTGTCCCCAGCAGTTGTTGGCTTCTGTGGACCACCTCCTTACCAGAGACCCACCAGAGCTGGTCAGACCTCACTCTGCACCACCTCTCTAAGGCCCTAGGAGAGCAGTCCCCAGTTTGCCGTCACACTGAGGACCAGTCCTACCTGTCAGCACTGTTATGACCCCCAGTTCATTCATATGCAAGGAAGCCCCTAATGACACCCACCTGAGGAAATGGCTGAAGGGACCTCACTCCAGCTGTGTGGCCTTGGACATCCCTTCTACCCTCTATGAACTTCATTGGCAAAACTAAGGATGCTGTTATTTTTCCCCAGGGGTTATAGTGAAGGCTAGTTACATGACCTAGTGCCTAGCACCAGCACTCCAGACGCAACTCTGAAGGTTAGCTGGATCCCCTCTGTATGCTGCCCCTGGTCAGGTAGGGTCCTGCTGTTTACTGCAGTCATCCCTGCTCACCCTTCATCTATAAGCTGGAGAAGTGATTTGTCTCCCCAGCTCTCCCCAGAACTTCCCTACCAAGGCCCACCCCTACTCCAGCAGGCATGTGCCTATAAGCGCTCTCTCTCTCTCTCTCTCTCTCTCTCTCTCTCTCTCTCTCTCTCTCACACACACACACACACACACACACACACACACTTTCCTTTTCTGTTGTTTGGGGCTAATTGTTTATTAGAAGACGCATGCAGGCAGCCCACGCTGGTGGCAGAGGAGGGGGAGGGGGCTCAGCGTGCTCCGCTATAATTAGGATAATGCACATTAGTCATTTAGTGGAACTCTCGGTGCTGCGCCCTCCCCCGCCCTCCCCCACAGGCTCGGCTCCAGCCCAGGCACGCAGCTTTGCACAGGTACTGGTCTCCCTCTCTGTCCTCCCCAGCCCTCCTCCTGCCCTCGGTCCCTCCTCCCTCTCCTCACGGCAGCTTCTGTGCTCACCCTCCCTCCAGCCTCCTCTCAATCTGTCTCATTCCAGGTCTCTTTTCTCCACAGACCCTGCTTAGCCTGCTGGGTCCCAGAGCAAGTCAGGAGCCTGTGAGGGATAGTCTCAGCCCCTCCGTCGCTCTGTCTCTCCCATCCTGCCCACCTTGCTGCTGTGTGCCCCCTTCCTGGCTGGCCGAGACAGGCTTTTTGTCTCCAAAGGCCCTTCAGCACCATGTGCCTGTGGCCAGTTTTATTCCTGCGCCAGTTGGGTTTTTTGTCAACTTGACACAAATCTAGACCTATCTAGGGAGAAGGGCTCTCAGCTGAGGAATTGCCTCCATTGGATTGGCCTGTTAGACAAGTTTGTGGGGGCATTTTCTTGATTAATAATTGATGTGGGTGGGCCAGTGCCAATTCTGGGCTAGTGGTCCTGGGTTGTATAAGAAAGCTGAGCTGAGCAAGCCAGTTAGCAATGTTCTCCCATGGCCTGTGCTTCAGCCCCTGCCTCCAGATTCC
The DNA here is from genome assembly GCA_028658305.1 of Pachyuromys duprasi. Taxonomy (NCBI): domain Eukaryota; kingdom Metazoa; phylum Chordata; class Mammalia; order Rodentia; family Muridae; genus Pachyuromys; species Pachyuromys duprasi. Next base: position 35,565,011 of record CM053746.1, on the reverse strand, counting down.
TGCTTTGGATTCCTCTGATGATGGACTGCAACCTGAGAGGTGAAACAAGCCCTTTCCTCCCCAAGTTGGTTTTGGTCATGGTGTTTTATCACAGCTGTAGAAACAGTCTCTCATGCTTACTTCAGGCCCTAGAAGCCTTGCCCTGCAGGAAGCCCAGTCTTTGCCGGGTCATGATGGGGATCTCAAATAGTCATGGTGGGGCAGGGAGCTTCCCATGCCATGGAGACTGGCCTGGGCAGGGGCTGCAGGTGGTAGGGACGCTCATGGACAAAGGCCAGTACCAGAATCTGAAGGAGTCCTTTCTCACTAGCTGACCACAGGCCCAAGACTTATGAACCCTTGACCCCACTTCCTTCATCCCCGCCCATCCCCCCATCACAGGCGGACCCTCACATGGCTTTCGGACTTTCCTCAATAGCGGCTCCAGGGCAAGAGCTACCAGGCTAGAAGCGCAACGCCTCTTGTCTTCATAGGGCTATGGAGGCAGTCCTGGGGTCACACATGCAGACAGGCTCGCAGATACAGCCTCTCACAGGCAGGTAGAGGGAGACAGAGCCAGTGCACTTGCAAGGGCAGACTCTCTCCCCTCCTCTCCTTAATCAGACTTCTTTCCAGCACCCTGAGCCCCTGGGATTCCCTGCCACAGGCGCCTGTAGCTCAGGGACATCAACCTGGGCTGTCCCTTACGTAAGTGCCAGGGTACTCACACCCCATCCCAGCTCTCTCTTCTCACCTTTCCCCTGCCCCCACCCCTCCATGAAAGATTATCCCAGAATCCCACTACAGTCGAGATTAGAAGGGACAGCAGAATAGCCAACTCCCAGGACCAGGAGAGCCTTTCAGTCTGCTGGTGGGGTTCCGGGTTGGCAGGCAGGGACCCAGGAAGCCATGGATCTGATATTGTGTGGCTATGTACTGTGAGCAAGTCTGTACTCACTAGGCCCCAACTCAGCATTAAATAGTCGATTCTAACATGCACAGGCTGTCTTCTGCAGCAGCTTTGTGAGCTCCTGGTCACCTGTCCTTGGCTGTCCATCTCTTCCTGGCTCTCAGAAGGATGCCCTCATGACCTGTCTGGGTTACCCCAATGGCCTTCACTCTAAGGACCAGCAGCCTCTCACTGTTGGAGGGTTGTGGATAGGAAGCAAAAGGAGTAGCCAGTTCAGGATGGATAAGCCAAGAAAGGGGATGGCAGAGAGCATAGCAGGGGTCCTGAGATTGTGCACATACATGTTAGCAGGCACAGCCTCCCAAGACCACTCCATTCATTCACTCATTCACCCATTCATTCATTTCCATAGTGCTCCACTCAGCAGGAAACCGGTATAAGATTTGGTGCTAAGAACCAGGAATCAAGGAAAAAGCTAGGCCTACGCAAAGCAGAGAACAAACTCCCACTGTCAGCACAGAAGCACTAGTGTTAGGGTTCCACGTGGGAGGGGGTACATTCTGTAGTTGGGTCTTGGAGGACCTGGGTCCTGACCTTTGAGGCCGTGTGGGGATGATAGTCACACTCAAGTATTAGCCAGGCTGAGGACACCCTGTGGGCAATCCTTAATTAGACTATCAGAAGCATCCCCCTTGAAAGATGCTCTTCTTACTCCATCTTACAAAGTAGAAGGGAGCCCCAGGTGGAGTGCAGGACCCCTACCCAGGGCCACACAGCTGGTAACAGCTGGGATGCTGACCACAGCCCTCCTGACCCAGGTCCTCTTCTTGATGCCCTTTCTGTGAAGAGATGGGAACTCTGCAGTAGATGGGGGCGGGGTGTTTCCTGAAAAGGTTAGAGCCACAGAGAGCATGCTCCCTCCCCTCCCCCACCCCTGCATGAGGTAGAGGTGTCAGTATTTGAGGCCTCCTCAGCATTTAGGGGTACAGGGAAGCTACTGTTGTAGCTGAGAGCTCTGGGCTCCTGGAAGCTTCTCCACTCTTTCTTTCTCCACCTACACCAACCTGCTGTGGGAACAGGCCTCTAGGGAAGGCATCTTTGTACCGCTTAGAAACATTCAGAAGCAGCCCCGTACTAGACACTGGTGGAGCAACCTTGTTCCCGGGCTTGCGCCAGGGACCTCACTCCAGACAAAGAAAGACCTTGCCTTAGGAGGAGGGGACCCGGTGATCCTGCCTGGAAGGAAGGGACCCAGATATCACTGCTTTACCCCACCGGGCTTCATTTTGCCCAGAACAGGTTGCCCTGGCTCACCCATGTGGCACACACCAGGGACTTACCTCTTCTCCCAGGCTGGGAGGTTGACACCCAGAAAAAGGATTGGCCCTGACATAGGTCACACAGCAGGCCACTAGCAGCACCTCCTGGCTGGCTTCTAGGGCCCGAACAGCTGGTACTCCTCCCATCCTCTGTGCCTCCTGGGACCCTGCATTGTGCACCTGTCACCTCTTAGCTCCCCCCATTTAGCCTAACAGAATTTGACAGAATGCTTGCCATTAGCCAAGCAGTGCTCTGAGTACTGAGGCAAACAGGTCAGCTCTTCCCTCCTCTTGAGCTAAGTAACCAGTGAACGCTGATGACTAAACACAGGCAGAAATAAATGTGCAGCACCCGCTCCATCCCCGAGGACACCAATTTATTTACAACGACTGTGAAATAGACTGTGACCCTCATTTTACAGGTGTAAGAAATGGAGGCTCAGAGAAGTTAAGCGACTCGCCAAAGGTCATACAGCTGTAAGTGTCAGAGCTGTCATTGAAATATGACTTTGTACCACACCAAAGCCACACGGGCTTTCTTCCTTTCTGTCCTTCCTTCCTTCTTGAAAGTCTTCTATTTTTAGCTGAGCGCGGTGGCACACGCCTGTAATCCCAGCACTGAGGGAGGCAGAGGCAGGTGGATCGCTGTGAGTTCGAGGCCAGCCAACTCTGCAGAGCGAGTCCAGGACAGCCAACTCTACACAGAGAAACGCTGCCTCCAAAAACCCAAACAAACGAAGTCCTCTGCTTTTATTCTTAGAACAGCTTCCACCACTTTTCTTCGTTTTAAAAAGGCATTTATTGTTTTCTTTTCAATTTTATAAGCCATACGTGTTCATTCTAGACAACTGGGAAACACATAAAAGAATAAAGTAAAAAATGACAGTCGCCCATAACCCCCTCCTAGGATAACAGCATTAGCATCTACAAACAAACCACAGTCCCCTGGTACTCAGCAGCCTTCTCATCCTGAGCACCTATGCGAACACCGGTAATCCACACACAATCAGATATCCATTTCCATACATTTGCATTTCTAACCCAACCCTCCTTTCAGACATTTTAAGTTGATTCTTGTTTTCTCTGCAAAGCACTTCACGACTGCTCAAGGCTGCGAGCATCTTTTCTGCATCAATCCTCCATCATGTTCCTGCTTATTACTGTCTTGAGGCAGGAGAAAAAGATATGAATAGTTTCAAGTCCTTTAAAATAGTGTGCACGCGTCTGTGTGTGTGTGTGTGTGTGTGTGTGTGTGTGTGGTGTGTGTGATCGCTTGTGTGTTTACCATCATGTGTGTGAGTGTGCGTGTCTGTATGTGTGATCATGTGCATAGGTGTATGGTCATGTGTATGTGTATGATTGTGTGAGTGTGCATATAAGCATATGATCATGTGTGTATGATCATGTGAGTGTGTATATGATTGTGAGTGTCTGTGTGTGAAGTGTGTGGTGTGTGTGTGTGAAGATTGAACCCAATGTGAGTGGCATCCCAATCCCTTAATGACACACTTTGAAGCTAGGGTGTTGCTTAATGGCAGGCAGTTGCCAAACACGCACCAGGCCCAGGCCCTTGATTACATCCTGAGCCCTGGGGGAGGTGGGGCCAGTGCACATATCTTGAAATCGCTCTTTAGACAGTTTGTGTTGTTGACACTGTGTGGGGCAAAGGAACACCCTTTAATATTGCAAACAGTGGATGGCATTTGTTGGTTTGCTAAAAGCGAGGCTTTTCTCATAGCAGTCTGCCCCACAGGGACACTTCGTTGCCATTGGTTATTCAGTTTTCTTTCGCCTGATAGGACATAGGCCCCAGAGAGCAAAAAAATGATGCACCAGGCCAAGCCCACTGCCCAACCCAAGCAGAGCAGGTTTGGGTTTAGTCCTGCTTGCAGACAGAGCTCTCTTCCATGGCAGCTTTAACTTCCTCCATAGCACAGTGTTAGAGAGGGGTGGTGGGATGTCCCTTGAACATGGGCCACAAGGCTGCTAGGAAGCTCATCACCTGCCTCAATCGTGGATCTTGCCCCCTCTCGTTCGTTCCTCCACTCACAGGTCTAGCCAGCAGGCTTCCGTTGGCGCTTGTAGTCCAGGCACTGTGATGGGCTCTGGATATTTGTCATAACCTGTCATTTTTGCTGCCCTTAGACCATGGGAATCTGTCCCTTGGGGGCTCTTACCCTTTTCCTATTAAACTTCTGTGATACTAACTGCAAGTATCCAGGGTGCAGGTTGACACAGAAGTGTAGAACTCTCCTTTGGAATCCCAACTTGTTGGCCTGCCTGGGTCTCAAGGCTCTGTCTGTCCTTAAACTTCATTCCAGCTTAGAAGCAGGAACTGACACCAACCTTCTGTATGCCCCCCTGTACACACACACACACACACACACACACACACAGGCATAGCCATCTCCTAGCACACAGACCAGCACCCATGAGCACAGCTGGGTTCTACTGCCTCAGATTCACCAAAGCTAATGACACTTTTTTTTTGAAAGTGATTAGTTTTAATTTAGGGACAATTAGAGGTAGAGGCAGGAGGCATCTGATCCTGATTAGATGCAAGGAGGTGTCCAGTGCCCTCAACCCTGAGCTTCCAGGAAGATTTATTTACGAATTCAATAAAGTGGAAAGGGTTAGCCTCTGCACCCAGAGAGACGGCCACGTCACCGGCTAAAGCCAGTCTGAAATGAAGAGGGAGGGAGATCTGCTCACCCACCTCCTCCTTGCATGTGTTCCCAGCTTCGTAAAAGGGTAAGACTTTTGTCAGGCACTTGGTCAAGCATCCACTGGGACCTCACCATACTGCACAAAGCCAGTCCAGGCCTTGCCTGTCATATTCCAGCATAAGGTTTACAGGAAGTGATTTGAGGGAACTCTATACAGACCGACTGGTGTGTGACCCAGCATCCTCTGGCCCGGGGAAATAATGACAGAAGTAGATAATGTGGGAGTCCTTTGATGATCAGCTTGACACTGTATCCAGAGCCGGAGCTGCACAGAGAGATCAGAGGAAATAAGAGCTTTGGGGGGTTGGGGATGGCCAAGCCAGAGTAAAATGCGTCCTCCCCAGCTGCCCACCCCATGCGCAGGCCTTCCCTTGGGTCCTGGAAGATAGGATGCCCTTCCTGCCAGGCACTGCTCACTCCTTTATCTTTCCAGAGGTGCAGAGGATAGACATGGTAAGGAAGGACCCCTTTCCAAGGGGCAAATAGTCTGGAAGGGGTTGGGATGGCCCCCTGAGCGGCTGTCACTGTCCCATGTGCAAAAGCTGGACAGTGGCATCCTGGTTTCTTCCTCCACCACACTGGTGCAATCCGTTACTAGAGGAAACAGAGGCTGTGGGATGTAGAAGCAATCAGTTCTCCAGTATTTATTTGCCAGGGACACCATGATAAGGTGCAGCTGGAAGGTGGCTTGGGCAACTGAAACTTGTCATCTCACAGTTCTAAGAGCAGACAATGGAGATGGTGTAGGCAGAGTCTAATGCAGTGAGGGGCTCTTCCTGCTGGCTCCTGCTGGTTCATGTCATCTTGCCTCTGTGTATGTACGTATGCTGTCTCCTTATAAAGACATCTGTCACACTGGGCTCACAGCTTCACAATACCTGTAGGGCCTCTTTAGAGACCTTATCTGCAAACAGCTGCCTGCTGAGATGGTGGTTATATGAACTAGGAGGACACAGTCCAGCTCATGATACCCATCAGAAGACAAAAAAAGATACCAACAAGGGAAAGAGTCTCATGCACCCAAATGTGGCCAGAAGCCCAAAGCAGAGGGAAGCCACCCATGCCAAGGCAGAGTGAGGCACTGTAGCTGAAACAGAAGAGCCGGGTGACCTTAGAGGTTGAGGTCATGCCAGGGAGCTCCAGGGGGCTGGGCAGATATGGGTGGGCAGGTATGGGTGCATGCATAATGCAGGGCAGTGTATAGGCTTCCAGGCCAGTGTGCAGGTGGTGAGCGGCTGATGTATATGAGTATGCCAAAGCTGGTCCCACCTATCCTCACCACTCTGACCCTGAAGCACCTGTCACTCCCCCACCACTGACCTGCCCTGACCTCCATCTCAGCGCACATCCCCTACCAGTACCCAATATCTATCTCTCCTCCAGCAACCTCCCAAAGATGCATGTGATCCCAGAACTCAGGAATTTGAAGCAGAAAGATTTCAAGTTCAAAGCCAGCCTGGGTGACATAGTGAGACACTGTCTTAAGTATAGACAGACAGACACACACACACACATACACACACACAAACACACACACGAGACATACACATGAGAGAGAGAGAGAGAGACAGAGACAGACAGACAGACAGAGAGACTGAGACTTGCAGGTATTTCCCCTCCCAAAGCCTGTGCCTTGCTCCATGAAGTCTGATGTTTAGATCTGTGTGCTAAGTCTCCAGTCACCATGTGCCTCAGCATGAACCCTCAGAAACATGTCCACTATCTCTGAAACCCTAGCCTTTGAGTGACCAACGGGCCCCATCAGCCCCACTTCCTGTACTCTCTAGCCATCCAAAAAGCTTCCAGAGCCTCCCCTACTTCCCAAAGGAAACCAGAGCCTCTGGAAGCCAGGCAACTTCCTTCTGGCTGAAGACACAGGATCCAAGCCAGAGACCAAGCCTGTTCTACCACAGAGGAGACCTTAGGGACCCAGCAGGATGCAGTGACTCGGTATCTCTCTGGAGTGACAAGGGCTGCAGTGGGCCACCATGCCACAAACAGGAAAACAGCAGTGCTCTGATCAGCTTGAATGCTGACAGTCCCGTTTCAGAATAGTGTCCCTAACTGCAAGGTCACTGAAAGAGGGTAAGAGCCACTAAGGCCAGAGCCTGAAGCCATCATCCAGGGCCATCCAGTCTCCTATTGGACGCCTCACCAATGAGAAACTCATTAGCATTCAGGGAACGTTACCCTTTCATCCAACATTGGTTGAGGGCCTACTGTGTGTCAGCTATGTCCTAAGTCCTTCTTGAGTACATGCGTTGATGTCATTGTCCTGGGGGATCTAAATTCTGGTGGGTAGGAACCTCAGATTCCTGCATAGCACTCTTAGCTAGTTGAGTGACAGTCCTATGAGGAAACTAAATCAAGAAATGCTCTTTGGTTCTCTGTGCTTGGGATGTAGCTCTGTTGGTAGAGCATTTGCTTAGTATGCAAGAAACCCTAAATTCAATTGATGTCCAGTACTCCCCTCCCCCAAAACAATGTTTGCTATAGGATTGTAATCCCAGGACTCCAGAAGTAGAGGCAGGAGGATCAAGAGTTCAAGGCCATCCTCTGCTACATTGCAAGTTTAAGGTTAGGCAGGGCTACATGAGATCCCATCTTGAAAGTGGGGGAGGGGAACGCAGAGGTCAAGTGGAGCAGGTAGGTCACTCAGGGAAGACACCCCCGACCAAAGATAGATGTTGTGTGATGAAGCTTTTCTTGGGGATATGCAACACACACCTCTGCCCAACCTAGGTAGGATTCCCAGTACAGACCAAAGTATAGACAACATGGAATTCCATCTCCGTGAAGCAATGAGTTTTATTGGGGTTACTTACAGAAGCAGAAATGACTCAAGGACAGTTACATCTCCAAAGCCCACCCCATGGGCAACAGTCCAGAGAACTGGGAACCTGGAGCACATTGCATAGCCTTCAGGTGGCTTGACAGGTTGGAGAGTGCCCTCCCCAGGTGCCTTGGGTCTAAGCCTCTGGAAGGCAGCTCAGCTGGTTTCTGCTTCTTCCAGGCCTGGTCTCAGAGTGTTTGCAGCTGTTCGCTGAGTTGTTTTTGCAGCTCAGCTTTTTCCTCTGGGACTTAGCTTTTGTTTACTCTGGGAAGAAGGGACCTAGAGGAGCTGGCCAGTCTCAGGGAATTCTCAAACTAATTTTATTTTATTTTTGTAGTTGTTTACTTTCTTGCTTAAGGAGCTCCCCAGCAGCTCCTAAAAAACGGAACATTTTGATCTCCGGACAAAGTGTTACCCAACTAAAGGAAAGAGGGAGAGAAATGGCTGCCATCAGGGGAGAGGGCTTCAGGCCAGGGAAGAGTTCAGGCTGCCTGAGGCAGAAAGGGTGCCTCAGACTCATGGGGCGCAGAAAATGATTTGGAAGAGCTGATGGTTAGACTTTGCCGGGCTGCCTCCCTTACCCAGGAGGCAGAGGTGCCCGGCAACTTTCCCTTTCACTTCCTTCACACCCCTTAGAGTCCAGGACTCATCTGGTGGCCTCCACTCCCAGGCTGCCTCTAAATGCTCCATGTGATCATCCCTGAAGAGAGCAACGGGGGCAAATGGGTCTAAGTGCCACTTAGCAGCCTCCAGGGGGCTCCTGGGGACTGTCGGTGAGGACAGGGTCAGAGGTCTGACCTTCCATCCTGCCTGGCTCCCCCTGTCTGCATTCAGAACACAGCGCACCAACTGATTGCTGTTTCTCCAGGCCAGAGGGACAACCGTGGTGAATAGCCACCATGAGCCATGATATCCAAGGCCCTTCACAGACAGCAGTGCCCCACACTCCTGAGGCTGTTCTTCCCACTCTCAGGACCCCTGTGAGGGCTGCAACTGATGTCACCTCTGAAAGGAAAAGTATCAGCTTAGGACTCCCAAGACCAAGTTCTCAGCACAAAGGAGATTTATTTTTCCCAGAGGGACGGGGAAGGGAGTAAGAGACAAAGGCAGGAGACAGGAGGCAGGAGACAGAAGATGAGACAGAAGGGAACAAGGGAAAGGGGGTAGGGTTATTTGTCCCGGAAGGACAAAGGACTGCCTCTGGATAAAGAAAAACAAACATGGCACATACAAAAATGGCAGTTTATGAAGTAAAGGGGGGGGGGGGGAACCTGTGTCAGGATGAGTTGGCTTGTTTTAATTGGCCATGTTAAGTAGGGTAGCCAAATGTTTGTTTTTTGTTTTGTTTTGTTTTGTTTTGTTTTGATTGCCTCAATACTTTGATCGCTGGACCTTGGTAGTCAGTCTCAGGAGGAGGAAGAGGCCAAGGAAGGGAATAGACCTTGGTGGCTAGCTTTAGAACCATAATCTGATGGTTCTTAGCAAGGCAGAGAGAATGGGGGAAAAGGCGAGGCCTGTCAGAGCCATGCTCAACATGATTGAGCTGGCCGGGGTCCCTTTAACCTCTGCAATTTTAGAAATAGAAATAGAGGCCCAAAATAGAAAGCCACTTGTTGGGGGGGGGGGGCGGGGAAGAAGCCATGCCCTAGAGCAGTGGCTCCCAACCTGTGGGTCTCCACCCCCGTGGGTCAAATGATTCTTTCACAGGGGTCGTCTGAGACCATTAGAAAACACAGATGTCTACATTACCGTCTGTAACAATAGCAAAATCATGGTTATGAAGCTTATGGTTGGAGGTTCACCACATCACAGGAACCGTGTCAAAGGGTCGTGGCATTGGGAAGGTTGAGAACCACTGGCCTAGGGACTCTCAGAGCTGACTGGCTGCTGTGGTCTGCCTCAGGCTGTCACACTGAGTTCTCCTACTGCCTCGAGGCTGGCCTTCACCTCACACTGCTGTGCTTGAGGGGACCCAGGACCAGGCAGAAGGGCTCTTTACCTCTCCACAAATGCTTTCCAGACTCCTCTTAGACACTTGCTCTCCTCCATGGCAGTGAATGCCAGGACTTCCGTGTGTCTAGCAGGGATGAGTGGCTGTGGCCTGTGGAGCCCTGAGAACACAGGAAGGCAGCCCAGTGGAGAAATCACTGACTTCCAGACACCCATGGTGATTCTGGCAGATCTGTGAGCTGCTGGAGAGAAACCCTGTGAGAGACAGTGGGATCAAGTGCTCCTCATACCACAGTGGATGCTGGGGCTCAGCAAAGGTTTTGTCTTCTCCTTTGTTTGGTCTGAGTCAGTGTCCTTATGCTCCTATGTCCTTATGTCCCAAGCTGGCCTCAAACTTGCCATCCTCCTGCCTCAACCTCCTATGTGCTGGGATCATAGCCACCACATCGGACTCAGTTGCCTTAAGTTATTTTTTCCATTGTGTGTGTGTATGTGATATCCCTGTGTGTGTTATGTGATACCCATGTGTATATATGAGCATTTGTATGTGCATGGGCCTATGTGGAAAAGTGGTTTGTGCACACGTGTGTGCATGTGTGTGTAGAGGCCAGAGGTTGGTGTTGGAAATCAACCTTGATCATTCTTCAGCCTTATTCATGGAGGTGGAATCTCTCAACCAAACCCACAACTCAGGCATAAGGTTAGTCTCACTAGCCAGCTTACCCTGAGGAAGGAGTTCACCCTCACCATCGAAGGCTGGAGTTACAACTGGGTTGCTCTGCACATTGAGCATTTGTGTGGGGGCTCTGGGGATTTGAACTCCGGTCCTCGTGCTCCAACAACAAGCTCTTTAGCCAGCCAGTCACCTTCCAGTCCCATTACCTTAGCTGTTGAATTAGGAAATTAAACTGCAGATCTTAAGCAGGCTAGAGACACCTGGCCTGGAGTGCAGGGTGCTTGGCCTTCACAGCTTTTGTGAGGAATCAGGGATGGATGTCCATAGATAAGGCAAGGTCTCGATGGTATCAATGAAATAATGAATATGTGTGAACTGACCGGGGTCTCCACTGACTGACATGGGGGTCTGCAGTCATGCATGGTAGAGTACTAGCGACCAGCCAATGGCTTCCGTTAGACCACACAAGCAAGTGATGAGAGCACCACTCCAAGAAGGAACTGTCACAGAGTGCAGGGTGCATCCTGGAGAGATGCCTGGAGAAGGTAGGATTGAGGCCAGACCCTGCTTGTATACAGAGAG